>JAKSZU010000026.1:14852810-15452810 GCA_026018925.1 Tupaia tana | reverse complement strand
ACTGGGTTTAGTTAGGTCAAACCTAGTATTTTATGGCAGACAGGAAGAAGTGGAGCATGATGGGCAGCAGAAGGCTCTCTGCTGGGCTGCCTGGCCCCCAATTCATACTAACTTAAAATTAAGTGGCCAGGGGACCAGCAGTTGGTGTAATGGCTATGTCACTGGACTCCCATATAGTCGACTGCAGTTCGAGTCCTGGACCCAGTGGCTTAAACTCATGCCGGGTGTGCGTGTGTGCGTGTGTGCCCAAGATCCTGAGAGGAGAATGGAGGAAAAGGGATTGCAGCATGGCCATCCCCCCTGGGGGTGATTTCTCACTTTCTGTCTCTCTCTGTCTTTCTGGCAAGCGCACACAACCTATAGCAAAAAACCTCTCCAAAAAAAAAAAAAAAGAAAAAGTGGCCAGGGCCAGTAGGTGGTGTAGTAGTTAAGGTGCTGAACTCCCACATGGCCGACAGTGGTTTGAGTCCCAAACCTGGTAGCTTCATCATGCCAGGTATGTGTGCATGCACGTTCAAAATTCCAAGAGGAGCAGGGATTACAGCATGGCCATACTCCCTGGGGGGTGTTTTCTCACTTTTCCTCTCTGTATCTCTCCATCAATGCACATGACCTATTGCAAAAACCTAAAAAAAATAAATAAATAAAAGAAAGAAAAAAGAAAAAAGCATTCTCCCTGTGCTTGAGTCTCTTCATAAAATTGTGCTGGTGAGGGCCAGCCAGTGACGTGGTGGTTAAGGCAGCTGGTTCCCACATGGATGACAGCACAGTTTGAGTCCTAGACCCAGTTGCTTGTAAAACATGCTGAGTGCATGTGTATATATGCCCCAAACCCCAAGGAAAATGGAGGCAAAGGGACTGTGGTGTGGCCACCTCCCCATGGAAGGTGATTTCTCATTTTCCCTGTTTTTCTGTCTCCCATAAGTGCACACACTACAGAACACTAAAAACACACAAACCAACACAGTGATGATGGCAGCGGTCCTCAGATGGAGTGAGTATACATCAGAATGCCTGGTAGAGTGGCACTGCGCTAGCATTTGTGCTTATTTTTATTTTATTTATTTATTTTGGGGGTATTAAGAGGGCATGTGTGCTCACCAGAGAAAGAAAAAGAGGAAGTGCTTCCCAAGGAGAATGGTAATGCTGCAATAACTTCTCCTCCATCTTTGGGATTCTGGGATCTTGGGCATACACAGCCAATGTGTTTCTCAAGCCATCAGGTCCAAGACTTGAACCACATGGTCAGCTACGTGGGATCCAGATGTCCTAACACGATGCCATGGAGCCAGCCCTCACCTCACTTCACTTGATTCATAAAATCAATGTGAATGCTTTGACTATCAGGCATAGAATAAATTCATACCATTAAATGAAAGTCAATTTCAAAAGGGACAATGAAAAGGAGACTTATACTGAAGGTATTTTTGTCTCTAACCTGTTTCCATAGGCTCCATCTGTCCTCACCTCAGATTTGCACCTGTCAGGGCTGGGAGGGCCCCAAACACCTACCAAACACTAGCAAACACCTATTGGTTCTCGAACATGCTTTCAGAATCAGCAACATGGCCTGCAGTTCCCACAAGTGGCCACATGAAGGTGGTTCTGAGAAAGCACAGAGGGTGGCCAGTCACAAGAGGCCAGAAGGATCCAGGGTGTCTCTACAAATGTCTGGGCAGCATGGTATGGGCTAGTGCTCCTTGTCTGAGGACACAGGTAGTAACCAGCCAGATCCCAACCAGCAGTAGCACTAGGACGGGGTCTGGCTGTGGAAGCGGCCTCAGGGCAGGGGAGTATGTGGTGTTTAACCTTTGATGTGGCTGCTCCAGTGCACACCCACCCACACCTAATGGAGTAGCAGCCCTGCTGACTCCACCCAGGCGACAACTCCCATCTCTTGAGTACACTGACAACTGGCACCCACAGACTCTGCATGCTCACATGCGAGCTCAAGATGTGCAAGGAGAGCCAGGCACTTACCTTGGGCTGCGTATCTACAAGAACCATCCTCCACCAGCACATTGTAGAAAGGCTGATGGTGGCCATGAGGCAAGCTGTGCACATTCATGTTCCGGATCCACTCGTGCCCCATCATGCAGGTGGGGTCCCAGCCGTAGATCACACAGTTATAGCCGTACCTAGGGGACACGAGAAGACAGTGCGTCGATTCCCTGGGGCTATGACACAGCAACTGGGAGATGGTCCCACAGTGGCTTCTCTAAGCTCACGTCCTTACTAGTTGACCTGCTCTTATTTCACGCTGGTTCATTTGCCAGGACACCCTGCACCCCATTAACCCCTCTTATTATACGCATGGCACTTCATTTGGAAAAGAATAAGCTTTCAACAGAGTCATGAGACAACTGACTGCCCAAACGGAAAAAGGCATCAGAACACACCAAAGTAAATTTTTAGTAAAACAAAGACCTAGATGTATAACACAAAACTTTCTTTTCTTTTTTTGCCCTAAAGGGTGCATGCACTTACTGGAGAGAGGCAGAGAAAGAGAGAGGGAGAAAAGTGAGAAATCACCAACCCCTCCCCCACCCCCCCCCTACCCCCGGGGAAATGGCCACACCACAATCCCTTTTCTATTTTCCTCTTGGGATATTTGGCATGCATACATATGTGCCCTGCATGTTTTTGAAGCCACTGGATCCCACTGGGATTTGAACTGCACAGTAGGCCATGTGGGATCCAGCCATTTTAACCACCATGCTACCTGGTGGGCCTAAAATGCAGAACTTTTTTCCCCCTACCCCCTAAAATGCAGAACTTTTAAAATAAAGTACCTCTGTGACTCAAGAAGGGAAAGATTTCTTAAACAAGGCACTAAAAATAGAATCCATAAAGCTCAACCTATTTGACAGCATTAAAGCTAAGAGACTAGGGGCTGCCAGGTGACATGATGATTGGGGCTCTGGACTCCCACATGGTGAACTGCAGTTCAAGTCCGGACTTGGCAGCTTGCTCTTGCACTCCCTCACCCCAGTCATATTAAAAATAATACTAATAAATATAAGGGGCCGGCAGGTGGTGTACTTGTTAAGGTGCTGGACTCCCACATGGCTGACCATCGTTCGAGTCCCAGATCTGGCGGCTTGCTTTCTCACTTTTCCCTTCTCTCTCTCTCTGTATCTTTGGTCAAATTAAAAAATAAATAATAACAAGAAATAAAGTTAAATAAAGAAATAATAAAAAAAACCCCTAATAAATAAAATAAATTATTCTTAAGAAAAAAAAAATAACTGATAGACTAAAGGTTTTACAAACAGACAATATGAAAAAATATATGGTGGGGTTGGCAGATGGCATGGTGGTTAAAGGTACTAGACTCTCACATGGCTGATTGTAGTTCGAGTCCTGGACCTAGAGGCTTGCTTTCTCACTTTTCTCTTGCATTGTCCCTCTCTGGTCAAATTAAAATAAGTAAATAAATAAATAAAGTTAAATAAAATAATTCTTAAAAAAATATATGGCAAGTTGGAAAACATGAACTCTTGGCTAGGTATATTTGATGAAGAAATCATTTATTTTTTAGATATGATAATAGATAGCAAATGTGTTAGAGAGCAAGTGAGAGTACACAGGCCTTTACTTTTTAGAGATACTTGCTGAAATAGCTACGAATGACCTGTGAGATGTGCTTCAGTTAACCCAGGGAGGAGGACGGGGCAGGTGGGGATAAAACAATGCAGACAGACTCTAACATTAGAAGCTGGATGATGGGAACATCACCTAGTTCATTACACTCATCTCTCTCTTAGGTATGTTTGAAAATTTCTATAATAAACTTTAAAAAAGTTATTTAATTGTATTTATTTATTATTATTTTTTAATTTGGCTAGAGTGAGAGAGAGAGAGAAGAAAGTGAGAAAGCAAGCCAACCAGTCCAGGACTTGAACTCTGGTCAGCCGTGTGAGAGCTACCATGCTACCTGCCAGTGCCCCATAATAAAATTTTTAAAAATGAAATAAAAGATAAAAAACACCAGTCAAAAACTTGGAAAAAATATTAGCAACTTACTCTCATATAGAGACTAATACACAGGTGAACAATTACCAATCAATAAGGAAGACTAATAACCCAGTAGAAAAATAAGCAAAATACTCAAAGAGCACTTCCTAGAAGCCAAGTTGGAGAGATAGCAGACACATGAAAAAGAACCTCAACCTGCTTGGTAATCAGGGAAATGTCAATTAAAACCAAAAGGGGGGACAGTTGGAGGTGTGGTGGTTAAGGTGGCTGGATCCCATGTGGCTGACCGTGCAGTTCAAATCTTGGACCTGGCAGCTTGAGAAACACGCCGGCCACAAGTGCGTGCATGTCCAAAATCCTGAGAGAAGAATGACGAAGGCAATATAATGTAGGGGCAGAGGTGGGGGAAGGTAGGGAGAGAGAGTGCTTTTTCTCTTTCTCTTGTGAGCACAAGTGCCCTATAGCAATTTTTTAAAAAAGAGAGATTGGGGCCAGCAGATGGTATAGTGGTTACATCACTGGACTCCCACAGAGCCGACTGCAGTTTGAGTCCTGGGACTGGTGGCCTGAAAATCACACCGGGTGGGACCAGCAGTTAGCGTAATGGCTATGTCGCTGGACTCCCACGTAGTCGACCGCGGTTCGAGTCCAGGACCCAGTGGCTTAAACTCACGCCGGATGCCCAAGATCCCGGGAGGAGAATGGAGGAGAAGGGATTGCGGCGTGGCCATCCCCCCTGGGGGGTGATTTCTCGCTTTCTATCTCTCTGTCTCTGTCTGTCTGGTGAGTGCACGTGCCCTATAGCAAAAACCTCTCCAAAAAAAGAAAAAAAAAAAAAAAAAAAAAAAAGGAAATCACACCGGGTACATGTGTGTGGCCCAAGATCTCAGGAGAAGCATAGAGAAGGAATTGTGGTGTGGCCATCCGCCCTGTGGAACGATTGCTCACTTTCTCTCTCACTGTTTCTGCCTGTCTCTCTCTCTCTGCCAAGTGCATGCACCCTAAGCCAAAAAAGTAAAAAAAAAAAAAAAAAAAAAGAGAGAGATCAGTAAAAAAATTTTGACTCAATATGCAACAAATCTTTAAAAAACAAACAAACAAACAAACAAACAAAACACATAGGAAGACCAATTGCATTTACCACATAAGTACATCTGTAAAGGCCTGGCAGTGACACCTGCTGAGAAGGGAAACTCTCATCTCCTAGCCTGCTGGTGGGATGGAAACTGCAAACTGCACTACCACTTTGGATAAAGCCTCCTTCTGCCCAATGAACAGACCTTGTGCACACCCTCCTCCTGCCCAGGGAACAGACCACGTACACACCCTCCTCCTGCCCAGGGAACAGACCACACACATGCCCTCCTCCTGCCCAGGGAACAGACAGCACGTACATCCTATTCCTGCCCAGTGAACAGACTGTGTGCACACCTTACCACTCAACAAATCCCTACCTACAATGCAGGTTCACAGAGATGAAGAGTAAAGAAGAGAGTAAGAATAGTGAAGAAATGAGAAAAAACCCTCTTTGTATACAGAGTTTCTTCCATCTTCCCAACACAGAAAAGGGTCAGACATCTAAAGGTCATCTCAAGTATTCAAAGATCTCTCAGCAATGTGAGTCTTTGCTTAAAAAGCAAAAAGGTTAAAGATACAGTTCCGTTTTCTCTGTCTCCTGTGATGAGCGCTCAGTAAAGGAGTGGTCAAAGACACCCAGTCGTTGCTTCAGAGTCAGGTCCTCCTCTGATGTTCACGGCCGGCTCCTCCGTAGCCCCATCTGAACACACGCCATGTCGTAGGACGGGAGAACCCACCACACTCACCTCTTGTGCTTCATAATGAGCCCAATGGAGTAGCAGACATCTCTGTGCTTCTCGTCGGAACGGAGCTTAACCTCCACGCCTACCTCCTCTTTCTTGCGCTCAATGTGCTCTAAAGTGTGCTGCACCAGGTAGCCCACCGCCCCGTGCTGCCCGGGGTCTAGGGTTTGGATGTGCTGGAGGATGTCAAGCACCTTCAAGACAAGACAGAAAGACTAGGAGATAATATTTTCAGCTAGGCCTTTTCTATTTCGCAGCTTGAGATTTAGGCCTACCTACCTAACCCGACAAAGGAAGGCAAGCAGTGGCTGACCACACCCGGATGGCCCAGGATGCCCCCGTTCAACCAGTGTGGACATTAAGGGGCCACTCGGAAACTGCTATAGGAGAAGGGTTTGCTGTCCACAGGCACACTTGGAGTAGGGGGACTCCAAAAGGGCCTAATGTCCCCAATTGGTGTGGGAACCCCAATTTTCTTATACACAGAAAGGAAACTACTTCTTTAAAGGTTTTGCCATAGGGTGTGTGTGCTCACTGGAGAGGGAAAGTGAGAAATCACCCACCAGGGGGTCGGCCACACTGCAATCCCTTCTCCTCCATTCTCCTCTTGAGATTTTGGGTACACACACACACACACACACACACACACACACACACACACGCTGGGTGTGATTTTCAAGCCACTGGGTCTGGAATTCGAACCACAATCAGCCATGTGGGAGTTCACTGCCTTAACCACCACATCACCTGCTGGCCCTGAAAGGAACCTATTTAAATCTGCCACTCAGGAGCTGGGAAGGAGAAAGTAACTCAGCACCAGATAGGATGGAAGGGGTCAGGAGAGGCCACTGAAGGGATGAGCTCGCTCAGTTTAAGATGTTTTCCTTGCAGGGGAAGCCATGTGTGCCAGGGCCCTGGAATCCCACTGGTCATGCCAATGAGCTTAACTCACACTGGATCCAAGAGTCAAGAGGGCAGTGGGAGAAAGCACACCTATGGGGAACACAATCTGGTGGCTGGTAGAGTCTAGCACCTGACTCTGCGTTAGCACTCTTCCTACAGGGCACAGTGCCTCTGTGAAAAGTGAAGACCCCACGTTCGCAGAAGCACACGTGCGCGATGACATAGCACCCACGACGGCCACAGCACACAGTAGAGGATCTCTGACAAGTCTCTCCTCCCAGCTTCCCAGTCCTCAGTTAGAGCCTACTCAGTGGCCAAAGCAACCTGGATTCTAGACTCAGATCTGTCAAGCTAGCTGTTTTTACCTTCTAATTTGTTTCTTTGCTTAATGAATAATGATTCATCATTGCCTTAACTCCTTCTTGATACATTTTGAGCCTATAAAAGTGTCATGAAAACTAGTCTCACACAATGTAAGATATGATTCAAACACCCAATCCTATCGTCCATGGGGATATCTGCAGGATCTCCACTACTGACTGAACACTTATTTTTTTGCTGATTTCTATCCCAGGTTTGTCTCTCTCTCTCTCTCTCTTTTTTTAATTTCACTCAATCCTAAGTCAGTACTGACCTCCAAATTGGGAGGCTTAAGAGAAAAAAAAATGACCCTAGTCACTGCCACTTTCCAGAAAAGACTCAGGCTTAGGGGAGGTGAGTACCTTGTCTGAGATCGCAGGGTTATGGAGAAGCAAAATGAGACTATGGCCCGAAGCTGACCAACCACCCTAGGTCTTAATCACCATCACACCAGGCTGAGAACAGGAACATAAGAACCTCACAGAATAGTCTAACTCCAAGTACCCCAAACCCAGTTTTAAAAGGTATCAACTGGGCCAACCACCACCTATTTCCCACCTCCAGTAGGGTGGTGTTCATCTGGGGACACTGGCCACATCACCCTCCTAGCTAGAATCTTCCCACTGAACAACGAGCTATTTCCGGTGTTTGCAGAAGGCCTGCCCTGAGCGCCCCGGGCAGTTCCAAAGAGCGACTGTCCCGCACTTCCAGCACCACCTCCACCCACAGCCTTCCCGTTCCTCCCCACCGGGAAGGAAATGGCTACTTAGGCTCTTCAGAGCACAAACTCGTCTTGAATTCAGACTAGCAGATAAGGTTCAAAGATGAAGGTCAGCAGGTGGTGTGGTGGGTGAGGTGGCTAGACTCCCACATGGCTGACCACGGTTCAAGTCCCAGACCTGGCAACTTGCTTTCTCACTCTCCTTCTCTCTCTGGTGAACTTTAAAAATAAATAAACAAATAAAATAATGACAATGAATAAAATCAAATAAGATAATTCTTAAAAAAAAAAAGGTTCAAGAGTGATTATCCCTCTGTCCCTGGATACGCGACAGAGGGTAGAAACAGAGAACACATTGGGACATGAGACTTGGAGTGTTTGCAAGGGACAGTGCTGATAGCAGGCACCATGCTGTCCCCAGGCAAATGCTCTAGGCTGGGCATCTGCGTAGAGAGCTTGGAAACAGGGTCTATCACCCACAATGGACTTCCACGTGCCGGACCTTTTCCTCTAGCTAAGGGGTTGGCAAACCTTTTCTGCAAATGGAGAGAGAGGAAACAGCTCCAGCCTTGTGGGCTGCACAGTGTCTAACTCACTATTCAACTCTGCCACTGCAACTTGAAGGCAACCAGAGACAGGAAGTCACACACACAATGCATTCACAAAGTCAGGCAGCTGAGGCCACAGGCCAGAGGTGGCTGACCCCGTGGGACATCTGCCGAGGTGCTCTCCCTCTCTCTTTCTGAAGTTCTTGGCTCTTTTCTTGCTATCCACACATCTGTGGAGTCTCCTCCTTTCTGGACTTCAGCTAACAGATGCCGATGCCAACGGCCACAGGGCACCTGCATTTGATGGCTCCAGGTCAGAACAGACTCAAAATGAACGCTCTTTTCTAGCTCTAGGCAGGCCTGTTCTGCAAATACCCTGAGAGTGGTATGAACTGCCCCACTGTTGGAAAATCTGAGCATCCTCTTCAAGTTTGCTCCTTCATTCATATCCAACAGAGTTCCATCATTTCTTAGTTAGGACGGGCTACAGTAAGGTAAGAGATGGCACTGGCGGGGAAGACCAAACAGCGGCTGCCAGAGACTCGACGTCTATGATGGGCACGCACAAACTCAAGTGCAGGGTGGGGAGAGGCGTCAGGGAGGCAGAAGTTCAAGCTGCCAGTTCAATAGCAGTGAACTGGCGACAAAGCTGAGGAGTCTGAAGAGGTGGCTGGGCAGGGAAGCAGCAGATGCCAGGACTGAGGAAGGACAGTATCGGCAGAGGAAGAGGCCAGTGCAGTACCAAAGAGCAACTACAAGAGGCAGGACTGGACCACAGAGAAGCTGTGAGCCACACTGAAGGCCATGCTGACCTTTAAGGTAATGGGGTCACTCAAGGAGTTTAAGCAATAAAAGGAGGTAAGTGACACTGGATTAAGATTGCTCTGACTGATGCATATAAACTGAGTTCAGGGTCAGGCCTGTAGCCTGGTGGTGAAGGGAGCTAGATTCCACTTGGCCAACCATGTGGTTTGAATCCCAAACCTAGCGGGTTGAGAAACACACCAGAGTATGTGCATATGTACCCAAGTTCCTGAAAGGATGGAGAAATCGAAGAGAAGGGACTGCGGCACAACCATGCCCCACTTGGGGGTGCTTTGTTCCCCCCTCGGCCCCTTGTGAGCAGATGTGCCCTTTGGCACAATCAAAACAAACAAAAAAGGGTCTCAGGGGGCTGGTGCACTACTCTAGGTTGGAGAAGGACCGACTTTCACCAGAGCCACACGTGGTGGGCAGCAGACATCTGGATGTGCTGGTCCAGAGCCCGGGGTCCAGCAGGAGACCAATGACTTGGGAGCTGCCAGCGCACAGGTGGTAACTGGAGCAAGGGGAAGGGTGGAGCCGTGTGGAGTCAAAGAAGCCCAGAAAGCACCCTCAGCCTGGCACGGCTCAAGAGACAGAACAAGAACAAGCCAGAGCCTGTGAACCAGAGACCACAGAGCAGAGGGAACAGAGTATCCTGAGTGGGAAGTGGCCCGAGTGATCAAGAAAGATAAGGAAAGAAGAGTATCTCCTTGATTTAGCAACAAGGTAACAGTGAGCAGAAAGGGGGTCACTGGTTTGTTTCTTTGGCCAGTTCAGGGCTGTGGGAAAGGGGTAGGAATGGATCCCCGTGTTCTGGGCTGTGAGTGGGAGGCCACATTCATGGCTGTGCAGGGTAGGAAGAGGGGGTGGTGGCCATGGGATCCTCAGGGCACCACGGGGTGCTGCCCTGCCTTTCCCACCCCCAAAGAAGTGCGGGTTGCTTTGGAGAGCTGAAGGGGCAGTTTCTGCTGAAACACAAAGAAAAAGAAAACTATGGATTGAAATAAGGATATAGGGCTGGCTTCAGAAGTAGAAAGTGCCTGTCTGTTGGCTTCTTCAGGAGCATCTGGCCTCAGCCCTGTACTGGGAGAAGCCTAAGGGTGGGCACAGGCACGTGTGTAGGAGATCTCAGCAAGTTCCTTAACGTCTCAGGCCTCACTCTCACCATGTTTCCCTTTTAACTAGTAAGATGAAAGGCTTTCACACACCCCACCCCACAATTTTACATACATGTGCATATAATACATACTCATATGTATGCACGCATTCGTGTGCATACGTACAGATGCTTCTCACTTAATAGTGCGGTTACGTCTTAATAAACCTCAATACCTTCCTCTGGAGAGGAACCTTCTCTTAGTTACTTTGGCATCCCCAGAATTGTCCACCCTGGGAGTCCCAGTTTTTCTTCTGTCTTGGTTAGATTATGGTTTCTTTTTTTTTAGAGAGGTTTTTTTTTTTTTTTTTTTTTTTGCTATAGGACTAGTGCGCTCACCAGACAGAGAGAGAGATAGAGAGCAAGAAATCACCCCCCAGGGGGGATGGCCATGCCGCAATCCCTTCTCCTCCATTCTCCTCTCAGGATCTTGGGCACACACGCACACGTGCCCGGTGTGAGTTTAAGCCACTGGGTCTGGGACTCGAACTACAGTCGGCTACATGGGAGTTTAGCGACATAGCCATTATGCTAACTGCTGATCCCAGATTATGGTTTCTTGAGGGGGAAGGAGTCAAAGATACACTGGGAACAAACCAGTTTTCTTTTTTATCTCTCGAATGGAGAGCTAGGGCTCGAGGGCTCAATCCCACCAAACATCACATGGAAACTGTTCTGGAACTTCATTTAGCACTGTTTCCTTGGCAGGAGGGCAAACGTAATGATTCTAAAGACGACACTGAGGGGACTCTCCAGTAGGCAGTGTGAAATGTAAGCACTGACACAAATCAGTCAAAGAAGGTAAGGATGGCAAAGCCTCCCAGATTTCCCCCCAACTTCTCAGGCTGGCCCATAAAGGAACTACAGAATTTAAATTTCAGGAACCTTTCCTTTTGCGCTGCATTTCACAAGTCATCATGAAATTCTTGAACAAATCTAAAATGAAAGTGACAAGAACTAGGTATGTATGCCTTGGTATCACAAACAGTGAAAAAGTAGAATGGAGTGGTAACTTCTAGAGTCTATTTTCTAGAAACAACAACTCTATCACACGACACGGATACTCTATGAGGACATCTGCACTCTGGGCTATAGGTGACACCAATTCTTAAGACAGGAGTTGAGGAATTTTCCCACGGCACCCTTTCTTAGAGTTATTTCAGAGCTTTGAAACTGTGAATGAGGTGATTTTAACCTAAGTAATGGAAGACATTTAGAAAATTTACTTGCTCAAGAAAAACCGCACCCTTTTCTAACAACATGGGGAGGTGGGTTTATGTTATGTCCCTGTGAGAGCTCAGCACTAAATTCTCTCATTGAATTATCCCAACAAACCAGACACATCCCCTGAGCAAGAAGCGAGGGCACGATGGGGATGCGCAACTGGCTCCTACACCCGAGACCCAACTGGGCCTGTGTGTGCCGCAGACCAGGAGGCACTGCTGGGTCTGTGTGTGCCATGGGCAGTTCTGGTCCAACATTGGCCTCTGACTGAAAGTGCCTGCTGCTGGCCAGATAGCAGCCATTATAAAATGAGAAAACTCAAGTGCATCGGTATGAAAATTCAATGGTTTCAAAGACATAGCCAGTCTTCAACTAGTCAGAGCATGGACTTGAACACCTATGTATGATCCAGCGTTCCTTAAGTCAAACAGGGATATTTACCTATGGGCACTTTCGTGGCCAACAGCACAGCAAGAGGTTGAACATCTAGTCTGGCTTCCCTAGCTGAGTGAGGGTGACGGGAAAACAGATCCGAGGGCAGCAGTGCGTGAGTGGCAGGGACACAGGCTTTGTGGTTCAGGGCTTGAGGGGCTAACTGCAAGAGAATGGGCAATGCTTGGCAGTACAAGCAATTTTCTTTAGAATAGAGAGACAGAAAAACTTTACTTGGTGGGTCAAGGTGGGGAGACTTTGGGTAAACTTGTGCTTACTCCCCATGTGAATACAGGGATAAACACGTAACAGCCGCCTTTCAAGTAGGACTTTCCTCTCTAAAGCAAGTGCAAAGCATCAAAGTAAAATAATTACCTTCTCAGGCCAGATGCCCAGGTGGAAGTAAAGCCGGGCCTGGAGGAGGAGCAGCTGCACCTGGTCCGGGTACATGGCCAGATACAGATCCAGCGAGTCTCTCAGCAGCTGGTATGACTGGTCGATGCCTTCCCTAGCAGAGAGAGAAGGATCTTCGTCTTATCCTCTTTTCTTTTTAGCTAAGACCCTCCTTTTAAAGGCCTAGGTTTAAAAATAATCCACACAAATTCCAACCATTTTCTTTCCTTTTTTTTTTTTTTTAAAGATTTATTTATTTATTTATTCATTCATTCATTCCTTCATTTTAATTTGACCAGAGAGAGACACAGAGAGGGAGAGAGGAAAGTGAGAAAGGAAGCCACCAGATCCAGGACTCGAAACATGGTCGGCCATGTGGGAGTGTCCAGCACCCTAACCACGATGCCACCTGCTGGTCACAACCATTTTCTGATTCCATAATTTTTTTTTTTGGCAAAGAGTTATAATGCCAAAACCCCACAATAAATGTAAATCTACCCCACTTTTGGTGATAAACAAAAATAAGCAGTTTTATTAAACAGCCATTTCAGTACACTGTGCATAAAATGAACTATGAGGGTCAACCCATGTGCAGAAGTTAAGGCGGCTGGATCCACATCTCTGGCTGATGGTGTGGTTTGAGCCCTGGGAGCTTGAAAAACACAGCAGGTACATGTGAATGTATGCCCAAAATCCTGACAGGAGGGAGAAATGGAGCAGGGTTTGTAGTGGTACCATCTGCTCTGGGGGTGCTTTCTCATTTCTCCTCCTCTATCTCCAGTGACCACATATGCCCTCTGGCAAACTAAAAATAAAAAACAACAAAACAATGAACTCTGGACAAGCAGAGGATTTGGGGAGGCAATGAAAGTACTCCGTGTACCGTAATGGTAGACACGCATACTTGTACATTTGCCAAAACCCACGGTGCACAACACCAAGAGTGAACCCTAAAGTGAATTACGGACTCTGGGTGATAATAATCTACCGATGCGGGGTCATTGACTCAGCAAATGTCCCTCTCTAAGTGTACGATTTTGATCACAGAGGAGGCCACGCATGTATGGGGGCAAAGGCTAATTGGAATGCTCTGTACTTTCTGCTCAATTTTGCAGCCAACCTCAAATAGCTCTAAAAAATAAAGTCTATTAAAAAAAAAAATTCTGCCTTTAGGTAGAAAACTTACTACAACAATAACCTACAGCTTTCTATTTTACCTGTGGGACAAATTTCCTTAGACTCAGAAGTAACAGTTTCATACTTTTGTTTTCTTATCTAAATAACAGAAAGGTACAAATTAAAAGACAACAAAGCACTGTGGCCAGCAGGTGGTGTGAACCCCACATGGCCATGCCAAAGTTCAAGTCCCGGACCTAGTGGCTTGAAAAACATGCTAGGTGCATGTGCATACATGCCTAGAATCCCAAGAGAAAGGAGAAGGATTGCAGTGTGGCCATTCCTCCTGGGTGTGTGTGGGGGTGTGTTTGCATGTGGGGGGAGTGATTCCTCACTTTCTTTGTTTCTGTGTGTCTCTCTGGAGAGTACATTCATCCTTTGACACAAAACAAACCAAATGATGGCAATGCACTTGGACAGGAGAACACCCTGCCCCTCAAAAATAATTTTTGCCAGTCTAAGATACCCTTGTTACTGAAGAACATTTTTAGTATCCACAGAAAAAACTTGGCCATGTCTGCTGCAAAGGTCTAGAGAGCAGTCACTTAGCACACGTCCATTCTGTATGGTATTACGTCATGGGATCCAGTCATTTTCCATGACATGCAGACAGACAGCTGCAGACACAACATCCACTGCACTGCTCTACCACAAGCGAGCACAGTGAAGTAATTAAGTAAGAGGTTTCAAGCTGCTAAAGATTTGCATTCTGCAGAAGTGTAAGAAAGCCTTACCGTTTCCCCAGACTCAGCAGGTTCCCCACCATTCGCTGCAACACCTTCTTCACATTGACCACCCCATACAGTGCTGCTGTCACGTGCTGGCCAATCAGGTATTCACATTCTTTCACTGTCAGCTGCTTGCCTTTCCCAAAAGCATCTATGTAGATGTAGTCAAAGATGTCCAGGGTTGTCCTATCAGAAGAACCAAACACCAGACAACAGATGAGAGTTGAATGGTTCAATCTTTTAAATCCCTACAGGCAGCTTCACTGAAAGTGGAATATAGCAAAGCAATAACATTTTTACTTCTAATATCAAGGCTTTTTCCAAAGTTTAAAACCTGACCTTCCATGTGAACTCTGCTCTGTTAAGACTACAGTAATATGGACCTTTGGAAAGAGCACTGAGGGGTCCAGCAAATGGTGTAATGGTTACGTTGCTGGACTCCCATGTAGTTGACCATGGTTTGAGCCTTGGATTGGGCAGCTTAAAACTCACTCCAGGCATGTGTGCATGTGTGCCCTAAATCCCAAGAAGAGAATGAAGGAAAAGGAACTGAGGCATGACCACACCCCAGGGGGTGATTTCTCGTCGTCTTTTGTCTCTCTGGTGAGCGCACGTGCCCTATAGCAAATATCTCTCTTAAAAAAAATAAAAAAGAGAAAAAGAAAGCATGAGTGAGCACAGGGCTAGCTTCATGGCTTCGTGGTTAAGGAAACGAGATCCCACAAAGCTGACTGCATAGTTTGACTCTTGGCCCTAGCAGCTTGAAAACCATGCCAGATGCCATGTGTGTGCATGCCCTATAAATCCCAACAGTATGGAGAAATGGAGAAGGGATTGCAGCACAACCACTCCCAATGGGGGCGGGGTGCGTTCTCCCTCTCTATCTCTCTCTAGTGAGCACATGTGCTCTCTGGCACAACTAAAAAAAAAGGGGGGGGGCAGCTGGCAATGTGGTGATCAAGGTGGCTGGAGCCCCACATAGCCAACTGCATGGTTTCAGTCTTGGACTTAGTGGTTTGAGAAACATGCCAGGTGCATGTGCATGCATACCCACAATCCTGAGAGGAGAATGGAGAAGGTATTGTGATGTGGTCATTTCTCCAGGGGATGCTTTCTCACTTTCCCACTCTGTCTATCTCTTTCCTGTAAACGCACAGGCACTAAAACAAATTAGGGAAAAAAAAAATAAAAAAAGATGAGAAATAGCACTGATGTATACCATCTAATAGATCTTTTTAGGGAAGATGAATCTTCAAACTCACTGCCAGGCATAACCATTTGAGTTTGGCTGACAAATATCCAAAGCAGTCTATTAATTTCCTAGATTAGCAGCAGTTCAGTGACTATGGCTCTCAGGCTCTTGAGGAGCTGATGGAAGTTATGACTCCTCACACCTGAAGGAACACTCAGGGGCTCAGCCACCTGCTGAGCTGATCAGGGCCTCAGGCTGGGAACCCTGAGCTGGATCAGAGAGCTGCTGCCTTTGGGCACGGCTCCTCCCACAGAACTGCCCTACTACACCAGGCTCGCCCCCACGGAGCTGCCATGCTGAGCTGAGCGAGCAGCAGACACATGACATAGGCCCTCACTGTGGTGCCAAGTGCAACCGAGGCTCATGGAAGGACTCGGGTGGCTCTCTGTGTCAGGGGAAGCTGTTCCTTTGGGGTGATTCCTTCTTCTAGATCTTATACCCACTACAAATCAGGTAATAGACTATCTATTTGGCCATGAAAAGGTCTTTGAATTGCATTTATAGCCCATCTTTAGCAAGAATATAAGACTTCTATTAATGCTGTAGAAATAAGAAACCCTTCACCCCTCTCTTTTTTTGGTATAGGGCATGTGCATTCACTGGAAAGAGAAAAGAGAGAAATCACCCCCCTGGGGGAATGACCACACTACAACCTCTTCTCCTCTTGGGATTCTGGACATGTATGCACACATGCCTTTGTAATCCTTAAGCCACCAGGTCCAGGCCTCAAACCTCTCATTTGGCCACGTAGAATCCAGTCACCTTAACTACCATGTCACATGCTGGCCCATTCTTCATCTCTTTTTATGAGATTAGAATCTCCTAAGAAAAAAAACACACAAACATTTGTTGGCCAAGATTATTTAGAAGCATAATGCTCTCATGCAAAAATTCTGGATAGCATATGAACAAATCGAATGCAGCAATGTACCTTTAAAATACATGATTAAGTCAGATGTATCCCAAGAATGAAAGGAGAGTTAAACATTAAAATATCTATTTCTGTACACACAGGCTAAAAAAGAGAAACCATAACAATCGTATGAAGAGACAGGCATTTTGAAAAAAAAAAAAAAAATCCAATACCTAGTTATTGATAAAATTCTTAACAAACTAGGAACTTAGAAGGTAGTTTTGTTCTGTTTTTTCTTTTAAAGAGATTTTTGCTATAGGGCATGTGCACTTGCCAGAGAGACAGAAAGTGAGAAGTCACTCCTGTGGGGATGTTCACGTAGCAATCCCTCCTCCTCCATTCTCCTCCTGGGATCCTGGGCATGCACAAACAAGCGCCTGGCGTGTTTTAAGCTGCCAGGCCCAGGACTTGAATCACAGTAAACTATGTGGAAGTCCAGCAATGCAACCATTACTACATCTGCTGTTCCCAGAAGATAGTTTTGATAATCCCAACACAAGGTATAGCTCTCAAATATCACCTTGACGGTAAAATTTTAAAGCGTTTCATTTAAATCACATGCAACGCCTAGGAGCATGCTATCATTGCTTATATTCAGCTTTAGATGAAGCAATCTAGTCAGCAGTGTAAGGTAAGAAACAATATGTAAGGGCTAGAAAAAAAGGAACAAAACTGACGCTATTCACACAGTGTAATTATGTACATAGAAAAGCCTTGAGTTTACAAATTAACACTAATAATTTATAGCAAAGGCATTATCAGACTCATAACTAAGTACTGACCACATCTCTGCATACAGTCAGTACGTAGAAAATATAATTTAAAAAGTGAGCATTTACAATACCAACAAAAATCTAAAGTGCCCAAGAACATATTTAAGGAGATGTCCAAGAGCTTAAAGAAGAATATACAAAAATTTTAAGGCCACTAAAGATGACCTAAATAAATGGAGAGGCTCACATTCACACACAGAAAAGACTCAACAAACACTGGCAGCATTTTCCACATTAATATAGAAATTCAATCCAAAATAATCTCTAAGTGTCAACCAATATCCATATAGGATTTTAAGGAACCTGATAAACTGATTCTAAATCTATACGGGAGACCAAAAGCCAAGAAAAGCCAAGGCAATTCTGAAGAACAGATGGGGGTTTTATCCTACCAGACAGTAGGGTTAATTATAAAGCTACAGTACTGGGTCCTGGTGCGGGGGCAGAGAATAGGCCAAAGGCAAAGAGCAAGAAGACCAGAATGAAGACAGGACAGCCCAGCCCAGCTGCTGGTTAACGTTCCATGCACTCTCTCATCCTGTGCACTCTCTCTGCCTCTTCCTGGAGGACTGAGTCCTTCATGGCTCTCAGGATTTGCTGTTATGCCACATGCCCAGGGATATTAACAAATTATTTCACTTTTCATTTGTATTACAATAAATGATGATTGTAGCTTAGGAAGGAAAAATGACACTTTTACTACATACAACCCTACCCTGCAATAAGTTACTAGGATAAATAACATGGTAATCAAGAGTTTTAAATGCTACTATGCAGAAATCTTTAGTGGGTTATTATGGACGCATCCAAGGAGATGTTTGAGAACACTAGTTGGGTAATCTGGGGAGAGGAAATGGGTAGAAAAATAATTTTTCCCACTTAAGGTAATAGAAAATGGATACCCACTATCCAGAAATTAAACTGCCCCAGATAACTTTAAAAACGCACATTTGGAAAACTAGGGATGCCTGCACAAGTAAGAAAATATTAGTGTATACCAAACAATATAAATTTGCAGGGAGGGCCAGACCCATAGTCTGGTGGTCAAAGGGGCCACATCCCACATGGCCAACCACAGTTCTAATCTTGGCCCCAGCGACTTGGGAAACATGTTGGGTGTGTGTGAGTGCATGTTCAAAACCTCAACAGGACGAAGAAATAGAGGATCCTGGTACTTTCTCCCCCTCTGAATCAGTCTCTCTCTCTCTCCAGTGCACATGCTCTCTGGCAATGAAAAAATAAAAAAAATACAAAGATTCACAGGGAAATAAACACTTTCAAACTAACTGGTGGGTAACTCTGGAAAAGAGAGGAGAATGACAGAGATAAGAAAGAACACGCAGGAAGCTTCAACTACATGTTTTATTTTTTCAACTAGGACACAGGCATACGGAAACCATTTTTGATTTTCTATAGCACCAGAAACTCCAGCAGGTGTGTAGAGCAGAGGGTGACCATATTTAGTTGTCCAAGCTACTTTATGAAGAACATTAACCCCATTCTACAGAGGAAGAAACTGAGGTCCAGAGGAAGCCAAGGCCTGAACAAGTCTGACTTCAAAGCTCGGGTACTTTCTCTTTTATACTGTTTACTTCATCAAACCGTGTCATAGTTAATCATCAGGAAGCAGCTTCAAAGGGCAGGATATAGGTAAATAACTTTTTTTTTCTTTTTCTTCTAAATGGCAGATTTAATGAGAAGGGATTTTTACCTATTTGAAGAGCTATTTCTTTCAGAAAAGCTAGACTATATTGAAAAGGAGCTTTTGCCCTCTAGGACACCAAGAGAACAAAATAGAACTCATTAACCAGGTCTCTAAAATTGACATCAGTTACCAACTTTGCCTTAAGGGGAATTGGCTACCCTATTCTCCCACCCCTTCTCCTTCTCTCACGTGCACATTTGTGTGGGAGAGAGGGAGAGATTTTATGGGAAAGCGAAAAGTAAGTTTCTTTCAGAACACTTTGATCTAATCTGCTTCAGAACAAAGGGACTGTGAGAGCCACAAAGACCTTGAAGTGCTAGTCCTATTTTTTTTTTTTTTAATATATTAAACTTTTACTTTGAGAAAATTGTAGATTCACATGTTGTTGCAACAGAGAAAGACACAGAGTACTCATCACTCAGTCTCCCATGCTGGTAACATCTTGTGTAACAACAGTACAATGGCACAACCAGAATAGACATGGCCACAGTCGAGAAACAAGCATTCCATCGTCACTCTGTTTTTAACCTGTGTTTGGTTGCACTTAAATTAATGCTGAAAATTAGGCTTCCTCTAAGCACGGGGGCCTGAATCCTCAGCACTAATTACAAAGGGTCACAGATGGCTCACTTACCCTTCTGCACCTTGGCACCATCTTAGTAAGAAGTGACTTGGGAAGTTGACAGGTTCCAGTGGGACTCCCAACTGCCGGGCTATGGTCAAGTAGAGCAGAGACATGCTGATTGGAATTCCTGTTCTGCGGATCAAAACCTAGCAGACAATAAATGCTTTCAGTTCAGAGATGAACTGTCCATTCTCACACTTTCAAGATACATTCTTATGAGACACCTATTGAGCATCAACTATAATACTAGTTTTAAAGGCTTAAGCGAATACATATTTTGTTTATTAAGACCACAAGTCACAGCCAGCCCACAGCACGGTGATTAAGGCAGCTGGATCCTGCAAGGCCAACTGCATGGCTTGAGTCCCAGACCCAGAGACTTGAGAAACATGCTAGGTGAGTGTGGGTATGTGCCCAAAACCCAACAAGAAGACAAGATGGAGAAGGGGTTGTGGTGTGACCATCCCCCACAGGGTACCTTCTCACTCCTCCTCTCTCTCTGTACACACCCTCTGATAAAGTTTAAAAAAAAAAAAAAAAAATCAGAGGTGGGCAAACTATAGCCCATGGTCCAAATCCAGTCCATGAACAGTATTTGTAAGTTTTTCTGTTAAGAAACTTATTTCTTCTGAGAGAAAAGACGGGGAGAGAAAGAGGTAACCCAGCAGGATCTTCAAGCTGCAATCTATCCCTAGCCTCAGCCAGCGAGGATCACTGTGTCCAGGGCATACGGAGGCCTCAGGGTGTGAACTGGGGAACATTCCCATGTGGCTTCAGCACTGTGGAGCACTGTTACTGCTACACCACTGTGGCTGGTTGAAGTTTTTATGTTCAGTGTTAGGAAAAACAATCAAAAGAATACTGTCTCATGACATGAAAATTAATGGAATTCTAACTTTAACCATGTAGAAAGCTCTGCTGGGACATAGCCATGCTGTTTCTGTACTGCCTGTGCCTCCCTCTGCACGGCAATGGTTCAAAGTAGTAGTTAGGACACTGGCCATGTGGCTTGCAAAGCCAAAATAACTGGCTGTCTGACCCTTCACAGAAAAAGTTTGCAAATCCCTGATTTAGGCTTCCTTCCTGTAGAAAGAAATTTAAGACCATATAAAATATAACAAAATAAAATGAAAGTAGCAGATACAGCAACAAAATAGATACGAAAATAGGGTCAGTCAGGAAGCAAAGAAAAAATAAGTATCAAAGATGTGCAATCTCCCTGCAGCTGGGCCAGAGGCTCCTTTAGCCTTCCCAGGCCAGTGAAGAGACAGCCCTGGGTAGTGTCACTGTTCAGTGTTCACGAGATACAACCCATCAAACTGAGTCAGAGAAACAGCAATTTCTATTTAGACGACTACCTTGAAGGACAGGCTGAGACAAAACAGATAAAACACCTGGCACCATCCTTATAGTAGAGGATGAAATGCATTTCGTTGGGCAGGCAGAGATGAAAAAGCCACAGGACTAGCCCTCAGGAGACAGTCTCTGGGATGGACTATGCCCCCACTCACCTGGTGCATATATAAGTTCAGGGCATTGTAGTAATCCATTCGATTCCCCTTAAATTTCAGTTGGTCGTAAAGGACATAGTTCATGGCGTCCAGCACCTGGCTCTGGAGCTCTATTTCCATTACCATGGAGGATTCACCTGAAACACAGATAGCTTCTCTGGGACACGAGCACAGATGAGCTTGTGACTGGTGCCCCAAACAATCCGTAATACAAAGACACTGGCAATGGCCTAAGGACCTTAACTGAGGCTGTCATCCAGGGAGCAGAGGAGAGTCTGTCTGTGAAGGCCTTTATATTATCCAGGTAAACACGTGCTTGTGGCTCTTACCACTTTTGTGTGACATAACAGGAGTATACTGCCCTATTTCCCAAATTAACCAGGTCTTCAAGGGTTACTTTTGCAAATATAGCTGGATCCAAAGCAATTCCACACCTGCCTTGAAGGCCAAGCTGGGGTGGCGACAGTTTATGCCCCGGAGGGTTTTGCAAACAAGCTCTACGATGCTGTTGATCTGGGCCTGGATGTCCTTGAGGCTGATGTCGGAGAGAGGATTGCAGTATTGGTCAATGTAGACGGCACCTGAGGAGGAGCAGGATTATAGAGTCAGCTCCTAATTTTACCCTGCTACCCTGGCATTTCCCCCAACCCCCTAGGCCATGGCTTTCTATTATACAGCATCCCACCAGGTGAGCCTCACATCCTGGAAGCCAGCCTGTGCTAACACACTGAGAAGGAGTGACAAACATTCCACAGCAAAGGAGCTTACTCTTCACTGTATTTTTTATTTTTTAATGAACCAAATCTCTCGGACCTTGTGGATCTCAACCAAAACAGTGTAGTATGTGGCATATTTCTGCCTTCCCAAAGAGAGAGGGCCATAGAGGAGATCTCTTCAAGCAACTTCTCTCTCCCTAACTCTCTTATTACAGGTTCAAAATCCACAACTCTGCAAACTTACACCATAGTTCCTTTGTTTAAACAAACAAAAGGTGAAAGCTCTCAATGCAGACACTCCTTTCAACACAATATACCTTTCAAGGGTGAATAGCAACAATGGACTTTGGCGGCTAACCCTACTTCCAAATCAGATAAAATAGTTAAGCTCAGGGAACCTGCAGTTAAAAGCTGTAAAGACAGGCCGGTAGGTGGCATGGTGGTTAAGGGTGCTGGACTCCCAAATGGCCAACTGTGGTTTGAGTTTCAGATTTGGCAGCTTGCTTTCTTACTTTCCCTTTCTCTCTCTCACGCTATCCCTCTCTGGTCAAATTAAAATAAGTAAATAAATAAGTTAAATAAAATAATTCTTAAAAAAAAAAAGCTGTAAAGGGCATAGCAAAAACAGTCTCTTAAAAATCATTACTCTCGGGACCAGCAGTTAGTATAATGGCTATGTTGCTGAACTCCCATGTAGTCGACCACAATTCAAGTCCTAGACCCGGTGGCTTAAACTCACACCAGGCACGTATGTGTGCATGCCCAGGATCCCGGAAGAATGGAGGAGAAGGGACTACGGCGTGGTCATACCCCCCCCCCCCCCGGGGGGGGGGGGTGATTTCTCACTTTCTATCTCTCTGTCTGTCTCTGTCTTTCTGGTGAGTGCATGCGCCCTATAGCAAAAAACTCCCTCTCAAAAACAAACAAACAAAAATTACTCTCTTAAAAAGAAAAAGATTTTTAAAAATCATTTTAAAAGTAATTTTTTAACCAGAGACCAAAGTGCCAACTGGGTTATAGGACATGTTCACTTGGGAAGCCCTTGATATCTTACATTTAAGAGATCTCAGACCAGCTCTGAATCTTAACACCCCTTTCTACATCTCAAGGAGTGAAAGTCACTGAATGGGTGTCAAAAGCCTGGACCCCAGGTCCAGAGTTGCCAGCAGCTAGGGACTGGCTGGAGAATGAAGTTTCCCACCCTGGAGGCTGCAGGATCTTGTGCTGCACTTCCCTGAGGCCCATCCCTTTCTGATACTGGATCCTAGAGGTCTTAAATGGCAATGCCATTATTCCAGTCAATCACTAAAGACCAACACTCAGGAGCCAACATCTATTCACTCACCTACTAAAAAACCTTCAATGGCTTCCTAGCAATGCCCTTGATGGGTTATTTGAAAATCACAATATAATATTGTATTTCAAAAATGAAAAAAAAGTACTTGTATTTATATATAAGCTATGGTAAATAAAGTTTGTCAAACTATTCTTAACAGTGCAATAACCAGAAGATAGGACTCTCAAACCTAACATGCCTATGAGAGGATTCCAGGGTGCTGAGGATATTTTATTTTAGTCCACTGATCTGACTTTTCATTTCCTTTTGGATGACATTAGAGTTTCATACAACCAACAAGCAGCTGCACCAGGCACTGTGGGGGACACAGTGACCATGATGGAAGGACCAGAATGTATGAAACTTACTGACCAGTTGGAGAAATTAAATGTATACACGTGAAACAGAAACACAAGACGATTTACTATTAAATGACGGTTTACTATTAAATGATCTGGTGGTAACTCTGAGGTGAGTAACATCTGCAAGTTACATCAAAACTTAAGGTAAGTAAGACTTAAGCTCAGCTATGGAGGGTCAATAGTTTTTTTGAAAGGGAATCACAGGAAGAAAGATATCACGGACAAGGAAGTGAGGCCAGGTGTATCTGTAGGGTTAACAGGACATCTTGGAGTCTAGGGGAAAGGTTGGAATGAGGGGGAAGGCCAGACTATGGAGTGCACTGAAGAACAAGCAGAGACATAAAAAGGAAATTGGCCATGGTCAAGGTAGCTTTCATATGAACTGGTGACAGGGCTGGGTTTCTAACAGGGGTGGCACTGGGACACTGGGTGACTTGAGGGCAGAGGGGGTGATGCTCACGAAGACAAATACTCCTCAGCAAGCTACTGCTGGGAAAGGCGGCCCAAGCCTGCATGCTCACAGTAATGCAATGGGAATGCACTATGAGAAATGCTGGAAAGGAAAACAAAACAAAACCAAAGCATGAATTTTGGAAACTACTGACCAGTTAGGAATAAAAGTGGAAAAACAGTCATATCTATATTTCATAACTGTAATTTAGGGGAGTGTCTGTGTAACATCCTAGAAATTAAAAAGTTAAAAAAAAAAAGTCACATTTTATTCCTACTCAACTAGTAAGGACAAAAAGTGACTCCCTCCACCCTGCCCACCCACTACCTCTTCTCCTTGCTTCTCACTATGGACAGCCCTCCCTGATATATGGCAACATTCTGTCCTCAGCAAACTCCACCACAGGCTAAGGGAGTTGCTCAAGGCCACATGGAGACAATACTACATACCTGACGCTTTCAAGCTTAGAAAAACAGAAATTCATTTCATTTGCTAAAGTATCCATCTCGCATTTTGAACCAAAGATGCATCATGAGAAAACTATCTCCTCAGCAGACAGTTAAAGATCTGACAGAATCCCAGGCCTAAATTAAATATTGTGTCTTCTTGAGGCCAGTAGGTGGAGTGGTGGTTAAAGGTGCTGGACTCCCACATGGTCTACTTCAGTTTGAGCCCCAGAGCTGGTGGCTTACTTTCTCACTTTCCCCCTTTCTCTCTGATCAAACTGGAAAATGATAATAATAAATCAAGTTAAATAAAATAATTCTTTAAAAAAAATATCGTGACTACTTCACCAATCAGATCAACTATCTCAACCTCCAGGAGCCCAGGCCAGCACAGTGTCTTTTCCCACTGGGGATGGCCCTTATTGCTGCTCTCAGAGACATGCAGCTACCTGTAAAACACCACTACCAATGTGTGCGAAAAGACCCACCTTCAAGGTATGATTCATAGTCATCAGGCTGCTGAAGAAAAGCTTTGAGATTATTTAGTATTTTCTGTTGCCGCAGGTAGTACAGAATTTTTTTGGCATAGTATTTCCAGGTCAAAGCTTTTCTGGAAAGCAAAAACAGTAACAAGTTGGTGTGAATTCAGATTTTAAAACTTTCAATTACATATCTTTACTTAACACTAAAAAAACCATATAGTTGGGACCAGCAGTTGGCGTAATAGTTAAGTTGCTGGACTCCCATGTGGTTGACTGTAGTTCTAGTCCTGGACCTGGTGGCTTAAACTCACGCCAGGCGCGTGTCGTGTGTGCCCAAGATCCTGCGAGGAGAATGGAGGAGAAGGGATTGCAGCATGGCCATCCCCACTACGGGGTGATTTCTCTTTCTGTCTCTCTCTCTCTCTTTCTGGCGAGTGCCTGTACCTTATAGCAAAAACCTCTCCAAACAAAACAAAACAAAACAAAACACCATATAGTTAGGGCCAGCTGGTGGAGTAGTGGGTAAGGCACTGGACTTCCAAATGGCTGATTGTAGTTCAAGTCCCAGACCTGGCAGCTTAAAACTCATGCTGGGTGCATGTGCAAGTGGCCCAAATCCTAGGAGAATGGAGAAGGGACTGTGGTGAGGCCATCTTCCCAGGGAGTGATTTCTCACTTTCCCTCTTTCTATCACTCTCTGGCGAGTGCACATGCTCTATGGCAAAAACCTTTAAAAAAAAAAAAAGTAATCTACTTAATAAGAAAAATAGAACTTGTTCATAGTCTCATGGTACTTACTATCATGGAAGCAGAAAGCATGGTTTGGGGTTTGCATTTGTAATGTAGTAGTGCTGAAAATATGAGATGTAGTCATCTGTCTGGCTTCGGTAGCTACCTGCCTGTATCTTTGGTGAAGGAGACAAAAGATGAGCCTAAAAAGTGAGCCCAGCTGGGTGAGTTTCTGGAGACAGCGGGGCTGCCTCAAATCCTTTGCTGGTTCCAGCACCTGCCTCATGGGCTCTCAGAACTCCAGCCACTGCTTTTCTCCTTCTCCATCCCAAAGCATCCTTCTCCCTGAACCCCAGACCATAAATCCACCTGCTACTCCACATGCCCGCCAGGTAACTTGCAGGCATCTTCAGCTTCTTCCTCGCCCAGAGTCACCCTCACCTTAGCAAAAGGCCACTTCATCTTCTGAAGGTGAAAACCTCCTGGACTCCTCGCTTTCTCTCACAAGCCACATTCAAGCGACCAGCTACCAGTTCAGCCAAGAAAACATATCTTAGACGTGTCTCACCAAACTGCCCAAGCCTGCCTCATAGCAGTGTTCTCTTCACAATGCTTTCTGCTCTGAACCTTGGCCCTCGGTCTGTCCCCAGTGATTCCTGCTATCACCACCACCCTCTACCCCACCTCCTCAGTGGCTTTCCACCTTATTCAAAGTAAAAAAAAAAAAAAAAAAGCCCAAGTCCCAACAAAGACCTAAAAGTCCCTTACACTTTCACCCATGCCCTCTGAACTCAGCTCCCACCACTCCTCTGCCATCCGGCCCCTAGCCACATGGCTGGCACACCTGGCACTCTATCTAAGCACCTTCTCACTAGAACATTCTTTCTCTACAGAGCAGCAGTCTTCTCACCTCTCAGCTTTCAATTCAAATGTCCCTTTGAGTAAGGCCTTCTCCCCTACCCAGCACCATTCCCCACCACCACTCCCCTGCCCCCTTTCCTGACAAGTGTTTCTCTACAGCACTTCTCTGTTTTCTAACCTAATGCATACCTTACTCACCTGCCCCACTACAGGCCAAACTCCTGGAAGGCAGTGTTTTGTGCGTGTTGTTCCCTGCTGCAGCCCTAGTGCCTAGAACAGTGTCTGGTACAGCAGGGGCTCAGCAAACCAGTAGAGTGAATCAAATCCTCATCAGATCTCTCACATATACACAGGGATCATAACCAACTTATTGGGCTGACTTCATGAAGGAACAAAGGACTCAACCAATCCTCAGCGAGATAAACTCAAGTCCTATCTGTTTCACCCACTTTTTAACCTTTGAGTTGTTAAATAAATGTAGAAAATTCTGTGAAACAAATAAGCGGAACAAATCACTACAAGGCAAATACTCTTGCATCCATCACTCAGGTCAGGAAACAGAACTTTGCAGATACCCTAGAGGACCCCATGGACGCTCTTCTCCCCCTTGACAATGTCCACAACCCACAACCCTGTGGTCATGGCATCCCTTGCTCTTTTCTGCAATCACTAAATGTGCACTCCTAAACACTCTAGGCTGTTTTGGTATCTTTCAAATCTCTTCAATAGTAGGCTCCATCTTCCTTCCCCTGGCATTTTATTTACTGAAGTAACTACATTGTTTGGCTACGGTTTTCCATAGTCTGCAATTTGCTGGCTGCACCCACATGATGTATTTAGTACGGTCTTCAGAATTTTCTGCAAATAAGATGTAGAGGCTTGACCAGATTGATTTCATTTATTTGACAAGAAGCCTTCACAGAACATAGTGCGTTCTTTCACTGTAAGCTAGTAATGCCTGGCATGCATGCACACTCTCTCTCTCTCATTCCAGAGGGAACATGTGCATGCCAGAGAGATAGAGAAAGAATCCCCAATGGGTTTGATGATGCTGCCATCCTCCCAACTGTATCCTGTCAGGCTTCTGGGCATGCATTCACTCGTACCCAATGTATTCTTCAATCCACCAAAGCCAGGATTCAAACCATGGTTGGCCATGTGGGATATGGTCTCCTTTTCACAGAACTAAACCACTGTGCTTTGGGGCTGGCCAGACTAACACTGTTGTGATGGTCACAGCCATCGCCACTCAAGGCCTAGATCTCTCAGTACTATAATAGTTACACAGTACTATAGTGGTGATATTCTAATTCCACCTTCTTCATTTATTGCTGGAATACTTCAAGAAAGAAAAACATCCTCTCACGTACAACTTATTTTTTTAAGAGATTTTTTGCTACAGGGTGCATGGGCTCACTGGAGAAACAGAAAGCGAGAAATCACCCCCCAGGGGGTGGCCACACCACAATCCCTTCTCCATTCTCCTCTTGGGATTTTGGGTACATACATGCATGAACCTGGAGTGAGTTTTAAGGCACCAGGTCCAGGACTCAAACCACAGTCGACTATGTGAGAATCCAGTAATGTAACCGTTATGCCAGCTCCTGGTCCCCTCACCTACAATTTGATCTCCCAGTGGTATAGTATATTGGATAAATGCTCATATCTTTCCTTTTATTAACGTTTTTTTCAAAATAATTATGTGGGTTCATATTACCCTGCAAAGGGGACCAATTAGCTACTGTTAGGTACTAATGTGAAGTCATTGAGCTAAATGTATTTGTTATGTTTCAATCTATTCTAGAAATTATCTGCATTTATAATCAAATTGCCATAGCTTTGGCCAACAGAAGCCTCTTCGTGTTGGCCCCTAAATGTTTCTGATGGAAAGTATTGTCAGTTTTTTTGCTGTCTGGTTCCAGGCTTCCAGTATGCTCCAGGTTCATCTTTTACGTTTTCTTTTTGGAGAGGTTTTTGCCATAGGGTGCGTGCGCTCACCAGAAAGAGACAGAGAGACAGAAAGCGAGAAATCACTTCCCAGGGAGGATGGCCATGCCACAATCACTTCTCCTCTATTCTCCTCTCGGGATCTTGGGCATGCACGCACATGTGTCTGGCATGAGTTTAAGTCACTGGTTCTGGGACTTGAACTACGGTCGACTACGTGGGAATCCACTGACATAGCCATTATGCTAACTGTTGGTCCCCATCTTTTACGTTTTCTGTACTAGACCTAGAATCAGTCATTTCTCTTAAAACCTTGACTTCTTTCAGTGCGAAATGGTATAGATCACAATACTAGAGATCATTTCCACTAGGTTAATTACTGTCTCTATCATAGGTCTCTGTAGTAGATAGAGCTAGCCAGTCCTGTGTGTGTGTTTACACATGTACATATACACATCCACATAAAGGTTAAATATATCTTTAAGGTTTCAATCCAAAATCCAAAACTTTTTGAGTGCCATCATGACAATATTGTATAAAATTATCTTCTGGTTATGTGTACAAGGTGTATAGGAAACACAGTTTTTCTTTTCTTTTTTTAAACATCTGAGTCCCATTCCCAGGATATTTCATTATGTACATACAAATATTTCAAAATAAAAAAAAAAAGTGACATCAAAAACAATTCTGGGGGACCAACAGTTAGCATAATGGCAACGTTGCTGGACTCCCATGTAGTCGACGGCAGTTTGAGTCCCGGACCCTGTGGCTTAAACTCACGCTGGGCGCGTGTGTGCGTGCCCAAGATCCTGAAAGAAGAATGGAGGAGAAGGGACTTCGGCGTGGCCATCTCCCCCCCCCCCCCCGGGGGGGGTGGTTTCCTCACTTTCTGTCTCTCTGTCTCTTTCTGGTGAGCGCACGCGCCCTATAGCAAAAACCTCTCCAAAAAAAGAAAAAAAAAATTCTGGTCCCAAGCAATTGGAAAAGGGATTCTCAATCTGTACTTATAAAATATCTCGAGTTCATACTGTTATTTCTAATTCTAATTCAAAAGCACACACTTTGACCTCTTATCTTCTATCTATAACTTCTTTATTCCAGGAGACTTCTGCTTCTCTAGGGCAGACAGAATTAGAACAACACATTACTATTCATTTGCTTTATGCCACACTTCTCTCATATACACATAGCAGTCTCAGAATAACAAGACGATTATTCTCATCACTTTCATGATTACTGAAAACAGCTAGTGTTTTCAACATGCCCTCCCTCACTGGCTATTCTTCCTTCTTCACTCTCCTTTCAGGAATATGGGCATATGTACACACGCTCCTGGCATGATTCTCAAGCCACTGGGTCCAAGATAGCAGTCAGCCATGTGGAAGTCCAACACTTTAACCACCAAGCCATCTGCTGGCCCTAGTCACTCATTTTTAAAAACACAGCTGCACTGTATCAAGACTGTTAGGGTTGGGGCTGGCAGGTGGCATAGTGGTTAAGGGCGCTGGACTCCCACTTGGCTGACTGCAGTTTAAGTCCCGGACTTGGTGGGTTGCTTTCTCACTTTATCTCTCTGGTCAAATTAAAGAAATAAATAAAGTTAAATTAAAAAAAAAAAAAAAAAGATAATGTCTAAAAAAAAAGATTGTCCGGGTTAATGAGCATTATACATACAATACTTCCTCCCCTATAATGAATTATAATTTAGTGCTACAAGTAAATACATATTTAATGCTCATTATCAGGCCTGATGGCCATGTCTGGTTTTCTTTTCTTTTCTCTCCTTTTCCTTTTTTCTTTTGGTTATCTGAAGCTCATTTTCTTGCATATTTGTCTGTAAGGGCTCAAAAGCCTCTGAGTTCTTTGATGCTGGTAAGTTTGTCTGCAGACTCTCAATTGGAAGTCAGTTTGGCTGGATATAAAAATCCTTGGCTGACATTTTCTTTTGATCACTGAGTATCTTAAATAAGTTACTCTATTTTTCTTCTGGCATAAAGCATTGCTTGTGAAAAGTCTGATGATATTCTGATTTTTCTTTTCCTTATAAGTGACTTCATCTTTTTTGCTTGAATAGCCAAAATTGTTTTCTATCTTTAAAATCTAGTACGTTTACTGAAAGATGTCTCAGTTGTGGTCCTTCTGGGTCAATTTTATCAGGTACAATGTATGCCCCTTTTAATACGCTGTTTCAATTTGTTCCGTTTGATCTTCGCCAAAAGGCAATGAAGCAATTGTTGCATCAAATCTTTAGGGCAGGGAGTATTCTTTTAAGACCACACAAAATATAGTAAATGCAAACTGTTTTCAAATATCCAGGCACTGGTCTTTAGCATTTACAGAACTACCCTCCTTTCTTCTTATGCTTTTCCATATTTGAAGAATAAGCCTTTGCTTGGAATGAATACAAACAGGGTGCTGCATGAAAACTGGCATCCTAAAAAATTTTAAAATATGGAGTATTCCCTGTCATTTACAATCAACCCTATTTTAGGTTCAAAATATATGTCAAGGTAAGGGGTAACATTTATGGTATTACATTCTAAAAAGACTGCCACTTGAAGCTACTATTACATAACCGTCGTCTTACTATCCTTTGGACGTTTTAATTCCGTTTCTTTATGGACATTCCTAAGAATCCTATTAATAACTTTGTTTATGGGTTTTTTTTTTGGTCATAGAGAGATTTCTTTTTTTTTCTTCTCACTGCAAAATCATTTACCTATGTTCTTTATTGCTTCTGCATTACCACTTTAAGCTAAGAAGGTCTCCCTAGATTATCCACAAAGTCTCTTATTTTCTTTTTTCATAAATAATTACTTATTTAATTTCATCTATGTATCTATCTATTCATTTTACTTTTTTAATTCACCAGAGAGGGAGAGGGGGAAACGGAAAGAGGGAAAGTGAGAAGGCAGACACTAGGTCTGAGACTCAAATTGCAGTCAGTCATACGGAAGACCAGCGCCTTAACTGCGACACTGCTTGCTGGCCCCAAGTCTCTTATTTTCTTAAGGGATTTTTATTGCAATCCTTTTTCAATTTTAGTTGTTTGATCCTTTGAAATATACTTCTAGTATTACGTTTTACTTTCTTTCAGATGGATATTTGTTATGTCCAGTACTATTTATTAAATAATCAATTTTCCCCCTCAGAATTTAAATATATTATCTCTTACCCTGGGACATGTTTCCAAATTATCCTTGCTGCTGATGAGGCTACTTATTTTCATTTAAATATTGTGATGTTTTGATCACTAGTAGCTTTATAATATGCAATAATGCCTAGTTATGCAAGTTCCTCATTATGATTATTTTAAAACATTTTATTCTGGCTCTGCTTGTGAACTTATTCTTCTGTATCTATTTTATAACAACATTATACAACTGAAAGAAACAACTAAACAAAACAAAAACCTTCCCTTTCCAAGACCTGGTTTGGATCCTAGCTGGAATAGTAATAGTTTCATGTATTAACTTTCAGAGAACTGACATTCTTATGATAGTAAATCTTCCCATTCAGAGACATGCTACTTCTCATTTTATATTTTTTCAATAATATTATATAGCATGACCTAAGAAACTCATTCCCAAAATCTACTGCTTAGAAACTTTTTTTCTTGGTGGAGATTTCTGCCTTACGGCGAGAAGAGAGTGCGCGCGCGCGAGAGAGAGGAGCATGCGGTAAGAGGGAAAGTGAGAAATCACCCCACAGGGAGGGTATGGCTATGCCGTAATCCCTTTTCCATCCTCCTTTCGGGATTTTTGGCATGTACATACATGTACCTGGAACATCCCTCAAGCTGCTGGGTCCAAGACTTGAACTGTGCAGCCAGTCATGTGGGATCCACCTGTTCTACCCACCATGCCACAGGCTGTCCCCCCCCCCCCCCCCCCCTTTTAGGTTTATTTTATTTCTCTCATGAGAGACAGAACTATTTTTGGATTTTTTGGGGTTTTTTTTTGGGGGGGCGGGGGCACTGTTAACAGGGTCCTATCATGTCATGATCCCCTTCCCTCCGTCCTCCAGCTAATCAGGATTTTGGACGCATGTACAAGCACGCTCAGGTCAGTTCAAGATCTGAACCCATGATCAGTCATACTGCTTCCAGCACTGTGAATAGATACACTACAGCCTGTACCAAAGCTGCGGGCTAAATCTGAATTGTTACCAAATAGGATAGATGATTACCATTTCTATAAGGTAATATTAAATGAGAAAAGAAAATACGTAAGAAAGTACCTATCACATGATTCCGATTTTGTGAAATAATGATCCTCCCCTCCAATTCTCCATATATATCATTGTCTATTAGCATGGAAGACTACAACCTATTTTGTAATTATGAATTATGGGAATGGAGGCAAGAAGACCAATGTAGATAGGAGTAGAGAAGAAGGGGGAAACAGCATAGGGAAGAAGGGGGAAACAGTACAGATTGGGAAAAAATCAACATCTACACTACACATTAAAACAACCAATAAAGTATTATGAGATTATATTTGTTTTAAAAAACATATGTGTATGTACATGTGTAAAAAGACATGTCAGCTTTTATATTTAAGGCTGCACAATACTGACTACTAGATCATACTTCAATTCATTTATAGATAAACCAAAATAGAAACGAAAAATGACCTTGCATCTGAACTCATCCAAGGCCTAGAATAGAGACACATCTTACCTCTCCTCACACTTGTTCTACTGATATTTCTCTCTCCTAAGTCCCCTTATAAAAATGCCAACGAAAATATTTTACGCCTTGTTTGTAAGCTATTTCACAATGACTTCTCTTAAGGAAGAAGCTAAACTAACATCTTTATCTTCCATCACTAGTCTCAGAACTTTTAGAGCAGAAAATCTTTTCCACAGGCAAGTTAGGCTAGAAGCCAAGTCATCTTTCAGGTAAAGTGGAATTCAACCTTCACAGCAGAAAATATAAGGCACAAAAGAGGGTAGGCAACAACCAAGAGATAACAGGTTCTTCTTGATTAGGGACGTACATAAGTAACACAGTCCACTGACAGAGATAAAAGAAAGGCTCAACTAAAAATCAAAACCAAAGCAAAATCATTTCTTACTCAAACTCAGAAACTGTTAAGAAAAATTCCCCATTAAATTAAGACATACCTAAGAAATTATTTTAAAAAATAAGATTTGACTCATGACAAGCAAATTTGGTAGTGGCATGTGAAGGTGGTAACAAAAGACAACATATATAATTATCAATAAAAGATTTCTAAATGACATAACAGACCAAGTGCCCACAGCACACGATTTTACCCACAGTTGGGCTAAACATTAATTTTTTTTCCTCAAGGATTTTTGCAAGGTTTCTCTATGTATCAATCATCTGTGGTGTGTTTACTTTATACATGCAGAATACTCCCAAACTCTAAGTACAGCAAGACGAACTATTTGGAAACATGTCCTAGGGTTCAGCCACATTTATTCTGGGGTTATTATTTAAAATGAACAAACAATCCCTGCTAAAGGTATGGCTTACCTTCCTTCCATATTTAGGATACACACTAGTTCATCCTCAAAAAATATCTCTGGTCCCTCAAGGTTCTCAATGTCACTGAAGCCATTACAAGGAACCTATGAGAAAGACATACACAAATAGGCCTCAATTAGGAGTGTTAATTGCAGTCATCACTCTCATACACAAATACAAGTTGCAAACTGGGACCAGACAGTGGTGCAGTGGTAAAATGCGACACTCTGCAGGTCATCCTGCAGGGGAAGAAGACTCCTGGTTCAAGTCCAGAGACCTCTCTTGAGTGTGCTGGGCACATGCAATGCCCATCATCTGGGGCTGGCTGAAGATGGGTAAGGATCAGGGCATCTGAATCCTGTTGGGGATGCTATCTCTCTTGCTTATGGAGAAATAAATAATAAACTTAAAAAAAATAAAAGCAAATAAAGATGCCCATTTACAAGGACAGTAGTACCAGCTATTCTACACAACCTTGTACTACCACCAGAAATAGAAAGTAACATGAGGAATGATAATTTGTTCAGATCTGGTTTTTGTAAATTAAGTTTCCACAGAATTTATGAAACTGGTAACTCACAGTTGTTACGTAAACAAAAAATAGCTCTGAAAGAAGGACTAGAACTACAACATTCCATAATTCACACTAATCATTTTACACAGTCTACATTGTATTCAACAAGGAGAAACAGGCCAGAGAGGTGAGCCTAGTACATTAGGCAACTCCTTTATCCCACTGACCATGTTTCCTTCTCTGTAAATCAAGGTGGTGGTAAGAATAAGCTTTAAGAACCTCTTAGTTTAAAATTTTATGACTTCTCCCACTTTGCTTTTCAAAAGTAGCCAGGACATTTCAGGTCAACCTACACACGATAAAAACACAAGACCACAAGATCTTGAGCCAAAGCAATCACCACCCACAGATCAATCTTAAGTATGTTCCTGCTGTGTTCAAAGTCCTTGACATGCTTCTAATTAAGCAGTGGGACAGGGAAAGAAGGAGCTAAGGAAAAAACACATCAATCCATCATTAGACAAAGACACAGACTGTTGAAAACGGACATAAAACCAGCTAGATTAGAAGGAGACAGAGGCTGCAAACTAGCAGCCTTTGACCAATTGCATCCAACACATTTAGTACCAAAATATGCAAACATATTTAAACCAGTATTTACCATTGGCAATTATGAGTGCTTTCAGCCACTGCATGGTTTCTTCAAAGTAGAACAAACATTTTGTTCATTCAAACATGACAAAACATTTGTAGACAAGAATTACAATAGAGACTATTTTCTTCCCCTATAGGGGAATAAGTTCAAATGTGTCCAAAGTTCTAAGTTTTCCCTTTAAAACTTGAAAAGCCTTGAAAACATCCAAATGTGGGAATACCACTAACAGTAGTTAAAATTAGGAAATGAGAAGTAATTTTTGGTAAACCAGGATAATAAAATAAACTAGATCATCTCTATTTCCAGACCTCCAATCAAAAATAACTATCTAATAGTTAGATGATACTGAAATATTACAGTGAACTGTTTTCCAAAGTTACAAAAGGTTCCGAATCAGGAGTGGAAACAGAAAATTCCATGAGATCTTTTGAGCAAGGAAAATCAAAACAAAACAAAACAGAATACCATACATTTCAGGAATAGTTTGAAAAAAGGAGGAAAAAAAAAAAGCTTTCCAGGGATAGTGAATACAAGATTTATTTGAGAATTAATAATTCTGGTGTATGTAGCTTTTGATCCTGTTATCTCAACACATAATGCAGTTCCCTACTGGACAGAACCTGCAAAGCCAGAGAGAAGAACCACATTAATTTCGTGAATTTTTTTGGGAAAACAACTGGGAGGAATTTATAATGTTTCAATTATTGGTGATTCTCCAAATCTTGTGCATGTTTCAAAAAAAAGAAAAGAAAAACGTCTAACCACTTGAAGACCAATAATGCTGATCTGGACGTCCTCTGCATTGTGCTGCATGTCCCTCCCTTTGCCCTCCCACCCCCATTCTCTCCCTGGCTTTAGAAAAGTAAAGCTGGCAGGGACAAACGGCTTCATGTTGTTGGATAGGAGGAAAAGGACACAATGACTCCTGCAGCCCTGTGAGTAAGGGATTGTGAGAGCATTTAAGAGGGAGATAGCAAAAAAGATCTGGATGAGCTAATGCCTACAGACCAGATACACACAGGCAAAAGCTTGGAGCCACATCAACAGATCCTTACGTGCTCTGAAAAGAACCTCTTTGAGAACGAGGCTACAATCTTCCGGGCTTCTAATCCAGCTTTTTGCCGAACTTTATATTCTTCCAACCAATTGACGTAGTCGGTGGGGCTGTAGTGTTTCATAAGGGAAGGCCACCTACAAGGAGAGAAACACCCCCTCAGCTTAAGAGACTCAAAGTAGACAGCCAAGAATCAAAGACAGCCTGGGAAAACAGAGCCAGTGATTGGTTCAGAGGGCCTAGGCCTATGGACCTGGTTCAAATCCCCACCCCACACTCACAGGCAGTGTGACCTTGGTGTGACGACATGACTGCAAGTTTCCAACCCCATCTATAAAATGGGGACAGTTGTAGCACCAATAATAGTGACGCTGACAACGCCAGTGAACAGTGCTCGCCTCCAAAGAGCAGGGCCTCAGGGTACGGGCTTCCAGTGTATCATCTCACTTAAGAACCACGGTAAAAAGGAAGGTCTAATGAGATCACTACTATTCGAAAACGATGAACGAGGCTCAAAAAAAAGGGAAGTCGCTTCCCCCAAGGTCACACAGGGAATCCGCAGGGCCAGATTTTTACCAACATCGAAATCTGTGCTGCCCACAACCAACCAGTGGATGCTGCGCCCGCTCGGTCACTACCCATCACCAGATCCGTGTAAACATTTTAGCACAGAGCCCGGCACAAAAGAAGCGCGCAAAACAGATTCGCCGCGATGCTCCCATGTCATCCTCTATAACGGGGGCCCGTCCGCTGGGCGCTCCCAGACGCGCCATTTGGGCACCCGAGGGTCCGCACGGTGTGGCTCCGCGGAGCCCGGGAGCCGGCGGCCTGGAGGCCTTTGTCTGCCGGTCCGCGGGAAGGGGTCCGGGGGTGGGGTTGGCGCGCCGGGCGGCCGCGGGCAGCGAGGCGGCGGCGGCGCGGGCCGGCGGGCCGGACCCGGCCGGGGGGCGCGGCGCGGGGGCGCGGGGCGGCTGGCTCACCTCACCCGGAACTGCTCCTTCCACACCTTCCCGCTGCTCTGGCACACCTCGCGCAGCCGCCGGCAGGTGCTGGAGACGCGGCCGACGTCGGCGGCCGACAGCGAGCCGCTGCACAGGATGTACTCCAGCACCTCGCCCGGCAGGTTGACGAGGCAACAGAGGCCCGCCACCTCGGGCGCGGCCTCCTCAGCCAGCGCCGGCACCACCTCCATCGCGCTGTCGACCGCTACCGCCGCCATCTTGTCCGCGTACCTGAGGCCGACGCGCGCGCGCGCACGCCGGGGCGCCTCACTTCGCCCCGCCCACGCGCCTCGGAGGCGGGCCCAGGGGTCGCTCCGCCCACCTGAGGCCCCACCCCCTTCGCCCCGGGGCAGTAGCTGCGCGGTGGAAGGGCTGGCAATGGGAGGTGGTAACTCCGCTGTGCGTCTGGAACCCGAGACGGACGATGCCTGGAGTCGGGAACAGTAGTAGCATCGACTTTAAAAAACGAATTTTTTTTTTAAATTAACAAAAATTGTGTATATTTTCATGCTTCCTGTCCATTAGCTCTTTGGCCCTTACTCCATATTCTAGGAATTATCATTCTCGCGTTACATAAGGGGAAACTGAGATGCACGGAGGTGAGGGGACTTGCTCAGGATTCTTTGTCCTAGATTTTAATCTAGATCTGCTTGACGGCGCTCTTAACCATATGCTCTAACAGTATCTGACAATAATGCTCTGGAGTGGATGCTGTACCAAGCACTTCGCATGTCTGTCAACAATGCCTCCCTTGAGCCCCCTGTAAGAGTGCAGGGGGGGGGGGTGATAACGAACGGAAATCCGTGTCCTGCTTTTAGACAGATGGAGAGAGGGCAGAGAACTCTCTTCCCTGTTTCTTCCAATTGGCCTCTGCTCAACAATCCTTCATGTTTTGGGGAGGCATACTCTGGTCTCCCACAATGAGTACCATTCTTTTTTTTTTTTTTCTTTTTTTGGAGAGATTTTTGCTATAGGGCGCGTGTGCTCGCCAGACAGGCAGAGAGAGAGAGATAGAAAGCGAGAAATCACCCCCCGGGGGGATGGCCACGCCACAATCCCTTCTCCTCCATTCTCCTCTCGGGATCTTGGGCACACACGGACACACGCCCGGCGTGAGTTTAAGCCACCGGGTCCGGGACGCGAACCGCGGTCGACTACGTGGGAGTCCAGCGACATAGCCATTACGCTAACTGGTGGTCCCGAGTACCATTCTACTGACAAGGACACCAGGGCTCCTAAAACATCGTTGGTTCAAAGTCAGGGACAAAAGTGGCAGAGTCTACACTTGAACTCTCAAAGCAGGAATTACCACTCAGGTGTGGTGGGTATTCTCAGTGCCTGCACTTAAAAAAAGAAGAAAAAAAAAATAAAAGAAAACTCAGTTCCATTTAGTGCCAGGCCCTGTGCTGTGCACGCTGGGGATAAAGAGGAGAGAAAACTGAAGTTCTTGTCCCTCCAGGAACATGAGGGCCAGCGAGGATGAAAATGATCTGGAGTTAGTTCATAGAGGCTGCAATAAAGTTCTCCCCCACAACTCAGAAATCAGGGTGCTCTGAGAGAGTTGAACCAGTGAATTTACTCTCAATAGATGATATTAACTATGTATGGCTCCCTTTTGCCCTTGGAAATAAATCTGAAATCCCTAGCATTGTTGCAACGGGACAAACTCCTCTCTCCCTTTTCTTGCCCAACTGAAGCCGTTCTCTCTCCTCCAGCAAGGATGGTCATTTTCTTCCCACTTCTGGCCCTCACGTGTTTATTATTCCGCCGCCAGTGCTCCTTTACAGCTGTTCCTCCTCTTCTTCCAGGACACAGTTAACATCTCCAGACACTCTTCTGTTCCTCAGCCCAGTACCAGCTCTGGATATGGCTCCTTCTCAACATTTCATGGTCTTAAATTATGTACATAACTTTTAAGTGTTCATCTTCATCTTTCCTGCAAGATCTGAATCTACTTCAGCATCAGGAGTATCTCTGAGTCACTGCCGAATGCCTTGGTACTTCGTAAGTGGCAGATTCTCAATTACGTGGCAGATTCTCAATTACGTGTCAATTGCAATTGTCCAAGTAGTACTTTAGCTGTTACTAAGCTTTTTGCAGGCTGTTTCCTCTTTATATAAACAGAGGGTCTTCAAAAAAGTTACAGAAGATGTATATTAGGAAAAAAACATTCTATGGATTTCAACATTTTTTTGTACAAAAATAAGCTCATACGTCAATTCCATTTTTCCACCAACTCACTGAAGTCCTCTTGTATATGCTCTCAAGATGGGTGGTAACTTGTCCTCTAGTAAGAGGACTTGACTACCTCATGAATGAGTGGTTCATAGTTCATCCCAAACTCACCTGGTCATGGGGTACCCACTGTGCTAGCCAATTACCTATGTCTCAGAAAGTAATAAAACTTCTGGAATCTGGGACCAGCAGTTAGCGTAGTGGCTATGTCGCTGGACTCCCATGTAGTCAACTGTGGTTCGCGTCCCGGACCCAATGACTTAAACTCACTCCGGGCACGTGTGCATGTGTGCCCAAGATCCCGAGAGGAGAATGGAGAAGAAGGGATTGAGGTGTGGCTATCCCCCCTGGGGGGTGATTTCTCTCTTTCTGTCTCTCTCTGTCTGGCAAGTGCACGCGCCCTATGGCAAAAACCTCTCAAAAAAACAAAAACAAAAAAACAAAAAAAAAAACTTCTAGAATCTTTCTGACGTAGGTGGTTAAACTTACAACAAGGTGCCCAGGCTAAACTCCCACGATGACAGTGAGATAGAAACACTAGCTTCCCTGAAACTTACATTTCAAAGAGATAGATTTCAGGTCTTCAAGAAAAACCTTCCGGGGACCAGCAGGTGGTGTAATGGCTATGTCGCTGGACTCCCATGTAGTCTACCGTGGTTCAAGTCCAGATCCAGTGGCTTAAACTCATGCCAGGTGTGTGTGCATGCATGCCGAAGATCCTGAGAGGAGAATGAAGGAGAAGGGATTGCAGCATGTCCATCCCCCTGGGGGGTGAGTTCCTGCTTTCTGTCTCTCTGTCTCTCTTGGTCTTTCTGGTGAGCGCACGTGCCCTACAGCAAAAACCTCTCCCAAAAGAAAAAAGAAAAACCTTCTTGGGCTGTAATTCTGGCAAGAAGCTTATTTGGCCTTTGAAAAGACAAACCAAATGTGGTCTATCCGTGCAATGGAACGTTATTCTGCTGTTGAAATGAATGAAGCACTGACACATGTCACAACAGGGCTCAACCTTTAAGACACTGTGCTGAGTGGAAGAAGACAGACACGAAAGATCAAATAGCTTATGAGCCCACTTATATAAAACATCTAGAATAGAGATGCATAGAGACAGAATGCAGGTTAGGGGTTACGAGGGGCTTGGGGGAGGAGGAAATGGAGAGTTATTGCTTCATAAGTACAAAGTCTCTGTTTGGGGTGATTTTTAAAAAGTTCTGGAAATAGTCGTGATGATTACACAATACTGCAGATGTCTCTTTTTAAGATATTTTACCAAGTTTATTTCATGACCGTAAGAGAAACAAAGAAAGAGAGCCAAACAGCCACAACAGGATCTTACACTGCAATCCCCTCTCCCTCCAGGATCGTGGTCACATGCGCCTAGCATGTATAGGTTAGTGGGGAATCGAACCTGTGATCTTCCACAGGGCTTACTGTGGAAGTCACTGAGCAGTGCACTACTGCTGTACCACCCACCTGGCCCAATAATGTGAATGTTCTTAATGCCATTGTGTTGTACATGTAAAAATGGTTAAGATGCTAAATTCTCTATTCTATTTTACCATGATTTTTTTTTAAAATGCACAAGGGCCAGTAAGTGGTGTAGTGGTTAAGGCTGACTGCATGGTTTGAGTCCCAGACCCACTGGCTTGAGAAACACTGATCGCGCGCGCGCGCGTGTCCAAAATCCTGAGAAAAGGATAGAGGAGAAGGGACTGTGGCATGGCCACCCCCTGGAGGGTGCTTTCTCACTTTTCCTCTCTCTCTCTGCCTCTTTCTGTCGAGCGCATACATCCCATCGCAAAATTTTTTAAAAAATGAAAGAAAGAAAACAGAAAGATTAACATGATAACAAAAAGACAGAGATTATATTTACACACCCAAATTTCTCAAGGGAATGCTTCTAAGAAAAGAAGCAAGGAATGGGTCTCTTTCCTTTCTGGCAATAGAGAAAATTCCGTTTTAAATTGATGCTGCAATCCCCTCTTCTGAAAGGCCCTTTCTCCCTGACCCTATCCAACTGTGAGCTGGTCTCCAGCACCCTAATTCCTGCTCATTTTTTTTAAGAGATTTTTTTTTTTTTATAGCGTATATGGACTTGCTGAAGAGACAGAGAGAGACAGAAATTGAGAAATCACCCCCAGGAGGGATGACCACACACCACAATCCCTTCACCTCCATTATCCTCACAGGATTTTGGGCACGCATGCACACGCACCTGGTGTGTGTTTCAAGGTGCTGGATCTGGGACTTGAACTGTGGTCGACTACATGGAAGTCCAATGACATAACCATTACACCATCTGCTGGTCCCATTCCCTGTTTAAATTCACCCAGCACAAACCTGGGCTCCATCCTACCTAGTTCCCCAGAGCTCCAATAGGGTGTGCTCTCCTTAAGCTAATAAATTTACCATTTGTAAGATGTATTTCTGGTTTCTTTAAATGCTGGGCTTCGGGGCCAGCAGGTGTCATGGTGGTTAAGGCTCTGGACTCCCACAGGGCCCACCGTGGTTCGAGTCCTAGACCTTCTCTCTCTTTCTGCTGAGTGTGTGTGTAATGTATTATTTAAAAGAATAATTAAATAAATAAATACAATCAATAAATAATTCTTTTTTAAAAAGATGTATATTCAGAGAATTATTTTATATAATCTTATTTATTTATTTTAATTTGACTAGAGAAGGATAGAGTGAGAAAGAGAGAAAGTGAGAAAGCAAGCGGTATTCCCTGGCTGATAGCCACCTCCCTCCAACCTCTGCAACAGTAATGCAGGGTGCTAGGGAGATTCAAGGGTGACGAGATTACTCGTTACTCAGCATTACTGTGGCAATAAGTGACTAATACATAGAGGCAGACAAGATACAGCCCCCCCCCCCCCCCCCCCACACACAACTATTAAAAACATTACACCAGGGCTGGCAGGTGGCATGGTGGTTAAGGTGCTGGAATCCCACATGGCCAACTGTGGTTCAAGTCCCAGTCCTGGCAGCTTGCTTTCTCTCTCTCTGGCCAAGTTGAATGATGATAATAAATAAAATTAAGTGAATAATTCTTTTAAAAAATAAAAAGAAAAGCATTATACGTATGTGTCAACTGACTGCTACAGATAGGAAGGCCAGTTAGGGGACAGAGGTGGGCACTTGCAAAGGAAGAATTTGAATCAAACCCTCAGCAACAGAAATGCAATCATCAGAGGAGAGTGAGTTTCCAGACATGGAGAGTGGCAGAAGCAAGGTCAGTTGGAAGGAAAATAAGAACGGGGTTTAGAACCATCGCAGAGAGTCAGCCAGAAGGGAGAGGTTTGGGTGGAATGGCAGAGGAAACAGAAGCTGAGAAGGCTGTGGTCAGAGCATGCTCTGAGTATTGGCCAGAAGTGCTGCCCCCACCCTTTTTTAGATTTATTTATTTATTTAATTCCATTTTTATTATTATTTCTTTTTATAATTTGACAAGAGAGAGAGCACGAGAGAAAGGGAAAGCGAGAAAGCAAGCCCCCAGGTCCGGAACTGGAACCAAGGTCAGGCATGTGGGAATCCAGCGCCTTTAACCACCACACCACCTGTTGGCTCAGCCCTTCCCTCGTTTTGGTTCTGGTGGCACTGAGTGCCTTTGAGCAAAGGTGTGACAGAATGAGAGGGAGAACGACCGGGGGACAGTGTGTGCTTTTCAGTGAAGGCCTTGCCAACACATGGAGGAAAAAGGCACGAGCGTTTCTCCCCGCACAGATTCTGCAGGTGGCTTTCTGTTGACATCTGCATTTCCAGTACTGACTCTTTTCAAAATTTTCAAAACTGATCCAATTCCTCACTGCAGAATGTGTAACAAATGCTGTAGATGCTGCACCTTGAGTTTACAGTGTGTCTCTGAGGCTTTCTCGTAACCAGTGGTTGCATTCCCGACCACATCTCCGTGAGATGGGGATGGAGGGAAACAGGAGAATGGGGTTCATCATCCTCGAATGGTTCAGAATTCTTGGATGCAGTAAATTAGCAGGGAGACGAGGAAAGGCGGCTTCCAACAGCAACTCTGTGTTCCAGTGGAGAAAACCCAGATGCAGGGAGACCAAGAGACCCCACCCTTGGACCTTCTCCTCCCAAGTCTAGTAATACAAAGAACTTGAGGGTTTTCTCTTAAGTGCATTGATTTCCATTAAGAGAGGGATCAATGGGGAGAGAGAGTGAGAGAGGCACCCTCCATGGGGTCTTCACATCCCGATCTTCCCCAGCCCTAGACGGCGGATGCAAACCTGGAATCCTCCCCGTGGCCTTCGGCATGGTGTCGCAGCACCCTTACTGCCTGTGCCACCAAGGGCCTGGGTGTTTTTTTAATTTCTAAAACCAATGTATTCATTACTCATATATAAACTCCTCTGCTATTTGATTAATCTTATTTTCCTCTAGAGGAAATGAGTTAAAGCCTATGCTGAGCCACTCAATTGTAAAGACTTTCCTCGATTTTCATTTTGTTTTCTTCGTGATTTTGCAAAGTGTAAAATGAGAACATCTTTTAGGTTAATATGGCTTTAAAGATTAAAAAAACTTTTTTTGAGAGAGAGATTTTTGCTATAGGGCATGTGTGCTCATTGGAGAGACACACAGAGAGAGAGAGACGGAAAGTGAGAAATCACCCCCAGGGGGATGGCCACGCTGCCATCCCTTCTCTTCCATTCTCCTCTCGGGATTTTGAGCACGCAAGTACACACACCCAGTGTGAGTTTTAAGCCACCGGGTCCGGGATGCGAACCGCAGTCAACTACGTGGAAGTACAGCAATGTAACCATTCAAGTCATCTACTCATGCCTTAATGATTTTTGCCATAAGGTGCATGCACTTGCTGTAAAGAGACAGCGAAAGACACAGAGAGAGGGAAAGTGAGAAGTTATCCCTCAAGGGGGGGGGGGGGGTGGGATGGCTATGCCACAATCTCTTCTCCTCCATTCCTCTCTTGTGATTTTGGGCATGCATGCACACATGCCCAGTGTGTTTTTTCAATATGCTAGGTCCCAGACTCAAGCTGTGGAGTTGGTCATGTGGGATCCAGCACCTTAACCTCCATGCCACCTGCTGGCCACTAAAGATCACTTTTTAAAAGTTTATGACTTCCATGATCAAGAGTATCAGAGAGCAAGAGAGGCAGAAAGAGACACACAGAGATAGCACCCCAACAAAGACTTGACACCACAATCTACCTCCAGCTTTAACCAGCCCAGATCTTGGGTACACATATGCCTAGCATACTCAGGAAAGTTCTGGGATATGAACTCAGGGCCTTCCCATGTGGGCCAAGTTGTGCTGCTGCTACTGTTGGGCCCCTGAGCCCATATTCTCTTACCGATGTGCAATGAGTTAAAAACCCTCCCTCCCACTTGTCTCACACCCCTTTCTCCTTTGGATTTGTGTTTGGGAAGGTTCAGTTTTGGTTTAAATTTGGATTTTTTACCTGGTTGCCAGGCAACTGAAGTCATCTAGTTGGGATATATAGAATGTTAAATTGTCCCAGCCAGGAACCAGTAGATGGCATTGCAGTTATGTTAGTGGTCTCCCACATTGCCGACCATGGTTCAAGTCCCAGACCTAGTAGCTTGAAAAATCACACCAAGCGCATGTGCATGCATGCCCAAGATCCTGGGAGGAGAATGGAGAAGAAGGGATTGAGGTATGGCCATCCACCCCTCGGGGGTGAGTTCTCACTTTCCCTCTCACTGTGTTGCTCGCTCTCTCTCTCTGGTTAGTGCACGTACCCTAAAGCAAAAACTTCGTAAAAGAAAAACAAAAAGTCCCAGCCAGCCAACTCTGAGGCCAGGCCTGTCAAAACCACAGTGTATGTGGACCTCATGGAGAGCTAGTTAAACCTACAGGTGTCCAGGCCTTCCCCTGGACAGATGGGGAGGTGCCCAGGAACTGTTTTTTAAAGTGAACCATGCTGTGACTTCAGATGGTCCGGGGAGGCCTGAAAAACTCAGTGCTTAAGTATCAGCTTCGAGACAGGGCTGTCTGAACTTCTAGAAGAGCAGAAAGCTGAGAACGTTGAAAAGAGCCAGAGCTGGAGCCCTGAGCAACCCTGTGACTGCAGATGGTTCGAAGAGGCCTGAAAACCTCAGTGCTCAAGTGTTCTTTCCTACCCTGCCCTAGTCTATTCCATTCCATTTTATCCTATTCCACTGTAAGTGTATTGAATATATTAACTCAATCAATCCCATCGTCAGCCAATGGAGTTGAAACAATCACAGTTTTTTTGTTTTTCTTTTTTTTACTTTTATTTACATTTTTTTATGCTGACTTTATTCCCGTGCCATATGTTTTTGTTTCTTCAGTTTCTTCTGGGATATCTTTTTCTTCTGTGCAACTTCCTCTTCTGGATTAGGAACAATTTGCTCCTTTTCAGTGAGGCTCATGTCCATGTGGCGGGGGGAGCTCATGTGGACGGGTTTAATTTGCCTGTGAGCTCTGTAAGTGCAACAGAGCATCTTGGGTGCCTCGTTCACCTGAATATGCTCCATGACCAGAGAGTCTGCATCTAACCCCCTGAGTTCAGCATTCCTCTTTGCATTTTTAAGCATGTGCAGCAAATATCCAGCACTTTGGGGGCCACTGACCTTGTGTCCAGCCCCACTGTTTGGTTCTGGGCATGTCTACTAACTCCACCATTGTGATGACGAAATGGCACACATTGCTTCTGTAAAATGACATCCTTCAGATACTGGGTGGCTTTGTGAATATGCACATCTTTGATGGCCTGGCTAGTTTCACAGGTGTTTTTAAAGTGAACACAAAGATTTGACAAACTCTTGATTTGCATGACTTTTGTGGGATTCTCTCGGTCAAGTGACTAGGGAACCATTTTCAAAGATCACCTGAGGCTGCTTATGAGAAGAGGAGCACAGCTTGTTGTACAATGAAGAAAATGTAAGTACAGACATAGTGAGAAAAAAAATCGTGGTTCAAATAAACCTCCATTCGCTTCAGTTACCCAGAAACGGGTATTTTCTTTTCTTTTTTTAAAATTTTTTTTCCCCATGGGGTGTGAGTGCTTGCTGAAGGAAGAGGGAAAGTAAGAAATCACCCCCAGGGGGGATGGCCAAACTGCAGCTCATTCTCCTGGGATCTTGGGCACGCACGCACACACACATACCTGGTGTGATTTTCAAGCTGCCGTGTCCAAGATGTACCTTCGTGACCCATGTGGGAGTCCAGCGCCTTAGTCACCACACAGCCTGCTGACCCCTGACTCGGGTATTTTTCAGTTATTAGCAACAGAATGGACTAGAATGGGAATTGAGAACTATTCCTCCAGTTGCAGGGAACACTCTCAGCTGTCAGCCCTTCAGGGGAGACTTCTGCTGGAGGGAACCGCCTGGCCCAAGAGGGACTGATGCAGGAGCATAACACTCAGCCTTCCTTTCCCAATATGGGACGCCTCTGAAGGTCCCTGCAGGGTGGCTGAAGCTCCTGTTGACAAAATATGCGATGTCAGAATTTCCCTGTGACTAGTTGGACTTCATGCCCTCCCCTTTCCTCCCCTCTTCTTCTTCTTTTTTTTTTTTTTTAAGAGAAATTTTTGCTATAGGGCTCATGTGTTTGTCAGAGACAGAGACAGAAAGCAAGAAATCACCCTCCAGGGGGGATGGCCATGCCGCAATCCCTTCTCTTCCATTCTCCTCTGGAGATCTTGGATATGCACACACACTTGCTGGCATGAGTTTTAAGCCACCAGTTGTGGGACTTGAACCACAGTTGACTAGGTAGAAATCTAGCAACATAACCATTAAGCCATCTGTTAGCCTCTTTTTAAGAGCACTTGCTTAGTAGCCTCCTGCCAACTCAGTCTAGGACAGGCTTCTTGGGGTGCCCCACCTGCGAGGGCTGAGGGCAGAGGTGTGCGGAATCCTAAGCAAATCCAACATAAGACAGCAGTCAGCTAGGTCAAGTCCACTTTTTAATATTTTTTACCATAATGCAAACAGGCATAAGTAGACTGTGGTTGAATTCCATAAAATTCGAAGATGAGAACTATACAGAAGAAGAGCATGCGGCGAACACAGCCTGGACAACCTCGCAGAGAGCGTGGGGTGGGCGTCAGTCCTCTGAGGAAGGTGCTGGAGCACATGGGACACTTGGCAGAGAGTAGCAGCATCGAGAGCTCAGAGGTGGGGGCAGGACGTCCGAGTTTCCGACTGCGCGCGTGTGGTCAGATGGGACCGGGCTCTGCCCACCTCCACGGCTTCACCAGCCCCAGAACAGACACCTATGGGTACGGCAAGGCGGAGCGGCCGACCCCGCTCGCTGGGCTTTCTGGGAAACCACCGCCGAGCCTGGATGGGTCTTACAATCACAAGGACGACACAATAACGCGACGGCAGAGGCAGAGTGCAGGGCACGGGAGGGGCTTAGACTCAGAGCGTGAGTACTGGGACTCAGTGGGCCTCATTCAGAAGCGACATCAATTACACAGCATCTTACGGAACTACCCATCCTTCTGGCTTGGGAGGGTGTGTGAGAACCGTACTTTTTCTCCTCCCCGGAAATGCTGCAAGGCTTGGTTTGGCAGCAGATAATGGGGTAACCAACGGGCAGAAGAAAGCTGTCTGGCTCGCTCCAAATCTACAATGAGAAGTCCTGGGGCAGCCGGGAGAGCTCCTGAGGCTCCTCACGTCCAAGAGCAGTGGATCTCAGCCCAGGGGCAGGAGGTGCTGGCCCCGGGGGCCTGGGCAATGTCTGAAGCCGTACTTGATTGTCACAATTGGTGGGAGACTGCTACTGGCATCGAGCGGGCAGAGAGAGGCCACGGATGCTGCTCTGCATTCCACAATGCCCAGGACAGGCCCTTCGATGAAGAATCATCCATCCCCACAAGCCAACAGTGCCAAGGGTGACAGACCCTGGACTAGTGTCCTTGAACTCAGGAGCCAAGTCTGGGTACTTCCATGTCCTGGAGTCATTTTCTAAAAGGTCACGTGAAATTGTATTCCGGTGGATCTGTGCCTGCCTGCCAGGGCTACCTCGTTAATAATGAACTTGGTTTGGGACCAGATAGGCCCTGCTTGCCTGGAGCCATTCAGATAGTCCATGACAAAACCAACCACAGACATACGGAGGCGTATGGACCCTGCACATCTCCCTTGCACAGGCTTTGAGGAGCACCACCAGAAAACAGATGCTGCTTCCCACGGATGAGGGCCTTCCTGGGCCTCACGCTGGAGACATAGCAGTGGGGTGGGAGGAGGCAGCTTTCATCCTTGGGTCTTTTTCACCACCAGACGGGGACTGGTGACAGACCAAGGAGGGTGGATATGAGAGGAAGAGGGGAGGCCAGGTCAGTATTGGCCCTTGTAGGCTAAGTTCATGTTCATGGGGACTATCTGTGTTGTGTCCCTAGGAGGCAGGACCCTCCCTCAGTCTCTCAGATCCATTGTCTTCCACCCCAGCGCCTGGCTTTTAATTCCTGAGCCAAATAGGACGTTTGGACACAGGAGACTTGATGAAGTTTGGGAGGAGACAGAGTATGAAGGGGTGACATAGGAAGCTCAAGTCAGTATATCTTTCTCCTTGTCACCTGCTGGCACCTCAGACCGCCTTCTCAGACAGAGGGCTTGGAGGAGCCAGGAGGCACGGTGACAGGCTGCAGGTCTGGGACAGTGGAGATGGAAACACACACTTACAACTGGCTGGCTTAAAACAGTCGAGGTGCCCACAGCTCTCCCAGCATGAGTGGAAAGGTTGTAGTGGAGGCCAATCCTACAGGGGTGAAGGGGCCCCGATGTCTGGCTTGATCATCCCGGCAGGAACCATTCGCTCATGACTTAGGGCAAAGGACCTCTTCCTTATTTTGGGCTTACGTTCTAACCTGACCTCCATGGAAGCCTAAATCAGGTGGCCACTGGGAGCGTGGCTGGCAAGGGAGCCCTGTTCTTAGGCTATTGGCCAGGGTCACTTTTCCTTTGGTATACCTGGGCGTGGCTGGAACTTGGGAGATTCAGCCTGTAGACTCCGGGAGAAGCCAGCTATCCCGTCAGCACCGCAAACTCATCTTTCCTGAGTCCACTCTCCCTCCATGAGACCCCTTTCTCAGCTGTAGGCGGACTCTTGAATTTGCCCATCATCCTCCTGCTCCACCATGATGGGATGGGATTGCAGGCCCTGCTGGTCAGCCCGTGGCATCTCTTTATAACTAGATCTGCTTCTTTCCTCACTCGAGTCTTGGTTACAGCAATAACCCCCTCACAGCTCAATGGCCCAGCTGCCCTCGCTCTGGCTGTGGTCAGATCTTTTCTGAGCAGAATTTCAAACACTTTGATTTCCCCTTTGGAAGAAAAAAAAAACCCCTTAAAGACTCCCTGTTGTCTATCAAACAAGTCTGAGTATCCTGTTGTGCCACTCACCTCTCCTCCTGCCTGGTCCCTGCCGATCTTCCCAGTGACCTCCCTACCCCTCTGCCCTCTCAGTCTCCCCAGTCCTGCCCTGCAGTACCCTACCTGCTCCCCAGCCATGCCTTTTCTCTCCTTCCACTTCCTGGAAAACTCTTGTCTTCCTAAATTCATCGACAAAATGCCACCTACTTCTCAAACCCGATGTTGACGGCAATTCCAAGAACAGCGTCTCTACTCACCAGATTCTAACTTTGTGTAAGAAAAAAAATTTTTGTTTAACCCTGCATTTTCCACAGTGCCTTCTACCTGGAGGAGGACGTGTTATAAACTGAGTGAGCGATTATAACAAAATTCGATAGCGTTGGGGTCAGGTACCATAAAAGTGGACACTGCCTCATTAGTCCACCTTGTCATAAGGGGGGTGTGTAGACTCGGAAAGGTCAAGGAACCAGCCCGTCTCTGTCTGTATAAACGGGGGCAGAGTCTGGGTTTGGACTCCAATCCGTTTCCAAAAGTTCCATTTTGGTGGGTATTAAATGTTCTCCTCCAAAGAGAGACACCTGGATCTCTTTCTCCAAGGAAACCGAGGGAAGTCGCTTCTTCTCCCAGGGAGTGAGTTTTAACCTATGCTACTCTTTCATAACACAGGTGTGATGACAGGAGAAAAACCCCATTTCAGCTTTTCTGTTTCCGGAATGTCTCATTCTTCCTGCTCAAACTCTGTTAGAAGCTCAGTTTTGTGAAATGGGATTGGAGCTACTGCAGGCCAGTTCAAGGGGGCGAGGGAAATAAATGAGCTGCAACCTGAGAGCCCCCAAATACCCAGTCAACCAACTTCTGCTTCTCTTTTGGTAAACTGCATAGTACATTTATTTTCTGCACTAATTGCTGGCTACAGGACCGGAACTAAAACCCACCACAGGAGGGCAGCATTTACCCACCCTGGGTCTGTGCAAGGCCTACAAGACTCCATTCTCTGCTCTGATAGGCTACTTGATACAAGGAGGCTTTTTTGGTGTCAGATATCCTCGCAAATGAGAGAAACACTTCAGACGGGTCAGTGTCAGTCGCTGTCTTCTAGCCAGGAATTGGGAAGCAGCTTGTGATGGGGTTGAAAGGTGTTTACTTAAAAAAAGGCATCCTTCTTAGGAAGAAAGACAAATTCCTGTTATGTAATCACCTCTTTGGAGTCCTTGACAGATGAGATGTTCCCCTCTACTTGCTACTAGAAGGGCAGGGGCAGACAGGAAGTGGGTGCCTGCTTGTCGCAGGTGCTCCTAAGTATTATTTGGCGATGGGAAAGCATTTGTGCATAAAGCTTGATTTGCAGAGCTAAGTACTGACAGACAGTGGACACAGCGGTTTAGTCCCTGGGGGAGTTAGTGACATCTTAGGAGGTGTCTGCCAAGGCTCAAGGGCTGGAGAGAAAGCCCCTGGGAGAAAAGCTACCCATTTATTTCCCTCGCCTCCTTGAATTAGCCTGCGATAGGAGCTGGAATTCTGTTTGCGGTTTTGAAAAAAGGGGTTTACAATGGGCTTCCCTCCGTGTTAGAAAGTGTCATTGTGGGATGCGGACTCTATGTCCACGGGAGACTGAGCAGGAAGAAAGGGGATTAAAGGCAGGCCCGGGAGATTATAACTAGCACAAAGTCACACTCTGGTGCCAGGGGTAGGACACCATGGGGGCTGCCAGGGAGGGTGGAGAAGGACGAGACGTGGTCTGCCCTTTAGCTTTAAGGGTCTTGGGGCTGGGCCCTTTGGGGTCTTGGTACCCTTGCCCTACAGCCCTTCCCAAGGGCTTTGGCATGCCTCCAAACCAAGCATCAAGGAAGCAATGCCCCTGCACAGCATACAAAGGAAAGCTGGTTTCTCTGTGCGACAAAACAAAACAGAAGGACGGAACTGAACGCTTCCTTGCTATCTCGAAAGACCCAGAGCCATCCCCAAGGCTGTGGGTGTCACTGGGATTTCTTGACTCTCTCTGGGAACTGCCTGATACTGATGGTTAGTACTCAAGTATAGAAAGGGACCTCCTCCCGCTTTCATCTGAGGGGGGAGCTCAGGAGGCTGCCTCCCAAGGAGAAACCGCATGGGCCCTAATTCCTCCTGAAGACCTTGCTGCCCAGTTCTGAACTAAGCGAGGATCGTGCGTTTTGACAAAATTATTTTCACAGGTTGAAAAGTTGGGGGGTCAGTTTTAGAAGGCCTGAAGTGCGAGGGCCGGATTCTCCCCACTCTGAGTTGTGGTTTCTACAGGAGAAGTCACGTGGGACCTCCTTACGGTATTCCCTTCCACCTTGATCCGCTTTTACTGGGGCTTGGGGGTACTTTATCTCCCCCTCTCTCTCTTGCACATCTATGCATGTGCCCTCTGGCATAAGAAAAAAAGTTTCCAGGTTCTAAAACATTTTGAAACTTAACCCATTCATATCCTAGGTTTGTATGAGTAGGGGACACTGAGGACAGGAGGCTTATTCAAAGTCACCTGGTGGTTAAGTGGGAAGATCCTATTTCCTATGTCTGTTCTTACTTTTGGGCCTTATGGATGGGACTGTGGCCGAATGAGGTGATCCTGGCTTGGTCAGGGAATTCAGAGAGGGGCTTTGTCCAGTCCATTAGATGGGTTTGTTTCCCAGCAAGGTTAACTGGTGTCAGAATCTAAACACATCTAATTCCGTGACTCTACCTTTCATTGAGAGATTTTCCCCCTTAGCCATCACTATCCCTTCCCCAGATGAAAAAAAAGAAAAGAAACAAACAACCAAAAAAAAAAAAAAAGGCAATTAGGGGGCTTCCAAGTATTTCAAGACACTTACACAGACCCTTCATTAGGGATGCATGAAGAATCTCTATGGACCAGGGGCATGTTTCTTGGCACTGGGGTCCCCAACGAAAACCATGGACTCAGATCTGACATCAACACCTTGCACAGACAGAAGAGCAGACCCAGGCCCATCACACACACGCGCGCGCACGCACACACACACACACACACACACACACGACCAAAACATCCTCATAAAAAAGGATCAGGGACGATTTCAGTGGCTGAGGGACTGGCTCAGAAAATTTCTGGCCAGTGCCTGCAGCCTTTCCAGGGGAACGCCAGAGAACAAACTGTAACGGGAGAGACAACCACGTTCCAGTGGTTTCATGCACCGGTGACTCGCCCTTGTCAGCAAGGGGTGGAGGGAGACAGAGTTTTGTAAGAGCCACTGCAGATTATGAAGGCATCGCATCGCAGCAGGAAAACTCGAGGAGAAAACCCAGGAGCGCCAAGGAAACCACTGAGGGAGTGAGAACCCAGAGGAGGAAAACCAGGACACAGCGACAGGACGAGAGGCAGAGCGGGCCGTAGGGGCTCCCGTAGGAAAGTTCAGCAGTGTTTGTCCGCGCTTACAAAACCTGCAGCCGCCCCCACTGGAGCAGGAGCTCTGCCATCCCTCTGGGCAGGAGGATCCAGTTAGGAGCTGAAAACCCTGTTGGAGGAGAGGGAGGGAGGGAGTTAGTGTCCAAGGTAGGAGCAACTGCCCCATTCTTCCAAGGGACTCAAGTGAAAACCACCTATACTCTGGGTTCCATTCTTCTGCAGCCCCTATGTCTTCAGCAGGACCTGGTAAGTAGTTGGGGCTCATTTTGAATGAATAAATGCATGAATGCATGTATGCTTGCTCAGCAACACAAGTGGCCAGGAAGAGGGACATTTAAAAGGGCTCTTGGGCACCAGCAGGTGGTGAAATGGTTGCATCGCTGGACTCCTATGTTGTTGGCTGTGGTTCGAGTCCAGGACCCAGAGCTTGAGGCTCATGCTAGGCACGTATGTATACATGCCCAGGATCCTGGGAAGAGAATGGAGGAGGAGGAATTATGGGGTGGCTATCCCCCCTGGGGATGATTTCTTGCTTTCTCTCTGTCTCTCCAGTGAGTGTGTGCAATCTATAGCAAAAATTTCTCTAATAAATAAATAAATAAATGAAAGGGTTCTTGACAGTCAAAGGAGTGTTATCTTCAGAGCAATTTCATGTGCCTACTGAACACCAAAAAGTGTTTTCAAAACTGCAAAAGTCTTAAGTACAAAAGCATCCTTCAGACACCAACGTATGTTCCTCTGCCCCCAAGACTGTCAACTTTAAAAAAAAAATTATTTATTTAATTTTATTTATTAATTCATTTATTTTAATTTGTCCAGAGAGAGAGGGGGAAAGTGAGAGAGCAAGCCGCCAGGTCTGGGACTCAAACTGTGGTCAGCCATGTGGGAGTGTCCAGCACCTTAACCACCATGCCACCTGTTAGTCCTGAGACTGTCATCTTAAGGGGAAGACAAAGAAGATACTGAGTTTAAGAGATGAGTATGGGGAGCCAATTCCCATATGGCTCAAGTCCTGGACCTGGCAGCTTGCTTTCTCACTCTCCCTCTATCTGGTCAAAGTGAAGAATAATAATAAACAAATAAAATAAAATAAAATAAATTTTATAAAAAGGAAGATGAGTATGGGGCCAGTCCCATGGTACAGTGCTTAAGTGCTATATATTGAGAGCCTTATCTCACAGGGTGCACTGCAGTTCAAATCCTGGGTGAACACGTGTGCCCCAAATCCTGACAGGATGGAGAAATGGAGAAGGGATTGCAGTGCAACCACACCCCATTGGGAGATGCTCTTTCTTCCTGGGGAGCACATATGCCTTTTGGAAAAAAAAAAAATCCAAAAATAGTATGTCATGTTATTGAAAAAGAGACGGCTGGATTCCTACCTAGTTTAAGGTAAAGGGCATATGGGGGTGGTTTCCAGGCCTTCTGTGGCGGGCAATAGGGGAGGGCACCAGGGTGAGGTCACCGTCCAGCTTCAGGTGTCACAAGTGAAGGTTAAAATAGTGAGACTCAATCCCAGTCTCATGGTGCCTCAGACTGATCCCAGCAATTTATAAAGCCGGAGTGACACTGTCAAAATCCTATTAGTTGTGATTTCAATCAATGTGGAGGCCTCCAGTGATTTGGGATGCAGAAGCTGGTGTGAGGGCCAAAGGCAGTGAGTGGAGAGGAATATGACTTCCCAGAGGCAGGAGGCTCCGTCCACTAGGGGGTGTGGCATATGGAAGCTGCCATTCACAGCAGGGTTCCCACGCTTGAGCTAGGCTCTGAGTACCCTGGAAAGCCCGCTAAAATGCAAACTGCTGGGGCCAGCAGGTGGTGTGGTGGTTAAGGTGCTAGACTCCCACATGGCTGACCACAGTTTGAGTCCTGGACCTGGTGGCTTAAAAATGACAGTGAGTGCATATGTGTGTGCATACCTAAGATCCTAAAAGGAGAAGGGACTGCGGCATGGCCATCCTCCTGGGGGGTGATTTCTTACTTTCCCTCTCTTTCTTGTCTCTCTCCAGCAATGCACACGCCCTGTGGCAAAAAACTAAAAAACAAACAAACAAAAACTGCTGCTGAGCCCTGAAGCTCCAGTTTCAGGTTCAGCAGATCTCACCAGCTTTGGGATGTGCATTTCTAACACATGCCCAGACGTGCTGATGCTGCTGTCCACACCTCTCCCCTGTGGAAAGCCAGACATCTCTGCCCAGGGGACTAGAAGGAGGGGGGGGGGTGTTCTGCTACCCTTGACCAAGGAGAGAGCGGCTTACTCATCAGTGTCTTTTTTGCTCTCTTCGATGAAGGCAATGGACTCAGATCTAAGGCGGTTGGTCACTTCATATGTTCTCAGGGTGACTCCGAAAATATCCTCGTGGTACCGGTTGTCATCCTATGGACAAGAACAGGCAGGAAACAGCCCTCAAATACCAGATAGAGGCTTGTAAGGTGCAGACAGGGATGATGCCCCAAATGGACTTTGTGCCTAAAGAGGATGGTTCCTAAAGAAAGGAGGTTGAACTCTGCGCCCTCAGGGCACCTTCGGTCTCTAAGACTGTGTTTCAACAACTCTGTCCCCAGGGCATGGGGCCTGCTAGGTCATGTTCTCATCCCGAAATGGTGCTGGTTTGTGGATGTGAGGAGGTCCACTGGAAATCTCGCCATTCTCCCCTTTCCTCCCTCCACTTTCTCCTGCAGATCTGGGCAAGGCCAGCTTTAGCGTGAGATGTCACGGCTCGTAGAGAACAGCACAGAGGAGAGGAAAGAAAAAGTGCCCACTTAGTTCTCAGGGAACACCCCACAGCTGCCCAAAGTGGAGACTTCTTGATAACACCCGAGTTTGTCTGAAGAGGCGTATCTTTGATCAGTTTTGCCCCCAAAACAAAGATAACATCCTCAGGAGCCTCAAGAAACAGCATGGGTGACGACTGATTTATGGCATTTAATAATTTCAGAAGCTCAGGACCAGCAGGTGGCATAGTGGTTATGTTGATAGACTCCCACATGGCTGACCGTGGTTTGAGTCCCGGACCCAGTGGCTTGAAAATCACGCTGGGCGTGTGCATGTGTGTGTGTGTGTGTGTGTGTGTGTGTGTGTGTGTATGAGCCCAAGATCCCAGGAGGAGAATGGAGGAAAAGGGATTGCAGTGTAGCCATTCCCCCTGGGGGGATGATTTCTCACTTTCCCTCTTGCTGTCTTCTCTCTCTGGTGAGTGCAGGTGCCCTTGGCAAAAACTTCCTTAAAAAAAAAAGAATTTCAGAAGCTCTGGGAGCCCCACTGGTGGCGTGGGTGGTTGAGAGTATTTTCAAAAGACAATGTCTCTGAGGATAAACAAGAGGAGGATATGTCCCCGGACTGAGGGACAGTGGCTGTGAACACGCATGTGGCAGGCATGCTCAGGGATGCACTGGGTTAAATCCCAGCATCCCTGATCCCGAAGGTTTTGAAGAACGCTGCCCATCCCCATCTGTGGAGTGGGTTCACATGTAGCTGGGGCAGTTTTTCAACCCTATTCTGAAAAGTCCTGGGGAAGGTATGTAAGTGCCTTCTGAGGACCGTGCTAAAGACACTGCATATACAGGACCCCACCCTCTCTGGAGCCATAGTACTTGTATCATATATATATTTTTTTTTTTCACACACACACACATATGTGTGTGTGTGTGTGTGTGTGTGTGTGTGTATATATATATATATATATATATTTTTTCCCCCCACTGGGGTTTGGCATCAGATTCAGAACAAGGGCTTCTTCTGTAGCAATGTTTGGTCACTGCTCATTTAGGAAAGCAGGGAAAAGGATGGGAGCACCCCTGGAGCTTTGAGGAAGTTTGGAACTCGGTTTTTCTATTTGGGGCATTTGGTCGCAGTTATGACTTTGGTTCTTGGGCTGCCACGAGCCTCTCCCCAGCTTTTGGCAAGTTAGGAAAAGGCTCTTCTTTGAGGTTAGACAGCTCCACATCCAGCTGGATGGCCTGGGAAGTCAAGCATAGGGTAGCTTTCCGACCCCACTCGCCCTGCATGGATAGATCTGTGTGTGTGTGTGTGTGTGTGTGTGTGTGTGTGCAGTGCCCAACCTACACAACTGCACAGGGCAGTGCTGCAGCTCGGTTCTGGGGGCAGGGCAAGTTGGTTTAGGGTCCTTTCTATCTAGCTATCAGAAGTCCACTTTCCGTGTTTATGCACCCCAGCCCACCATACATACTACTTGTTCCTACATGCCCTTCCATCTTTCCTTCTCGCTCATTCATGGTTTGGGACAGCTATCTCCTCTACCCTGAATCCTAAGTGTGAAAATAAGACTAGGGATGTCATCATGGCTCCCCAATCATCAAGACCAGTGGGGTGAGGAAGACGAGACCGGAAGATGGGTGCTGGAAGAGGGGTCCCAGAAGCCAGACAGCTACTCACTCTCAGCCTGCTGATGAACACGCCAGCGTCCTCCGCCGAGAGCTTCCCCTGCTGGGTCATGATGCGCTGGATAGCTTTGAGGACGTCGGCGGCCATGGTGACATCCCCACAGACATAAACGTGGCCCCCTTGCTCCTTCAGGGCTCGGTACACGGGTTCAGCAAGCTGTTCTTGCAGGATGTCCTGCACATATTTCTGCAGGGAGTGGGGGGGGACCAGTGAGAGGGGTAGGTCTTAGGGTGCTTGGTTGTAGCTCATGACCCCCCAAGCCCCTTCCCTAGGATACAGAGCCTGACTCGGGCTTGTGGACAGGTGGACTATCTTGTGAGGTGACCTCAGAGAGCAATAGCGAGGGACTGGGGAAGGAGAAAGCCAACCTGAGGGAGGGGTCTGAATGACCTGCTCCCTACTCTGGGCAACCGGAGCTCAGCTCTGCTGGGGACCATCTAGGAGCTGCAGACAGCACTCTCCAGAATCACCTGACGGCATGTAAGAGAGGGCCACTATCCACCTGCTCCTGTCCTGGTAGCCAATGGTCATGCAGGGCTGTTAACACCTGTATGCTGTAGTGTGGGCAGGTTCCTGCAGGCAGTCTCTTCCAGGTGCCAGAGCAATTCCAGACAGACAGCAAGAGGTGGAGGGGAGTGGAGGGGCTGCCAGCTCTCGCTTCTGCAAAGCCAACGGCTGCAGCAACAGCTGGAGTCACAGGTGGGCCAGGAGGATGTGGGTGGGCACAAGGGGTGTCTAACACAGCCTCTGGGGAAGGTGCCTTGATGGTTCAGGAGTCTAACTTGTCTGGAGAACTCCTACAGGTGAGGCTGGTATTCAGCTGGTAGGTCCTGGCACAGCTGCACTGCTGGTTACTATGGAGAGGCTTCCACACCAGTCATCAAATAGCCACTACCCGTCTTCCTCCCAGATGTCCTGGCCCCTTTCCTGGGACCTCCACCCCCGCCCGGGTCTCCCCCAAGATCCAGCAGGAGTACTCTGCAGTGTCATGGCTCATGTCTGTTCTGTTTGGTGCTGCCTCTTATGGGAAATACACATTTTAATTCCAATTTAAAAATTTTTTTTTACTGTGGTTGAACACATACGACCTATCACTGACCATTGTAGCCACTTTAAACTGCTTAATTCCAGGTCCTTCAGTACTCTCACCGTGTCGTGCAGCTATTGCCTCTCTCTAGTTCCAGAACTTTTCGTCACCCCAAACGGAAACCCATTAGCAGCCACTCCTCATCCCTGCGCCCTCCAGCCTCAGGCAACCACCAATCTGCTTGTGTCTCTGTGAATGCACCTCTTAGGGAGATTTCATGCAAGGAGAACCACATAACTCATCCTGTTGAGTGTTTTCAGTAGTTTTCCTCTCTGTGCTTTCTCAAGTACAGAGCCACTTCACAGAGGGAATTTGGAAACAGCACGGGGGTCGCTGAGACTGGGAGTCCAAGTGTGCATACACGGGAGTGTGTGTATGTGTGTGCGTGTCAGCCTGGAGTTACCTTTGGTTTGTCTGGCTCCCGCGAGTAGGCTGTGTAGAGCTCTCTGAAGACCCCCTTGTTCTTGGCCTGTACGGTCTCCTCCTTGTAGATGTGGTCTATCTTGGACTGCCGGCACCCGAAGACCAGCACCATGGGGCAGGGACTCATTCCTGGGGACGAGGAAGACCTCGTGTTACTAATGGCTCTGAGGCCTGCTTTTGGGGGAGGATGAGATGCCAGGGTTAGGGTGCTGGGACCTTCGCATGTGTCGCAGGGATAGAGGTTCACAAACACTGAGGCAGGCAGGAAGATACATGTACACATACCTACACATGTGCACACCTGCACACACACATATCCATGGGAGCACCTACATACATGTGCACACCTGCACACACATACCCAATGGGAAAACCTACACACACCTGCAACCATGGATATACTTGCACATACCCGTGCACACATGCATGCCTGCATATATACACGTCCCCACACAGGGGAGTAGGCAAAGCGTGCAGGTAAAGACTTGGGCACAACTCCCTTCCCTGGACCTTGATCCTTCCTTCTGCCCCGACTACTTAGCAGCCCCCTAGTACTAAGAGCCTAGACACTGGACAGAGCTGCCTCGGTTCAAATCTAGTTTTGTGTGACAGTTTACGACTTCCTTAACTTTCTATGCCTCAGTTTCTTCACGTGCAAAATGGCAATAACAATAGCATGTACCTCTTTTTTTTTTTTTTTTTTTTTTTTTTGAGAGGTTTTTACTATAGGGTGCATGCGCTCGCCAGGAAGACAGAGAGAGATAGAGAGACAGAAAGCGAAAAATCACCCCCAGAGGGGATGACCACACTAATCCCTTCTCCTCCATTTTCCTCTTGGGATCTTGGGCACTCAAGCACATGCGCCCGGCGTGAGTTTAAGCCACCGGGTCCAGGACTCCAACTGCGGTTGACTACATGGGAGTCCAGAGACATAGCCATTATGCCAACTGCTGGTCCCAGCATGTACCTCTTGTGGGTGCAAAACAGTTAACCTGTGCCCGGTGCTGAGTGAGTACTTGATACATGTCAGCTATTCTACCAGAGGCACGGTTCCAGGGGGCACGTTACTGCTGACTTTATTTTAGCTCTTTTTCTATCATCTTTACTACTATGCTCCCAGCACATTTGATCGTGTTTCACACTTATTAGGTACTCAATGAACTTGTTTCACATGTGCCACGACTGTGGGTGTCTTCTTCTCTCTTCCTCTCCCATAGCTGACCTGTGGCACCTCTCACACAGCGAGCTCTGCTCTTGAATAACCATCTTTGGGACAATCACATAAACGCATCCGGTTGGTAAGGACTAATGCCTAACTCTTCTCAGACGATTGGATTTTTATGAGGAGACCCATCTTAACAGCCAAAGAAATGTCTTCTGAGGATGGAACTGCAGCCCCTAGGATGAGCTGTGTGGAAGATTCATTTGGACAGGTTGTCTGAATCACACCGTGAACTCTACCTATGGGTCAGGTCGCACCCCCTTCACTGCCCCGTCCAGGCAGAGAGGTAAGCCCACCATTTGGTGGGGCTGCTGAGACACCGCTGGGCCTCTCCTGGTCTAGGGGGTAGAAAGCACGTGGCTTGGACGGTGACTCACCTTTGTGCTGGATATCAAATTGCCGCTGCTGCCAGAAGCTTCGGAAGGGGGCGATGCCAGTGCCCGGGCCAACCAGGATGCAGGGGACTTGGGGGTTTCGGGGCAGGTGGAAGCTGGGTGCACTGGACAAGGAAGAAAGAGTCAGATCCTGTGGAGCTCAAATCCCATCAAGAACACTGAGCCATCGGTAGACCAGGCGTGATCTTTGTTTTTTCTTTCTTTTTTTGGAGAGGTTTTCGCTATAGAGTGCGTGTGCTCGCCAGAGAGATGGAGAGAGATAGAGAGACAGAAAGCGAGAAATCATCCCCCGGGGGGGATGGCCACGTCGCAATCCCTTTTCCTCCATTCTCCTTTCGGGATCTTGGGCATGCACGCACACGCGCCCAGTGTGAGTTTAAGCCACCAGGTCCAGGACTCGAACCGCGGTCGACTACGTGTGAGTCCAGCGACATAGCCATTATGCTAACTGCTGGTCCCAACCGGGCATGATCTTGAGTAACATACTCATACAATGAGACTTGGTGCTCTTCGGCTGGGGCCAGTTGTCCCATTTCAGGGTGAGAATTCCCCAAAATAGAGTCTGGCTCTTCAGCGTCTGGCTATAGATCAGTAATAGCGCCACTGCCCAATCCTCTCCATTGCTGAACTATGCCACAAAGGGCAGTGCACTGATCTAACCCAGAGTTTCAATGCGTTGGCAATACTGGCACTCGGGGCTAGACACCTCTCTGTTGTGGGGCTATCCTGTGCATTGCAGGATGTCAAGCAGCACCCCTGGCTTCTACACGCTAGATGCAAAGAGCACCTCTGAGTTGCGACAACCCAAAACATCTTCAGACATTGCCAAATGTGTCCCAGGAGGGCAAAAATCACCCTAGGTTCAAAACTATCGACTTAACCATCCATGAGATCTTAAATCAGGGAGTCGCAGACTTTAGTACGTAAAAGAATCACCTAGGGATGTTAAATGTACAGATTCCTGGGGCTAGCAGGTTGGTGTGGTGTGGTTAAGGCACCCATATGACTGATCGTGGTTCAAGTCCTGGACCTGGGGGCTTGAAAATCATGCCAGGCATGTGTTTGTGTATGCCTAAAATCCCTAGAGGAGAAGGGATTGTGGGGCGGCCATCACCCTGGGGAGTAATTTCTTATTTCTATTTCTCTCTCTCTCTCTGTCTCTTTCCTCTCTGGTGAGCACATGTGCCCTATGACAAAAACCTAAAAAAAAAAGTGCAGATTCTTGGGCAATGTAAAAAAGTCTGAGCTCAGGACTCTATTGTTGAAATACTTCAGGAGATTTCTTTTTTTAACTAAAAAAAAAAAAAAAAAAAAAAAAAAGCACATTTAGGGGCCAGCAGGTGATGTGATTAAGGGTGCTGGACTCCCACATGGCCAACCACAGTTTGAGTCCCGGACCTGGTGGCTTGCTTTCTCACTTTCTCTCTCTTTGTCCCCCTCTGTCCCTCTCTGATCAAATAAGTAAATAAATAAAGTTAAATAAAATAATTCTTTTTTTTTTTTGAGAGGTTTTTGCTATAGGGCGCGTGTGCTCACCAGACAGACAGAGAGAGACAGAGAGACAGAAAGTGAGAAATCACCCCCCAGGGGGAATGGCCACACCACAATCCCTTCTCCTCCATTCTCCTCTCAGGATCTTGGGCACGCATGCACACGCATCCGGTGTGAGTTTTAAGCCACCGGGTCTGGGATGTGAACCATGGTCGACTACGTGGGAGTCCAGAGACAGAGCCATCACGCTAACTTCTGGTCCCAAAATAAAATAATTCTTTTTTAAAAAATCACATTTTTCTATCTCTCTACCTATTTATTTATTTGTTGCACTTTTCAAGATACTGGGTCTGGGACTTGAACCATGGGTGGCCATATGAGAATCCAGCACCTTAACTATCACACTACCTGCTGGCCCTCACCACAGGAAATTCTGATGCCAGTGATATGTGAACCATCCTGGGAAGACTCTAACCCCAAGGGTTGAGAAGAATGGTTGGCAAAAGCCAAAGTTCAGGTAGAGTGGTTGAGCAAGTAGGTGCTACTAGTAGGGGGTCTAAGGTAAGGTATATCTTTTTATTGAGAGAGAGAGACTTTTTGCTATAGGGCGCATGTACTTGCCAGAGAGAGTCAGAAAATGAGAAATTATTCCCCAGAAGGGATGGCCATGCCACAGTTCATTCTCTTTTACTCTCCTCCTGGGATTCTGGGCATGTACAAACATGCGCCTGGGGTAAGTTTCAAAGTGCTGGGTCCAGACTTGAACCACAGTTGGCCATGTTGGAGTTCAGTGCCTTAACCTCTACACCATCTGCCGGCTCCTTAGGTATATCTTTTTACATGGAATTTGGGAGGAAAAGTTCCAGTTAATGTGGCTGATTGGATCCTTCCTATCTCTAAGACACTGGGGACAGACCAGTAGAATTTGGATAGAATATCTACTGGTCTGAAAATCCATGAAGGTCAAGACCGTTCTTGCCTGGTTTTCGACTGCAGTCCCAGCACTTAGCATAGTACCTGTACTGGATAAACATTTGTTGCAATGACTTGACCTTGATTGGAGGACTTGCTTAGCTTTCTGCAATGCTCTGTGCCATGTCCTATTTCCCAAACAATGTAGAGTAATGCAGGATGTTGGTCTTCATGCTGTCTGACCTAGGTGTCTCTCTAGAATCCTTTAGGCAGGTCTGTCTACCCCAAATCATGACATCAGTATGCAGATTTCTCTTCTCCTACTCACCCTCTTACAAAACAGGGAACCACTTCATCGGCCTGTATCCGGTTGAGCCAGGAAGAGCACACGCCATGGTGAATTGGTCCTTCTCCATCTAGTAGAACAATCATGGTGGTCTGGGTCACTCACTACCCACAAGCTTCCCCATCAAGGCCTCCTACATCCCTCTAGTGCAGAACGCTCACAGCCCAGTGCCAAGTTTCTGTCTTGGAATTTCTTGTCTGGATCCCTTCCTCTGGAGGGGAAGAGGAAATGGTGCAGCTTGGGTAAGCTCATGGCTGCGCAACTGCCCAGGATCCTGCTGGGTACAGGTGGGCAGGATCTGAATCCTATCCTCACTGAAAGGGCTTTGGTCAAGGAGCTCTTGGTAGCTTCCTGGGATCTCGCTCTCAGAGCTCTCTTGGGCACAGTGCATTTTTTTTTTTTTTTTTTGGAGAGGTTTTTCGCTATAGGGCGCGTGCGCTCGCCAGACAGACAGAGAGAAACATAGAGACAGAAAGCAAGAAATCACCCCCCAGGGGGGATGGTCACGCCACAATCCCTTCTCCTCCATTCTCTTCTCGGGATCCTGGGCACGCATGCACACATGCCTGGCGTGAGTTTTAAGCCACTGGGTCCGGGATGCGAACCGCGGTCGACTACGTGGGAGTCCAGCGACATAGCCATTACGCTAACTGCTGGTTCCCGGCACAGTGCATTTTAATTGCTTAATCAAGGAGGGAACATGTGAGAACAGCACTCGGGTTATCTGACCTACAGCTCAGTTTGACACAGCCATGAGCTTCCCAAGCATGGGTAGTAGTAGCTTGTTTAGTTGCTTCATGAGGGCATGGGGAGGGTGAAGGGGGATCTCAGGATTAGGTATAGCTAATGTGTTCTTGCCTCCTTCCTCATTCTGCTTGGGGCTGACTGTCCCAGAGAACAGTTGGCCGCTTATGCTTCTTGCTTCATTTTCCTGGTCTTGGGCATGAGTCTCCTCCCTGGGACTTGGGATCTGGCCTGCAGGCATTTCATGTAGGGAGAACTCCAGAGGCCCCTTGGGGGGAAAATGCAGACCAGGAGGCCCTCCCAGCACCTCTGCCCACCTCGGGTGCGGTAGGAGACGATGGCCACAGTGAGGTGCACCTCGTCGGGGTACATGTCTGGGGAGGAACTGATGGAATAGTAACGAGGCTGCAGCAGCGACAGCTGGGTCAGGAGCAGGGTGGCAGGCATCTGGATGGACGGGAACTCCTCCAACACCTCCACGATGGTGGGGTTCTTGCCCCATTTCCATTCCTCATACTCCTGCAAACCCTGTGCCAAGGGAAGGGAAGGGGAGCTTGCTTGTAGCTCCTACACATTTCAAACCAGGACTTGATGAGGTCCAGGGAAGAAATCAAAATAAAGGTAAAAGACAGGTAACCCTTAAATAGGAATTATTTGGTGCCAGGTTGTAATTCTCATAAGGACCACATGAAAGAGGCATTGGTTTAGTCCCTTTGGACTATCCGAGACTGGATCCTTTAGGAAAAGCAGAAACTGGTTGCTCACAGCTGACGAGGCAAGGAAGCCCAAGATCAAGGCACTGGCAGATTCAGTGCCTGGAGAGGGCTTGTCCCTCACAGATGGTGCCTGCCTGGGTTCCCACATGGCAGAAGGGGCGGTCGAACTCCCTCAGATTTCTTTCATAAGGGCACTAATTCCATTCATGAGGGCTCTGCCCTCATGATACAGTAACTTCCAAAAGACCCCACCTTTTTTTTTTTTAAAGAGGTCTTTTTTCTTAGAGTGTGTGTGCTCTCTAGGGAGAGAGAAACAGAGACAGTGAGAGGGAAAGTGCGAAGTCACCCCCCCAGGGGGAGGACTTGCTGCAATCCCTTCTCCTCCTTTCTCCTCCCAGGATCTTGAGTGCACACACACACACACACACACACACACGTGCCTAGTGTGAGTTTCAAGCCACCAGGTCCAGGACTCAAACCGTGGTCAGTCATGTGGGATTTGAGTGACATAACTGCTATGCCATCTGCTGGCCCTGAGACCCCACCTCTTAATCCCATTGCCTTGGGGGTTAGATTTCCACATTTGCAGTTTGGAGACATACACATTCAGAGCACAGAGGTATTATTGCTATCTTCGTTTTATAGACAGGAGACTGAAGGACATAGAGACCCTATGGCTACTAGGTGGTGATGTGGGTTTAAATTTAGGCCTGGGGGTGGACAGCCTCTACCTGTAAGACAATTCTTGCGTGCTTCCTGTAAGGCCCATGGATTAAGAATTGATTTTCCATTTTTAAATGGTCAGAAAAAAAAAATCAAAAGAATAGTATTTCACGACACAGGAATGTGAGATACATTCAAATTTCGGCATCAATAACTAAGGTTTAATTGGAAGAGGAGGAAGCATGACCATCCATTTATGTATTCGTTTTTTCTTTTTTTAATTGCTAAAGAGTGTGTGCACTTGCCAGGAATGAGAGAGAGAAAGAGAGAGAGAGAGAGAGGAAGTGAAAAACATAACTCCCCAATGGGGCATGGTTACACCACAATGCCTTCTTCTCTTCTCCATTCTGTTGGGATTTGGGGCATGCGAGCACATGTCCCTGATGTGTTTTACAGGCCACTGGGGATGGGATTCAAACTGCAGTTGGTCGTACGGGATCTGGCCCCGTTAACCACTAGGCGATGGGAACAGCTTCATATACGTATTCTACAAGCTGCTGCCCTACATTGACAGAGCTGTAAATAGTTGCAACAGAGACCAGATGGGCTGTGAGCCAAAAATATTTACTAGCTGGCCCTTTACAGAAAAAGTTGGCTGACCTGTGCTCTAGGCAGTTTATCCATGGAATCCGTGCCCCCACCATTATACCTTCCTGAAGGTTAAGAGAGATGCACAACTCGCTGGGAGAGGCCATGACAGGCAGTTTGCAGGCCCGGAATGCAGATCTGCGATTTGCTGGTTGCTGAGGCTGGAGACGCATTCTCAGGGGACAAGGGCCATGTTCAAGATGGTAAGTGGCGGCTTCAGGAAAACAGGTTGGGGTGTGTGGAGGACCATGTTCGGGGGCGTGTTGACAGTGAAGGCCAGCTGTTACCAGGATACAGAGGCTCTGGGACTCTGGAGCTGTTTTTCCTACATCTCGGAGCTGCCCTGAGCAGTCCCTTGTTGCTGCTATAGGAGGCTCAGCTTCTGAGACCAGGATAAAATCTATCACAAGTGCACATCTAACACAGATTTTCCCATGATTCTAAAGACCATCTTTGCTTTACTAACGCGGTACATGGGTCTTGAGAGCGTGTTTCCCAGACCTCCAGCCTTACTGACCTTCAGCTGTAGGAGCCCAACGAAGAGCCCCTGGGTTCAACTCTCTGAATGTGACATCTGCCTAAGTGACACTGATGGCTTACGTTGGTGTCAGGTCTGGCTTACTGACTCAGGCTGCTCCCAGAAATGACTGAGCACAGGAGGGATACTAAGGTAGGTCTGTTCCTGAGAGACCTGATTTTGGCTGTTGGTTTCCCCAAAAGACCCTGTTGGTCCTTCAACAGCCTCAATACAGGATGCTTCCACACAACTGTCTTTCTTTCCTTAGATCAGGTTAGACTTGTCTTGAGGTCTGATGGTTCTCCTAGTCTTAGCTTTTTCCTTTCTAATTTACTCTCATGTATGTGTTTCTCCTAATAAAAATCCTTACTCATTCAATCTCATCTTGGAGTCTTTTTAGAAGAAATGGACTAGTATGTATGGTTATCACATTCTACTTTGAATAATCCTGTGCAAACAGTGCAGTCTTGAGGTCCTCTTCACGTTAGCGTTCTCCTCATTAATTAAAAATTTGAAAATCAAGCCTATCCATGTACCTAATCTGAAAAGTTAAATAATTCCACATACCTTATGATTAGAAATAATGGTCTCCTTTTGCACATCCACCATCTGTTTCCAAGTTCTCAGAGATAACTACTTATAACTCTGTTTTTATAGCCAGAGAAAGAGAGAGAGGGAGAGGGAGAGGGAGAGGGAGAGGGAGAGGGAGAGGGAGAGGGAGAGAGAGAGAGAGAGAGAAAGCACTCTACCCAATGGGGCAAGTCCCTTCTCCTCCATTTCTCCATCCTGTTGGGATTTTGGGCACACACATGTGTATGGCAGTATGGCATTTTTTTTTAGAAGCCAGGGACAGATTCGAACTGTGATTAGCTATGCGGGATTCTTTTCCCTAACCACTAAGCTATGGAGCTGGCCCTATTTATAACTCTTTATGTGTTTCTTCTGGTATTTATTTATTTATTTTAAAGAATTATTTAACCACTGGCAGGTGGTGCAGCTGTTGAGGTGCTAGACTCCTACATGGCTGACCATGATTTGAGTCCTGGACCTGGTGGCTTGCTTTCTCACCTTCTCTCTCTCTTTCGTGCTCTGTCCCACTCTGGTAAAATTAAAATAAGTAAATACATAAATAAAATTTTGTATATTTGTATATTTTAAAATTTTCTATAGGGCACACATGCTCACCAGAGAGAGACAGAAGGAAAGGTTAAGTGATAAAGCAAGACATCAGGTCTGGGACTCAAACTGATGTCAGCCATGTGGGAGTCCAGCACCTTAACCACCACACCACCTGCTTGTCCAGTGTTTACTTTTGTATTTTTAAGTAATATATACTCATGAACTAGCCACTTTCTTGCTGTTCTCCATTTATTTCCCCCTCTTGGACAGGAGAAGAAAACTCCACCATCCATTGCAGGGGGTTGCTTATAGGGAAGGAGATCCCAGTCAGAGGAGTCAGGGTGATTCTTTTGGAGAGGATTCTTACTGAGCAAAGCTTTGCAGCCGCTTGGGCCAGGCAAGTGCATGGCTTTTAAGCAAGGATAGTAGAACTGAGTTTGGCCCACCATTCCATCAGAGGCCTCTTAGATCTAACAGTTCTACATCAGCAAAAGCTTATCTGTAAACCAGGACAATGTGAGATTCTGTTTCTTTTTTCTTCTAAGTATAGGCTAAGATGGAACTAATGAAAGTTAAAGTTTCCAAAGGAATGTGGAAAAAGAGCTAGAATAGCTAGTTCTTTGTGACTAGAGATCTTTGAGATTTAGAGGGTCACTTTTATTCTGTCTGAGTTCAGCAAGAGTGAGTGGAGCTGGCCAAGACCAGTCAAAACAGACTAACCAATATGGCGCCCATCTGTAATTAGAATGGCAACCTTTGCTCAAGTCTTCCATCTGCTGGAAAACTACTGTAATAACAGTTTTACAACTCTCCAATGACTATAGGAGGTAAAGGGCGCCCTCTAGGGTTGTACCAAGCCTAGGGACCCACCTTGCTGAGAACCAGTAGTCGCTGCTTTTCTTTCTCACTGGTGGCCAGGGAGGCAAACTGCTGCAGCTGCAGAGGCGTTGGCGGCGTGGTGATGTCCAGATAATACTTGAAGGCCTGGAAGATGGTGCAGGGCGGAAGACGGTGTTCATCTGTCCAGTTACTGATGACACCTGTGGAGGCACAGTGGGGAGTGATGGGTGGGCTGGGAGGGAATGGGTCCAAGTCAGGGCCTCCAGGAGAAGAGGATGAGGCCAGGTGAGCCGAGACACCCAAGCTCTCCACCTTCTATGCTCCACATCCACACCCTGGATCCGGGGAACCATGTGGTTACCTCCCTCAGCATTCAAAAAGCATATCCAAAATCAGTTAGGCAAACTAGCCCCCAAATCAAAAAGTAAACGTGAAAGAAGGGTAAAATATTAAAATAGCATGAGACAGTCTGCTGGAATTCTATGCAATGAGCCCCCAACTGGATGTGAGATAGCTGTCTATTTTGGCTCCATCCGTCCTCTCAGGGTGGCAGCTTCTCACCTTTCTGAGTGGGATTCTAGGGCTTCAAACCACAAACGTGGCTATGTACTTACCTAGCACCTTCTCTATGGGAAGTGCTATTCCCAGGACTTTGTATTACCAACTTATTTAATCCTCACAACAACTCTAGCTGGTGAGTGCTATTAGCCCCATTGAAAAAAATGAAAGCACAAGAGAGGTTAGGAATTGGTCCAAGGTCACACAGCTGCAAGGGTACAGGAAGTGTGGCTCTAGCCCCCGTTCTAACTACTACGGCCTCTGTGTCCTTTCCATCCAACACGAACCTAAATGCAGCCTCTCTTTCTCTAAGGGTTCAAGCCAAGATAAAAAGCTCAGTTCCTGCATAGAAGAACTGGCTGGGTTGCCGGTTATTTGTTTATTTTTTAAAAGAGATCTTGCTATAGTGTGTGTGTGTGCCTCCGGAGAGACAGAGAGAGACGGAGAGACAGAAAGTGAGATATCACCCCCCAGGGGAATAGCCACACTGTAATCCCCTCTCCTCCATTCTCCCCTAGGAATCTTGGGCACGCACACACACATGCCCAGTGTGAGTTTCAAGCCACCCGGTCTGGGACTCGAACTGTGGTCAACTATGTGGAAGTTCAGCGCCTCAATCACTATGCCGTCTGCTGGCCTCCTGGGTTGGCTTTCTAAGAGAGGGTGTGCCTTCCTAAGGGATTTTCAGTAGAGCTTTGACTATACACTATCTTTACATTCTGTCCTGACTTCACACGTGGCTCCTTCGCACAGATGACAGTCAAGGCATCACGGGCTGCCGTGTGAGGTGACTGTAGAGCCTCGTCCTTGAACCTCCTTGGGCCTATTGAGATTAGGCACAGAGACTCATGGGCCTTCAAACGTTCTTCAATAGGAACGTCAAGGACAGTCATTTAAACAGGTTGGAACTTGATCGAAATAAGTAAAGTGAAGGTTCTAACCCTAGTCGTTCATTGAACTTCACTTCACTTAGATTCTAAAAGGAGGCAGGATCAGACTTCCGCTGTTACTCACTTGGTGGGTGGAGGGGATACTACTGACTTTTCTAAGGGCTGGATGGTGATGAAGAAACTAAGCTACTGTTCAAATCTCTAGCTGATGAAGGAGGGAGAAGCCCTCTTCTCTGTGGTGAGCCAGTGACATCCTAGCATCAAGGACATTTCCCCAGCCATGAGAAAGGAGGAGTCTTTAGTCCCATAAGCTGGAGGGGACAGTGACTCCCTCTCCTCTTTTCCAGATACCCACTGCCTCTGGAACTCCCTGGGAAAGGGAAGGGCCCCTGGGAGTATTACCCAAAGCTGTGTTCCGCTCTTCCAGCAGCTCCACCTTCACCATCTGGTTGGCAGGGGGTGCATCCTCCAGCCGCTCGATCAGGGCGTTCACGAGGTCCTCATGATTGCCAGGGAAGACACCCAGGTGGTCCCCGGGCTGGTACTGCAGCTCCTGATTCCCATTAGTGTGGAGACGCACGAAGATAGTTGATCGGCTGCAGGAAATTGCAGGGGAGCACTAGGACAAGGGCCACTACCTATTGCCCCCTTACTTTGGCCTTCTGTCTGTCCTTGTTGCCTCCTTGCATTCTCATGGGGGCCTGCGCTATCCAAGCTCTTGGCTCCTCATCCTATACTATGGTCACTCGCAGGCTCCTCGATGCAAATCCAATGGCCAGCTCCCTTTCCTAAGGCTCATCTGACTCTCAAAGTAGCACTGGACATGCCAACTCAGCTCTCCTTCTCAGTCCCTTCTAGATTCAAGCACCCCATGCTCTCCCAACCCTTTCTCTGGCTGTTCCTGCTCAGCCTCCCTTGATGGTTCCTTCTTATCACCCCAAACTGTGGACACTGGGGCACCTTAATTTCTGTCCTCGACCTATTTTGCTCTTCTACCTTTCTGCCTTCACTTGGCTTTTCTGCATAACACTTGCCATCACCTGACCTATAGGGCGGTTTACTTCGTTCTATGCTTTGTGGTCTGTCCCTGCCCAGGACAATGACTACGAACCCTACAAGGGCAGGGAATCAGTGGTTTTGTCCACTGCTACATCCTGGGAGCCAATGACAGTGTATGACACATAGTAAGTGTTCAGGAACTACTTGCTGAATGAAGGAAGCCCAGGTTCCAGGATTAACCAGCTGCTGAAACAGCTGCTGTTTTCTGTACCAATCAAGGTTCTCTCAGAGCCAGCACCCCTTCAAGGTCATAGGTACTGGTGTCTCCAATCTGTGAAAGTTTGTCTCTCCTAGGAATTCATTTTAAGCTCCATCTCTCTTTTTATTTAATAATTATTTTATTTTTTTGGAGAGGTTTTTGCTATAGGGCGTGTGCGCTCGCCAGACAAAGAGACACAGAGAGACTGAAAGTGAGAAATCACCCCCCAGGGGGGATGGCCATGCTGCAATCCCTTCTCCTCCGTTCTCCTCTTGGGATCTTGGGCATGCATGCACACGCGCCCAATGTGAGTTTAAGCCACCGGGTCTGGGACTCGAAACGCGGTCGACTACATGGGAGTTCAGCGACATAGCCATTATGCTGGTCCCAAGAATTATTTAATTTAATTTTATTTATCATTATTATTTTTAATTTGGCCAGAGAGATACAGAGAGGGAGAGAAGGAGTGAGAAAGCAAGATGCCAGACCCGGACTTGAACTGTGGTTGGCCATGTGGGAGTCCAGCACCTCAACCACCACACCACCTGCTGGTCCCAAGCTCCATCCCTCTTTTGCAAACTCATATTGCCATACTAAGGGGAAAAAATCTTGGCTTTAAGTTTGAATTCCTATGATGCATAATTTCCCCAATATAAAATTGAGAGATCTAAGAAGAAAATCCAGAGGGAAACTCATTTATGGCTGCCAGGTCATGCCTTTTCAGGTTGATTTTTGGGTTTCAAGGTCAGAAGGCTTGTGCTAATCACACATCTTCAAGAATAAACTCTCAGAATGTGATTATTCTGCTCCTTTAAAAAGTTTTAGTACAGGGTCTAAAACTACGTAGCTGACTACACAGTTTGAGTCCCAGACCCAGTGGTTTGAAAAACATGTGCATGCCCAAAATTCTGAGAGGAGAATGGAGGAGAACGGAGGGCAAGGGAATGTGCGGTCATCCCCCCTGGCGGGTGGTTTCTTACTTTCACTCACTCACTCTGTCTCTCTAATGAGTGTACACATTTATTACAAAATCAGAGGAAAAAAAAGAAGTAAAAATTTTAGTACAGAAGTACTGCATATTGCATAATATCCGCAAGTGTTGGGATCAGTTGCACTTGGATAAATAGAAATTTTTGCTCTCTGAGTGACTTTTGCTTTCAGATTTGCTTTTTCTTCATTGCCAATTGGTTTTCAGTTGATAGAGACACTTGATATTCATGAAAATTCTACATTGTCCCTGGTATGTAAATCAACTCTTGAATAGACCAAGAGACTAAAGGAGTTTTTGGCATAACCAAGAGCCCCTTTGTGCTACAAATAGCCACCATTATTAAATACAGTTGAGCTGGTACAATTTTTGGAGAGGAGGTGTCAAATATTTTCTTGAAGCAAGGCACCCCTGTCTTTAGTATGGTCTGGAACTTAGTGACCATATTATGAGTGGAAGTGTGTGTTGGGTTGAGCCATGGTCCCCTCCCTGGGCAGATTTGCCCTCTCCAAGGCACTGACATACATAATTGATTCTCCTCTGAGCTCACACCTTTTTTTTGGGGGGGGGGGGGGGCTCGAGAGCAAAGACAGACATCACCTCCTTCTGGCGGCAGGAAGGGAATGAGCGGAGGCGAACAGCCGGCAGGGGGCGCTATGGGGTTTCTAATTTGAGAGCCTCCTGCGCTCACCCAGAGGAAGCCTTTGAAAGGCCCACAAATCAATTCCCGATTCCCAGATCATCATGACTGGTGCAAAATAGAAACCTAGAGGACCCGAGCTTGCTGAACTGGCTCATGTGCATAGCTGGTCCCCCCCAAGTCCTCCAGGAAGGGGCAAAAGGTGGTCAGATAAGGGACAGGAATGGAACAGACCTGGCAGGCGAGCTACAAGGTGGCCTCGGGCTCTGCCCTTGCAGGGAGTTAACCATGCAGAATGTGTAAGCTTCTTGGTGAGAGCCCCAGTCTGACAGCCACACGACCTCAAGGCACCTTCATTTGCTAGAAAGCTGATAACCTGCAGTAGTGCTGGCTTTGAAACCAACAGTCTTAAGTTTCAGTTTGGCAGGAGGTTTCTAAGTGTAGAATTTTTGTTTGTTTGTTTAAGAATTATTTTATGTTAACTTTATTTACTTATTTTAATTTGACCAAAGAGGGACAGAGAGAGAGAGCGAGAGAGAGAGAAAGGGAGAAAGCAAGCTGCCACGGGACCAGCAGTTGGTGTAATGGCTATGTCACTGAACTCTCATGTAGCTGACTGCGGTTTGAGTCCTGGAACCGGTGGCTTAAACTCATGCGGGCGCGTGTGCGAGCGTGTCCAAGATACCGAGAGGAGAATGGAGAAGGGATTGCAGCATGGGCATCCATCCTGGGGCAGTGATTTCTCGCTTTCTGTCTCTCTGTCTCTTTCTGTCTTTCTGGCAAGCGAATGCGCCCTATAGCAAAAACCTCTCAAAAAAAAAAAAAAAAAAAAGAGAGAGAGAAAAAAAAAGAAAAAAATGAAAGACAGCTGTCAGGTCCAGGACTTGAACTGCAGTAGGCTATGTGGGAGTCCAACACCTTTAACCACCATGCCACCTGGTGACCCCCTAAGTGCAGAATTTTAAAAACTTAAAAAAAAAAAAAGCCCAGAAAACCAAAAAGCAAAAAATAGTTATTTCTCCAGAGAGAGAGAGAGAACCCCAACAGGTTCTTTTTTGTTTTGTCATTGGTCTCATGCGCTTGCCAGAGAGAGAGGGACAGACAGAGAGAGACAGAAAGTGAGAGGAAAAGTGAGAAATCACCCTGCAGGGTAGATAGCTATGCTGCAATCCCTTCTCCTCCATTCCTCTCCTGGGATCTTGGGCACACACGCACACATCCCTGGCGTGATTTTCAAGCCACCAGGTCTGGGACTCAAAACCATGGTTGGTCACATGGGAGTCCAGCGACGTAACCACTACACCATCTGTTGCCGCCCCCCACCCCAACAGGTTCTTTTTTTAAAGAAATTTTTGCTTGGGACCAACAGATGACCTAATGGCTATGTTGCTGACTCCCATGTAGTCGACTGCAGTTCAAATCCTGGACCCAGTGGCTTAAACTCACAGCAGGCACGTGCGTATGCGTGCCCATGATCCTGAGAGGAGAATGGAGGAGAAGGGATTGTGGCGTGGCCATCCCCCCAGAGAGTGATTTCTCGCTTTCTGTCTCTCTGTCTCTGTGTGTCTTTCTGGTGAGCTTGTGCACCCTATAGCAAAAACCTCAAGAGCACCCAGTGAGATTCTGCATGTACGACGAGATGGGGGAGAGGAGGCAAGGAAGAAGCAGAAGGAGGGTCTTGCTGAAGCCAAAGGTTGATGTCCTCTGTTGAGATGGAGAAGGCTAGAGAGAAGCAATTTTATCTGAGGGAACCTGACAATGAAGAGTTCTCCCCACTGGGCTGGCCCATGGCCTAGTGGTTAACGGAGCTGGATCTCACATGGCTGACTGCATGGTTGAGTTCCAAACCCAGTAGCTTGAAAAACATGTTGGGTACAGGTGCATGTGTCCCCAAAACCCCAAAAGGAGGGAGCTGGAGGAGAAGGGATTGTAGCCTGACCATACCCCATTGAGGGGTACTTAATCCCTCCCTCTCTTCCTGTTTCTGATGAGTACAAGGCCCTCCAGCATTTAAAAAAAAAAAGTTCTCCCCAACTCCACCACTCCACTTTAATAACCCACTATCTCCAAAATACCCCGATACTCAGGCCCCTTCTGCCCCTGCATCTTTCATCCTAGACACCTCCCCTCCTTCATTTTCTTCTGCCTATCTAAAGCCCACCTTCCCTCAGAGGTTCGTCTCAAGCCTGCATTTTCCCCTCTTCCTCCTGACTTGGAGCACTTATTACCCACCCACCCATTAGGCTCCACTACACTCTGCCTTCTGTATTCTTTGCTAATTGTGCAGATATTAGCAATCAGATGCTGATGGTGATGTGGTCACTTTTGTTTTTGGATTTGCAAGGATTACCCTCAAAAGGCTATTTAATTCCTTGTAAGCACTTTGCTTGCAATTAAGAGTCTTTGGTGGGGTGATTTGAGCTATCTTCGTTATGGTCTCCTGAGCCAAATAACCCAGCGCTGATCTTGGGCAGGGGAAAATGGGAGAGACATGCTTTTCCACTCAATTATTCTTTTTTTTTTTTCTTTTAAAATAAGCCATATATACTGGAAATGATAAGAAGTCTAGTAAGACAAAGTGCTATTGAGCATGCTTTTAAAGAGATAAATACCTAGGTGCAGTTGGTCCTTTGTGTGCTAATTCATAACTGATTTTTAATACTATGTTCCAGCTCCTGTGTTTGTTTGGAATATTCTCTTGCTACTCACTTTTAGACATGGAGCTTATTATCAGGTGTCCTATTCTGGAGGTGGGCAGGGCTGATTTTGAGAATTCGGTCCAATTTAGCAACAAAGCACCTGTAAGTTTCCTTACAAACATTCTTGTATAGTATACTTCAGGGAATCATTTCTGTAAACTGGGTTTTCACAGTTTATTGCTAAAAGAAATTTGTGGCAAATTTTTAGTTCCTTTACTTCCAGTGCTGCTTAGATAACCTTTCCACAGAGCAGAAGCGAGAAGCAATGTATATATTTTAAACAGAGTCCTTAATCAGTGGTTGTTATGCTCTGAATATTGCATTTAACTAATTATCTAAAGGGATTAATTTCCCGATCCATTTCTTTAATGTTTGAGGACCTAGGAGAGAACACAAGAGCCCTGGAGCCTTATCCTGTTGATCACTTTTATCAAATGTTTGCACACCAACTTAGCAGGTGATACAAAGCTGGAATGGATAAGGAGTAGGAACAGGAACCTATGATAAGCTCATTGTTTTATGTACTCCATCTTAAATGCTCACAAACCTGGCAACACTGCCAAGGGTATCTTTGAAGCCATTCAGTACACTGACTTTGGAGTTTAATAACTGGGTCAGTATAACCTTCAAAAAGTGTCACTTGTACCTTCTAATTTCTTTTATTTAAAATATAGATAATGTCCAGTCTGGTGGTGTCGGTGTTACTACTGACTGAACTGCAGTGCTAGAAGCCACACGGCCAGCTGCAGGTCTGCATCCTCGGGGTGACTTAAAAGCATTCTAGGTGTATGTGCATGTGCCCAACCTTCTGATGAGATGAAGGGCGGGGGGACAGGGAGTGCAGGGTGGCAGGCCCCTATCGAGGAGGCTTCTCTTTCTCATGTATACACTCCCTATCATAAATAAAACTGACTTGAAAATGTGGAGGGTAATAGTATCTATTTCTGGGCTGATTGGAATGATGAGAGACCCACACAGAGGGCCTGTCACAGTGCTTGTAACACAGGAATTTCTAGCTAACGTTAGCAGTCTTTATAGCCATCACTGCAGTTTATAGGTAAGGAGACCCGAGGGACATTTCTGAGGTCACACAGCTAGTATGTGGCAGAGCTGGTGCCGGAACCCGCGGCTGCCTGCCTGAGAGCCGACTCTGTACCATGCCACACGAAGAAACAAGACTGCAAAAGTTTTCACGGGTTGTAACTAAAGGGAGAAAGCTCCTATTCAACAGGGATCAATGTGAAGACCTTCGTTAGTTCTAGAAAAATTACTTACATAGCAGAGGGGTAGACAGACCTGGCTTGATCTTTTGGAGAAGAGAAAGGAGTCTGGGAACGGCAATGCTGTACGCTTAATGGGGCCAGAATGGCTTTTAGAACTACGCCTGCAATCTCGGGTGGCGACGGCCCTAATAGCCTCAGCCAGCTCGGCAGTGATCACAGGACCTCGGCTGCACTGTGACCAGGTCTGCGTGTGACATTTCCAGCGGGGCGCAGTGTGCCTTTCACTAAAGCCAAAGCTTGGGAAGCCAGGTCTTAGGAGGAATGATTTGGAGAAAACCAGGACCCACAGGAGCTTGGTCAATGTCCTTGGCGATTTGTAGGTCTCTTTGGAAGAAATGAATCTGGTTCGGGTGTCACTGGAGAATATAGCGGGCTTTAAAAAAACTGCTAGGAAGATACGCTTTGGTTATGTTAGCTATTAAGTCATATTATTACATTGGATGATTGGTTGTGTTAGATAGTAGGATAATCTCCAGTGATGAGGACGTCAAAACACAGAGTGAGCTGTTTCGTGAGGTAATGAACCTCCCATTATCCCAAAGTAATTTAGGCAGAGTCTGGGTGGCCATTTTTTCAAAACTCCATAGAAAAATTATTCCACAAGAGAAAATGCTGGGACGTGATTTCTTTCTTTCTTTTTTTTTTTTGAGAGGTTTATGCTATAGGGCGCGTGCGCTCGCCAGAGAGACAGAGAGAGACAGAGAGATAGAAAGCGAGAAATCACCCCCCAAGGGGGATGGCCACGCCTCAATCCCTTCTCCTCCATTCTCCTCTTGGGATCTTGGGCACGCACACACACGTGCCCGGCGTGAGTTTAAGCCACCGGGTTTGGGACTTGAACCACGGCCAGCTACCTGGGAGTCCAGCGACATAGCCATTATGCTAACTGCTGGTCCCTGGGACTGTGATTTCTAAGATGCTATGTACAATGAACATTTGGCAATTCTAAAGGGTGGGGCCCACTGTTAAAAATTATTCACAGAGAGCAGGTGCTGGCACAGTGGTGGCGCAGCTGGCCCCACATGAGAAGGTCCTGAGTTTGTGTCCCAGAACCGCCCTCAGCATGCTGGGAGTGTTTGTGCCTGTGGCCCTGAGGCTGAGACTAGAGGTGGCTTGTGGTGTGAAGACCCTGTTGGAGGTAACTATCTCTCTGTCTCTATCTAGCTCTTATGGAAGAGAAAAAAAAAACTTAAAAAATACTACTCCTTGGGTCCAGCTGGAGAGAGAGCACCATCACTTAGGAGGCTGGGAGCTGCCTGGGAGGCCTGGATTTGGTTCCTGGCCAGCCTGAACACTCCAGGTATGTTCGCACATGCCTGTGATCCTTGCTTATTGGGACACTGGGCAGGATTGCCACATGGCAAGACCCTGTCAAAAATACCTACCTGTACCAATTTACACTCCTACCATGCATTCTTTGAAAAACCATAGAGATGTCCAACAATTAAATATGAGTAAGAAATCATAAAATAGGAAGTTAAAAAGTAAAATAAAAGAATACCTATTTGTCTCTCCCCCTTTCCTTCTTCCTCTCTCATAAAGAGAAAAAAAATGCTCATAAAAACCTTTTCATTCTTTCTTTTGTTTTGTTTTTTAGGAGATTTTTTGGTATAGGGTGTGAGCGCTTGCTGGAGAGACAAGAGTGAGACAGAGAAACAGAAAGCAAGAAATCACCCCCCTTGGGGCGGATAGCCGTGCCAAAATCCGTTCTCCTCCATTCTCTTCTTGGGATTTTGGGCATGCACACACGCACGCCTGGAGTGAGTTTTAAGTTACCAGGTCCAGGACATGAACCATGGTCAACTATGGGGGAGTCCAACAATGTAACCATTACACCATTTTTTGGTGCCTCTCATTCCTCATTTAACAATCATCAGCCATCATCGGCCATGTCTTGTCTCCAGCCTTTCAGGATGGAGGTTGGCAAAGGAGAAGTAGGAAACCCAGGTGCTACAAGGCCAAGGGGCCTCTCTGGCACTTGGCAATGGCCGAGAGATAGGAAGCCTGCATGTGCATCACAGGCTTTCTCCCTTACTACGGGCCATATCTGGGAACAGGGCTGGGTAACTCCAAATGAACCAAGGTGTTCCTACCTGGACTTAGGACTCTGGAGGTTTTGACGGCTGAGGAGTCGAGCCGCGGAGACTCGCTTTCGGTGGACATTGGATAGACCTGTGGGGAGGAAAGCAACAGTCTTCCTGAGATGAGGCTGAATGGCTGGCAATAAAAACCCTCAAGCTTAAAAACACACTTTCATTGGGGCATGGCGTGGTGGTTGAGGGTGATTGTCTTCTGGAGTAAAGAGAAGACATAAAAGAAAAGAGATTAGGCAGGCGTTGGTTGGGATTAGGGGCATGGCTATAGATAAGGCAGAACAAGCGGCAGATGCCTAACTGAGCAGGGGGTAGAGGAACTGTATTCCCTTTGGGGGGACTGTTCTCCAAAGAGACCGAAGCACTCAGCCCCCTTCTCTACAGACCTTGTAGGCGGGAAGCTCCTGCCTTTGCTTTCCCCACTGTCATGAAAGTCTCCCCAGGAGGGGGTGACAGGTACCTTGTGTGAGTTCTGGAGCTTCAGCCACATAGGTGAGGCGGAACTTGTTCCTCTTCCAGCTGCGGTCGTTGCTGATGAGGGAGTTGTTCGCCTTCTCGATGTTGACATCATCTCCCACACAGAACACATCGCAGGCTGCCTGTGACAGATCCAGGGCTCTCAGTGACCCTTTCAGCCAAGAGGCTCTCCTCCCCCACAGCTCTGAGTCATGGCATGTATCCATCCATCCATCCGTCTATCCATTCTTCCTCCCTCCCTCCCTTTCACTGCTCTTCTTTCCTGCCATCCATCTACCCATCCACCTTTCCTCCCCGCTCCTCTCCATCCATTCACCCACCTATCCATTCTTCACCTACTCACCCATCTACGCTTCCACCCACCCATCCATCCATCCATCCTACACATTTTGAGTGCCTTTGATGTTCCGGAAGCATCACATGTACCACTGACTTTAGGACCCAACCTCTACTTCAGAGGTAATCCTATTATGTCTCTTATCCCTAAAAATAACAGGTGTAGAGGTTTAACATTAAAGAAGAGAGTAAACATCCTGGAATTTCCTATCCATCTTCCTCTAAAGATTTTTAAAACTATATCAAGGCAGCATACATTGAGTTTATAAATGCTTGCATATACATTTTACTTTTCTTCTCTTTTTGGGTCAAGCTCATTAGTTCTCCAATTTTTTTTTTTTTTTGAGAGGTTTTTGCTATAAGGCGCATGTGCTCACTAGAAAGACAGAGAGAGACAGAGAGACAGAAAGCGAGAACTCACCCCCCTCAGGGGGGATGGCCATGCCGCAACCCCTTCCCCTCCATTCTTCTCTTGGGATCTTGGGCATGCATGTACACGTGCCTGGTGTGAGTTTAAGCCACCGGGTCCAGGACTCAAACTGTGGTCAACTACATGGGAGTGCAGAGACATAGTGACTTCACCAACTGCTGATCTCTCTCCAACTTTTTGTTAAAGTTTTATCTTTTAAAGAACTATTTTATTTAGCTTTATTTATTTGTTTATTTAAATTTGACCAGAGAGGGAGAGAGAAAGAGAGAGAGAGAAAGTGAGAAAGCAAGCCACCAGGTCCAGGACTTGAACCACAGTTGGCCATGTGGGAGTTCAGCGCCCTTAACCACCATGCCACCTGCCAGCCCCAATAGTTCTTCAACTTTAATGACCCTAGAAATCACTGTTGAGAACTACTGCTATTACCTTAGGGACAGGGTCTCACTAAATTGCCCAGGCTTTCTTCAGTTTGCTTCCTGCCTTAGCTTCCCAAGTGGTTAGGATCACAGGCTCATACCACCACATCTGGCAGAATTATTTTTTGAGATAAAAACAAGGGATAATTCAAAAGGGTTTCAAAGATAGTTTTATACTATTTGGCCTCCTGTTGATTTGAAAGCAATGCAAATATTCATCAATGGACAAATGGATAAATAAAATGCAGTATAGTTATACAATGGACTATTATTTGGTTACAAAAAGAAGAGAACCATAGGGGCTGGCAGGTAGAGTGGAGGTTAAGGTGCTGAACTCTCATATGATCAACAGTGGTTGGAGTCCCGAACCTGGTGGCTTGAAATCATGCCAGGCATAGGTGTGTGCGTTCCCCAAAATCATCCCCCCAGGGGGTGACTTCTCACTTTCCCTCTGTCTCTGTCTCTCTCTAGCAAGCACATGGGCCCTATGGCAAAAAACTAAAAAAAAAGGAGTTAACTATATATTTTTAAAAATTTGCTATAGGGTATGTAAGCTCATTGGTGAGAGAGAGAGAAAGAGAGAAAAAGTGAGACAGCACTCCCGTGGGGGATAACCATGACATAATCCCTTACCCTCTATCTTCTCTTGGAATTTTTGCCTAACATGTTTTTCAAGCTTCTGGGTCCAGGACTTGAGCTGAGCAGCTGGACATTTGCGATCCAGCCGTCTTAACCACCAGGCTACCTGGCTGGCCCAGAAATGAACTGTTGATATATGCTACAATGTGCATGAACCTTGAAAACATTTCCACTAAGTGAAAAACAAGTCACAAAAGACCATTCATATGAAACAGAATTCATAGGGGATATTTATGATCTGAAATCTCCAGATGAGGAAATCTAGAGACAGCTTATTTTTTTTATTTTTTATTTTTGAGAGGTTTTTGCTATAGGGTGCGTGCACTTGCCAGACAGACAGAGAGAGACAGAGAGACAGAAAGCAGGAAATCACCCCCCAGGGGATGGCCACGCCGCAATCCCTTCTCCTCCATTCTCCTCTTGGGATCTTGGGCACGCACGCACACGCGCCCGGCGTGAGTTTAAGCCACTGGGTCCAGGACTCGAACCGTGGTCGACTACGTGGGAGTCCAGCGACATAGCCATTACGCTAACCGCTGGTCCCCAGCTTATTGGTTTTTGAGCTGGGGATTGGATGGCAGGATAGGGGATTGATAGCTCAAGGGTACCGTTGCTTTTAACAGGCCCTGCTTCTTGACTGAGTAGTCAAGTTTGGCTGATTAAAGTCAAGAACCACATAATTATCTCAAGGTGTGAGCAAGGTCAAGTCATCTCAACTTTCCTTGTCTGGGAAGAAATGCAGGAATATTCAATAGACATAACCTCCTCACACTCACACAGCAATCCTTGTAGCCTAGGGGCTTCAATTCCCTTTTTCCTTTCTAGCTATATTTGGATGAAAAGAGTCAATTGGATGATAGAAGGTTCCCTAGTTCCCTTTCTCCTCGAGCTGCTGAGAGAATGCACTCCGTGGTTGAGGAGGGAGCAGGTAAAGGTGGCAGAGGACACATTCATTGCTCCTTGCCCCCTGAAGATGGCCCAACTTATCATGTCCACATGCACACAGAAGGCCATGGCTCATTCATTCTCCTGTAACCTTGTTTTCAGAATACTTTCCAACAGGCTGTTCTAGCATGATGGAAACATTCTACACTATCTCACACAGTAACCACTCACCACGCGTGGCTACTGAGCTCGTGCAATGTGGCTAGTGCAGTTGAGCACTGTAATTTTTAAAAAAGAATTATTATTTAATTAAATTAATTAATTATTATTACTTTAAATTTGACCAGAGAGAGAGAGAGAGAAAGAAAATGAGAAAGCAAGCATCCAGTTTCAAGACTTGAACCACAGTTGGCCATGTGAGAGTCTGGTGCCTTAACTACCAAGCCGCCTGCTGGCCCTGAGCACTGCAATTTTAAATTCCATTTACCTTTTTACCATATCTAGATAGACACAGATATATGATATAACATAAAATTATCTTTTTTTTTTAGTTTTTTTTTTTTTTTTTTTTTTTTTTTTTTTTTTTTGTCATACAGTGTGTGTATTTGCCAGAGAGAGAGTGAAAGAGAAAAAGAGAGAAATCACTCCCTAGTGGGAATGGCTATGCTTCAATCCAATCCCTTCTCCTCTCTTCTCCTCCTGTGATTTTGGGCACATGTACACACACACACCTGCCATGAATTTCAAGCTGCAAGGTCCAGAGCTCAAACTGTGGTCACCCATGTGGGAGTCCAGCACCTTAACCACCATGCCACCTGCTGGCCTCCTCTGTGGAGGAGGTTGTGTGACCACTGCCATCATTCTCAAAAGAAAACTCTGAATTCATTAGCAGTCACTTTCCATTCTCCACTCTCCCCACCCCCAGGCAACTATAATCTGTTTTCTGTGTTTGGATTTGTCTATCTTAGACAATTCTTGTAAATGGAATCCTACAAAAATATGGCCTTCTGTGACTAGCATTTTTGATTTAACAATGTCTCAAATGGTCATCCATCTTGTAGCATGTATCCTGACTTACATTTTCATGTCTGAATAAGATTCCACTGTAGGAACCAGCAGTTGGCATAATGGCTATGTTGCTGGACTACCATGTAGTCGACAGCGGTTCAAGTCTTGGACCTGGTGGCTTAAACTGATGCCGGGTGCATGTGTGTGTGTGCCCAAGATCCCAAGAGGAGAATGGAGGAGAAGGGATTGCGGCATGGCCATCCCCCCTGGGGGGTGGTTTCTAGCTTTTTGTCTCTCTGTCTCTCTCTGTCTTTCTGGCAAGTTCAAGTGCCCTATAGCAAAAACCTCTCAAAAAAAAAAAAAAAAGATTCCACTGTATGGGTATACTACATTTCATTTACCTATTCATCATATTTAATTTTAATTAGTTTGCTTAAATTTAAATAGTCACTTGTGGCTAGTGACTACAATCACAAGAGAGAGAAATTTGACAAAGTAGCAAATTGGCGAGATCTGAGTTTCAGTTCAACTGAGGCATGGTCCCAGATTCAGTTCATTATCTATGTTTTTGATGTACTTGTATACCTACTGTGAGTGAGGGTTAGATTCCTCCCTGCGCTGTAATTTCAAAACTCTTTAATATTTGAATGGGCCAATTTTTTAATGAGCACTTTTGAATTGCCCATAATATAGGATGTTGGATTCTGAGGGTAAACTGTATGTTTTAAGGCCATCCAAACCCATCTGAGTTGTTTAAAGTGTATCCAGCCTGAATTTGTGGGGGAAGTTCCAGGGATTCTCACAAGCTCCTTCTCTTTATTGATGGTTTAGGTACTGTATTGGGCGGTGGAAGTGGGCAAGGAGAACATTACTTCTTCTCCAGGTCTTTGAGATCTGGAGAGATGATTACCTTGAAGACCTTCTTGGCCCAGGTCCTGAAAGCCTCTTCCTGCCCACAGAGCTCATCTCCCTCCCTCATCTTCAGGATCCTCTCCCCTCCCAACTCTTCCAGGAGGGTGTCCACAGCATGACCAAAGGCGCAGAAGTGAGGGTATGCCCGCGAGCCAAGGCCAAACACCGAGAACCTACCAAGGAAGACAACAGAAGATCTGTGCTAGGTGACTACGGGGGTGGGGGAGGGTGTCTGGTGTTATGGGCTGACTCATGTCCCCACCTCACCCCCAAATTTATACACTGTATCCCTAATCCAGTATGTGACTATGTTTGGCCTTTAAGGAGGTAATGAAGGTTAAATGAAGTCATAAAATAGGATTGGAGACCTTTTAAGAGGGAGAGACATGAGAGTGTGTGTGGTCTCTTTCTTAAGAACACAACCATCTGCAAGCCAGGAAGAGAGGCCTTACCAGTACCTTGATCTTAGACATCTAGCTTCTAGAACTACGAGAAAACAAATTTGTATTGTTTGAGCCACTTGGTCTGTGGCACATTATTATGGAAGCCCACACAGATGAATATATATGGTATTTCCAAAGGACTGTGTTGAGCTGATGTTGATTAGGCCACCTTAAACCCAAGTATGGAAGGCCATCTTTAAACCTGAGAGCTTTCAAAGCCTCTTTGCCCTTCCTTTTGGTTTTTGCTAGGTATTGCTGTTCTCAGGAGAAAATTCCAGTTGAATCTAAAGAAGATGAGCTGAGAATAACAATGGCCTGGAACAATTGGCTGTTTCTTCTTAGGTGGACTAATTGGGGAAACTTGTCTATGTTAGTGGAAGGCTTGAATTCTACAAGAGACACCGCTAGATTAGTTTCAAATAGAAAGATAATGAAAATTCTAGCATAGCAGTCTTCAGGGACCTGCATTAATAAAAATGTATCAGAAGAACTTGTCATCCACACAGCAAATGTTGGAATGTAAACAGGTTCTTTTAAAAGGAGATGAAAGAGTTATGTACAGGCTGGTTCTATACCTTGCATGGTATGTGAAATTAATTTGCTTCACAAACCCTCTTTGCCTAGATATCACCAGGAAAATGGTGATGTTTGAACAATACAGGTTAAGTTAAAGAGATTTTTTTTTTGAGGTGGGGACATTTTGACCAAGTATAGAAAGCAGAGGGCTGTGTCCCAGTTGGTCCCTCTTGCTGGTTCATAGTCCTATAGACACTGTATGTCACACCTACAGGGCTTGGCCTGGCTGAAACCTTAGACCTATGGGGCCTGAAGCAACATATTTAAAAATGAGAAAGAATATCCCACCTCACCCTGACTCCACTTCTTTCCAAGGTCAGAGTGTTCTGCTGTAGACTATAACCTTGGACGAGCCAAGAAATGGACCAATTTAACCTACGCCATACAAGGTCTGGCCTCACAATCTCTTTTTTAGGATGATGGAAACAAGATGGAGACAGATTGAGATGGGAGAGGGAGGAGCAAAGCAGGAGAAGTTGGGAAGAGACTTTCCAACATTGCAGAATGACCTTGAGGTGGGTCCAAGTATCTTACAGATCAAGTGAAGGTTAATATGGGTTAATATCTAGTCCTCTCAAACACACATTCATGTTGTTTCACTTCATTCACTTTTTTACTGCCTTCCCTTTTCTGGGACTCCAGAGCAATTCTAAAAAAAAAAAAGTATGAGGAGGCTTCCAAAAGTTCACAGAAAATTTATATTATGAAAAAACTTGACGTGGGTTTTAAAATTTTTTTGCACCAAAATACCCCTTATATTTTAATTCCATTTTTTCCTGTGAACTTTTGGAAGTCCCCCTGTATTTGAGATTAGGTAGTATGCTCCTTCTTACCAATTAACCTAAGGTCTTCCTGTATCCAAATACCTCACCTTTTCCTTGCAGAGTTGGGACCTGATAGGTAAAGAGAAAGAGTCACTAGGTGTGGGCTGATTGGAGGGATACCAGAAAAAGGCACCTCTGCCCCAGGCCTTAGCTCAACACAGATTTGGCAGCTTCTAGCACTAGTCATGTCTTGTGGTTAAGAAGTTGTTTCCTAAATCTCTGTTATTTATATTCCTGATGTCTGCCATGTTTGACTACCACTGATACTGTTCATTACTTATTAGTGTCCTTTGACTTGCTTAATTTAACTATTATTCAGTAGCTCATCAAACCCAATGCTATAGTCTAATGTTTGTATCTACCTAAAATTCGTATGTAGAAATATAACTCCTGGCATGGGTGGTGAACCCTCAGGGAGCTATTAGGTCATGAGGGTGGAGCCCTCATGAATAGGATTAGCGCCCCCGAAAGGAGCCGGGGACCTGAGTTCTTCCCTTCTCCCATATGAAACCATAGGTGGAAGGCTCTATCTATGAACCAGAAAGTTGGTCCTCACCAGGCACCAAAACTACTGGCATCTTGACTTTGGGTCTTCCTAGATTTCAGAATTAAGAAAAGAAACTCTTGTTATTTGTAGGTCACCCAGTCTATAGCGGTTTGTTATAGTAGCCCAGACACTCTATGATACCTAATTCTTGTGGTCTCCCACAGATGGGTCAGGTGATTGAGTCCTTAACATATTTTCTGATGGACCTGAAGACCTGTATCACAGATACTATGAGACTTGCATTTACATCACAATCTTCATCTTATCCTTTAAAAATTCCTATTTACGCCTCCAAACAGGAGTTGGTGAATTTATCAAATGCAGGACCAAAGAGCAAATATTTTTAGGCTTGTATGCCCGGAAGCAAAATGGAAACTATTTTGTAGGTACAAAGAAAGAAAACAAATTCCTGTACCTTTTTCACTGATAAAACTTAAAACACAATAATAATAATTGAGTACTCTTTTTTTTTTTTTTTTTTTTTTTTTTTTTTTTTTTTTTTTTTTTTTTTGAATTTAGGTCTACTAATGAGAAGAATAGAATTCTTTTTTGCAGGGAAGATAACATTTTGCTTAATTGAGGTTCCAGGGTAATGTTTTCTGTCATCAAATAAATTATAAATATTCATCTGTAAGAAACCATTCTTAGCTCCTGGGTTACAAAAACTATAAAGTGGTCAGGCTGGACTAGGCCCACAGGCACTAGTTTGGCAACCTCAGCTATGATAGATTTAATAAGGGAAGAATGAGTCTGACTGTCAAAAGCAGAACTGACATTTCACTGCCAGGCTAAAAAAAAAATGTACCGATGTCAGAATCTATGGAATGTACGAGACCAAGAATGAATCCTAATGTAAAACTACAGACTTGGGCTGATAATGCGGTCTCAATGCAGACTCATCAATTGTAACAAATAAATGTACCATTCTCGGGTGGGATGCTGATAGTGTGGGAAGGGGGCTGTGACAGCTCCGTACTTTCTGTTCAATTTTGCTATAAATCTAAAACTGCTTTTTAAAAATAAAGCCTATTAAGAAAATGTACCGATGGACATGATAGATGCTTCAATATCTAAGAACTCTGCAATCTGTATCATCTACTAAGCAACGCTCCGAGCAGTTAAGGGGAAGGTTCTGTTAGTGAAAGTCTGGGAGATTCCTGGCCAGGTCAGAATATCCTTCCTCCAGAGCTGCCAGCATCAGTCTCATCCTGACTAGTATCTGAGAGACCAAGAGTTTGACATGCTAGTTTTATTTCTGTCCAAATAACCATTAAATGAAAACATGTAACTATTGAAATACATAACATCTGTCCACATACCATTGCAATTATCTCATGGCATGTGACTATGCTTTGGAAAACACAGGAGGCCAATATATATATATATTTTTTTGAGAGGTTTTCGCTATAGGGTGCGTGCGCTCGCCAGACAGACAGAGAGAGACAGAGAGTCAGAAAGCGAGAAATCACCCTTCAGGGGGGATGGTCACGCCGCAATCCCTTCTCCTCCATTCTCCTCTCGGGATCTTGGGCACGCACGCACACGCGCCTGGCATGAGTTTTAAGCCACCGGGTCCAGGACATGAACCACGGTCGACTACGTGGGAGTCCAGCGACATAGTAGCCATTACGCTAACTGCTGGTTCCCAAGGCCAATATTTTTCAATCAATTTCCCATTAGCATCAACTGGACAGATTTAAAAAGAAAAAAGAAAGATGATGCTTGGACCTAGATCTCAACTAATCATATTGGAAAATATGGAGGTGGAACTTGGTTACTGTATTAGTAAATTGCAGACATATCTAGGTGATTTTGAATGTGTATCCAGGGTTGAAGAGTATCTCTAAGAGCTCCTATTAAGTGTAAAACGTATCCATTGAGAAGGGCATTTCATTGAGCAATTTCTAGGGGTTAATACCCTTCAGCACATGTGATAGAGTGATCCCTGGGTGATGAGGCTCTGAGGAGTGTGTATAAGAAGAGAAGGCACAGAAAGGACTAAATATGGAACATGGGGGAACCAGGCAGTGTGCTTTAAGGGGGCAATGGGACTCAGAATGCAACTGGTTTTGTGATGGATGGACAGACATGGAATGAAGACCTTCCCTACCACCCCAACCCTCCCTCCCAACAAAAAAAACCCAATTAGGAACCAGCTCCAGCTCCCCAAGAGCCTTAGTCTCCCCTGACCCCCTGGGTCATTTGCTCACCTCACGTTAGCCAGGGGTCCAGCACTTTCAAAGTTGTCTCTGAGGTCGGGCCCATCCCCTGATGATTTGCGGGAGTCAGAGTAGGAAGAGACACTATTGAATCGGACCTTGTAGCTCCTGCCGAAATAAGAGAGTAACTCTGAGATCCTGCTTAGAGCACCCCTCGTGAGGCCAATACCCTTGAAGGACCTTCAAGTCACCAGTCGTGGTTCTAGGATCTTCACTTGTATGTTGCGTCAAGCCCTAACACGTCCATGGCTGCTAGAATCAATCAGCTCGCACTCATCACTGTGATGACTGTCCATCTGCACTTGACCTACCTGTATTTAAAACGTTTTGGGCCATGCTTAACTCAGAAAACTTGAGAGCTGAAATGATTAAGTCAGTAAGAAGCCAGGAATAGAACTACCTACCCCTAACCATTAGACCATGCTTCCTTGCTTCCTAATTTCTTTTTTTCATTTTTTTAAAGAGTTTTTTTGCATTAGGGCATGTGTGCTCACCCGAAAGAGACAGAGACAGTGAGAGGGAAAGTGAGAAATCACCTCTGAGTGGGGATGGCCATGCTGCGATCCCATTTTCTCCATTCTCCTCCCAGGGTCTTAGACCCATGCACACATGCAACCAGTGTGATTTTGTAGCCACCAGGTCCACGACTTGAACTGCAATCGGCCATGTGGGAATCCAGCAATGTAACCGCTATGTCATCTGCTGGTCCCTTCCCAATGTCTAACGCGCACAACGATCATTCTGGGGTTTCATCAAAATGTAGATTCTCATTAAGCAGGTCTGGGGCAGGGCCTGAGAGTCTGCTTTGCTTTGCTTTGCTTTGCTTTGCTTTGCTTTGCTTTGCTTTGCTTTGCTTTTCTGTTCTGTTCTGTTCTGTTCTGTTCTGTTCCGTTCCGTTCCGTTCCGTTCTTTCTTACTGTCTCTGGCAAGTGCATGTGCTCTATGGCAAAAACCTTAAGTTAAAAGTTAATGAAGGGACCAGCAGTTGGTATAATGGCTATGTCGCTGGACTCCCATGTACTTGACTGCAGTTTGAGTCCCAGACCCGGTGGCTTAAGCTCACATCAGGCGCGTGTGCGTGCATGCCCAAAATCCCGAGAGGAGAATGGAGGAGAAGGGATTGCGGCGTGGCCATCCCCCTTGGGGGGTGATTTCTCACCTTCTGTCTCTCTGTCTCTCTCTGTCTCTCTGGCAAGTGCATGTGCCCTGTAGCAAAAACCTCTCCAAAAAAAAAAAAAAAAAAAGAAAAAAAAGAAAAAAAAAAAAAAAGCTAATGAAAATGAAATGTAATGAAATGTAATAACACATCCTGTTTCTCACTTGTACTGGGAACATAGCATGTGCTTAGTACACACGCATGGCTAGTGGCTGCCCTCTTAGCAAATACGCAACATTTCTATCACTGCATGAAGTTCTACTGGATGTGTTGGGCTATCCCTTTCAACATTCTCCTTCCTAGGTATTGCAGGGTCTGTCACATTTCCCATTTCAGGTAAACATAAAAAATATTCAGCCCTGACACCCAACATGAAAAGAGACTGCATCTTTTATTAGATTGTTCTGAAAGGGAGGGAAGATGTCTTGGGACTCAAATCTGAGCTTGAGAGGCTCAGAAGCATTGAGACTAAAAAAAAAACCAAACCAAAAAAACCCCCCAAAAAAACAAAACCAAAAAAACCCCACAACAACAACAACAACAAAAAACAGCTTCTCAGTTTTCCTCTAAAAGTGGTAGATTTTGTTCTCAGACAAGGCAAAACCAGACCAATGAACGAACAACTGTCACCCTGAAACAAAAACAAGAACTCAAGACAAAAACTGAACATAAAAATCTGAGTGCAGAAAACAAACAAAACAAACAAACAAAAATAAATAAATAAGAAAGAAAGAAAGAAAAAGAAATCGTGCATTCTGGCAGCAGGGTTTCTAAGCTGGCTGTTTTTCAAAGTTTTTGCTTCAGCATCAGGAAAGTTCTAAATATATGTAGTGTATTTTCTGCCCTAAAATAGTCTCACATTGAGTCACTTCTCCAAATAAGCCGTGCAACATATCAGGGGGTGGCTGTGTTGTTAGTGTGGGAGGGATGGCTGATGGTTGTGGGGTAAAAATAACAGCACGTGTAGTTGTATGAGGTTGGAGGTTTTTTCAAATGCTTTCCTCTTTGCTATTACCCTTTGATCTTGGCAACAGCCCCCAGAGGTAGGCAGGGCAGAGATCATTTCTCCCCATTTGGCAGATGAGAAAGATTGAGGCCCTCAAAGGTCAAATGACTTGCTCAAGGTCACTTAGTGAGTTAGTCACACAGCCTTGGTTAGAACTAAGGTTTCCTTGAGAACTGGATGTTCCTTGCCCTCAAGGATGAGTGATCATCAGACATGCACACACACATGCACACACATATGTGCACACACACATACACTTGCACATACATGCACACGTGCACACACACTCTACCTGTGCTGGCTGTCACGGGCTGCAGCCAGACCTTGGACTTCTGTGTTGCCATGGGAGAGGGAAGGCCCTTTACGGGGAAAGAAACGCAAGGGTTCCGGGTACCTAGAGGGGAGAATCAATGGTGCCCTATCTCTCCCTGAAGGAGGGGTGAAAGGGGACCTGCTGGGAGGCCACCCAGGATGGGGTGGGAAGGAGAGGGGCAGGCAGGGTGAGGACTAAGGTGTTAGGGCTGGACACAGAACCAGGACTGACCACAACTGTCCGTCCTGTGGGCACTGAGATATGTGAGTTTAGCAACATGTGCTCAGTAAAGAAAACCAGGAGGGACCATCTGCAAAACATAGCCTCCAAGCCCAGTCAGCAACAGCGTTTGATGCTCACCGTACGACACAGGGATCTGCTCTATAGAAACGCCGAGCTGGCCGCACTGACAGACGGCTCAGTGCACACGCCATATGGTCTGTACATTACAGGGGATGTAAGGGCTTTTCAAGGGCAACTGTGATTACACGTTTTTCACCTTACAAAATATCTTCAGAACCCGACCTCACGTTAGATACGATTCCACCGTAAGCATCTTTTGACTATAGGATTTTTTTTTTTTTTTTTTTTTTTTTTTTTGCTTTATGAGGTACCTTAGATGTATTTTGAACTCAACCTCCAAATTGGCTATAACTCCACTGTAAGCCTCAGACAGAAAAGTTCTAAGGAAAAATGATCTTTTCACTGACTTTGGAGCATGAGTTTCTAAAGGGGGAAACAGAACAAAGGCAGATGTTTACATTGCACTCTTCATTTTCCCAGGACTCTTGCATCTAGTTTCTGACTTGATTTTTACCAATCAGAAAGCTAAGGTAGGTATTATAGAACCCCTACTTGGTGGAAAGAGACACTGAGGCACAGGGCTATGAAGAGCTTTCTGCATCCACCAGCCAAAATGAATCATGAACAAACACTAGGTCACGACCACCATCCGGAGCTCAAATGTCAACCCCCGGTGCCAGAGCACGACTTTCAGTTACCCCCAGGGGGTGTCATGGGACACGGGAGGGATCATGCACTTACTTCCTTTCTTCTTGCACAGAGTTGGGGTGCCTCATTTCCATCAAAGCACAGCCGAATTTCTGGAGGCCAAAAGAGATGAGCGACATGTGAAGCCCATATTATGAAATCTGGAGTGGGGTCGGGCAGAGGGTCTTGAGGGGAGCTGGAGGCTTGGGAGTCAGGATGCCAGGGATGGTCAAGGGCTTAGGGCTAATCAGAAATGGTTGAGCTACAGATGCACTGGGATAGCCAGAGGTTCAGAGGACTAGAGATGTGAACCTCCCCACTCCCAGCAAATAATTTCTCTTATGGTCTTCTCTTGATAAAAAATATTGTCACCACTTTCCTCATCTGTAGCAGGGGGCATTGAGCTCATGAATGGAGCACCCATTCCAAACCAGGAGCTCACTTATGTGGCAACATGTCCACTCAGCACTGGCTGATCAGCGGATACCAAGAGACTGAGGACTTGGAATTGTCCAATCTGTTGCCTAACTTGGCTCCAAATATTATATTGGGTCATCGGAAAAGTCATGACATATTTTTCTATACAAAAATATTTTTCTAGGGGACCAGCAGTTAGCATAATGGCTATGTCACTGGACTACCACGTAGTCGATCGTGGTTCCCGTCCTGGACCTGGTGGCTTAAAACTCACGCTGGGTGCGTGTGCGTGCGTGCCCAAGATCCTGAGAGAAGAATGGAGGAGAAGGGATTGCAGCGTGGCCATTCCCTCTGGGGGGTGATTTCTCACTTTCTATTTCCCTGTCTCTCTCTCTCTGTCTGGCGAGCGCACGCGCCCTATAGCAAAAACCTCTTAAAAAAATATATTTTTCTATACAAAAATACGTCACAACTTTTCCGAAAACCTAATAAAAATCACTGGTTTTGGGGCTCTTGGAGGGTTTGCAACTGAATAGCAGGTGTGAGGGAAGGGTCTGAATTGCAGCCCCTACAGGCCCACTGATGGAGCCTCACGTTATCACACGTTAGAAGAGGTGGAAGCCCATCTCACCTCTCCATTCTCAGGGGGGTCCCCATTGCCAAAGGTGCTGGTGACCACCAGGACCAGAGTTTCATGTTCCAGGTGTACAATGTCATATTCCTCCATGGACATCACCTAGGTGGGTGGGGGAAAGTCACGGGGTACAGAAGAGGAAAGGAGGAGGGGATGAGGAGAGAGAAGACAGGTCAGGACAAAAGTGGCGGGAAGAGGTGGAGGAAACAGAAAGGAGAAGGAGAGTCATTTTGAGTCATCTTTTATTTAAAAGAGAACCAAATGTTCTGGGTTGTCAGTATTTCAGTGGGCTCAAATGGGCGCAAGTAAAAGCTTCTTTGTAGTGTGTGACCTCACTATGGTCACTTGGACCTGAAGGACTGGAGACATTTTGGAACAATGGTCTAAGGGGTTGGTTCAGTAGAGACAAATCTTGATCCAGGCTCTTGGGCTTTTTTTTTTTTTTTTTTTTTTTTTTTTTTTTTTTTTTTTTGCTATAGGGTGAATGTGCTCGCTGGAGAGACAGAGAGACAGAAAGCAAGAACTTCTACCACCACCCCCGGGGAAGATAGTCACACTGCAATCCATTCTCCTCAGGATTTTGGGCATGCGTGCACACATGCCTTGTGTGTTTCAAGTCACTGGTTCAAGACTTGAACCACGGTTGACCACATGGGAGTCCAGTGCTTTAACCACTATGTTACCTGCTAGTCCTATTCAGGCTTATTACTTTTTTTTTGAGAGTTTTTTTTTGCTATAGGGTGCACGCACTCGCCAGAAAGACAGAGAGAGACAGAGACACAGAAAGCGAGAAATTATCCCCCAGGGGAGATGGCCATGCCGCAATCCCTTCTCCTCTATTTTCCTCTCGGGATCTTGGGCATGCACGCACACACACCTGGCGTGAGTTTAAGTCACCGAGTCCGGACTTGAACCATGGTTGACTACATGAGAGTCCAGCAACATAGCCATTACACTAACTGCTGGTCCCCCAGGCTTATTACTAACTGATCCTGGATTCTTCCTGACCCCGTTGAGCCTGGGAATAACCTGGCTGAGTCTGACCAAGTGTGCTCAGTCTCCTCTCTAATCCTGTTTCCAGTAATAAGGAGAGTTGGAGCCAAATGAGTTTGAGACATTTGCCTTAGGGAAAGACTGTTACCCTGGATCTTGTCATCACTGGAGCAACATTCCTCAGAGTAGGTTCCAGGAAGCCAGTCTCCGGAGATGCTCCATGAAAATAAGTGATCCACGGTACAATATGTTTGAGAAACATTTTCACTTTATCCTTTTCTTTTTTGGAGATTATAATACATGCTCACAGATTAAAGGCCCTGAGAAGTCCTACAGCAAATAAGCCCACTAAACTGTACACATTTATTTCCACTTCTATTCTTCTTCTTCTTTAATATAATACTATCTTCCCCCCCCCCCCAGGCTTCTGCCATAGGATGTGTGCACTTGCCGGAGAGCAAGAGAGAGAAATAGTGAGAGGGAAAGTGAGAAATCGCCCCTCTGGGTGATGGCCACACTGCACTCCCTTCTCCTCCAGTCTCCTCCTGGGATTTTGAGTATGTACACACATGCCTGGTGTGATTTTTCAAGCTGCCAGGTCCTGTATCTTAACATTTTAATTAATATATAACAGTTGTACGTATTTGTGAGGATACAATGTGATTTCTCTGACCAAGACTACAATGTGCAGTGATTAGATCAGGACAATTAGCATACTCATCATCTCAAACCGTTTGCCATTACTTGTGCTGGGAACATTCCAGATCTGTCCTTTCAGTTACTTTGAGATACACAGCAAGTTTTTGCCATCTATGTTCTCCTTACTATAATAATAACACTAGAAATTGTTCAACTGTTTCCCCATTTTTTTTTGTTCCCATGTATTTAAGGTTTTATCTCCATTAATCAACATCTCTTTATTCCCTGTAGCTCCCATCCTTTCAGCCTCTAGCAGTCTTCATCCCTCTACCTCTATGATGTCACGTCTCCTGTCCCCCAAGTTCCACATAGGCAGGAGGACATGTAGGATTTCTCTTTCACGTAGCATAGTGTCCTCTAGACTTGTCCATTGAACCTCAAATGACAAGAATTCTCCCTTTTTAATGGCAGAATAGTATTCTGGTGTGTGCGCACATGGGCATCTTAGCATTCTTGATAATCATTCCACAACTGATGGACACTTAGGTTCATACTGTATCTTAGCTATTTGTGAATAGTGCTGCAATGAATATTAGGGTGCAGATTCCTTTATGACATGATTTAATTTCCTTTGGATATAAACCTAGTAGGGAGGTTGCAGAATCACAGGGAAGTTCTACTTTCAGTTTTTAAAGGAAACTTTATACTGTTTTCCATGATGGTTGTACTAATTTACATTCTTCCCAACAGTGTAAATGAGTGCTTTCTTTTCCTTATTTATGCATTTATTTATTATTTGTAATTGCCAGAGGATGTGTGTACTTGCTAGACAGAGAGAGACAGACACACAGACAGACAAAGCAATTCCCAACGGGGCATGGTCATGCTGCAATCCTTTTCCCTCCATTTCTCCATTCCATTAGGATTTTATTTATTTTATTTTTTTGGAGAGGTTTTTGCGATAGGGCACATGCGCTCGCCAGACAGACAGAGAGAGACAGAGAGACAGAAAGTGAGAAATCACCCCCCAGGGGGGGATGGCCACGCCGCAATCCCTTCTCCTCTGTTCTCCTCCCGGGATCCTGGGGCACTCACGCACACGTGCCTGGCATGAGTTTTAAACCACTGGGTCCTGGACGCAAACCGTGGTCGACTACATGGGAGTCCAGTGACATCGCCATTACGCTAACTGTTGGTCCCTCCGTTCCATTAGGATTTGAGGCACACATCACATGCACCTAGTATGTTTTTCAAGCCATGAGGCTGTGATTCCAACTGTGGTCTGTCATGTGGGCTTCAGCACCCAGTACACAGAGCTTACCATTGCTCTATGGGGCTGGCTCCAAGAGCCCCTCTTTCTTTAATACAGGGATTCCCAAACTAATCCCAGAATGGTTTCTGATAAGCCTTATAACATTTTGCTTTAGGCATGATTACTGGACTCCGGAGGGTGTGTGAGGAGGGGAACATCACAGTCCCTGACATTCCTGCTGGTATGTCCACGTGTGCTGATGGGCATCTTTGAGTGGGTTTCAGCCATTGTCTATAGTTTCTTCTCCACTGACTTCCCCCTTCCCTTCTCACTTTTATTTACCACGAGAGGCTGAGAAGCTGACACTGCCCCACCTACCTTGGCATCGAAGGCATGTTTGAAGATCTCACACAAGGTCTTGGCGTAGGCTTGTGACTTGCCCGTCTCGGTGGCATAGAGGATGGTCGCTTTGACTCTCTTGGCCATTGCCTGCCCCATCAGCTTGGCTGAGAATTTGACAGCTCTAGGGGAGAAAAGATGGAGAGGAAAATTGGAAACAGAGAAGGGAGAGAAGAAGCTGGACTGGGACTTTGGAGCAAGAACTGTGGTCCATGAAATACAACAGGAAAGAACTTATTTTCAGGGTCTTTAATGGTTTCCGGAGTTCCCTCAGAGATACTCAAAGCCCCTGAGCTTAAGTTCTGTATATTGACTCCTTCCTTAAATCTCTCCAGAGTAATTAGTCATAAACTAAAACAGTTAATTTTGTTAATGTAATTGAATAGTCCAAGTATTTTTTTTTCTTTTTTTTTGGAGAGTTTTTTTTTGCTATAGGGTGCGTGCACTTGCCAGACAGACAGAGAGAGACAGAGAGATAGAAAGTGAGAAATCGCCCTCCAGGGGGGATAGCCATGCCACAATACCTTCTCCTCCATTCTCCTCTCGGGATCTTGGGCACACACGCACATGCGCCCAGAATGAGTTTCAGTCACCGGGTCCGGGACTTGAACCGCGGTCAGTTACATAGGAGTCCAGCGACCTAGCCATTACACTAACTGCAGTATTCCAAGTAGTAAGAATCTCGGTTTGCTGGGACCAGCAGATGGCATAATGGTTACATCGTTGGACTCCCACATAGTTGACCTTGGTTTGAGTCCTGAACATGGTAACTTAAAACTCATGCCAGGAATGTGTGTATACGTGTCCAGGGTCTCGAGAGGAGAATGAAGGAGAAGAGACTGAGGCATGGTCATCCTCCCTGGGGGGTGATTTCTTACTTTCTGTCTCTCTCTGTCTCTCTGGTGAGTGAGCGCACATGGCGTATAGCAAAAATCTCTCTCTCTAAAAAAAAAAAAAAAAAAAAAAAAAAAAACCTTGGTTTGCTAAGCATTGTCTCAAAAGATGACCATCCATCCGTTCACTCATTCATTCATGCATTGAATATCTGTTGAGTAGCTAACTATATGGCAGGCATTGCTGCAGGAGGTGAAGGCTATAGAGAACACAGCTGTGGACAGAAGTTGTTCTGGAGCTTCTATTTATGTGTCTGTATGTGTTTGAGAGAGACTGAGAGAAAGAAAGGAATCACTAATAAGACCAGACATTGGGTTAGAAGGGATATCAGAAGTTTATAGGTCCACAAAGAAAGGGCCAGCTCTGGTTTATTCTGGAATGTACATTCACAGAACCTGTGTATGGTCTCCCACTTTCTGTCTTGTCCTGACTGAAAAGAACAAAGTGCCTTGGTCACCGTGTGATGAGAACAGTCGTATTTCTCCTGCAGGTTTGAGCCTGTCCTAGGGCCTTGAACATTCCTAGGCACTGAACAAAGGGCTTAAGTTATTGCCCAAAACACTGAATGCAACTGGTTCTACACTCAGCCAAATTTCTTAAACTCTCATGTGAGGGCACTTCAAAATACAAATTTATTTCAGTACGGTAAGTTTTTGAAATCCATGTATGGTTTTTTCATAATATGCATTTTTCCATGAACCTTTTGAAGACCTCTCATCTCAACTCCATACCCTGACTCTCTCGTTCGGGACATACCTACATAAGATACCTTTCTTTTGTTATCCATTGTGAGGATATGCCACAGCCCATTCTGTAAGTAAGTTCCCTTAATATTGGGTTGTCGGGAAAGTCATGATGCATTTTTGCATAGAAAAATACATCAGGGATGATGCTCTTTCCGAGACCCTGGGAGCTTCAGCATCAAGCCCAGCTAAGTAGAGGAAGCCCAGCTTAGCACTCCCCTCCATCGTATACTGGGTGGGCTCAGGAATACCTGAAACTCAACTCCCGAGCAAGCTTCCCTGTTCTAACCAGGAATCTCGGCGTAGAAAAATTGCTAATTATCCCCCCACCCGGGAATTATTGCAATAAATTCATCATTTTTTAGAATCAGGGTAACCACCCACGCTGTAGGAAGCCTCCGAGCTAAGGAGAGCGACGGAAAGAAATAAAAGGTGCCTGGAGGGTTCCCTTTGAGTGATCTGAGCATGAAAGCACATCTATAATCAACTCCCATTGTTTCTACCCCAAACTTAATAGTGCAATTAATGTTTTAGATTTCTCCCTCCCTTCTCTCCCCAGAGACAGTGGAACTGAACTGAAGCCAAAGGCTGCCCTGGGAATATCAGAGATATTGCGCTAGGGAAAGGGTTGCTGCTGCTGGTGTGTTCTTGCTTGGTTTTGAGTATGGAATGAAGGTGGAAGGACAGAGAGAGAAAGAGACCCCACAGGCCATATTAATAGAGCCAAGACCTAAAATTCTGGATTCCTGAAAGACTCATCAGTGGGTCTGTGGTGCATGGCATAGATGGCACCTGTCAGGCAACTAAAATATCATACCTAGAAGGTTCTAACCTCACTAGATAGCTCATGAGATAGCAATGATTTCTGCCAATAAGTTAGCTCCAAATATGGTTTTCCACCTGGATCACTGGGGATCCTCCCTCCCTCCCTCCCTCCCCTCCCTCCCTTCCTCTTTCTTTCTTTCTTTCTTTCTTTCTTTCTTTCTATTTCTTTCTTTCTTTTTCTTTCTTTCTTTCTTTCTTTCCTTTCCTTCCTTCCTTCCTTCCTCTCCCTTCCTTCCTTCCTTCCTTCCTTCCTTTCTTTCTCTCCCTCTCTCTCTCTCTTCCTTCTTTCTTTCTTTCTTTCTTTCTTTCTTTCTTTCTTTCTTTCTTTCTTTCTTTCTCTTCTTTCTTTCTTTCTTCCTTCCTTCCTTCCTTCCTTCCTTCCTTCCTTCCTCCTTCCTTTCCCTCTTCCTCTTCCTCTTCCTCCTCCTCCCTCCCTCCCTCCCTCCCTCCCTCTTCCTCTTCCTTCCTCCCTCCTCCCTCCTTCCTTCCTTCCTTCCTTCCTTCCTTCCTTCCTTCCTTCCTTCCTTCCTCTTCCTTTCTTTCTTTCTTATCTTCTTTCTTTCTTTCTTTCTTTCTTTCTTTTTCTTTCTGTAGAGGGTTTTTTTTCTGTAGGGCGTGTGCACTTGCCAGAAAGAGAGACAGACAGAAAGCAAGAAATCACCCCCCTGGTGGGGGATACCACGCCGCAATCCCTTCTCCTCCATTTTCCTCTTGGGATCTTGGGCACACATGCACATGCGCCCAGCGTGAGTTTAAGCCACTAGGCCTGGGATTTGAACCATGGTCAACTACATGGGAGTCCAGCAACACAGACATTACGCTAACTGCTGTCCCTGGGATTCTCTTTCTTGAAGCAGAAGGCTGGCATCTCCATCTAACTGTCTCTATCAGCCCTGCTCTGCTAGTCAGGTGGTCCCCTGGCTGGCCAAACATTTTTCAAGAAAATGATTCTTCAGTAGTCTTGGTCCATAAGCCCTTCCTTCCCTTCTTTGCTCAGGTAAGATTTGTTCATCTCATTCTCTAGCTTGATTGTCATCTCCTCAAGGAAGCCCTCCCTTACCTCCCAGACATGGTGAATTCTATTTTATTGCACCACATACTATGCCTTGATGTGAACTTTCACAGTTGCAATGTTCACTGTATTTGTGTGAGTCTTTGACACATTGCTAGGGTTTGGATAATGGTTCGTTCCCCAAAGATTCATGTTCTGGAAGCTTGGTCTCCAGTGTAATGGCTTTGGGAGGTGGTAAGATCTTTAAGATGCAGGGCACCATCCAATTGTAAAGCACCATCCAATCAACTGGGGTTGTAGAAATGACAAACCAAGGAAGTGGAGATTCTCTTTTCTCTCTTTTTTGCATGTGCCAACCTTCCTCTCTGCTTCAGTTGCTGTTACATGACATAGCACTGGAGGACAGTCTGATGCCAGCTCCACACCTTCAGACTTTCTAGACACCAGAATCATAAGCCAAATAAATCTCTATCCTTTATAAATGACCCAGTCTTAAATATTTCTGTTTAGCAACACAATAATAGACGAAGACACAAACAAATGGCTGTGAACTTCATGAGAACAAGAACCACATTTGTATAGCATGGCACGACATTCCTGATGCTTAGCATAGCAGCTGACACAGAGAAGGCAATTGGTACTACTCATTTGTTGGCTGAATGAATAAATGAATGAGTAAATAAGTGAGTGAATAAAATTAGAGTTCATCCCTGGGTCTTCGGCCATCCTTGGACTAGTATTATGCTAGAGTCAATTTATCCCAGCTCCTCTTTATTCTGGGTTTAGCGACTTCCTACTGGCAGGCTGAAGTTGGCTATAGTGAAAAATATTTACACCAAAGAAATTGGAAAATGATACAAATCAAGGTATTATTATTATTATTACTATTATTAGGAAAGCTGGTTCCCTAGTGTACCACTGCCTCCAGGATAAAAAATTTAGGGAATTGAGAAAGGAAAATGAGGTTGAAAAGAAGAAGAGTGTGGCAGTGTTCAAATTCCAGACTCAGGCAAAGAAGTTATGACAGAAGAAAATGGAGAAATCATATTATATGAGAGATCAGAGGACATAGCACCTGCTTGATATCCTTTCTGGGACTCTCTGAGTTTTGTGGGCTCATCTACCCCCCCACCCACCCACCTAATACAGAAGACTCACTCTGCCAGCTTTTTGAAGCCAATGGCTCGCCGCTTTGTGGGGGTCCCATTGGTGCCTTTCCAGACATGGGTGTTCCAAGGATCAGGCTGGGAAGAGAAGAATATAGATGTTGCAGTGAGGGAATCTGGCTCTTCTTGGACTCTTTGGGGCTCTTGGTTGTCTAACTCTTAGTCTTAAAGGGCAAAATTCTGCCAGTGGTGGTTGTAGGAGTCCTTGTACACAGTAGATGGTCCAGCCACCCTGTATTGTGTTTCAAGTCCTTCCTACTCAACCATTGGTCCCTCCAAAACTCTCTTGTTGTGACCCCCCACTACCCATTTAATCTCTACTGGTCTTTTAGCTAGACCTGTGTTGTTCAATATGGTAGCTACTAGCCACAGATGGCTGAAGAGCAAGTGGGTATTCAAAGCCCCAGCCTGAGTTGAGATGTCACTAAGTGTAACATACACACTAGGTACAGGAGACTTAGTATGAAAAGAAGCCAGGAGGGGGCAAGACCTGGTATTCAAAAGAGGGGGTGAGCCGGTAGTTGAGCATCTCCTGGTGGAAGACAGGGGTGATGCTGCCAGACATGGGGGGTACTATCCACACCCAGTCAGCAGGGCAGCCCCCCCGACAGCGGTATTCATTCTCCATGTGCTTAATGAAGGACTCGGTGGCAGAGTGATGGTCAACGATGGTCACTTTGTCACTCTGTGGGAGGGAAGAGAACAAGCAGTCAGGAGGTGAGAGAAGCTGGAGATTTCACACTTCTTCCCCCATAGAGCAGTGTTCCCAAAGGGTGGACTCAGAGATGAGTTTAAACAGTGTAAAGTTAAACCGTGGTTCTTTTCCTATTTTTCTTTTAGTCTTTCTAACTATATTCAGGAGAAAGTCTCCATTTGGTGCTAATGTGTCTCTAATGCCTTTTTGCCAATCTTGCCAATCTTCCTCTTGCCCCTCCCTGCTTTTTTCTTTTTTAGTTTTTGCTACAGGGTGCAAGTGCTCAGAGAGAAGAGAGAGAGAGAGAGAGAGAGAGAGAGAGGCAAAGAGAGAGGGAAAGTGAGAAATCACCCCCCCCCCCCAGGGGGCATGACCAACTACAATCCCTTCTCTTCTATTCTCCTCTTGGAATTTTGGGCATGTACACACATGCACCTGGAGTGTTTTTTAGGCTATTAAGTCTGGAACTCAAATCATGCAGTCAAACACGTGTGATTCAGCCACCTTAACCTCCGCACCACCTGCTGCATTTAACATCCTTTTCCACAGAGCAACATGCATTTAGAGGCCAATGTGTTTCTGATAATGAGGGTGAGTATTTGTAATGAGATATCTGAGTCCCTAAAAGATGACAAGACAGAGGATGACTGTCATCTCAATGCTAAAGAATCTTAAGCAACAAGCCATAATCCCCTGCTTTCCCATAATCTATTCATCTCTTCATCTAATGGTCCTTATTCAAGACCCACATGGGAGAGGAAGGCATGCAGGACAGGAAGTTGACCACACTGGTGGGCAGAATCCCCCAAAGGTGGTTTCTGGTAGCTGGGTCTCTTGACTCTCTGCACCAAGGCTCTGAAATGTTTTAGATCCCATTCTAGCCTGAGCCTTAGTGATGCTACCTGGAAGCTGTAGAGAACCGCGATATTGATCTCCACCAGCGCCTGGTCCTTCCACAGAGAGGACGTCTTCCTCATGTCCAAGTTCATCTTCTTGGCTACCTCCTGAAAGGGGAAGGAAACATAGACTCAGAGCCTGGGCACTTTGGGTTTCAGACTAAAGAGAACAGGGCTAGCTAGTGTCATTAATGAATTTCTTATCAATCGACTCATTCACAGATCGATGAAGTCGCTTATTCAAAGATGTTTTGTTTTCAAACCATGGTTGGCCATTGGGATCTGTCTCCTTTAACTACCAGGCCATGGGGCTGACCCTTAAGTTTTTTTTACTGAGGCTAGCTGGAGTGGTGCAGGTGGTGGATGCCACTGTGCGATACTGGAGCCAGAAGGCAGGCCTGGGTTCAGATCCAGGTTGATCTGACCACACTGTGCGCCCATGTGTGCCCATGATCTTGGCTCGAGGCTGAGGGGAGGATCACAGCATGGTGAGACCTTGTTAAGTATCTATCTTCTGAGGAAAAAAAAAAAAAGGCTTTAAAAAAGATTTTTTTTTTACTGAGAACTTATCGGCAACAGAAAAATAGGGGCTCTATTAGCCGTCTAGTGACTAAGCTCACATTCTAATGAGTAAGCTAGAGTTAATACTGTGATTTGTGCTAATTCCTAGGAAGGGAACTAAGACAAGGGAATAGAATGAAGAAGGGGTCCGGGGCCGGGATAATTCAGCCAGGGTAGTCAGGAAGACCCCCACAGAGATGGCAAATAAGATGAGACCCAAATAATGACAAGAAGCAAGACATTTGCAGATCTGAGGAGAGAATGTTCTGGGCAAAGAGAACAGCCAGTGCAAAGGCTCTGAGGTGGAATCAGGCTTGGGCCGTCTCTGATACAGAACAGCCAGTGTTTGGAGAGTGGCGAGTGACAGGGAGTTGGTGAAAGATAGGCTCAGACAGCTGCCTGGACTTGTCCAAGGTCCACAAAACCAGGTGGCCTTGGAGTTGAAGCTCAGGGAGATGCCTGATGTCCAAGATCTGGCAGCTGCTCCCCAACCAGGCTTTGGAAAAATTACTTGGGAACAATTCATGACATTTATGCTACAGCTAAACAGACCAGGAGCTGACATCAGGAGTAGGGAAGACCCAACAGCAAATTCATTAATTAAAACCCTGCTTCTCACGTCCCCTGTCAATTCCAGTCCCTGGCAGGAACCCGGTCTCATTACAGGGCTAGCATTCAGCAATTTCTCAGGTTTGGTAAATTGCTTCCCAGCCCCAGCTGTCAACATTTGTACATAATGGCAGCTGCAATTGGAGGGTTGGAGTGGGAGAGAGTCTCATTTAAGTTACTTGGTGACTCCTCTTTGCAACTGAAATGTAAGCAGAGATCAGAAAGCGGACTTATTAATTCAGTCTTTGAGTCTGAGGCGTTAGGTTCTGCTTGGGGTCTTTATTGCTGACATGTTTGTAGAAAGTGAGGAATTTGCAGCTGCTCTACATACATACATATAAAACTCGAGTTAGTTTAGAAAGGGGGAAAGAGTGGATAGCTAGTTCATGCCACTATCATCATTCTACAGCTTCATTTTGATTAGAAGAATTAGATATTAGTTGCACAGTTTTGGTTAAAAGAATAGAAATTAGTTGCAGACAAAAATTATACAAAATAAGAAAAAGAAAATCCCCAAATGTAACTTGATCCACATCTAGGGAAATTGTCTGAAATGTCTTTTCCTCTTCTGCCGGACGTTTGGACGGATCAATGGTTGCCAAGTGGAATCTTCTAGGGACCTCTTAATGTCCAGATGGATGATCTCAGAATCCTTAGACGTGGGGCCTGGGTGTCCTAAAGCCCCCCAGGTAACTACAGTGTGTGACATCTGCTTTCTGGGGTGATGCCAATGGATTTTGGTGACATAAATAGAATGTCTGGTTCTGTGTTCTAATTTTGGCCCCATGCCTTTTTTTTTTTTTACTGTGTGACCTAAGCCCAACACTTCACTTCTCTGTTTCTCCATGCCTCCTTTTGGAACAAGGCCGACAACAGCAGACTGTCGTTGGGGACAGCATTTGCTGACGAAAACACAGCAATCCTGATGCTTTCGGCACAGTTGAGCTTCAGGAAGTAGCACCCCAGCACTTTCCAGTGAGCAAGAATGACTCAGCCAGGGAGGAAATCAGACCCTCCGCCCAGAGAGGCTTGGAGTGAGGAGTCACTGTCAATCTTGTTTATCAGAAAAGAGACTAAATAACGTCCCAAGTTCATGAGGCATCCTTGGATCCTACTAATAGGACTGAACACTGAGAAGCAGGGTAGTACTTGGACCACACAAAGGGTCTTCTAAAAGGTCACAGAAAATGTATATTATGAAAAAAACTATGCAGATTTCAAGAATTGTTTTTGCACCAAAAAGAACTCATACTTTCAAAAAATAATATTTTATTTGTGTTAAAGTATGTGTGTGTGCACATGAGAGTGACAGAGGGGGGGGGAGGGAGGTACCTTCTACAAGGTCTGGTCATTCCTCAGTCCCCTTCCTGTGCTCCTCCAGCTCATCAACTTTGGGCTCTCATGTGTGTGTCCAAAATGTTTCAGGCTGACCAGGCTGGGGATTCGAACCATGGCTGCCATGTGGGATCTGGCTTCTCTTGACCAGTACATTACCTCTGCCCCATGGAGCTGGCTCCAGTAAGATGTACTTCACTTCTATTTCTCACACACTTTTCGAAGTCCCCTTGTAAAGTTATACTGGACTCCTAACCCAGCCCTGCTACTCCTTAGCTGTATGGCGTTTTATCCCTTCGAAAGGCCTCAGTTTTTTTCCCTATAAAATGGGGATTATCATACCTCAAGGTCACGGTGCAGATTAAATGGCAATGTACCACATGCAAGGTGTTCTGGGCAGTGTTAGCTCGGAAAAGGTGCTGTGTGTGTGTGCTATTATCGTCACTTGTCTCACAGAGACACTGTGGGTCTTGTCCTAAGTCTTTCCAGTTTCCAAACTCCAAAGCCCTGCTGTGGGGAAGGGCTGCTGAGTCTGCACCTGCTCCCTGGTGCTTCCACTTGCGATGACCAGGGAGGGTCCTACCTCCAGGATGTTGTAGCGGGAATTGTCACAGTAGTCGCGGACGCCAATCTCTGTGCCCATATACCAGCCGCTGAAGGGACAGGCGCTGAACTCCAGGCCCCCAATCTCCAGCAGCATGTTGGACACCGCAGGCAGGCCGTACCACTTCAGCCCCAGGTCCTTGAACCACTCGAACCTGCGGACAGCAGCACAGCCAGCTCACCATGGGGCAGGTGTCCCACAGGCAGACATGGGAGAGACGTGTCCTTAGTCCGGGAATGCTAGTATATCAGGGATTGACTGGGCCTGACTCTAGGCTTGGGTCCTGCTTCAGATCTGTGACATAATTTTTCCCAGCTGTGGCCTGAGAATATGCATTTTAAACACATTTCCTGGGGCCAGCAGATGGCATAGTGGTTACATTGCTGGACTCCCACATGGCTGACCACAGTTTGAGTCCTGGACCTGGTGGCTTGAAAGTCATGCTGGGTGCATGTGCGTGTGTGCCCCAGATCCCGGGAAGAGAGTGGAGGAGAAGGGATTGTGGCATGGCCATCCTCCCAGGGGATGATTTCTCACTTTCCCTCTCACTGTCTGTGTTTCTCTGTCTGGTGAGAGCATGCACCCTAAGGCAAAAACCTCTAAAAAAACACACACACAGGAAAAACCAAAAACCACATTTCTTAAGTGCTTCAGATGGACATTCCAGGCCCAAGGACCACTGCCTTGGACTGCTGTTCATCTCCCAAATTTACCCTGAAAGCGAGTCTAGGAAAAAGTGTAGGGACCTAGCTCTCCTTCAGTCTGCAGCACTCCTTTCTCCCACAGGGCCTTTGCATAAGCAGTGCCCTCCTCTTGGGTTCCTCTCCTTTCCTTCTGCACTTCCAGCTCTTACCAGACTTTAATTCTCAGCTAAGTCGTTGCTTGCTCTGGGAAGCCTTCCCTGATACCCAGCTGGGTCAGCTGATCTTGTGCTTCTGGGCACCATAAAATTTCCTTTGCGGCACTTTACTGGAATTAAGTGGCTATATGAGTACTAGTGCATGTAAGATCTTTTCTTTCTCGAGATCATAAGCACCATGGAAGCAGGGACCACTTGACTCCCAAAACTAACGTAATGCCTGGCCTGCAGTGGAATGCTCAATGGTGCTGAACGAGCCAATGAAGGGATGAATGAGTGTAGGATGCATTTCACCAAAGACACTGAGTGGGTTTCCAGATGCTGGGCAGTAGCAGGACCCTCAGGATACCTGCTCCCTCTTAAGGCTGGGACCAGGGTGAGGCATGTGAGGCACTAGCCATAGGCGCGAAAGTTAAGGAGAAGCCAGGCCTGGTGCACATGCCTGTAACCCCAGTTAATTGGGAAGCTGAGATATGAGAATGGCAAGTTTGAGGCCAGCCTGGGGCACATAGTGAGACCCTGTCTCAAAAAGGAAAAAAAAAATAATAGTGGGGGGAAATATGCAATGAAAATTCAGTAACCAATAGCAATGCTGTTACTTCTTTATTTATCTATACAGTATTTTAAATTAATACACTTTTTAAAAAAAAACTAAAATTAATGTAATATATGAGAGGACTTCAAAGAGTTCATGAAAATTGAATTAACAAGTACATTTATTTTGGTGCAGATTTTTTTTTAAATCCATGTATAGTTTTTTTCATTATAATAATTTTTCATGAACTTTTTGGAGATTCCTGATAAATCTACAAAATATCAAAATTTTAAATAAATATAGGCTCTCACCCTGTACTTGCATATTTACTTGTCTGTTATAAGTTGGATTCTCTTAACTTAAGGTGTTAATATAGTGTTTGTCATGGAATTAAAAAAAAAACAAAGTAACTTTGGTTTAAAAATATTACATTCACATATTACTTATCTTGATTATTACTATATTGAGTTTTTTTTAGCAACCCTCTCAATTTTGTCCCCTGTGACTTTCCTTCCCTGTCAAAGTACATATGCTGGTTGTGTTGCTGGTCTCAGCCTTCAGCTCCTTCTGGTCTCCAAATTCCTTTTGACCCTGACCCACATCTAGTCCTACAGTTTAAAACTGCTGTCTTCATTGAAAGTTTGTGCCACAGCAAGACAATAGGTCTTGTAACCCCCAGGGTCGGGAAAAGGGCAGGTCCTTAGTAATTGCTTAGAAAGTGGGTGAGGAGTGGACAGTGGGACTCAGAAACATTAGGGGTCCCAAGTTGCTCAATGAGGACTTACTGCCCCAGTTGCTCAATGAGGAATTACCGATGCTTGAGGAGCTCACTCTGCCCAAGCCCTGCAGCAAGGACAGCAACCAAGACCCCCTTTCTACCCCTAGCATGGGGCAAGGGGAAGGGCAGACGGGGCACTGGGCAACCCACCCATCCGCCCCCACCCAGCTCATGCATCCCTCTTACTTGGGGTGCCTGATGGGCACTTCCAACACTAGCTCTGGAGGAATCTGGAAGAGCTCGGGGTCATTGCCGTTGGCTTGGAGCAAGAGTGGAAGGACATCAAAACGGCCTCTCGGGGCTTTCCAGCCCTGCTGTATGCAAATCTGCAACCAGATGCGGCCAAGTCATGCCACGGTCCCCAGACCCTAAAAATGCGACTGTTATGTGGGAAGGGGACAGTGGGTGAAGAGTCACATGCAAGCCCCCGGCAGCCACCGCCTCTGGAGGCTCTGGGGCCATGTCAACCTCATGAAGTACCCCCTGACATCCCCAGGGAACAGTGTAACTTCTAGCAGACCCAGGGACTGAGGGCAAACTCTTCCTCCAGCTCTGAACTTTGCACTGTCTCTTCGATCTTCCTTGAGAACTCTCACAGGACAAGGGCTGAAGCTGATGACTTGCTGCATTTGCAGCATGCTTGTTCTTTGAGTGTTTGCAGTTGAGATGCAAGAATACTCTACCCAATCTGATAGAGGCAGATGTACTAGATTTACTGGATAAAATGCATTTGTTGGGGCCAGCAGGTGGTGTAGTGATTAAGGTGCTAGATTCCCACATGGCTAACTGTGGTTTGAGTCCTGGACCTGGAGGCATGAAAATCACACTGGGCACGTGTGCATGCATGCCCAAGATCCCAGGAGGAGAAAGGAAGAGAAGAGACTGCAGTGTGTTCATCGCTCTGGGGAGTGATTTCTCACTGACTCTCTCTGGTGAGTGCACGCACCCTTTCACAAAAATATTTTTTATAAAAGAGACCAACAGATGGTGTAATGGTTACATTGTTAGACTCCCATGTATTTGACTGTGGTTTGAGTCCCGGACCTGGTGGCTTAAAATTCACAACAGGTGAGTGTGCATACATGCCCAAAATCCTGAGAAGGGATTGCGGTGTGGCCATCCCCCGAGGGGGTGATTTCTCACTTTCTATCTTTCTGTCTCTATGGTGAGTGCACGTGCCTCATAGAAAAAATCTCTCTTAAAAAAAAAAAAAAAAGCATCTGATAGAGCAGCTATCCAATGGACACAATGTGAGCCATATAAGTAATTAAAATCTCTAATAGACACATTAAAAGGGAAAGGTGAAAATAATTTAAATAAATATTTAAAATTCAATAATATTCTTTTTTTTTTTTTTTCTTTTTTCTTTTTTTGGAGAGGTTTTTGCTATAGGGCGCGTGCGCTCGCCAGACAGACAGAGAGAGACAGAGAGATAGAAAGCAGGAAATCACCCCCCGGGGGATGGCCACGCCGCAATCCCTTCTCCTCCATTCTCCTCTCGGGATCTTGGGCACGCATGCACACGCGCCCGGCGTGAGTTTAAGCCGCCGGGTCCGGGACTCGAACCGCGGTCGACTACGTGGGAGTCCAGCGACATAGCCATTACGCTAACTGCTGGTCCCCAATAATATTCTTTATACTACTATGAATTTATAAATAATATATTAAGGTACTACTATCAATATATTTTGGATATTTGACATAAAGCAAAATGTATAACATATTTATTAATCCAGTAAATTTATCAAATATATGTATTATATAATTAAATGCATTAAATAGCAACATTTATCTATTAATGGTAAATTATTAAATAATAACAATAGCAATTATTAAATAGCACATTTTCATCAGATGGCAATGTGCTCAACAGAGACAGTGAGGGAAAGTGAGACAGCACCCCCCCTCATGGGGCATGGTCATATTGCCTGTTGTCCCCTATTTGTCCATCCTGCTGGGATTTTGGGCACATGTGTCTAGCATGTTTCTCAAGCTACAGGGTCTGGGACCTGAACCACATGGTAGGCTACGTGGAATCCAGCTCACTTAATCATCAGGTGATGGGCTGACTCAATGATAAATTACTAATATGAATCTATTAAAATAATATTTAATATTAAAATTAAATAGATAATATATTTAGTAAAAAATGGATGAGCCGAATATAGTCACCTTGTTATCATGTTAACATGTAATCAGTATAGAAGTGATCAATGAGATCTTTTCCAGTGTATGTGTGCGAGTGTGTATTGCTCAGGCCAGCTGGGATGACAAGCACGTGCCACTGTGTCTGGCCTACAGGGTGGGCTGGGAATTGAACGCTGGCCTCCCTTGTGGCCTCAGTCTGCTGAGCAGCCATGTTCAGCACGGGCGGTGGGGCTGGTTTGTGTCCTCCGAGATCCAGTGTATATTTTCCCTCATGGCACATCTCGGTTTGGACCAGCCACAGTTGAAGTGCTCAGTAGCCACCTGTGGCCAGCGGCTGCCCTACTGAACAGCAGCACAGGGTTAGAGGGTTTCAAAAGATGTAATTATGTGGTTAGGATTGGGATGATGCTTTTCGTCATGTTAGGAGAGGAAGCACTGCACCATGGGCTTAGCAGGACATGTCCTGGTCAGCGAGGTTTCTGGAGACAGATCTGGATGGAGGAAGAGGTTGTGGCATTTGTGTGCTGGTACCCACAGACAAGGTCAGCCAAGTACATAGTCAGTGCGGCCAAGTGGAGCACAGTCTGGCTGAGGCTGAGACAGGCCAGGTGCAGCTCCTGGTTGCCCCGGTTACAGCCCCCTCCTCATGATAACATTTTAATAAGAAGAGCTACATGCAAATGAAGACAGAGTGAAGAGGAAGTGGAGCAACCCTTAGCTCTGTCAGCTCCTCTAGGAGCTGGGTGTGGGGCAAACATGAGGGAGACTTGAAAAAAGGACAAACTGGGGGGACCAGCTGGGTGATCAATCTCAGGTAGCCTGAGATCAGTCTAGGCCTGGGGTCTGTCTGGGATGTCTCCCATGGGCACGGTTGTATGAACTGTCATGTCTCACCTGTATTCCCTTTCCATGTCACCAACTGGGAGTCTCCCTGGACTAAGAGATGGTGGAGCTCCTCTCCTGGTGGCATTTATGAATGGATGTGGGTCGCCAGCAACTTTGGTAGTGCTGGTGCCATGGGAAGTCAGGACACTGAGAGGGAGTGAGTGGCCAGAACTGGCATATAAACATGAAGAAGTGAGGTGAGGCTGACGTATCACCCAACTCGGAACAGGTGGAGGCCAGCTGTGGCTTTCCAATATTAGATCTTCCCTTCCCAGTGAGAGGCAGATTTGGCCTGCAGTTCCAGCTTTCCCTCTACTCATCTAGCCACCATGGGACTCAGGCTACCATCTGTGAAATGGGACAGTCATTCCCATCCCACAGGTAATGGCGTGAAAATGACTGAATGATCAGCCTGGAAACATCCAGAAGGATGGGTGCAGCCAAGTGGAGTAGCGGGTCTGGAGAAGTAAACTGCACCTTACTGGCTGGTCTCCCAGTGAAGATAACTTTCAATGAAAATCTGTGAGTAAAGACTTACTCACTTCTGGGGGCCTCAACGTTGTGGCACAGAGGTAACGTAAGCACGCTGAAGAGCTAGAAGCCACATGGCAACCGTGGTTCAGATCCCAGGCTGGCCTAAAAGACGCTCTGGGTATACACCAACCCCCCAGGACCTCGGAGAACTAGAGAGTGAGGGAAAATGGATCACTGCATGATGAGATCCTGTTGAGGGTATTTTCTCTCTACCCACCTCTTCTGCTGTCCATGTGCTTTCTTTCTTAGAAAAAAAAAAAATTAAAAGACTACTGGGGCCAGCAGATGGTGTGGTAGTTAAGGTGCTGGACTCCCACATGGCTGACAGCAGTTCAAGCCCTGGACCCCATGGCTTAAAAATCATGCCAGGCATGTGTGAACGTGTGCCCAAAATCCCAGGGCAGGCGTTATTTCTCACTTTCCCTCTATCTATCTATCCCTAGTGAGTGCACATGCCATGTGGCAAAAATCTTAAAAAAAAAAAAAAAAAAAAAAAAAAAAAAGGAAAAGAAAAAGACTATCTGAGGCATGTGAGCCCAGGTGGGGGATAAGGCAGGTGTGGGGGCTAATAGCTCGAACCTCTGTGAACTCCACATTGGCTGGGTCTCCCAGGGTGGAGCCGTCAGGCTGTTTGTAGCCAGCATAGCGGATGAGCTGGGAGTTCCAGACGCGGAAGTCATGCTTGCCATCTGTCCTCTGGGGAAATATAGTGATGGCAGACCTGTGTGAGAGAGAAGGAGACAGCTGGCAGCAGGATGGAACTTGTACTTTGGGGATGTGCTGAAAAAGGTGCCACCCAGGTCAATGACTGCTTGTGGTGCCTAGGTCGCCAGGGCCCATGGAACACCTAAAGGGTGGGAAGAACCTGGCCCTTCACTGGAACAGCTGGTCTGCGGGAGGTGGAGGTGGGGCATGCCTTCCCATGGAGAAGGGAGGATGCTTTTGTAGCTTGAGACTTTGAAATAATACTGATTTGAGCCAGTCTTCCAGAGAGTTATTTTGCAGCGGTCATCTCCAGGGTAACATCAGAACCTGTTTCCCTTTAAGAACATACTACAGTTCCGGTTTCAGTCTTTCTCTTACTGCCATCATTAATTCTCTCCCAATTTGCCCACTCCCTGTTTCATACTAAAGTATATAAGACTTATGATTAAAAGGAAACCAACTTGCATTTGTACTTACAATTATTTACTTTAAAAGAAAACCACCAGGGACCAGCAGTTAGCGTAATAGCTATGTTGCTGAACTCCCATGTAGCCTACTGTGATTCGAGTCCCGGACCCGGTGGCTTAAACTCACACTGGGCGCGTGTGTGTGTGTGCCCAAGATCCCGAGAGGAGAATGGAGGAGAAGGGTTGCGGCATGGCCATCACCCCCTGGGAGGTGATTTCTCGCTTCCTATCTCTCTGTCTCTGTCTTTCTGGCGAGTGCATGCGCCCTATAGCAAAAAACCTCTTCAAAAAAAAAAAAGAAAAGAAAAAAAAAGAAAAAGAAAACCATCAATTGGCAGCCACTGGCCTTTCCTGTCTACCCAGGCAACCATGAAGACGGTTCTGCTGTGAAATGCTAGACAGGTGTTGCTGCCTGCTGCAGGCGCCTAGCAGGAGGCCTGGTCTCTTGTCAGAGGGGAGCTCCGCAAGTGTGGAGAGGTGTGAATGATGGCAGCAGCACAGTGAGCCTTTGTCCTTGGCAGCATCAGAAGGACTGAAGCAAAAAACAAAAAACAAAAAACAACAACAACAAAAACTGGTGAGGCTGGGGTGGCACAGTGGTAATGCAACTGGACCTACATGGGATAGGTCCTGGGTTTGTGTCCCTGGACTTCCCTGAGCACATCAGAGCATGTGTGTTCCTGTGAGCCAGGCTTGTTGAGACGGGATTGTGGTATGAGGACCCTTATTTGGGCTGTCTCTGTTTCTCGCTCTCATGGAAGAAATAGAAACATAAACTTAAAAAAAAGGGGAGAGGGAGAGATGGTGATTACTCAAAACTAATGGAAAGAACAACTTTTCACCCTGTGGTTCTCATGCCAGGAGCTCTCACCTTCACCTCTCACTGGTCCTTTCAGTTTCCAAATCCCAAACTCTGTCCTGGCCTCTCATGTCAATACAAGGATGCCATCTTGGGTCCAACCCAGTGCTCTCCCATACACTCTGTCCCTTCCGGTTGTTATTGGTAGTCATGTGGATAGGAGCAGGAAGTCCCAAGACAATAGGGAGAAGGATATCTACCTCATCAACCACTGATACCAAGGGTTGCCATTAGGCCCTTGGTGCCAAGAGACAGGAGAGTATATACTTTCACTCCTTAACCTGTCATGAAAGGACCTGGAAACTAACCATCTTCCCTTCCTCAGTTACCCATATGCACGCAGGCATTCTCCAGGTGTTTGTTCAGAATCCCACCTCCCACTCGTGGCACTAGACCGTTATGGGCAAAATCACCCCTGTGTGCATGCCCATACCTTCAAAGTTCTCACTGAGCATGTGCGTGACTTCCCCTAACCAGGTAATTAAGTTCTCCTAACCCGATGAGAAGTACCCAGGTGCTGGAAAATGCCAGGAAAACAAACAAAAGAGCAGACTACAGGGACAGATGACAGACCCTCCCTCCCCCCCGAAATATTCATGACAAGACTCCATAATAGAAGTAACACTAACCCCATTCCCAGTATAGCTGTCATCTGACAGCTCCCCGCCTGAAAGCCTCCTGGGTGTGCTATTAAAATCTTCCCTTTTTTATCAAAAACTTCTCTTTTCACACTTTTCTTGGGGTTGTGGCTTTGTTTGCATCTCAGGCTGGGTCTCTAGCCTTGGAGATCAGAACCCAAATAACTGAATATTTCATCACGACGCTCCACAGCTTCCCCTCTGATAACAGGGTCCCTTTGGCTGGATCCCTCTTTCCTGTCATTTGCCTAAATTCAAGGCCCAGCTCAAATTCCCTTTCCCAGACAGGGCAACTCCACTCACTATCTTGTGGCGTGCACAGGGCCAGCTCCTTTCTGAGCACATTTTTAGATTTTATTCTCCACACAAGACAATGTTACATGATACCAAAGGGATGGTGCATCACACCTGAGGGGAGTCTGAAAGCAAAAACCACATAGAGTCTAAGGGGCTCCTAAACGTCTTCCACTGAGGAGCCAGGCTGGAGATGAACACGGGTTGAGTCAACAGTCTTCTCCCCAGCGCTGAACCACATTGCTGTTCCTTTCATTGCACCTCAGATCAGGAGTATTTGCGGAAAATATACATATATTCTTAAAAAGCATGTTTAGGAATAACAGAATCTTGGACCGGCAGGTAGCATAGCGGATATGTTGCTGGACTCTCACATGTGGTTCAATTCCTGGACCCAGTGGTGTAAAATTCACACCAGGCACATGTGTGTGCCCGAGATCCCAGAAGAAGAATGGAGGAGAAAGGACTGCAGTGCGGCCATCCCCCCCCCCCCCCACCCCCCAGGGCAATTTCTTGCTTTCTGTCTCTCTAGTGAGCACACATGCCCTATAGCAAAAAATCTCTCCGAAAAAAGGAAAAAGACCAGAATCTCACACAGTGAGGTGTGATGCTTACTCTGTGTGCAGAAAGTGAGACCAGCGGAGGAAACGGAACACACAGCGAGGTCTCCCAACTTCTGCTGCCTGTAGGCAGGTCTTCCTGAAGGACAAGGCAAACGCCTTGCACTGTTTAAATGACCTCTCTCTCTCCCTCTCTCCTCCCTTCCTGTTCTTCCTCTCTTAAGCATAAATTATGTCCATTGTATGGTATATGAGGGGTCTTCAAAAGATTTACACGAAATGCATATTATGAAAAACTGGGTAGATTTCAAGAGTTTTTTTCACCAAAATAAACTTGTACATTAATTCCGTCTTCTATAAACTTTTAGAAGTCTCTTGTACATTTGCTCATGGCTCACTCATTGTCTTCAGACATGGGGTTTTAAACTCAAAAAAAAAAAAAAAAGAAAGAATCAGCTGAATATTTTCTTTAATAGAAGATCTTATAAAGATCCCTCCATATATAATAAAAAAAAAAGTAGATGTGATCTGTCTGGTCAGGGGTGACCCCCTTTTATTACCTGCTTATAGCTCCATTTGAAAACCACCAGAAAAACTTTTTTTTTCATATCATTATTATTATTTATTCTCTCTTTTAGAAAAACATTCAGTCACTATAAATCATTTGGCTTGTAAAGAGAATTAACCCAACATGAAATATTTCTCAGACCATTCCAGTTGAGAATACTATACCCGTCATCATTCACAGGTAATAAACCATTTCTGTGTCCCACTAATGTCATGCCTCTCTATTTGTTCTCTTGCTATCCTTCTCTACACTCTTCCCTTCTTCCTTCCCACTCCCAATCCCGGTTCCACACTGTCTTCAGCATCCATAACTATTTCCACTGCTTTTATGCCCTCTAATATTTTGATCTCTACTATAATGGAATAGTTTTTAAATTCTTCGCGGGACTTAATCTTGACCGGGCTCTCCGTTAACAATCAGAACACTGGGAACATTTGATATTCTCTGAGGAGTGAGGTCTCTTAGGAAAGAGAAGCAAATACTATTGCTAATTCCTCAGGCAGGCCTTGGGCAGAGAGTGCGGTCCCTCCTACTGGCATACTCAATGAGCTGGCAAACACAGTTTCTTCCTCAAGAAAGAGACACGTCCAAGAAAACCCATGCTTCATGCAAATGAGCTACTTCTAGATGAGCTCAGTGTAGCTCAGGGGCTGTGGTAATATCCCTGCAGAGGTTCCCTGTGGTCCAAGATGGGAGGGTCCTCAACAGCTGGGAACAGATGTTGGGGGAGAACAAGGGAGGATTAACAAGCGGAGCCGGCTGTCTGTGGGGCCCAGCTGTTCCCTTCCAGCTGCTTCTGATTCACCAGCCCAGAAGCCACCAGCTCACATGGATGCTCTGTGCCTTGGCTGCTTCCCTGCAGTTTTGTTCTTTGTGCCCGTGCAAGAGGAGTCCAGGGCAGTCCCCATAGCATCAGGGAGAGACAGCCTTTTAAACCCAGGTAGACTATGACACAGTTCCAAGTGAAAGGCAGGACGACCTAAAAGCAGGCCACTCACTACTGGTAAAGGGAATTTCCTATTTCTGAGCATTTAAAATAACACTTCCTGCCCCCTCCCTGGTGTTGTTAAACGAGATATGTGTGGTTGGAGTTTTGCAAACCACACAAGAGTCCGCTTCTTACAGAAGGGAAAGGACAACGAGTATGGAATGAGGACACCAGGACCCTCTCTCGGCTCAGTCTCTCCCCCTGGGAGAACAAGCTCTTCCTGGCAGGTGAGCCAGTGCCAGGGCCAAGGCTTCATTCTGGGAAGACCTCAGGTTCCCACTCTCCCTGCCCTGCTGTCGGCTTACCTGAGGTTGCCCTTGTTGGTGGCGTATTTGACGTGGTTGCAGATGTAGTTGAACATCCCATGAGCAGTAGTACAGTCACGGGCATCGAACACCTGTAGGAGAAACATGGTGGGAATGAACGCCTCCTCCCTCCCTCCCTAGTGTGGTCTGCATTTTAGGAGAACCCAGAGCTCACTCCAGCTGCTGCCTCACTGGAATGGACCACCTCCACAGAGTCCCCGACTGGGTGTCCCTTCCTCCCTCCCTTTATTTTTAACTACAGGGTACATATGCTTGCCAGAGAGTGACAGAGAGAAACAAAGAGAGAAAGGGAAAGTGAGAAATCACCCCTTGGGGTGTGTGGAGGGGACGGCCACACTACCATCCCTTCTCTTCCATTCTCCTCTTGGGACTTTGGGCACACACACAAGTACCTGGCATATTTTTCAAGCCACCAGGGCTGAGACTCGAACCACACAGTTGGCCATATGAGATCTGGTGCCTTAACCACCATGCCATGGGTTGGCCCAAGACCCCCTCTTAAAAAGAAAACCAAGGCCAACCCATGACATGGTACTTAGGCACTGGATCTCACATGGTCAACTGTGTAGTTCGAGTCCTGGATCTGATGGCTTAAAAAACATGCCAGGCACATATGCATGCATGCCTGATACCCCGACAGGAGGATGGAAGAGGAGGGGTTTGACTTGACTGTGCTTTATGAGGGATGAGGGCGCTTTTTCACTTTCCTTCTCTCTTTCCCCAGTGAGCACATGAATCCTCTGGCAAATGAAAGAAAAAAGAAAGACAGGGTCCCTCCATATTGCAATTCTCCTGCCTCAGCCTGCAGCTGGGACTATAGGTATGTGCCACTCCCCTGGCTCCCTTCTGGACAGAGTCTTCCTATGTTGCCCAGGCCAACCCCTGGCTCATGGTCCTCCTGCCTCAGCCTCGAGTCACTGGGATTACAGGCTCACACCACCTTGCCTGGCCATTAGGTTGGACTGGGAATCAAACCCAGGCCTCCCGTGTGGTCTCAGCCTGTGGAGCACAGGGTCTTAGCAGTGTGTGCCTCTGCAGCTGGACCCTCAGGCTTTCTATATTTCTTTTTTATTAGCAGTGGGAATGTGTTCTCCCAGAGAGAAACAGAGAGACAGATATAGACAGGGAAAGTGAGAAAGCACCTCCTGGGGGGATGGTTATGCTGTAATCCCTTTCTCCTCCATTTCTCCCTCTTTTTTTTTTTTTTTTTTTTTTTTTTAGCAAATTGGTTGCATTTCCTGTTAGGTTAGTAGGAATTAGGGATTAAAGAACCAAACAGGGTTCAGAAAGTGGCATGGTAGTAAGATTGCCCCACATGGGGAGGTTTTGGGTTTGCACGTAAAGGTCTCTGCCAGGTATGCAGGTGCCCATGGTCCATGCCTGGCTAAAGCTGGGGGTGGACTGCGGTGTCAAGACCCTGTCTGGGGTAGGCTCATGTTCTATCTCTGGCTCATGGAAGAAATACATAAGCAAACTTTAAAAAATGAAACCAAACAAATAAAAGTCAAACAAAATCCTTCCGGTCTAACAAAACTCCTTCTAACTTTAAACTTCCCTAGAATAAAATCCTGCCAAGGAGCATAGAAACAAATGCCTTCAGGGAGGAGGAAGATAAGACAAATAAGCAGAGAGAGTAGGTGTAAGATGAAAGGCAGCCTGAAGTGATCTGGAGAGTACCAGTCCCAAGAGAGAGGAACATTTATTTAAAAACAAACCAACCAACCCACCATGTTGGCTAAAGAAGGTATGACTTTAGTCAGATCTAGCTGTAATCTGAGATTCCAGGATCCCTGTTACCACCATCAGGTAGGTCACCATGGCCACCAGGTGTTGTGGCTAGGAGCTGACCCTTTCTGAAGCTCCGTCCACTCCCTCCCCCCTCCCCGCATGAGAGGGATCCTCAAGGTGTCTGGCTCCACTACCCACCTGTAGCTTGGACCACTGGATCCTGCCAACGCAGCGGGCCGCGTTCCGCCAGGCGTGCTTGGCACCGTAGATGAGCTCAGTGTCCTTGAGCTGGTAGGTGCTGGTGGTCTCGAGTTCTTTGTTCACCTCTTCCAGGCGATCCATGTGAGCTTTGGAGCCAAATCTGAGTTTGGAGGGAAGGGACATGGGATAATCACCCTCTCCTCTGAATCACTGGTTGATAGAAGAAGCAGCAAGCTGTTATGGAGAGTCCTGAGTCTGGTTTGTGGATACAGCAGCTTGTGCACAAAGCAGAGACTGCAAACTCAAGTGCCCTCAAAGGCTCAGTGGTGTACATAGGACTAAACTGGCCAGGTAAGGACTGTGGCAAACAGGCCTTGGGCAGAGTAGGCAGCCACAGCTCTGCTCCAACCAACTGTTGCCTGATAGGAAGGAGGCCCAGGCTACTAGATCTTTCAAGAGAAACTGAAAACCTTAGCTTTATTTATTTTTTAAAGAGAGATTTTTGCTATAGGGCATGTATGCTTGCTGGAGATGCAGAGAAAAACAGAGAGATAGAAAGTGAGAAATCACCCCTCAGGAAGAATGGCTATGCCACAATCCCTTCTCTTCCATTCTCCTCTCAGGATTTGAGTATGCATCCACATGTACCCGGCATGAGTTTCAAGCTGGTAGGTCCGGAACTCAAACCCTGGTTGGCTATACGGGTGTCTGGCACCTCAACCACTATACCACCTGCTGGCCCTGGAAACCTTAGTTTTAAAGGGAACCCCTCTAGTGTTTCAATGTTGGCAATAGATAAAAGTATAGGAAGTTTAAAAAATTCATATGGAAAATTTCAGGCTTACAAAAAGATATATAGAATAATGTAACAAATAGCCATGTCTAAGTCTGAGAAATATTATCATATAATCCTTTCGGTATCGCTCCTCTGATCTCTTCTTAGAAGTAACCACTATCCTGAATCTGAAGTTTATCATTCTATACATTTGTTTATTTATTTATTTATTTGGGGAAGTTTTTGCTATAGGGCGTGTGCGCTCACCAGGAAGAGAGAGAAACAGAGAGACAGAAAGCGAGAAATGGTGGTATGTGGTATGGTCCTGCCGCGTTCCCGTCTCCTCATGCAGACTTTCAGGATTTTAGGCACTCACGCCCATACGTGTTTTTCAAACCCTTGGAGCTGGATTCAAGCTGCTACTGGCCATGTGAGATCCAGCTCCCTTAAACCACTATGCTACAAGGTGGGCTCAACACTTGCCTTTTAATTGACGAGTAGTACTGGTCGATAAACTCTTTGGCGAGAGGGAAGAGCTGCTCCTTTGTGCGGACATCTTCGGGCCGTCGAACGTGTTGGGAAGGGTGCATGATGGAGCCCATGCAGATGTGCTCGGTGCAGCCTGTTTCCTGGAAGGTAGAGATTTGGGGGATGATTTAGTTTTGTTGGGCTGTGGATCTGGATCTGATGTTCTTGGTAGACCTGACCTGTCCCTCAATTTCCAACAGGGGTTTCTGAAGTATCAGCTTCAAACTACTCTCAGGCACGATCATCAGCCAAGGTAAGGAAAAACAGATGACATTTTTAAGACTCCGAAGTGTTTGCTCCGCTCAGTAGGGACCCTGGGGGCTTGTGGGCTAGGAACTGGTCATTGGTGCAGAATTCTGAAATATTTTTCAATTCCAGGTTGATCAAGGAACTAGTAGAGTGGATACAACTCATTTGGCCACCTCTATGGTAGACTGATGGCAAAAAATAGCCCCAATTATCTTTTCTTCTGTAATTATATGCTTGCAATGTGACTTTTCATTAATCCCCATCAAGAGGTAGAGCCTACCCCCTTAAAGTCTTGAATCTGGGCTGCTTTTGGCCTACAGAACATGACAAAAGTGATCTGTGCTACTTCTGAGCCTAAGCCCCAAGAACTCCTGCACATTTCTATTCCTTCTCTCATTATCCTATAGCCACATGTGAACAAGCCCAAGCTAGCTTGCTGGAAAGGTTGATTTATTTCAGCTGGGGCTATCCTAGATTACCCTGCCCTTACCTGACCTCTCAGGTGACTACAGATGTAAGACCAAGCCCAACTATGATAGACTGCCTCTGTCCAGACCAGCAGAACCACCCATCCAATCCATAGGCTTTTGGAAAATAATAAATAATAGTTGTTTGCAGCTACTATATTTTGGGATAGTTTGTTACACTGCAATAGCTAACAGATACAACGTTCAGTCAACAGACCTATTTTCAACACAAATTTAAAGCAGTATGTGGGGTTGTTGACTATAAAAAATATGATAAAAATTTTAGAAAACACACAGTGAAATTAAGGTTGTTCAACACATGACCAGTGGCAAGACCATGAGGCACAAAAAGAATGTATTCATAGCTGGCAACATCTCTTAGATTTTTCTATTTATAGGGCATAAGGAGCACAAATAAAAAGTATTTACATGAGTGAGTATGCAGCTATGGTTCTCAAACAGGTGAATTTCCTGCCCAGGGGATGTGAAGCAATATCTAGAGACATTTTTGGTTGCCATTACTTGAGGCAGGAGGTATTGACATCTAGCGCATGGGGGCTGGGGTAATTCTGAACCTCCCATAGAGCACAGGACAGTCTCCCACAACCAAGACTCATCCAGCTCCACACGGGGATAGTGCTGTGGTTGAGACATCTGGTCTATCCCCTGTAGGGATACTCACCAATGTGCTCTTCAGGTGAAGGGTATCCGTGAGAACCATGTTGGTCTCCCAGTTCTTGACCTTGAGAAAGCGAGGACACTTAGATGGGCTGCCATTCTTCGTGGGGGACTGTTTTCCTGAGGCAGGGGGCTGGAGGAGAAAAGGAAGGTGGAACATTAAGTAGGGTCTTGACTGTAGAATGGTCTCCACTGGGACTGGGCAAGGCCTCTCTCTTACTGGAATCTGCCCTGAGTCACCAACTACCTGTACTGAGAGAAGAATCCATCCTTCCCTGATTGATGCGTACTAAGTTCTTCCACCTATCCAGAAAGAAACACCAGGGCAGAGTATTTGGGGTTCTACTCAGAGGACAGGGCTCAAGAACTCAAAGGTGGTCTTTCTGGTGTGTAGCACAAGACCTGGAACATTGAGTACGGACTTGACTTAGTGAATATTTGCTGAATGAATGAATGACTGAAAGGATACTGTCATCCTCTAGGAATAATAATAGTCCTCAGGGCTGAGGCATCAATTCTGAGACTGGATCAGTTTACTTGTTTTTTTTGAGCCTTTCTGCTATAATCCAGACTTAGCATTTCAGGCAATTACTGGGAAAACAGAGAGGTTAAAACTGTAAAGTTTTGAAGTAGACTATTTTCCCTAAGACTGAACTTTCTGCTTCTCACAAACACCATGCTTGTTCCTGCCTCAAGACCTTTGCACTTAATGTTCCCTCTATCTGGAACACCTTCAGTCTCCCATTTGTCTTCACCTCTGTAAACAAACTGAGCAGTAGGTGAGGGAGGATAATCCCAGGCTGATCAATGTTGACCCATTCTTTTTAGATTTTTATTGATAAAGATCATACCTGTCCTGGATATTTTTTGGTAACCGTCTACCTGCCCAGGCAGAGGCATGCCCATGAACCAGGCAAGTGCCAGTTACTCAGCAGCTGAAAGGGAGAAGCAGTAGACACACCCCAATGTGAAAACCAAGCAAAGGAGGGGAGAAGATGAGTCAGTGTTGAAAGACACTCATGCAAAGAGCAGATCGGTGGACAGTGACCTTGAGGTGGGAATTTATATGTTCAGCTTGTATTTGCAAAGCACCTACTATGTGCTCCACAGACAGGCAGTGAACAAGACAGACAGGATCCTTGCTCTTCTGGTGCATTATTGTGGGAGAAGTAGAGATAAATAACAAGTAAACTAATATGAGAACCTTCTAATTTCAGGTGGTAATAAGAATAGAAAATGGGGGAGCCAATGATGACTAAGTGAAGGGGAGAAAGACCAGTGTAAAGGCCCTGGGGGTAAGAATGAACTTGACAAGTTCAAAGGATCATCAAGGAGTCCCATGTGGTTGGACTATATGAGTGAGGGTGAGAGAGAGAAGATGAAGTTGGAAAGGAAGGCAGAGGTCACATCTTAATAACATGGAGGAGCTCAGGCTAGAGAGGAGAACAGAGCTGTGAGTTATGATGTAATGGGCTAAATCCAGGACAGAAGTCGTGGACACCTCTGAAGGACTAATGCTGATGGCTAACATTCAATGAATAATTATTGGATGCTAAGTGCCAGCCTTATAATTCTCATTTTAGGACATTTTAGGCTAGGATTCATGGTTGACCATGTGGGATCTGGCTCTCTTAACCACTAGACTATGGGATCGGCTCAAGGGACTCACAATTGAATGAGCCACAGCAACCAAATGCCATGGATGCTATAACGTGGAGATATTGGCTGTGTAGAGGGGGCCATGAGGACACATAGAAGAAACACCTAACTCAGAGCACCTGGTCTAGGTGTTGACCAGGTAAAGGATGGCAAGCAGTATCTTGTAGACAGAGAGGACAGCTCGTGCAAAGGTGAGAGACCTAACATAACCACTTTCATGGCCAGTGGAGCAGCCTATGGTAAAGCATCATGCCTCCATGCTGGAGCCTGGAGAATAGCCCAATTAAAGAATGGTTCCAGAAGAACGCAGGGAGTGAGATAGAACAAATAGGCACTAGGCTCAGTTCTTCCACCTCTCCCAGTCCCAGTCAGATCTGGTCATCCTCATCAGCTCCTCTCTCAGTGCTCAGCACTACCATTGATCTATACTGGACAAGCCACAGGCGGGAGCTGGTCTGGACATCATCCTCTTCTTTATCCCCCTCGCCCAGTTCATCACTGACTCTCACCTATTTTAGTTTCCGGAGAAGCTCTAGAAACCATCTACTCCTCTCCCCTTGACTGACTGGCATCCTGACCAAGTCACCACCTTCTGTCACTGGGATGACCATGGCACCTCCTAAATGTTAGCCATTACTTATTACTAACAACGCTACTATGCTGTACCTAGCCCAACTCGTAGAATTAATACTCCTGCTAATACTGCTACGAGCACTATTACTGCATTCCTCGCACATTGTGCAGCATAAGAAGGATTCCTGTGAATTCTTCCCTTTGTTTCCCAGTAGTACTTTCTTTTTTCTCTCTTATTTAACTTTATTTCTGGGGAGGGAGAGAGGCGTGGGAGACAGGGAGGGAGAGAGCGTGTGAGAGAGAGAGAGACCAAGACCCCCAAAGAGGGTCTTGCCACATTGTGATTTTTCCCCAGATTTTGAGTCATCTAGAAGGGCACATTGGAGAATTCAAGTCCACCCAGAATCCAAACCCAGCCCTTCCAATATGGCCCCAGTATCGTGCAGTGGCATCCTACCTGCTTCTAACTTTCTCTCCTGAAGAACTCTAGTTGTTTTACTCATATTTCCTGTATGAAGCCCCATATAAACAGCCCCACTTCCTTTGAAGGCCTGTCCAGACATCCTAAAGGTGTCTTTAGAATTCTATCTTCACTTCTATCTTTTCCAGCAGATGCTCAGGTGACAGAAGTCACGTCCAGGCAGGCCTTTGTAGTGACACATTCCTCCGATCTTGCTGACAACCGGCCCAAGTGGAAGACGCCCCAGCCATGCTCCTTCAATCCTGGGTTCCCTTCAATCAGTTTAGAAATTCTGTGGAATGCCCAGGAAGTTAAAGTCCTAGAGTCTGAGTGCAGCTGGAAGCCCAAAGAAGGGATAACAACCTTGGTGCTGGTGTCCCAGTGGGCCCAGTAGCCAGAGGGTGGGGAGGGTGGCCAGGCAGGAGGAGGAGGTGCGGGGTGTGGCCGGTGGGCGGGCAGCCGACAGCCTTCATTGCTGGGAGCAGAGGGAGCGAGAGATCAGCCTAATAAGAAAGGCCATGCTGCTGAGGTTCTAGATGTGGGCGGGGTGGTCGTTAACAGCCACGTAATTGGCTGCCCAAGCTCTTGAGCTCCGCCACCTTCTACCCTGGGTTTCACTGAATTGCACACTTGAAACCAGGCATTAGGAGGCCTCTGGCAGGGCTGTTGTACTTCGGGCTTTGATGTTTTAATTAGCCAGCAGTAATATTAGATGACTCAGGAGGGGACAAACTGGGAGATTAATATAGCAGTAAGGGGCCCGGCATGCAGGATGCAAATGACTTATCAGAGTGGGACCAAGTACTCTTGCTCGAAATGCAGATGAGCACTTGTGACATATTCTGTTGGGGACGAGTGGGCTCTGGGCTGCGGCCACATGTGTGGGCTTTGGGCTGAGGCTATATGTGTTCTTTTCTGGCTTTGGGTCTGTGGTGGGACCCAAATGGAAGCTCTCAGGTGGCGGGAGACACTTGTTTAATCTCGGTGGGTCTGTGGGAGGACAGCCTGGAAGAACTGCCTGGGATGCCTGCTCCTAAATGTGCAAAGGCAGCTGTGAGTTTCTGGGCATTTCAAAGGCTTCCTCAACACCTCTTTGCTTAGGGAGGCTGCAGAGGATCCTGAGAAAGGGCAGGACATGAACTGATCTTGCAACCCAGGCCCAGGGGGAGGCAAGGAGGCTGCAGCCATACAGTGGCTTTCAATCCATGATCTTAGAATTTGCCCACTCAACAGCAGGTGTCTCAGGCCCTGGCCTGCAGGTCAACTCTGGCCTGTTGCCTGTTTTTGCACAGCCCATGAGCTAAGACTGATTTTTCCATCTTTCAATGGTTGAACACAAAAATGAAAAAGAAGAAGAATATTTTATGACATGAAAGTCATAGGAAGTTTATTTTTTTAAAAAATACCTTTTTAAAATTAACTTCATTTATTTATTCATTTATTTTATTTTAATTTGACCAGAGAGGGGCAGAGAGAGAGAGAGAGAGAGAGAGATCAAGCAAGCTGCCAGGGCTGGGACTTGAACCGGGGTTAGTCATGTGGGAATCCAGTGCCCCTAACCACCACACCACCTGCTGGCCCCAGAAGTTTACATTTCAGTGTTTATAAATGAAGTTTTATTGGGACACAGCCATACCCATTTGTTTCTCTATTATCTATGGCTGCTTTTATGCTACACAGCTGAGTTGGGTGGTTGCGATCTATTGCAACCAGTTAGTCTCTAGACCAAGACTAACTGGTTCACAAAGCCAAAAGTATTTCCTTTCTTGCCTTTTGGAGAAAAAGTTTGCTGACTCCTGAGCTAAAAGATTGAATTCTAGTAGTTGGCCCCAGAGTGTTCAAATGTTGTTCCTACTACATCTTTTCAGATCCTTCTTCACAACAGCACCTACCTTGGCAATTCTCTGCTCCCTATCACTCTTACCATACTGTAACTTTTCCCTCGTCCTTATCACTGCCTGTGGTTTTTATGAAAGTATGAGTATGTTGGAAAATGGTATTTTGAAAAAATGACACATGGATTTCCATTTTTTCTGTACCATAATAAACTTATAGTTTAATTCTATTTTTTCATGAACTTTTTGAAATCCCCTTGTGTGTGTGTATACATACATGTGTATGTATCATTGAGTCATCGGTAAAGTCATGGCATATTTTTCTGGTTTTCTATGCAAAAATCCATCATGACTTCCAACAACCCAATAGCACATGTACATGTGTATACATGTGTACATCATTATATATGTATATGTATGTTATATGTGTGTGTGCGCACATGTATTTCTTTAGCTAATATTGGTATTATGTCTACAATACGAATTGTGTTCAGTTTGCTCTATCACCATCCCTTAGAACAGCGCCAGTCCATTATCCACATCTGACGAATACTTGAGTTCTATTTTAGAATAAATTGTGTCTCCCCCAAATTCGTACGTTGAAGCCCTAGTCTCCAGTATGATTGTATTTGAAGACAGGGCTTTTAGAAGATAATTACAGTTAAATGAGGTCGTAAGGGTGGGATTGTAATCTGGTGGAATTGGTGGCCTCATAAAAAGAGGAAGAGATAAGTCTCTCTCTCTCCTTCCCTCACTCCGTGCCACGTGAAGACACGGTGAAGAATCGGCAGTCTGTAAGCCAGGAAGAATGCGCTTGCCAGAACCTAACCAGCTGACACCCCAACCTCAGTTTTCCAGCTTCCGGAACTGTAGGAAAATAGATTTCTGTTATTTAAGCCACCGATCTAAGTGATCAAAACCCAAGCAGACTAATACAAGGACGAAATGGATTCTGAAAAGTGTAGCGTCCCTTAAACGCTAAGCCAAGGACTTTGGTAGTAGAGCCCAGAGAACCCCTGAGGCTACCTGGCTGAGTGACCTCATCAAACTGAGTTTTAGGAAACACCTGACTGCAAGGATCGCAGAAGGGAGAGAGTAATGGGAGAGAGACCCAAGAGGAGACCACTACAATAGCGCCGAGCAGCGAGTACAGCTGCAGGAGCAGCAGGACGGGAAGGGAGGGGATGGAGACGGGGTGAAGAGGAACTGAGAGCCTTGGGGAGCCAGAAAATGGGAGAGAGAAGGACTCAGCTGTAACTTCAGGGCCCCCAGTCTGGGTAAGTGGCCTCTTAGCTGCCCCTGGCAGTAAGGAGCAGAAAGGCTGGAAAGGAGGAAGGAGGGAGGTGTTTTAGGTGGGAAGACTGGAACTTGGCATCAGAATCAGAATGATCTGGAAACAGAGGCCAAGCACCCATTTTTCCCGAGGAGTAGGCTAATAGTGAAAACACTACCGAGAGCTATAGGGAGGGAGGTACCAAGGAGACTCAGAACATCTTCGGAGCTATGATGGGCTGAACTGGTACCACAAAGTCACACACTGAAGTCCGAACCAGGACCTTATTTGGAGACAGGGTCTTTACAGAGGCAATCAAGTTAAAATGAGTTATTAGGTCATTGGACAAGTCATGATGTATTTTTTCTGTATTTTTTTATGCAAAAATGTATCATGAGTTTTCCAATGACCCAATAATATGACCGGTGTTTTTACATATATATAAAAAAAGAAACTGGAGACAGAGACACATACAGGGAGCGTGCCATGTGAACAGGAAGAGAGCCATTCTGAAGCCAAGGAGGGGCCTAGATCAGATTTCTCCCTTTCTGTCCTAAACTCTACCAGCACTTTGATTTTGGCTTTCTGGCCTACAGAACTGAGGCAACAAATTCTGCTGCGAAAGCCACCGGTTGGTGGTGCTTTACTCTGGCAGCCTTAGTGAACCATTCTAGGAGCCCAGGCCCAAACTTAGGCAAAGCAAGTAGCCTTTATCCTCACACCATGGGCAGCAGCAGCAGCTCCCGCATCATAGGCCTGCAGCAACCTGCCCACTCCACTTGTCCTGAAATGAGGGCAGGATGCTGGGGCCAGGCTGAGCAGTGGGCCATCCCCCCCAGGGCCCGATGCCACACACTGTGGCACCTTTCAAGGCAGTAAGTGGAACCCAGTTACAAGCTGTGGCTGCACAGGGTCCAGGCCCACAGACCCACAAAACAGTAGGTACTCACTCATGGGTGTAATTTAAAAATTGTTGCTTATATAATGTAACCAACTGTGTTTACTACCTTGGAGTAGAATTTCCTTAGAGTGTGGTCAAAGCATTATGTCTAATACGATTCATTTTTACAGTAACTCCACGGAAGCTTGAAATCGCTTACCCTGCCTCTCTTTTCCCCTCTTCCCCTGATTCAGCAGACCATGTTGTACAGTTCACGGAGGATGGTTAAGGGAGGGGGTGCTCAGGGGTCAGGCCCATCACAGTTTGGGAGTGGAGAGAGTTGAGGACATCTGGAGGATAAGAGGCCTTTAAACTAGATTGTTGATGCTTTCTCCAAATCATGGTGATCTCACAGGAAAGCCAGATGTTACTAGAGTGTTATATTTGGTGCCTTTACTAGGCCAGAGGAGAGAGTGCACTAGCACTTGATTTTGAAATGAGTCCTGTAATTATCTCATAGCCTAACCTCATAGTATTGTATTTATTTTATTGGGTGTGCTCGTTAGAAATATTAACTTGATAAATGTAAATATGAAAAATGCACAAGTTTTGTGATTACATTTTGATCTTTTTAAGGCTTTTAAAATATTCCGGGGGGAACCAGCAGTTAGCGTAATGGCTATGTCGCTGGACTCCCACGTAGTCGACCGTGGTTCGCGTCTCAGACCTGGTGGCTTACAACTCGCGCCGGGTGCATGTGCGTGCGTGCCCAGGATCCCGAGAGGAGAATGGAGGAGAAGGGATTGCGGCGTGACCATCCCCCCTGGGGGGTGATTTCTCGCTTTCTGTCTCTATGTCTCTCTCTGTCTGTCTGGCAAGCGCACGCGCCCTATAGCGAAAAACCTCTCAAAAAAAAAAAAAAAATTCCGGGAACCTTAGATGTTGAAAGTGGGTTGGGTCTCTTGACCTCTAAGAGTCTCTGTTTGGAGTGGGTTTTGGCAACTGATCTTGAGTTGAAGAGAAAGGAGGAAAAATGACTTCAACCTCACTTTCATGGGAAAAGAATTTGAATCTGGGGTGATGCATGGAATAAACATACACTGGGTGTTGCTGATTCACAGGCGAGATTGTCATTGTCCCACTAGACGACAGTTGAGACAGCCTGAATTGAATATATTCACTGTTAAAACAAACAGCAAAATATGTGGAAATTCCAGCAGGGCTGAACCTAAACAGTCTCCAGGCCCCACTTCCTGGCTCCATGCTGGCTCCAGCTACTCAGTGCAGAAGGCCCGGGATGGCTGGTTGCTATAAAGACTAGGAGTCACTGAGCAGGTGATGGCGCAGGTGGAGGAAGTGAGAGAGCCAAGAGCTGGATTTGGATGCACCTGGGGCTGAGAGAGACCCTGTTTGCTTTAAATCCCCAGAAAGCATCTTTGTAGCGGAGGGAGCCTGCCCTTTTGAGGGAACCACAAGAACATTGGTCACCTATGAATAGGGACACCAAAGATGCTTTTGGGAAAATCCAACTTGGATGTTTAATTCTGGTGATGAGCTGGACCAAGGGAAGGAAGAGCTGATAGGACTGAGGTGGGGGTGAAAGTGAGTTGGACTACCTCTTGCGGCTAGAGATTTAGGGCATCTTCCCATAGAGAGAAATTGGTCTCAAAATACAGGAAGTGACTCGAATGTTTAGGGAGGGTTCTTGAGAAAGTAATAACCAATAGGCATGCCCTAGATGTCAGCCCAAGTGGGGCTGAAGAACCTACTAAAGCCAGCCAGGTGAGCTCTGTGGGTGACATCTGTGCATGAGTCTCTGGAATCCCAAATATCATGGCATGATGACCACAGTGCGTATCTGTGTGTGTAACTTACCTTGGGAGTAAAAGTTTCTGGAGGTTGGGGCATATATGAAAAGATGAAGGCTTGGCTGTGAACTCTTCTAGGGCCATAATCATGTTCAATTTCATTTAATTTCCACTAACATTTAGTAAATGCCTATTTGGTGCCTGATTGGGCTAGGCTACTCCATGTCTACTGGCTCTTGAGTCTTTGTGGTAACCTATTTTTCAAGTGAGAACATGGAGACTTTGAGAGGTAAAATGGTTATCTCCAAATTAACAAATAACAAGCAATGGAGCTGGGCTTGGGATCCAGGCTCTCAAAATTCCTACTTTCTTCTCAAGGCCTTATTGTTCTAGAGCTTGGCCCCCAGGAGACATAAATCACAGATGTTACTTTAATTCGTATGAGTGACAAGGATGATGATGTAGTCATAAAGAGAAAGGGACACAGCCTTGTCATGACTCAATGGGTATCAGCTGGAGCTCTGGGTCACTTCTGGGCCACAAGGATCTCATTTGTAAAATGAGGATAGAGCCTCTTACCCTATTTGCCTTACATAAGCAATATAATAATTAGCAACACACCTAAACAAGCAATGTAATAATTAGTCAATGAGAACAATAATAATGTCAAGCATTTCTTGAGCATTTATTTTGTGCCGGGCCCTGTGGAGTTCAGGGTGGGCTCTGGGGCTCCACAGCTTGGACTTAAAACCCATCTCTACCACTTACTCGTTGCTCTGGTTTGAATGTATCTCCCAAAGTTCATGTGCTGGAAACCTAATCCTCCATGCAATGGTGTTTACAGGTGGAACCTTTAAGGGTGGATTAATGACATTACTGTGGGAGTGGCTTCCCGATTAAAGGATGAGTTCAGTCCCTGTCTTTCTCTTCCCATGTGTGATGTTTTGCCCTGCCACCTTTGCCATGGGATGATGCCCTTGCCAGGAGCGGGCCTTAGACTTCACTTACAGTGCTTAGACTCTAGCACTGTAAGAAAATATCTGTTCTTTAGAAATTACCCAGACTCGGGTTATAGAAGCATAAAACAGACTAAGACACTGGTTATGTGACCCTTATCAAGCCACTAAATCCCTGTGTCTCAGTTTCCTTATCCGTAAAATGAGGACACTAATACTGCATTGCATGGGGCTGGGGATTAATAAGGTCATGGACCTGAAGCACTTAGCACAGTACTTGATATGACTCAGTCAATGGTAGCTATTATTGCATGGGTGACACTATTATTTCATGCATTATGTCATTTCATCCTCCCTACAACTTAATGAGCCTATTAGCTCCATTAGAAAGGCAGACTCAGCACAGATGTTAATTAGTCATTTGACCAAGTTCACCGGCCAGGAGGGGGCCAATCCTGGTCTGACCCCAGCTGCACTCTTGGTCTCTAAGCTGTAGGCACATGAGACCAAGTGTCACAGCGGCCACACAACTGCGAGGTGGTGTTGTTACCATCTAACGTTATTGTTATTTTTATCCTGACATCATTAATGTGCAGTGAGTCAAGGCTGTCTTGGGTTTCCCGCCAGCACTCTGGGCTGTTTCTGAGAGGCAGAGTGTGTCGCTGGCTTGCCTTCATTCAGACCCAGGCTGGTCTTGCTGCCCCTTTGGTTTTTAACAGAGCCACACCAGCTGGCCAGGAGGTACATACTTGTGTAGAGAGGGGCCCTGGCAACCTTCGATCTTCCAAAGACTGGGAAAGAATGAGCCCACAAGCCTGTCCCCCACTCGCTCATAATTTGGAGCTCTCTGCTGGAGAGACTGGGGTGATGCTGACACTTACCTGGAAGTAGAAAAAAAGCTTCTCAATAGATTTTGACATTTTGAAAGCAGCCAGAAAGCCCTAGTCTCCAGGAATAAAGGAATGCCAGGCTCCTGATGAAGTGGAGGGGTGGGGAGGGGGATTTGAATGTATCAGTCTTCTATCTGACTATCTGATCACGTGAGACTGTAGAGAGGGCAGGGGTGGCTGGATGGAGGAATGAGAGGGAGAGCCCCACATGGTAACACCACTTCTCCCAAGACTGGATCTTTCCCCCCTTGCACCCATGAAGGACTTGACTGATGCTTAACTAGTATCTGAAAATAGGTGATCTGTCCCCAAATGGGGCACAGTTCCACCCCTTGCCCCTTAGGAAAACAAATTAGGCAGGCAAGAGAAACAGATGCTTATTAAGAAGGGTAGCTGAGAAGGTCTTGATTCAAATCCTAAGGTTCTGCAGGGAGACTGGACAAGGAGCAGTTTCTCATGTTATTTATCTACAGTAGCATTTTGCTTACGGTGGTTATTATATAGAGGGCCTATAGAATGGACTCAATCTTCAATGTGTGTCTCAGGTGGTACAAGACAACCTCAGAGCTCTAATCATGATCCTTAGCAAGGGAAAAAAATGTGATCTAGGAATCAGATGGTGTGGTGGTTAAGGCGCTGGACGGTTCCACATGGCCGACCACAGTTTGAGTCCCAGACCTGGTGGCTTGCTCACTTTCCCTCTCTCTCTCTTTCTCTCTGGTTTAAAATAAATGGATGAATAAATAAAATTAAATAAATCTAAAAAAAAAGTGATAGGCCACAACTATTCCTTTAACTATAATGGTTTTCTCTTTCTTCCAGATGAACTCTTACATGATCTATAAAACCCAGGTCAAATGTCACCTCTTAGGGGCAAACCTTTCCTACTACCTGCTGGGTTATGTATGTTTCCATAGCATTTTGCATTCCTCTGTCTGTTAGCATGAAATGAAGTGCATACATGTCTATTCTTCTACATGTGTCCTTGAGGATCTGTGTTTGCTCATCTCTGCTTCCACCCCAGGGCTACGCACAAGGTAGGTACTGGGGGAATGCTTGCTGAGTGGCCAAGTGATTCATTTTATCTACTATCATTCCAGGCCAGCTGCAATTTGCAAGGGATATTAACAATGAGGGTCACAAAAGTTATCCACACATTGTGTTCTAGTGACCAGGGACTCAAGTCTCATTGGCTCTACTGCAGTTGACCCAGACTATCAGCAAGAGAAATGATCATTAGACTAAGATGAATGGTTTTGCTTTCTGGGACTTATTTAAGAGCTGATTTAAGACTGATTTAAGACTGATTAAGATACCTCTATGACTGATTTTCCTTGAATTTTGACAAACGAGAGCCTCAGGGAAGGTGAGAATTCCTTCTGGAACAAATGGACTGACTGCACTATTCCCTTGGGGAGCTAACAGTCTTCTGACTTGGGAGGTTCTTTCTCATATCTAGCCTGCATCTGCCCTGCTTCACTTGCATTCTGTAGTCATTTGCCCAGTCCTTGAGGAAAATACAGACCAGAATTAAGAAAGCAGGTAGTAAGTGGGTCCCTCTTCAGTTTTAATAATCCTAAGCCCTCGACAGATGCTTAAACAAGCAGCAAATGTGGGTTACGAGTGGGTGGAGCATGGAAGCTGATTCCAGAAGTTCTAGGTAGAATGATTTCAGCAGGTGAGGCGAGGCTGAATATAGGAGGTGGTCTTCCAAGACAAGAGGAAGAACATTGTGTTTTCTATTCATTTGCTCAGTCCAGAAAACATTTCTGAAGCCCGTGGCTCTGAAGGTGTCTAGCAGGCAGTAACAGAGCTGTTTCGTTAGCTCTGGAGCTGGGATGCAAATGTAACCAAGTGCCAGGTCTCTGCCTCCTGTCAGCTCTATTTCTGAGAGGCATTTGGAACATTGAAACTCAGTCAACAGAGCCAGGATGATCTTGCAAGCCAGTGGGCTTGAATCTTTTTGGGTCAGGAAGCACATGGAGGATTTGATAATGACTAATGGTGAGTACAGGAATCTCAAGTGCGGCTGGGCTGTACGCCCTGCTTCCAGAAGCTCACCAGTTGAAACCTGCTTTGAAATATTAACCTCAGGAAGGTGCAATCATTTCCCCCTCTGTTCAATGCCCTCCAAGTCCTTTTCTTCTTTTCTAAGGAAATGAGATTTCCATTTCAGAGGAGGTTCTGGGAAAATTCTTTAAAAAAATATTGCCAAAAGTTACATGCACTCACCGGAGAGAGAGAGAGGAAGAATATACCTTTCTCCAAGGGCATGATCACACTGCAATCCTTCTGCTTACATTTCTTCATCTGTTGGATGAATTTGTATACCTGATATGTTTTCCAAGTCGCCATTGTTGGGATTCAAACGGAGACCAGCCACATGGGATCAGGCTCCCTTAACCACTAGGCTACAGAACCAACCCTAGGCAAGTACTTAATACTGCTTCCTGATCCTTTCATCATGGTGTCCTGCAAAGAGGCCAATGGCTTCCCCTGCCCTGATCTTGACACTGAGCCCCGTATCTCAGGCTCAAAATTGAAGGTCAAATTTTTTGCGTTGTCACTGTTCAAATAAGGTAGATGGCATTAAAGGGAATAGCCACAGGCCTGGCACTGTTCAGATTTAGGCAGTGACCATCAGTGGCCTCTCCATGGTGCTGCTCTTCCCCATAACTCATATCTCATGAGTTACCATAGCCCAGGAATTACAAACTCTGAAACCTAGAGGGCACAGGTAGGTCATTTCAATTGGGAAGGCAGGCTGGGTAGTTCTGAAACAGAACATTTAATTGCATATTCAACACGTAAGGCTATTATTTATTTTCACAAAAAAAATGGAATCTTTCTCACCTTTCCTGAAACACACAACTCTCTTGTCTATCTCCACCTGCCACTTATAATAGAGATGTGGATATAAAAAGATTTAACTTTCATCCTAATAGCTTTGATGTTATAATAAATGACAATGGACACTGGATGTTAAAGAGAGAGAGACGATAGGGAGAGGTGGGGATTCTGACAAACTGGAGAGCCCAGTCTAGAGGGAGGAGCTGCTATTCGGCCCATACAAATTGTTGCACCAAAAGAATATGGTCTTGATGTAGTCAGACTGTACACACTTTAAAGGAAAACTGTAGGTATATTTATGTAAAATGTTAAAGCACTGGCAACACATTCAAAATACAAATATAAAATTTATCTTAGGAAAACACAGTGGAGGCTGAACAAACCATGCTGACAGCTTAAATTTTGCTTGAGGTTGCCTCTTTCTGTCCTTCTTTGTCTTGGGAGGGTTCGTTTTATGGCAAAACCTCTTTGTTTTCAATTAAAAAGAAAATACAAAGGAGTTTTAAACTTCATTTGTTCATTTAACTATTACCAGGCAAGCCTGCAATGTGGCTTTTATTTTTGAGGACAGTTTAAGAGTCTACAACATGCTGTTCCACCAGATATTCCCAGGGGGCACTGCTAGAGGGAGTCAACCTGGAGGATCCTGGGTCTGACCCACTGTGGGAATCTGTGACGTCCTTACCTTCCGGATGGCCAACTAGCAGCAGCTAAGGGAAATGTTTCCCACCAAGGCTCTGGAATGTCTCATTCTCCCTCTAAACTACATAGAGAGGTTTACTGAGTCCTCGCTTGCAGGAACCAATAAGGAAGGATGTTGTCTATAGTTCAAGCATCAGAAGAAAGACATCCAGGGCTCGGGCAAGATGGGGTAGAGGGGAAGAGGAAGCAATTCATCATCACTTGCTGAGTGACCTGGGTCTTCTCCTGTTCTTACCCCTTACTGGTCATCTCACCCAGACTTTGGTGCAGTACAGAGGGTGGGCGGGAAGGTCACCTGCTTCCCTAGGGTTGGTCTAGCTTGGTCCATCAGCTGTCTGGGCAGGTGAGAAAAAAGGCAAGCTGATCTCCAGCCAAATCTAGCCACTCTTGGAAATTATATTGACTCAGCTGTCAAAACACACCCAGCAGATGGTAAAAAATAAAAACATTGATAACAGATCAAGCTGGCAAGGCTGTAGTGTGACAGCCACTTTCTTACTGGTAGAATTGGGGCAACCTCTTTGGTGAGTGATTTGGCAATATGCACCCAAATCACATGTGTACATGACCATTGACTCAGTGATTCCATTTCTAGGAATTTATTCTGTTGATAAGTCTGCCATGTGCAGATGAGGCATTTGCACAATGTCACTCACTGTGGCACCATCATAGCAAAATACTGGCAATGGCCTGAATGTCCATCAGGAGGGATTGGCTTGATAAATTACAACACAGTCATACAGTGGAATATTATGCAGCTATAAAAAAGAACTAGGAGTCTCTTCACCTACTAATTGGGGCTAATCTCCAGGATATAATAAGTGAAAAGAGCAATGTGTAAAAAATGTAAAAACAATAAAGTGTGTCTCAATGTGTAAAAATATGTAAAAAAAAAGTGTGTCTGTCTACCATAAAATATTGCTTAAAGATCATTAATATTCCTTGACCATTAATATTCCTTGCCTCTGGGGAGAGAAGTTGGGTAGTTGGGATTAAGAAAGAGAGGAAGGGACCAGCAGATGGCATAATGATTATGTTGCTGGACTTCCATGTAATTGACCACAGTTCGAGTTCTGGACCCAGTTGCTTCAAACTCCTGCTGGAAGTGTGTGTGTGTATGTGTGTGTGTGTGTGTGTGTGTGTGTGCCCAAAATACTGAGAGGAGAATAGAGGAACAGGGACTGCAGTGTGGCCATCCCCACTTGGAGGTGATTTCTTGCTTTCTGTCTCTTTGTCTCTCCAGTGAGCACATGCTCCTTATAAAAACATCTCTCAAAAAAAAAAAAAAAAGAAAGGAATTTTTTTTTTTTTTTTTTAGGTTTTTGCCATAAGGCACATCATGTGCTCACCAGAGAAAGACAATGAGAGGGAAAGTGAGAAATCACCCCGCAGAGGGGGATGGCCACTTCCCCTCTCCTCTTGAGATTTTAGGCACGCATGCATGTACACCCACCTAGTGTGAGGTTCAAGCCACCAGGTCCAGGACTTGAACCACATTCGACCATGTGGGAGTCCAGCACCTTAACCACCATGCCACCTGCTGGATTTTGTTCTAATTTGTTTTTCTTTTTTCTTTCTTTTTTTTTTTTTTAACAACAGCATGTGCTCATGTTAAAAGAAAGAAGTACCCTCAACAAGGTCTTATCATGCTGCAATGGCTTTTCCCCAGCCCACCGGCTCCTCGGGATCTTGGGCACCTGTGTGTGTGCCCAGCATGTTTTTTAGGATGATTTGGGGAGCCAAATCCATAGACAGTCATATGGCTTCCAGCTGTGGGGCACTGTGTTACTACTGTGCCACTGTGACTGTGCCAAGGAAAACTTCACCATGCATCTTTTATATTTGGAACCATGTGAATGCCTTTCTTGGTAGAAACAAATTAAAATCTAAGAAATAGCAAGCTTATAAAACCAAATCAAACCAAACCAAACTCAAACCACAACAAAGCCAAAATTCATATCCTAAGACAAGTGTTTCTGGCCTCAGCCTTCCAAGCTGGGAGGCGTAGGAGTAGGAGTGCCAGGCTGGAACCATGCACTTACCTGCTCCTTCTCTGAATACGGGTTGTTGAGGACCACGGGCACGTTGCCCTTTCCCCACAGGTCATTGAAGACTCGGTCATTCTCCACGCCGAGGGGCAGAGGTTTGTGTGACTTGCTGTCCACATCTCTGAAAGGTAAAGTGGGGCAGGTGAGGAAGGTGCGACAGCAGGTTGTTCTGATCCCCATGCCCTGAGCTATGCAGAACCTAGGTGACTCATCCCCAGGCACCTACATGGAGCCATGAGCTTTAGGCACCAAACCTACCACCATGTAAGGATCACTAGCAACATGTGGGGAGGCAGCCCTGGTTGACGAGCATGAAGGGGAACTCACTGATGGACCCGAAGGTGAGCTCATTGCTGTACCCAATGGCTGGCCTTTATCCATTTTGTGGACATCATTTCAGGATGGCCAAGATGTGGATTTTGCTTATCCCTTCTTTTCACACTTTACAAGGAAAACAGGAGGCTCATCTCCTAGTAGAAATCCATGCACTGCAAATCCCTGGACAACTTAATGCCTATAATATTTGGTAGAAAAACTAAGAGCGGGGAGAGATAGAGAAGGTCTGTAGACCAATGTGATAAGTCATTGCTACCCTTTTTAAAAAAGAATTATTTTATTTAACTCCTTCCTTCCTTCCTTCCTTCCTTCCTTCCTTCCTTCCTTCCTTCCTTCCCTCCTTTCAATTTGACCAGAGAGGGAGGGAGAGAGGGAGGGAGGGAGGGGGAGAGAGGGAGGGAGGGAGGAGAGAGAGAGAGAGAGAGAGAGAGAGCGAGAGCGAGCGAACGAGCAGGAAAGCAAATTGCCAGGTCTGGGACTCGAACTGTGGTTGGCCATGTGGGAAACCAGCACTTTAAACCACCATGCCTGCCACTTGCCAGCACCTCCCTTTTTAATTGCCAAAGGGTGCATGTGCTTGCTAGGGGTCGGGGGGAACTGAGGGAGAAAAAGAAAGCACCCCAAAGTGGGGTGTAGTAATGCTTCAGTCCCTTTCCTATTTCTTTAACCCATCAGAATTTTGGGCATATATAGATACATCCCTGGTATATTTTTCAAACTCCTGGGGCCAGGATTTGAACTGCAATTAGCCACATGGGATCCGGCTCCCCTACATACAGCACTTAACTACTGTGTTATGGGACTGGCCCAGGGTAATAAAGTCATTCTGACCATGACTAAAGCTCTGGGCTTTGAATAATAGCAGCTCAGGATAAATGGAATAACCTTGAAAATAAAGGGAACACAATAAAAATAATACTGATAATAATGATAGCTAGCCTTTAGTATGTACTTATGTGCCAAGCACTGTACGTGTGTGTTTAGGTTTTTTGCATAGGGCATGTGCGTTTGCTGGAGAGAGACAGAGAGAGACAGAGAGGGAGAATAAGAAATCAACCCCCTGGGGAGGGGTTGGCCACACCACAATCCTATCTCCTCCACTCTCCTCTGGGTATTCTGGGCATGCTTGCACATATGCCCAGTATGAGTTTCAAGCCACTGGGTCTGGGGCTCAAAATGTGGTCAGCCATGTGGGAGTCCAGCACCGTAACCACCACGCTACTTGCTGGCCTCTGTACCTGTGTTTTAATTCATAACCTTTGCAACAGCTCTATAAGCTATGAATGATTATTAATACCATTTTACAGATAGGGCAAATGAAACAAAGAGAAACTAAGTTGTCAACTGTCACATGATTAGTTGTGTAGCCCAGCATTCCAGCCTATTCTTGATATTCATTCTGAAGTATTGGCTCTCACTGCTATCACCACTACTACCACCGCCACTACCGTTTTCATCAACGCCACTACCATCATCACTACCACTACCACCATCAGTCTCATCACTGTCACCATTATTCTATTGTCATCACCCAACATTTCCTCATCAACAGAGCCATCATTACAACCATAATCACCATCACCATCATCACAATCATCCATGTCATTGCCATCATCAATTTCATCACCTCATAATCTTCACTATCATTATTATCACCACTGCCATGGTGGTCTTCCTCCTCCTGTTCACTATGACCATATCAGCATCTTCATCACCACCATCATCCTCATAACCATCATCACATGAGGTAACTGAGGCTTGGGAGTAGTTACACCAGGAGCTTAAGTCATATAGCTAGTGACTGTGGATTCAAACCCAGGCTATTCCTGACTCCAGAGTCTGACTTCTTTTTTTAAAATTATTTTATTTGAATGTTTAAAAAATTATTTATTTTACTTATTTATTTTGATTTGACCAGAGAAGGACAGAAAGAGAGAGAAAGAGAAAGCAAGCTGCCAGATCTGGGACTCAAACTGCAGTTGGCCATGTGGGAGTCCAGCGTCCTTAACCATCATGCCACCTGCTGACCCCGAGTCTGACTTCTTAAGCACTAAACTACTTTATGTCCTTATCCTTGAACTCTAACAGGTTCAGGTTGAAGCTATCTGGGTAGGTTCCACAGCTTAGCCATTCTCTGAGATGGAGATAGGACTAGTACCAAACTCCAGATGTCCCATCAGCCTTGTCTCACCTCTGGTCTTCTACCCCCGGAGTTCTGCTCCCCTGCTTTCTGTATTTTTGGTCTGTTGGATCTTCCTATCCAGTTTTAACCAGGCTGTGCCATCTGTTGATTTTCCAAGGTGGGCAATGTGGCTTGTTCTATGGTTCAACTTGGGCGGGTCCCTATGTCAAGGCTGGCCCTTGCCTATCCATATCGTCTATGTTCCCAGCTTTGGGGACTTCTCCATCCCCAATCTGGTATATGGGCAGTCCTTTGGGATGAGCTAGAAGATGGAGTTGAGCCCCTGAACTGAGTGGAACTCAGCATAGCCCCAACTGGTTCCCCTAGCTGCTCACTCAGAGCCAGCCAGGCTCTCTCCCTGTTGTGTTTCTCACAGTCCACATGGCCTACGTCAAAGCCACTTCCGCTCTTCTGCTTGGAGAGGTTTGCATTTTTCAGAGGGAACATTTTGTTTTACCCTCTACAAAATGTCACCAAAACATACCGAAGAGAGTCTCTTGATTACAGACATTTCCCAAGTCAATGGTTTACCTACATGGTGATAAATAGGGAATTGTCTGTTGAGAAAGCTGCTCTAAATGTCACTCGGCTCCCTTTCAGCTCTGAAACTCCTAATCCTATGAATATCATGCAATTAGAAATGGGAATTCTGCAGAGAAGAGAAAAAGTTAATATATTTTGAGCATCTGCCATGTACCAGGTACTTGCACACATAAGTCACTTCACTTAATCTAAACAGACATTAAAAGCTCTATTTTAATTTTTTTTTTGAGAGGTTTTTGCTATTAGGTGCATGCAATCGCCAGAAAGACAGAGAGAGAGAGACAGAAAGTGAGAAATCACCCCCCAGGGGGGAGGGCCATGCCACAATCCCTTCTCCTCCATTCTCCTCTCGGGATCTTGGGCATGCACGCACACGTGCCCGGCGTGAGTTTAAGTCACTGAGGCTGGGACTCGAACCACAGTTGACTACATGTGAGTCCAGCGACATAGCCATTAACACCATTTGCTGGTCCCTAAAAGCTCTATTTTAAAGACAAAAAAATAAGCGCAGAGAAGGTATTTAAGGTTTCTAAGGTCCCACAGAACAGAGCGGGGATTTGAAACTAGGTCTAACTGATGGTCAGCCTAGATCCTTTTTTTGTTTTGTTTTGTTTTAGAATAGAGGTAACAAGACTGGTCCAGATGCTCATTCTAAGCCAGAGGTTACAGAGCAAGTAAACCAACATTCCTCTTTGAATGAGGCCAGTTCACAAAAAATCACAGGGTAAGATTACCTAGGCAACTCTCAAATGGATCACACAGATTTGGAGTCTTTTGTCACCATCCTTTTGTTTTTGTTTTTATTTTAAAGCCATTAATACCTTCATTTAAATAATGTAGTTAAAGTGCTTTGCCAACACAATCTTATTTCAAAGTCCTGTGTGATGAGCAGGGGAAGAATCTTTTTTTTTGGGGGGGGGGAGATACTTTTAATATGGGACCATATTAAAATATGGAGTGCGGCTCATCTAGGTTGAGCTGTTTTGCTTCCCTTCACCTAGAAGCAAAATCAGAAGTAGATTTAGTTCAATTCTCAGCCCATAATCAGTCAGTGATAACTGGGTCTGAAGGAAACATCTGGCTTGTTGCCACAGATCTGCTCACCCTGGGATCTAATTGCTTGATGGTTTTGGATGAGCAGGGTAACATACTGAGTGAGGACATGAACTGTGGATTGGACTGGATAGAACTGGGTTCAACTCTTGGCTCTGCTAGTCATAAGTTGTGCAATTTTGGACACTTAACTGGTATTAGTTTACTCTTCTTTAAAAAGAGGTTGATAATATTTTGGAGAAAGATTAAATTAACATGCACGTTTTGTTTGGTGAAAAAAATAGAAATTCGTGCAGTTTTTTCATCATATGTATTTTTACATGAACTTTTGAAAGAGCCTTTTGATGCAATTGTTAAGTAAAACCCACAGCACTTAATGGCATGGCACCGGCTATCATTCTTACTACTAATGTGCTTGTGGATGATCAGATAGAAACCGAGAAAGGAACTTTTCTGTATAGAGTGTTATGATTCCCCTAAGTCATTACTGTCTAGTGGGATTTTCTGCAATGATAGAAATAATTCATGGCTGCACTGTCTGGTACTATAGCCACTAGCCAATGTGGCAATTAGCACTTGAAATGTTGTTATTGTCACTGAGGAACTGAATTTTTGATTCTGTTTAACTTTAATTAACTTAAATTTAAAGAGTCATGTGTGGCTCATAATTACAGTCTTAGACAGTGCTGCTCGGAGTCTTAATGTCTTTGGAACTGAGAAAAGAAGGCATATGCAGTGACAAGTTGAGAAAGGGGCATCTTCTCTGGGGACTGGGGTACAGGTGGAGATATCTGCATTTAGACCCTTTCTGAGCATCATGTCTTATTCATGGAGCCCAGGAGCTTGGAAATTCTCTGCTTCCCTTCCAGACTCCATCTCCCATCACTCCTGGTCTGTTCTCTACTCTTCCTCCTTCCCAAGGAGCTCACTGTGTCCACTTCCGCCTTTATACTTGCCCTCTCTGGATGCCCTTTCATCTTCCCTCTATGGATAGCCAATTCCTATTCAGCCTTCAAGGTCCACTTAACCCTATCCTCCCCTGGGAACTAAATCAAGTTAGACATGTATGCCTAGCATTCAGTCACCACTAACTAAACATGAGCTGTTTATTTTCATTTACAACTAAAGAAACTGAAGGCCAGAAAAATTAGATAACTTGTCAAAGTTGTCACACAATAAATGAGCAATGAAACATATTTGAAAGTAAGGTGTCTGCTTCTCGCTGTCATCCTAGCTAAGAATGACTGAGAACAGGGCTTATGGGGACGAGGGGAGCCATTAGGCTGGACAGCATGTTTGTGAAGAACCTCAGATGTGGATACTGATGTTTCCTCTAAACGAGGTGGGTATGTTGAATGTAATCATCAGTGAAATGTAATTTTGGTAACTATTTTATCATTTCTTTATTAAAATACAAACACACACGCATGCACACACGTATACACATAAGAGTCACAGAAGGAGGTGAGCGGGACCATCTCACGGCCTCTGAGAAACTGGATAGTGACCTTCCTTTGTCAGTAATCATGTGTACCAGTCCTACCCACCTGCCTGGAGTGATCTGTCTAGGTAAGGATTTCTCAGCCTTGCACTATAGACATTTAGAGCCTAGAAATTCTTGGGGCGGAGAACGTCCTGTGCACTGCAGAATGGTGGCACCCAACTAGTTACAACCCCCCAAGTTGTAACTACAAAAATGTCTTCAGACATTGCAAGCTGTCTCCTGGGAGGAAAAGAACTGCACCAGACCCCACTGCGATGCTCTGGTCCCCACTGCAATGCACTGGTACACGTGTGGCTGAACATGCTGATCTCACGCTTCCCCACGCCATCCTTGCTCTGTGCCTGCCCAAGGGTCTGTGAGGGCCATTCATTCGTCTCTAGCTCCCAGATGGGATTGAGGAACTCACCTTTACCAAGTGGATCCCACCCTACCTCCTCTCAGGTGTCCTTGCCTATCTGGAAAAGCCGCCCTTCTACCCATGGACTTGGCATTTTAGTGCACCAGGGTGCCAGAACTATTGCATGGTTACATCTGGCGGTTCTCCAATTCAGGGCATAATTGAATCACTAGAGGGGCTTGTTAAAATTCAGACTCATGAGCCCACCCACTGGAGAATGTAAAGAGTGGGTCTAGGAGGGAACCTGGACCTTGCATTGTCAGAGCACCCCAAGTTGTCCAAAGACACACTAGGAGCCACGTTTCCCTGGGAGCTCCTTAGCTCACACTCTAGCAGGAGACAGCAAGGTTCCTCCTGGTTACAAGCACCACTCTCCCTGCCACTCCCCTTCCTCTATGCCCTTCCCCCCGCTCTTTTGCTTTCCTTGTTCTGTTCCCCTATAAGGCCAGGTATGGGGCTCTGCCTCCACACGGCAAGCATTGTCTATGCTTTCTGGCAACAACTAAATTAAATCCTTTTTTCTTCCACTTCGCTAGCTGGATGCTCATCCCCAAGCCAAGAGTCAGTCTAGCATCTCTAAATCTTCCGAGAACCTTTGCCAAATCCTTCCAACCAGGACTTCCTGTGATCAGGAGCCAGGTCTCCCTGACCTCTTGCACAGATGGGGCAGGGGTCCCGTGCCTGACTTCACAGGAAGCCTGCATGTGGGGAGTCGGCTGGTGCTGACAACCAACCAACCCCCAGGGCCCAGGGGGAAAGCAGGTGGGCCAGGCCTGTGTGCTGGGCACAGGGAGGCGGGGGCTGTCACCTCTCTGGACCAACCAGGCAAGGAGGCTGCGGGAGCAGCTGGTGCTGGCAGAAAGCCCTGAGCACTCTTCAGCCTGCACCACACTCCCTCGGACTCTGCTTCTCCTTGCCCTCCACATTCCAACTACCTTTGGTTTCTGCCTCCACTGGCTCATGAATACTGGTGGCCGAGTTAAGGTAGGAAGACTTAGGGGCTGTGAAGAACAGCTCTGGGGTCTCTGCAAATCTTTCCTCCTAAATATCTTCATGCCACGGTGGGGGGAGTTCTTGATAAAGAGAAAAGTATGTTTTTGAGGACAGAATTCTACTATGAATGCTGTAGCCGCAAAGTGAGTGAGGGCCTTTGGGCTCAACCACAATCGTGTTTTTGTTACTATTTAAAAAAAAAATTTGCCACAAGGCATGTGTGCTCACTGGAGAGAGACAGAGAGAGAGATAGGGAGAGAGAGAGAGACACAAGAAAGCAACGAAGCTTTTCCCATGCGGTATAGTCACGCTGCAATCCCTTCTCCTCCATTTCTCCCTCCTTTTGGGATTTGGGACATGCCCAGCATATTTCTCAAGTCCTGAGTCTAGGATTCAAATTGCATAGTTGGCTATGGGGGACCCAGCTACCTCAACCACCAGGCCATGGGCTGACCCTCTTTTTTATCCCTTCCTCCCTCCCCTCCCCTCCCCTCCCCTCCCCTCCCCTCCCCTCCTCCCTCCCTCCCTTCCTTCCTTCCTTCCTTCCTTCCTTTGGCATGTATACTTACCAGAGAGACACAGAGTGAGAGAGAGAAGGAGGAAGAGAGAGAAAGCACCTTCCATGGGGCATGGTCATGCTGCGATCCCTTTTCCTCCATTCTTCCTTCTCGTCAGGATTTTGGGCACACAGGTGATACCTGGCATGTCTCTCAGGTGTTTAGGGTTGGGATTCAAACTGCAGTTAGCCATGTGGGATCTGCCTGCTTTAAACACTAGGCCATGGGGCTAGCCCTACCATATTCTCAATTACTAACTTCACCAACGCTGGGCAGGAGTCTCAGACTTGCATGTCTGCAGGGCCAGGCTGGAAAGACAATGGGAAACTAGGGGTCTGGGTGCTGGTGATCTGAAGAGCCCATGGCAGCCTTTTCCCAGCTCCTTGTCAGAATGTGGATTCTATGTTAACAGCTCTTCTGACTTTTTTTTGGGGGGGAGAGGTGCTGGAAACCAGTTTGAATCTGAAATTTTATCTATTTTTTTTAAGAGAGATTTTTGCTATAGGGCTTGTGTGCTCACTGGAGAGACAGAGAGAGAGGGAGAGGGGGAGAGGGAGGGAGGGAGGGAGGGAGGGAGGGAGAGAGAGAGAAAGTGAGTAATCACCCCTCAAGGGGAATGACCACAATGCAGTTCCTTCTCCTCTATTCTCCTCTTGGGACTTTAGGCACGTGCCACACATGCCTGGCATGAGTTTCAAGCTGCCGGGTCCAGGACTTGAACTGCAGTTGGTTACGTGGGAGCCCAGTGACATAACCACTACACCATCTGCTGGTCTCAATGTGAACTCTTTTGTTTTTTCTATTTTAGCACAAATTCACCTTTTTGGAAATTCTGCAGTTTAAATACAACTCATGTGGGACCAGCAGTTAGCGTAATGGTTATGTCACTGGACTCCCACGTAGTCGATCGTGGTTCGCGTCCCGGACCTGGTGGCTTAAAACTCACGCCAGGCGTGTGTGCGTGCGTGCGTGCCCAAGATCCCGAGAGGAGAATGGAGGAGAAGGGATTGCCGCATGGCCATCCCCCCTGGGGGGGGGCGGTTCTTGCTTTCTGTCTCTCTGTCTGGTGAGCGCATGTGCCCTATAGCAAAAACCTCTCCAAAAAAGAAAAAGCAAAAAACAAATACAACTTATGTGATCCTTAACCCGTTGCGAATTTTGATTTAAAAGGCTGTTTTAGAAGGAATGTTAGGGCTTATCTGGTCCACATTCCATTTTTCCAGATGGGGAAACTGAAGTCCAGAAAGACCAAGGGGATCCCTTAAAATGGAGAGCTGGTGAGAGGTAAAATGGCGGGGTGGGGTGGGTGGGTAGAAAGATGGTCATTGGACTGTCCAGTGAGAGCTCATCATGATGGGGATGGGGACAGCCACTGGCCAGCCCTGGGTCTGGCTGTGTGTTGCTCAATGGTGTTGGCTGGATGAGTGAGGCAGAGTGAATAATGGCCCCAAAGACATCAGGTTCTAGTTGCTTGAACCACTATATGTCCCCTTGTATGGAAAAAGGGTCTTTGCAGATGTGATGGATGTGAAGGATTTTGATACGGGCAGATTATCTGGTATTAACTGGGTGGGCCCTGAATGTAATAATATGTCTTGATCAGAGGGAGGCAGAAGGGATTGGCTAAAGAAGAATATGATGGAAGTAAGATGATACACTGCTGGCTTTGAAGATGCAGGAAGGCTCCAGGGGCCAAGGAATGCGAGGAATGAAGCTCTAGAAGCCAGAAAAGACAAGAAGTGGATTTGTGTCTAGGGCCTTTAGAAAGGAACCCAACCCTACTAACTTCTTGATGTTAGCCTGATGTTAGCCCAGTGAGACAGCCCTTTCAGTGCTGGGACCTTCACAACGACAAGAGAATAAAGGTATGTTGTTTTAAGCCACCATGTTTGGGGCAATTTGTTACAGCGGCCATAAGAAAATGGTAAGAATTGGACCAGCAGGTGGCATGGACGTTAAGGCGACTAGATTCCACATGGCCAACTGTGAGATCCAAGTCCGAGACCCACGGCTTGTGCATGCCCGAAATTCCAAGGGAAGAATGGAAGAGAAGGGATTGAGGCATGGCCATTCCCCACCCCCCACCAAGTAGCTATTTCTCACTTTCTCTCTTTCTCTCCCCCCACCCCACTCCCCCCACTCCCTGCAATCACATGTCCCCTGTAGCAAAAATTTTAAAAAGACAGCCAAGTGAGCAAATGCAGGCAGGGACAGGGATGGCAGTAGCAGTAGTGTGGCCGAGGGCCCCATCCACTTGCTGATCTCACTGTCACTCCCCCCTGCCTCAAGGCGCTCACGCCCCACAGGTCCTCCTGTAGTTCCTTGAACATCCAGACCTGGTTCCTGCCTCAGGGCCTATGGTCTTGCTATGCCCTCTATCAGGAACACCCTTCTCTAGATTTGCCATGGTGGAGATACTTCCCGCCTCAGTACAAATGCAGCCTCTTCAAAAGGCCTCCACACCCCATGACTCTGATCTGATATTCACCCAACCTCAAGCCTCTTTTCTTCCAATCTCTGTGCTGATTCCTTCACAGCATATAGTGCCACCTGGATCACATGTGTTTGCTTATTATTCATTTCTCACTTCTGATATGACTCTGAGTATACCTTGGGTATTGGACTCCAGGCCTGGTGGGCCTCCTTGTCACCCAAGCCAGCAGGTGAGTTGAACGGCAGAGGTCCACCATTGGATTCCCAGTGCTGGGAACAGTATCAGGGATGCTCAGTAAATACTCATGGCATGAAGAATGGTAAAAAGCCACTGTTTACATGTAATTTGGGTTGGAGAAGTTGGTGGGCTTATTCCATTGCTCTACCTTGGAATGACACTCACGAACTCCTAGTTAGAACCAGGACAGCATTAGGCGCTAGTGCTGTGTGACCCTGGGAAAGTTGCTTCACTTCTCTGAGCCTCCATTCCCTCCTCTACAGAAATGGGCTAAAATCATACATGCCCTATTTACGAAGAAGAATTCACACAATCTCAGAAGAAAGGTGACTGTTGTGGGAGGGGTTATCAGAGCATGGGGTGAGGCTGGCCTGCTGGTCCAGATGGATGCTGAACCGGGGACCTTGGCCTCTTTAGAACCCTCCTTCAGGGCAGCAAGCTGGGCAACCTGGATTTTCTCTAATACGCAGCATCTTAAAGTGACCGCTCCTAAGTGTAGAGGTGTCAAAAGCCCCCGATGCACCACCTCCCTTCCTCACTGTCCCTCACACACAGCCAAGAGGCATGAAACTGTCTCTAGAGTAAACGTCACTTCTTTCCCAAATTAAGTGCCCTGACCCCCAAACAACAGAGACGCCCAGGAGGGAAATGGAAGAGAGAGCGAAGGAGAACTAGTCTGTCTCTAGAAGGGAAGAGAAAATGGAAGATGGTTCTGTCCAGCTTCTGCTTGGCCCCAGAAGCCATGGGCTGGTGAGCGTACCTTGGGTTTGGGGCTCCAGGCCTGGTGGGCCTCCCTGTCACCCAAGTCAGCAGGTTACTTGAGCTGCAGACTCTTCATCCAGTGTATAGGATGCCAGGGCTGATCCCCACCCCAACACAAAGCCTGTATGAAGAGGTCACTAGGGGAATGAGGGTTTCCCAAGCACCTATGGGTCACAAAGGGCCAGAATCATCCCAGGCCTGCCAGGCCCAAAGAACATTCTGCCTTCAGGCTTCCGATGCCTGGCTTGGGACACTGATTCTTTTCTTTTTAATTGCCAAAGGACATGTGTACTCACCAGAAAGAGACAGAAAGGGAGAGGGAGAAAGCACACCTCAACAACCCCTTCGCCTCTACTGCTCCATTCTATCAGGATTTTGTACACACACCCAGCATGTTTTTCAAGCTGCCAGATCTGGAATCAAACTGTGATCAGCCATGTGGAATCCAGCTCCCTTAACCTAGCTATGAGGTTGGCCTGATTTTATTTTATTTTATTTTCTTCAGTTTTATTTATTTATATCAGCCATAAACAAGAGACAGAGAGACAGCAATCCTGACAAATCTTGATGCTATAATACACCCCCAGCTTCAGTTAGCCCCAGATCATGGGTATGTGTGTGCCCACTGTGCACAGGGAGGTCTCTGGATATGAACGTGGAACCTTCCCATGTGGGTTGATCTCAGAGAACATCACGTTTTACTGCTATGCCCCATCTGGCTCCTGGGACACTGGCAATTTGTGAGGGCACTTATGGTTGTTACAATGATGGGAAGGAGTGTGCCTGGTATTGTAGCAAGATGGACGTGGTATCAGAGGTGGTAGATGCCCATTAATACCAGGGAGGAAGTTAAAAGTATGCTTAGAGCTGACCCCATAGCACAGTGGTTAAGGGAACTAGAACCCACATGGTCCATTGTGGTTTGAATCTCGGCTCCAGTGGCTTGATTAACATAGTGGGCATATGTGCATGTTACCAAAAATCCTGATGGGAAAGAAGGAATTGCAGTATGACCATGCCCCATTAGGGGGTGCTTTCTCGCTTTCTTTCCCCTTTTCCAGTGCACATATGTGCCCTCTAGAAATAAAAAAGTGAAAGAGACAGAGAGAGAGAGAGAGAGGGAAAAAAAAAGGTAGGCCTTGGATGAGATCCTAACTTTTCTTGTGTTAAAAATATGAGGGGTCATCAAAAAGTTCATGGAGAATACATATTAGAAAAGCACTAATGATGGGACCAGCAGATGGCATAATGGTTATGTCACTGGACCCCCACGTAGTCAACCACAGTTAAGTCCCAAACCCAGCAGCTTAAACTCATGCCAGGAGCATGTGCGTGTGTGCCCAAAATCCTGAGAGGAGAATAGAGAAGAGATTGTGGTGTGGCCATCTCCCCTAGGGGGTGATTTCTGGCTTTCTGTTTCTCTCTGTCTTTCCGGCAAGTGCATGTACCCTATAATAAAAATCTCTCAAAAAAAAAAAAAAAAAAAAACAACAACAACAACAAAAAAAAACCAAAAACCCCCACACAAATGCTAATGAAAGTTATTTGCAGATGATAATGTATATGGTAATGTGTTTGTCTTGATTGATATGCACCATATTCATGCTGGAGAGAGCAATATTGTACACTATAAAGACATATAGTGATCAAATGTAAATTAAAAAATAAAAAAATTTTGGAAAAAAACCCACACTATATCTGGATTTCATTTTTCTTTGGCACTAAAGTAACCTTGTACTTTAATTCTACTTCTCTCGAACTTTTGAAAGTCCCTTTGTATGACTTGAGGTTTACTGAATTTTCCGTGCATGTAGCCATTGGGTAAACCAAGAAAGATTGATGTACCTACTATTTTATTAGGAGTCATTCACTATTCTGGAAAATTGCATCACTGAGATGATGCAGCTGGTGGCCTCTGAGTTGCCAAAATAACACACCTGTTCAGTCTGCAGTTGATGCTGTCATGTTTGCACCAATTCTATGCCTTTTTGGCATTTGTAATTTTGCTATATGGCATGTGTGCTCCCTGGAGAGACAGAGATAGGGAGATAGAAAATGAGAAAACATTCCTAGGGAGATAGCTGCTCCACAGTCACTACTCCGCCATTCTTCTCTTTGTATTTTGGGCATGCTCATATATGCACCTCACATGACTTTCAAGCCACTGGGTCTGGAACTTGAACCACATAATTGGCCATGTAGGATCCTGGGCCTTAACCACCACACTGCTGGCTCATCCATCAATCCTAACTTTAGAAGCAAACATTTGACTGTTCTCCTGGACTTGTGTCTAAGAGTGGATATATTAGATTACAGGTTCTTCTATTATCAGTTATGTTTATGCTCTATCATTACTTTATAGTTAGGGCATAATATTTTTTTAATAATTATTTATTTTATTTCATTTATTCATTCATTTATTTTTTAGTTTGACCAGAGAGAGACAGAGGGTGAGAGTGAGAGAGAGAGAGGAAGTGAGAAAGCAAGCCACCAGATTCAGGACTCGAACCCTGGTCAGCTATGTGGGAGTATCCAGCGCCTTAACCACCGTGCCACCTGCTGGTCCCGTTAGGGCATAATATTGATTAAATATAAAGTGTGACTAAGTTATTAACTACCCGTGAATTGACTTCTGGCTAGTATAAAGGGCTTTTGCAAATATTTATAATGGCTGGCTCTGTGATGGAATGGGAATGTGCCATTCAAGAGAAGCCAGATCCAATGTGGTGATGGTCATGGTTCCAATACCATGCTGGGCATCACAAAACATGCCAGACATGCACATAAGTGCCCAAGATCTGATAGGCTGAGCGCTGGAGGGAGGGGACACTGTGGAAGGCATCCTCTCTCCTTTCCCTTCTATCTCACTCTCACATGCATGTACACACAATATGATGAGTAAAGAAAAGAAAATGAAAAACAATATAACAAATAAGTTTTTTAAAAAAAGGTCAGCCCTATCATATAGTGGATAAGCATTGGCAGACAGAGCCAGATCCCACATGGCCTACCCTCGTTCAAATCCTGACTCAGTGGCTGAAATACATCAGACATATGTGCACATGCCCAGGATCCTGATGGGATGGAGGAACGGAGGAAAATGGATTGCTGTGTGACCTAGCTCTGTTGGGGGTAGTGTGTCCTCTCTCTTTCCCCCTCTCTCACACATGTACTCTATTATGAATCGAAATAAGTTATTAAAAATGGGTGGGAGGGGGTTTCAAGTCTGACATGGGTGTAGACCATTGCACCAAGGGGAACATGCAGTATTACTCAGCATCACTCACATTGCTCATTGTTCCAACAGAACTACTCGGCTGTGTGGGTTTCATAGAGCGTGTATCTGCCCTGGGCTACTTTCTCCATCACTACTTCCTCTGAAGGAGGAGGAGGAGGAGTGTTCTCTGCTGCTTTTGGTCAAATGATCTAAGCAGATGCAATACTGAGATGCATGGCTAGAGGGTGGACCTTCATGGTTGAGGCTGTAGTGCTTAGATGAAGCTCAAGTTGGGAAAATGGGTCTGGTGGGGCAGGACCGATCTGTTTAGACTGACTTGTCCCACCCTCATCCTTGGGGAGACAAAGGTAGGAGATTGCTTCCCCGAGATGGTGCTTGGAGGCCCCTCGGGTTAAAACCCTTCACACCAAGGGTCACATCCAAGCCTAGCATCCTGTACCAAACCTTAGCAGGATCAGATTAGGAGAGGAGAGAATCAGCTCCATGGAGGAGCAGGGCCCAGATCCCAACTGTGGATCCCTAGAGGACTTCTCTATCTCATGTCTGGACACTCAGACTGCTAGGGTTGTGAGGCTGTGAGTGAAATGGGACCCCAGGAATTCTAACACTCACTCCTGCCCATTCTGGGCCCCCAAAAACCACAGTCAAGAGTACGGAACATTGGATACAGTTGGGTTCAGCAGCCCTGGGAAGGGGACTATGCCTATATAAGGTAAGAAGGAGTCCCCAATTCTTATTGCTCTTCTCCGAGGTGGTTAAGGAATAGGGAGGGTTGCATAGGAGGGGGGCCGAGGGCATGTCAAAGGGCAATCTTCGGGGAGGGTCACTTTCCAATGCCTCCTGGCAACAAGGTCAATGCCTGCGACGTGACACTGGATCCTACGGCTGCATTAGGATCTATGTCCACTGATCGAGACAGCCTGAATCCCAGAAGACAGATACGCCAAAGCCTAAAGGCACTACCACCCTGGGTGTGCTGCTCTAGGGACCCCGGGAAGTGGCAGCTCCCCTGAGTACTAGGTTCCAGCTTGAGCAGCCTCCAGTGCTAGTCAGGGGTGAGTCAGGCCTCATGTCTTGACCGGCCAGGAGAATCTCGAGGACAGATCCTGGCACCCACGTCTGGAAGTGGCTGCCTGGGGCAACAGAGGCTTCCAAGCATCTGTTTCTTAAAAGGGCCACCCCATGCCCTGAGGATCAGGGCCAAGACTCCCAGTCTTCCTTTTCTTGGAGATGAGGATTTAGGTGTGGGAGAGACTCCTCCCAGGAGTCAGAGGGAAAAGAGAGTGGGCTGGAGGGCAGGGGCTTAGGGCAGTAAATGACCCTTGTTTATCCTCTGTTCAATGGCTTCTGACAGAGTCCATCTTCCTATTAGAGGGGACTAGGGTTTTGCAGGAATTGGCCCACTTTTTGCCCAGGGGTGGGAAGTTAGGAAAACCCGAGGATGCTATGGCGTGCTGAGGTGGACTGCCACGGAGTGAGGGGTCCTCCAGTGCTGGGCTGCCCCACTAGGGAGGAAGACTGGGTCCCAGGTAATTTCTCAAACAAGCCAGCACACTCCTACCTCAGGGCTTTTGCACCGGCTGTACCTTCTGCCTGGGATGCTTTTCCCTAGAAAACGGACAGTCTCCCTCTTTCTCTTCCTTCAGGTTTTTTCTTTTCTTTTCTTTTTTTAGGGAGTGTATGCTTGCCAGAGAAAGACAGTGTGGGGGGGTGGGGGTGGGGGGGAATCTCTCTCCATTCTCTTCCTGGGATTTTGGGCATGCACACAAATGTTTCATGCACACAAACACTCTTGGCAAGCTGCCAAGTCCAGGACTTGAACTGTGGCTGGTCTTATGGGAGTCCAGCATCTTAACCCCTGCACCACCTGCTGGCCCCTCCTTCAGGTCTTTAATTGTGGCCTTCCTAGTGAGACTTGCCTTCTCTGCTTAAAATTTCCCCCTCCTCCCACACTTTTGATCCCCTTCCCTGCTTTAAATATATCCGAGTGTGTATCATTAACATACTACATATTTTTCCTATTTATCTTATTCACTGTTCATCTTCCCCACTATACTGAAAATTCCCACAGTCAGGAGGTTGATCTGTTCCATACTCTGCTCTACCCCTAGAGCGTGTAACAGTGCCTGGCACATGGTATAGAATGACAATCATTTTTAAAACAAATGCATACAAATCCAGACCCCCTGTGACCAGCAGATGGTGCAACAGTTACGTCACTGGACTACCACATGGTCTATTGGGGTTTGAGTCCCGGACTAGGTGGCTTGAAAATCATGTTGGGTGAGTGTGCGTGCATGCTCAAGATCCCGGGAGGAGAATGGAGGAGAAGGAATTGTGGCATGGTCATTCCCCTTGGGAGGTGATTTCTCACTTTCCCTTTCATTGTCTCTGTCTCTCTTTCTGCAGAGTGCATGCACCCTAAGGCAAAAACCTCTTTGAAAAATCCAGGCCCCCAAGGGGCTTCTTGGAGACCTCTAAGTGCTCTTGGGACATGTAGAGGTTCCTAGGAAATCTGGGTGACCCCAGGCCCGAGCAGCTCTCTAGGTAATCTTAGACCCACCCTGCAGCATCAGGGGCTGAAGGCTGAGTGCCAGACCTATGAAAGGGGCAGAGAGAAACTTCTCTCTCTCATCTCCTAACCTTCTTCTCCAACCACCAGGCCTAACTGCTGAGAAGGAGTGAACATCACCCACTGTTGCCAGCTCTCCTTCCCCAGAGAATCAGAAATGCTAATCTGGCAAAGAGGAGCTGGTACTTAGGTCTTTAAAACTGTAGCCTCGAATCCCACATAATCCAAGCAGATTGCAGCTTTGGGGAGAGTCGGGGCCAATTCCATCCTTACATGCCCTTTCCCTCCTTCACAACCTTCCTGACCTGGACTGGCTATCGGGAGGAGAAAGCTGGCTTAGGCTGAGGGTGCTGCAGGGCTCAGCTCTTCCCCTCTCTCCCCAGAGCCTTGACGTGAACCACCACCTGAATCTGCCATGGACATGTGCCTCTCCCTTGCAAGGTCACCTCAGGTAAGGTCCCCCTCTCTGAACCTGGCTTCTCACTTATGATACATGGATTGCAAAAGTGCCCACTCTGGAGGGCTCCTAGTGGGGTTCCTGGGATGGAAGACACCACGTGCACTACCGTGAGTGCTAATTAGTTCTGGGTTTCATGGAAAGAGATACATCCTCCAAAGTTGCCCACTGCCTCTTGCAATTTTAATTTTAAGAGGAAGATCAAGAGTGGTCGAGTAGACGTGCAGGTGCAGCTGCCTGAGACGGCGCAGGTCGGCTCTGGGCTGTGAAGTTGAGTCTCTCTTGCACACATGCGTGTACACACACACACACACACACACACACACAGTCACATACCAGTGGGGCTTACCTGTCCACCTGGATGCCTGTGTCTTTCATCTCTGCTTTGGCGGGTCCCCCTCCGTTGACCCCGTGGTCCCCACTGGTGAGAAGGTTCAGCACAGGCTCTATCTCCTTGAGCAGCTCATTGTTCTCCCCACTGCCCTGGATGCCCACCCGGGCACTTTTCTTGGCAGAATCCTGGCTTGGGGGCCTGGGGGCCAGGCCATTGGCGTGGGTGAGTGAGCCGGCTTCCTGCCCATTGTCTTGGGCATGCTGAGCTCTGCCCCTGGGACCTGTGGCCCCATCTACCAGCACTGGCTGCTCTTTGCTGGCCAGTGGCTGGTGAGAGAGATCAACCGCCTTGGTGGGGGTACCTAGAGGCTGAGTCACCCGGATGGTCTTGGGGGTCCCGTCTCCAGTGAAGGTGGTCTCCAGGTGCGTAGTAAAGCCCTCAGGACCCCTCAAAATGAGAACCACGTGGGTCTCAGAGGCGATGCCCCTGAGCACCTCTAGGGCACTGTCGTAGCTAAGGTCCACCAAGGGCCGGCCATTGACGGCGAGAATGATGTCCCCGGCCTGGATGAGGCCGCTCTGCTCTGCGGCACCCCCGCGGATCAGGTCGGAGATGATCACTGGTGGCTTGCTGACCCGTTCCTTTACCAGGAATCCCAGGCCCCCTACTTTGCGTTTGAAGAGGCGGACGGAAATGACATTGGGCTGGATTTGCTGGACACTGAACACGTGATCCTCCATGGTGCCTAGTTCAAGGATCCTGTCCAAAGACCTCAAAGTATTTCAAGCCAAGGTGATCTTGCCAGGAGGAGCCAGGCTCTGGGCTCTGCCGAGAGAAGAGGCTGAGGAGACGGGCGCTGCAGAGGCTTCAGTCTGCTGTCTTTGACGTCAACTTGGCGTCACCCGCTCAGGGCCATTCGGCCGTTAGGTGGCATGATTTCATGAGTCTGCCTCCCTCCTTGTTCTCTAAGTAAATGATGGTTGACCAGGCAGATGTCAAGAGAAGTGGTGGGACGTGTCCCTAAGCAACAGGTCAGGCAGACTGGGGAGAAGTGTCTGGTGGATGTGTCTAGAAGTGACGCATGAGAGACATGAGTATTCTCCAGGCAGTTTGTCGCCGGCCCGTTAGATTCAGATCAGATCTCAAGCTTCCGGAGCTAAAGAGAAGGAATAAGGGAGGGGGTGGAAAGGAGAAAAAAGAGAGATTGAGTGGAGGGCCCAACACCACCTTTAAAACTAAGATGCAAAACATACCTACTGACAAGACTGGCCACAAAACACTCCAGGATTTGGAAGCCAACCTGGAAACAAAATCCTTCTTTGAGGAGGACATCTTCCCCACTTTGCCGCAAACTGCCTATTTTACCTTCTGAGCAAAGCTGAGAGGCTAAAGGGTCTCTCTGGGGGAAATCATGGACAGGCAGCCTCAGAAATCAAATGGCAAGAATCATAAGACCTCTCTTGGCCCAGAGGGTGGTGCAGTGGTACTGCACCTGGACCCACACGAGGAGGTCCTGGGTTTGCTTCCTGGGCCTCGCTCTACACTCCAGGCGTGTGTGTGTCTGTGATTTGGCTGGCTGAGGCTAAGGGAAGACAATGGTGTGAGAAACACAGAGAGAAACACACACACACACAGCGACGCAATGCAGTTGGGGTACTGTTTCTGTTTCTCTCTCTTCTGGATGAAATAAGTAAACTTAAAAAAATTCTACGACCGTCCTTTTTTCTTCCCCACTACACAAAGTCTCTGCTCCATCCTGTCACACCACCTTTTGCTCTCTGTTTTGTGTGAATATTTTTCATTCACCACTCAAAAGCTCAGCTGGCATGGCTTTTTGGGTCTCCCTTCCAGCCACTTCCAAACCCCCACCTCCCCCCAAAAAACCCACTGGAATGGGAATGATGCTGCCTCCCATGGAATGGCTGATGAGGGATCTCCATTGGTCTTCAGGACCATTTTTGAAAATGACTGGCTTGTTCCAAGTTCAAAAGGATAGACCTGGCCACACTGTAAACATTATAAGCACAAAAGAGGTGGCCTCACAAGACTGTGGATGTGCTCCATGGGACATCGAAAATCCTGAGAGAGAAACACCAGGAAGTATGGATTTCATACCCTATGGTTGGCATAGGCACATAGTAGGTTCTCAGTGAATGTTTGTGAATTGAAGATGCCCTCCCCACACTGCAGATTAAACATAGCAGACACTGAACATTTCTCTCCCATCTTTCTCTCTCTCTCGATAGACAGACATCCCCCCTCTTTGATCCTCAAGGTAACCTCTCAGTAGACAAAGAGATCAAAGCGTGGGAAGGTCCCAAGGTCACATAAAGAATGGCAGAAGAGAGAGGATTTGAACTTGAGTCGGCCCTACTCTTGAGTCTGAGCTTTTAAATGTATACCCTAGTATTTCAAATTTATATTCTAGCTATCTTTTCAACTCCCAACTTTACTCCCTGAAACACTGACAATTTCCAAGTCACTGATGCCCTCAAGTTCAAGAAAATGGGGTGTGACTGGGGCACCAAGGCCAGCGGGGTGGAGGGTGGTGGTGGCTGGAGCTGCTATGGCCGAGGTAAGGCATGTGCACCTGCAGCATGTGTATAGGGCTGTGTGTAGCTATGAAAGTGTGTGCGGTGTCTGGGTTGGGGCAGGGTATCTGTGGGTTGTGGGGAGGGTGCAGATGGGTGAGGGGCTCCATCTCTACCCTACCCACCCTCTCAAGTCCAGTTCCATCTCCATCCAGTGCACCTTCCTGCCAGCATCTTCACTATGCTTTAGCACAAGGAGGGAGCCCCCATCTGCCACGACTAACAAACTGACAGTCCCTCGTTTCCCTCTTAGAGACTTCTCAGGGTCACCCCAGGGCTGAGGCAGCTGACAAGCTCCTGCTGCCACTGAGAGCAGAGGTGGGTGCAGGGATCCCCCGCCTCCAGCACCCCTGAGGAGGAGGTGCCACCTCCTGGATCCTCCAGGTGGGGGGTTGGTTAGCAAGTTCAGCCTCCCCTTTGCAGCTTGCATTACGTAACTCCGCCAGCCCCTCTGTGTGGGTGAGGGAATAATGAATACCCGGGCCCAGCCCGGGCTGCCTTCTCCATCTGGCGTCACTGTGTGTGTGTGTTTCTCTCTGTGTATTCATGCATCGCCCTCGTGCTGTGTCATTTCTCTGCCGTGTGTGGCCTGTGTGCCGACTGGCTGAGTGCCTTTCAGCATCTTTCTGCTGGGTTCCGGTTTGCAAGGACAGCCATCTGAGACCACCATGCCCTTCCCTACCGGGGAGGTTTGGTCCACCCTCTCCTTCCATCCTTAACTCTTCCAGAGCTCCATTTCTTCTGGGGTCCCACCAACCCCAGGGTGCTCATTGTTTAGCTGGAAGCACAGACAGCTGGGACCTCCAGAGCTCTCGTGAGTGTCCAGGTTTGGCATTGGGCTCTGCATGTCAGTGAAAGGAGAGACTCAAAGGCAAGCTCTTAGGGAGGCCAGACCTCCCATGCTCACTTCCCCCAGACACTGGCTTAGGCTAGAATTTACCAAAGGACAGAGACTAGACTAGGTCTTCAGTGTATTTTGTTTAAGAAAAAAGAAAACAGAAATAAAGCAACATGCCACACCCTGCAGCTGCTCTCAGCATTTCCTGAGCCACTTTCAGCTTGCCTTCTCTTTCTCAGATGCTTTCTAGAAGTAGCCAGGGGTCTTGGCTGGCGCATGGGAAAGTAAGGTGCTGTTTCCCTCTTAGATCTTTGTCCTAGAAAGGAAACTTGGTCTTTGGAAGGAATTAGGAAGAGGCTTGGCTATGGAGATACAAGAATATTCACTGAATGCTGAGAGACAGAAACAGAGAGACAGAGAGGGTATAGCACCCACAACAGGGTCTTCGAGCCACGAGCCACCCCTAGACTCAGCCAGCTGAGATTATGGGCACATATGTGTCTGGTGTACTCAGGGAGGTCTCTGGATATGAACCCAGAACCTTCCCATGTGTTAGGCTTGCACAGTGTCCCGTTTTAGCACTAAACTACTGGCCATCCTCCGTGTCAATCAAAATATTAACAAATTCACAACACTTAATCTTTCTCCGTTTCCTCCCCAAAGAACATCCCCATCTACTGTTATGTTTTTCATTATCCTGACCAAGGTTAAGCTCAATTGTTCCCATTTTACAGATGAATAAATGAAGTTGCTACCGGGACACCCACTTGTCCTGGTTTGTAAATATCTGGTTTCCATGAGCTTCCTGAGGGATAGCTGGCTGGCCTATTGCAGAGAGAAGAGTTTAAGATCGTTCCTGATTCTATCAATGTGTTTCTGGATGAGTTCTTTATTTTCTCTGAACCTCAGTTTCCTTATCTGTAAAGTAAGGTCATTCGTAACAACCACATCGCTAGATAAGTGGAATGATAGATGAAATAGCAAATTTAAGAAACTCAGTGATAGCAGAGTGCAAGTTCTGAAGAAGTGGTTTCCTGTTATTGTTATGAAATTTGTAAAGATTTGGGAATCCTGGCTTTCAATCCAGTGCATCATCTACTCCACCACGGTCCCGCCAAAGATATCTCATGCACCATCAAGAAGGCAGCCCTTCCCTTAAAATTACACTAAGGACTCTCACACTGGTCACATGGCGGGCACAGTCTACAGGGGATGGGTGCTGGGCAGAATCGTTTGCCAACTCAGCCTCCGCCCTTCAAAGCTGGGATTTTAAACAAATCACATATGCAAGCACGCCAGAGTACATACCATGGAAACAATACTTGGACTCGAGCCTCATTCTAGTAGTTCAGTGGTTTGGGGTATATTTATTTCATTTACCTTGTTGTGAGGAAATTAGCAGCTGACTATCGAGGACAACTGCCAATGAGGAGGAGGGAGCCAAAATAGGCCAGCGTCTGCTACTATTTCCTCGCTGTGTGACCTTGGGCCAGCCACTCCCAACCTGGGCCTCATTTCTGCAACTCAAGGAATGGGAACAGCAGCAGTTTCCAGTGATGGAGTTTACCACACATTCAGCATGGTGCTGTGCCCTCTGCATGAGTGTCTTACTGACTCCTTACAGCCACTATATGAAGTCATGCTTTTGTCCCCATGTTACAGACAGATGAGGCGCCTCAGGTTCACAGAACAAAACCAAGGAGAGTCCTAGGTCTAAGCAAGTGGATTCAGAGCACTCTCCACTGTCAATCATAATCCCGATAACAATCCCTCCACATCATGCCTTCTTCTTTTTCCTTTCCAGAGCACATCCTCATCTGCTCCATACTTTCCATCCTGCCCTGATTTGGGTCCCTCTCAATTGCTCCCATTTTGCAGATGAGAGTAAGTTGCTACAGCTGCTTAGGCCCTTGTTTGTCCACATGTGGCTTTCTAGTTTTAGTCCTGGGAGTCAGAGAATGTTAGGAGGAAGACGAGCCATTGAGATAATCTATTCTGGCTACCCCACTAAAAATGAGGAACTATGGGGCTGACAGGTGGCGTGGTGGTTAAGACTCTAGACTCCCAAATGGCTGACTGCAGTTTGAGTTGCAGAGCTGGTGGCTTGGTTTCTCACTTTCCCTTTCTCTCTCTCTCTGGTCAAATTAAAAAAAAAATAATAATGATAATAAAATAAAATTAAATTAGATGAGGAATGACAGGCCTGGAGAATTGGAAGGTTCATTCAACATGGACCAGTTGTAACTGGGACACTGGAGATGGGAGAACTGTGCTATTCAAGATGGCAGCCTTATACCACTAGGCCCCTCTGGCTGGTCCAGTTGTGATGTGTTGTAAGAGTGAAATACACATTGGATTTCAAAAACTAGTATGAGAAAAAGAACATAGAACATCTCAACAATTTTTCAGATATTGATTACACATTGAAAAGATGCTATTATGAATATATTGGGTTAAGCAAAATTACTATGAAAATTTCCCCAGTTGCTCTTTATTATTTCTTAAAGTTCATGTATTTATTTATTATTTATTATTCATGTATTTATTCTTTTTTTTTTAAGAGGTTTTTGCTATAGGGCGCGTGTGCTCGCCAGCCAGACAGAGAGAGACAGAGAGATAGAAAGCAAGAAATCACCCCCCAGGGGGGATGGCCACAACGCAATCCCTTCTCCTCCATTCTCCTCTCGGGATCTTGGGCACGCACGCACACGCGCCCGGCGTGAGTTTAAGCCACAGGGTCCGGGACTCGAACCGCGGTCAACGACGTGGGAGTCCAGCGACATAGCCATTATGCTAACTGCTGGTCCCTCATATATTTATTGAGTGAGAGAGACAAAGAGACAGGGAGATAGCACCCCCAACAGGGTCTTGATGCCACAATACACCCCCAGCCTTAGTCATCCCCAGATCAAGAGCACGCATGTGTCCAGCATACTCAGGGAGTTCTCTGGATACAAACTCAAAACCTTCCCACGTGGGTCAGCTCTGAAGAGCATCAATGTCACTGCACTGCTGTCCAGTCCATACTCTTTTCAATGTGACTCCCATTAAGTTGAAAATTACACACGTAGCTCATGGTAGCACAGGTCTAAAGTGCAATCATTGCTTTTCCATATATCCTACCTACCCTCAGGCCCCTCAAGAATTTATTGATAATTTAGCCAGGCAGGAGATACTTCTTAAAGTTTTACTGTTTAACAACAACAGAAAAATAACAAGGAGGGTTTGCAAATATCTAGCTACTTTTTGAGGTTGACCACTGGATGCAGAAAGGAGTGATAAGGGTAGAGGGGGAGAGAGAAAATCCACCTGCAATGATGAGAAGACACAGGCCACACTAGGATGTCAGTTGAGCTAACAGTCTCGTATCCCACATTCTGCCTTTGGAGCATCAGTTGAAATTTGACCATCTGTACAATGAAAGTGCCATTAAAAATAACGAGGCAGATCTCAACTTACAGACAATACATACCATTAGGTGAAAAAAGAAAGGTACGAATGGGTAGATCCTTTACTTGTAGGTTCAGAGATTATTCTGGAAGCAATGAACATCAGCAGTTGCATCTTACAAAGAACACCAGAAGTCAGAAGTAGGAGTGATAGGTATTTTGCATTGAATACCTTTATTTTCCTATCTGAATAGTATGTAAATTTCTATTGCATGTGTAGCACCTTTTAAATGAACAATACTGAAGAAAATAAAACCCAGCTTGTGAACTCGTAGCTGTTTTCAATTTAGACACCCACAAAATCTCAGATGAAGTTCCAGCCCCATTTCCCATCCCCCCGATCTGATTTAAAAACGAATTCCAAGTCTTCCCAGGCTTAAAAAACAAAATACTTCCACCCCCAACACAAACAAAAGACTGAAAGTATAAACCCAACTGTGCTCTTCTTAAAACACACATACACACACATACACACAAAACGATAACAAAACGACCGACTTCCTTACATCTCTCAAACTGCTAATTTGTAGTCTTTCCCCAGAGAGATCACCACCCAGGAATCAAGTTGAAGTGCTTTCTCCCACGCCAGTAAGTCACGGCTGCAAACCTGTCAACCCCCCACAAATAAGAGGGCTACAGAAGCACACTGTGCCTTGGGGAATCCCAAGAGCACCCTGCTCTCAAGAGTCTCCCTAGCCATGCTGCAGGTTCCTCACTGCAGTTTTCCATGATAACGATCTTCCTAGATCTGATGCCCAGACCTTAGGGGTGGGAACAGGCTCATCTTTGAGTTAGGGGCTCAAGCACTAATGATTGTGGATAATTTGACAGTATGGCTTGTTGCTGAGGACTCGGAACACCCACAGTCTTGCACATTGCTACTTGGTACAGAATTTTTGAAACAATCTCGAAATGAAAATACATATACCTTCAGCCTGAAGACTCAAATTTTAGAACTTTGTCCTACGGATTAACATCCTTAGGTGTGTGCACATGTACACATGCACACAGACACACAGACACACTCATGCACTCTTTTTTGCACAGTTGTTCAGAATATCAAAGATTGGGAAAATTTAAGTGCTCATCAACAGCAGACTTAACTAAGTAAACTGGTGTAATTTTCAAGCTGCCAGGTCTGAGATTCAAATCATAGTCAGCAATGTGAGAATCCAGCACCTTAACCTTCTTGACACCTGTTAGGCCTCTCTCTCTCTCTCAAAGAATTATTTAATTTTATTTATTATTATTATCATCCAAGTTGACCAAAGAGAGCCAGAGAGAGAGAGAGAGAGAGCGAGAGAAAGCAAGCCATCAGGTCTGGGATTTGAACCACGGTCGGCCGTATAGGAGTCTAGTGCCTTAAATACCACATCATCTGCCGGCCCCATCTCTTTCTCTCTAAGTTTATTTATTCCATCCATGAGCAAGAGAGACAGGATTTCCAATAGGGTACTCATGCCACAGTCCATTTCTGACTTTAGCCAACCCCAGAGCATGGGCATGTAAGCGCTTAACAGGTTCAGGGAGGAAATTCACAGGGTCCTTGATTTGACAATAATGCTCATCTCAGAATATGAGCTGCAGCCTTCTAGATGGCTGCATTTTCTAGCTATTGGGTTGTCGGAAAAGTCATGACCCATTTTTGCATAGAAAAAATACATCATGACTTTTCCAACAACCAATTAGTTATACTATTTCTTGGTCATTCAAAGTAAACCCAAGCAATCAAGAATTACCTTGATCTCCCTTCCTGGAGGACCACATTCAAATATTTTCTGCATCTCAGGACCAGTACCTGAAGATACAATACAGGTAAGGGGAGAGGAGAAAAGGCTAACATCCTAGCCACTTGTCATGGTAACTGTTTAAACAAAATGTCAATTATGATAAAAAGCACATGCCAGGGATGGGAGATGATTTCTCACTCTCTCTCCCTTTCTCTCTCATTTTCTTTATCTGGAGAGCATGTGTACCCAACAACAAAAACTTAATAATTTAAAAAAAAGCTGAACATCCTTATTTGTGCAACATGAATGATAATATAGCTTTTAAAATAAAAATTAAAAAAAAAAACCAGAATACAAATAAAGGTCATGGTATCAGAGACTTCTTCTACAATTTCTTAATTTATTCAGCTTTTCTTCTGTTCTCTCCCACCCCCCAAAAAAGAGATCATCCAAATGAACTGTAAACTGGGTGCTCCTCTTAAAGATAGAGTGCATGTTCCTCTGGATTACTGTTGAGCTCTCAGCACAGCACGGGGCCTGGCACACAGTAAGTGCTTAAGCAGTCAGAGCCTCAGTTTCCAAGGCTATAGTTATTGAATGAAGCAGCTCCTGTGGGAGGCCAGAGGGAGCAGTGGGGACTACAGAGAACTGGGGAGCCCACGCCCTATTGCAGGACAGTTCCGGCCAGTGGCTGCCATGCAGGAAGGAGAAGCTGTATCACTTCACTTCAGTCAAACAGCTGCATAATGACATAGCTCATTACAAATGTAAGAATGAATGAACAACACTTTACATGGGTTAAAAAAAAAAAAAAAAAAAAAACAAAACTGACTTGGGGAAAGAAGAGTCAAATGGGGGATTTACTTTTATTTTTATTTGCCAAAGGGTGTATGCACCCACCAGAGAGGGACAGAGAGATAAGGAGAAGGAGAAAGTACCCCTCGATGGGGTATGGTCATATCACAATCTCCTTCTTTCATATCCACATTCTGTTGGGATATTCAACATGCACACACAAGAGCCTGAAATGTTTTTCCAGCCTCCAGGGCCAAGATTTGAACCACGTGGTCAGCCATGTGGGGCCCAGCTCTCTTAACTTCTAGGCCATGAGGTCGACCCAAGTAGCGATGGGGGGGGGGGGTGTTCTTAATGGAGTTTTTAAAATGATCGGTGATGGTCATGGTCCAGGGCCTCACCACTCAAAATGTGGTCTACGGACTAACATTATCAACATCACCTAGAAGCTTGTTGGAAATGCAGAAATCTCAAGCTTCACCCCAGACCTAGGAAATAGCTTTTGTATTTTAAGAAGATCCCCAAGTAATTCACATTACAGTTTTGGCAACACTGGCCCAGTTTGCTTCTAAATACCTGTGTTATTTATTTCTTGCAGTGCCACGAAACTTCAAGCAGAATACTTAGATCTAGTGAGTGTCATAATACTTGGATGAACTGTGTAAAACTGCCACTATTCGACTATTCTGTGACCTACAAAAATGGCAATTTCAAATGAAATTTCAACTCAAACTATAACCTGTTCTGCCCAGAAGTGCTTCTGATCCTGGATAGAACATGTTTTTAAAAGGCTTAGGGACTGACCCCACAGTAAAGCACTATGCAGAGGGAGAGGGAGCCAGATCCCACATGGCCAACTGAGGGTCAAACCCCAGCCTTGGTGGCTTGAAAAACATGTCAGGCCTGTGTGCATGTCCAGGATCCCAATAGGCTCAAGAATCAGATGAAAAAGTATTGTGATGTGACCAGGCCCCGTTGGGGGGCAGTTCTCTCTCTGTGTGTGCACATACACATCCTTTTGTCATTATAAAGAGAAAGACTTTGGTTAGATTCTACAAACAACTGTCCATTCTGTGTGCATACAGATGAGTTTTGTTGGGTCAACACAGCTTAAAAATTTGTTTTCTGATTGGCTACCATCACTAAACTGTAAGTTTCACATGAAACTCAGATTTCTGCTTTTCTAGGAGCATTGAAAGGTGCATTCCTACTGGACTTACGCTTTCAAATGTCAGCCAACAACTAGAGTGGATGGTGGCACCCCCTTTAGGTGGGGCCTGGCTACTGGGTCCCTCTTGGCCCCATCAACCCTCCCCTACTTATTTGTTTCTGACCTGGAGTCTATAAGTATGTGATTGTGGGACCCCTGCTAGATAGTGAGATTTGGAGGTCACGCTAGAAGCTACTCAGCAAACAAGCACGAGGCGGTTAGTAATCTGAGTCTTGTCTCAGGTGCCTCCAGGTGACCCAGGAGGTGAGGGACCCCTGTGTTCCTGAGTGCTCGCAGCATCTCTCCCAGCTTATACCCTGCGGCTGCCGCCCGATCCAGACTGCATTTTCCTGGGTTAGGTCTCCTGAGAGTGGTCTCTAATGGCTCCTTTTCTCACCTCGCCATGTGCACCAAAACCCTTCCTGGAGTGACACCTTTCTCTCTAAACTGGCCTTTTTCTTTTTCTCCTGCCTACTCATTCCAACAGGAGCTGAGTGGGATCCAACCTTCCTCCATTCGGAAGGCAGACTCAGTTTCAGATCTTACACACTTTCCTTAGTGACTCTGCCTTGGGGGTCACTTGAATTGGCTTGGTCTTTATCTCCCATGGTACTGGTCCACCTGGTAAACCCCTGGAAGGCAGCCCACCTTGGCACCAAGTGACATATTCCCAACTGATTCAGCCTCACTGAACAGAGCTCTGTAAACTTCCTCCTCCCGGAATAAAATCACAGAAGAAAGAGAATAGTGCCATCACGAATAATCAGTCAAGCTGATGTCACAAGAGGTGGGAAGGTCATAGTTAAGATCAGAGGCACTGGATGCAAATCCTCTCCATGCCATTTACTGGCCCAGGCCTGTAGCAACTCTGTCTGTTTTCTCATCTATAAAACGAACAATAACAATTGTGTTTATTTCGCAGGGCACTCGTGTAGATTACATGGGAATAATACCATATTCCCTAAGAAGAGACAGAGAAGTAAATAAAATGAACTTTGAAAAAGATAGGTTAATTTTTACATGATGTTGAGACTAGCAGTTGGTGTAATGGCTATGTTGCTGGACTCCCATGTAGTGGATCGTGGTTTGAGTCTTGGATCCAGTGGCTTAAACTCACGTCAGGCGTATGTGCATGTGTGCCCAAGATCCTGAGAGGAGAAGGGATTGCAGTGTGGCCATCCCCCCTAGGAGGTGATTTCTCACTTTCTGTCTCTCTGTCTCTCTCTTACTGGCGAGCGCACACAGCCTATAGCAAAAACCTCTCCCCCACCAAAAAAATTTATGTGATGTGAATTTTACCTCAAAAAAATAAAACAAAGGGCTAGTTCCATGGCCCAGCAGTAATGTGCTGCTCAAGAGAAGGTAGATCCCATATGGCAACCACAGTTCAAATCTCTGGACCAATCGGCTGGACATGTATGAGCACCTGGGATCTGTAGGAAGAGGATCGTGACATGCCCAGGCTCTGCGGAGGGTCTTCCCCTTCTCTCTCTTTTTCTCTCAAGTGTACATGTCTGTACTCTATTATGAATAAGAAAAAAAAATAAACATAAATAAAAAAATAAAGTGAAAAGAAAATGGGTACCACCAGTGGCGTATCGACCACATTTTGAAAAACCCATGCGTGTACCAGCCTGGCATGTAGCACAGTGCCTGGCCTTAGCCAGTGTTACTGTCACTGCCAGCGACACACAAACTGCCAGCTCCCGCTCTAGGTTCTTTCTGCAGCACCGTGCTGTTTCCACCAAAAATGTCTTTTTTTGAGTTTAATCTACAACTCTCCCTGAAGGTCTGCAATGAAAGTCCAGAGTTTTTGGAATCCTACCACACTAGAATACCTTGCTTTGAAATTCAAAAACTTTTCTCACTTTGATAAGACTCACTCACCCAGCTGGCATGGCATAGCTGGCCACTGTTTCAGGTTGATGTGCTCAAGAAAACATGTCGTGGGCATTCAACAGACACCAGTGACTTGTGGACTGTAAACCAGAGCTACTTCAGCAGACTACGCCACAGTTCACCTCCTCAACAAACAGGTGCATTACTCACCCAGGACTCCACCCTCCAATTTGCTGGTTAAATCGCAATGCTCTGGCACTACTTGGTTTTCTAATGCCCACTCCCACTTCCTCAAAGTACCTTGGTATGTACTTTAGTCTTTGAAATGAAAACATGAGCCTGATTTGTTCTGAGGAGCTTAAAGAAATCTGGAGACACTGCGGCACGTCCCAGATCAGAACAGCATCTTTGTGCTCAGCGCTGATGAACCATAGACCAGTAGGTTAGTCTTACCGATGATGATCAGTGAGCTTTTCTTTTTTCTACCTGATTGTTCTGTATCTTCCAGCCACAGATCCATTCTCCACCCTTCTCCACCTTATCTGGGCTTCAGAAGGAGGCTGAGATCTTGCTTTCTGGTTTCTCACTGGGTTTGGCCAATGGCAGATATAGACTGGAGATGAGAGACAGGGAGGAGGGAGAGGCCGGGGTATTTCTTCCTCTGCCCTCCTTGGCATTGTATTCTGGTGAGGTCTGCATTGCTCTCTGAGAAGTTTCTGTCGGGACTCCCTATCCCTGCCAACTCCATCCAGGGCCAGAAGGTCTTTACTTCCTCCTGCTGCTTCAGGCTCGGCAAGATAACCACTGCTCATGTCTAGTCCTTGGATACCTTTCCCTACCATGCTGATGCCTTAAAGTGTTCACAGATTATTTCTTTATTAAATTATCAGGGGATTTCCAGCTGCAGATGCCTCTATTTCCTCCTTGGACCTGGGTGGTAAATCTTCACCTCCATTGTCTCTTGAGTGTAGGGATGAGAAACATCAGGAGCAACTCTGATGGTCAAGGGCATGGTATGTCTAGGTTGAATTATCGTAATCACCATCCTCTACTTACTGGTAAACTGAGGAGTGCCCCAACATGAGCACTTGCTAGTCCTAATAACCCTGTGAAGTGGTGTTAACCCCATGCCTAGAGAAGAGGAAAATGAGGTTTAGACAGAGATGGAATAACTTACCCAAGGTTACAGGGTGAGTGAGTATCAGAGGCAGGATTTGGACCCAGTTTTCTTGGGCTCCTGAATCCTGCCTCCTCTCCATCACCTCATGTCCAGAGAGGTCTAAAGTTTAAGAGTTGATGTGATGGTACTGCATGCTCTAGAAGTCAGAGCCCTGGGCCAGGGAGGAGGCTTGCTGATGCTAAGAAGGTCAGAGCTGCAGTTTTGCACAACCCTTTGGAGCTCAGACGTACTCAGGCACGCCCAGGCTACAAAGCCAGCTATGAGAAGACAACTTTGGAAGCTATTCCAGGGACAAACCTCAGGCTCGTTTGTCAATTCCTCAAGAGGCCCTGAGCCTGTTCTGCTGATGACAGAGGGAACTGTTGCCTGCTCACTGCTCAATGCCCCTGATGTGATGAGCACCGCGAAAGAGGGCTCGATTGGGATGCTAAACAGCCGTAAATGACATTGTCACCAGCCTTCATAAAGCACAGTGACTCACAGCCCTAATTAAAATGCTGAGAGAAAAATGTAAAGAAAGGCTGCCATGGAAAACACTGGCTTTCTGCTAAACTGCAGGATTATTTCTTCCAGGAAAAGAGAGAAAGAAGGAGAAAGGAGGTTCCATGGGTTCACAAGTGGGTGTACCTGTGTGTGCACGTGCATATGTGTGTCTGAGGAGCAGGGATAGAGATGGAGGCTGAATATTATTCTCCTAAGAAACTTGAGAGAATTTAACACAGAGGAAAGTCTAACTAAAGCTATTCCTGGGACCAGCAGTTAGCGTAATGGCTATGTCACTGGACTCTCTTGTAGTTGACCGCAGTTCAAGTCCTGGACCCAGTGGCTTAAACTCACGCCGGGCGTGTGTGCGTGCATGGCCAAGATCCTGAGAGGAGAATGGAAGAGAAGGGATTGCGGCGTGGCCGTCCCCCCAGGGGGTGATTTCTCACTTTCTGTCTCTCTGTCTCTCTCTGTCTTTCTGGCAAGTGCACGCACCCTGTAGCAAAAACCTCTCCAAAAAAAGAAAAAAAAAAACCTATTCCTGCTTCTCAACATTTTTAAAAAGAATTATTTATTTAATTTTATTTATCATTATTATTATTATTTTAATTTGCTATAGGGCATGTGTGCTCACCAGAGAGAGAGAGAGAGCAAGAAAGCAAGCTGCCAGATCTGGGATTTGAACTGTGGTTGGCTGTGTGGGAGTCCAGAGCCTGAACCACCACTCCACCTGCTGGCCCCTAGCCTCTCAACTTTTTATGAGGAAATATTTAAACACAGAAAATTTAAGAGACTAGAATGATGACACTCATCAACTTTCAACTAGAATTAACAACTGTTATCATTTACATATTTGTCTGTCTTGTCTGTTTCTATTAAACAATTTCCTTCTATCTATCTATCAATCATCTTTTCATCTGTCTGTTTCTCTTTCTTTATGATGAACATTTTAAACTAAGTTGTCAGGCCACCCTGCTGCATGGTGGTTATGGTGGCCAGATCCGACATGGTCAACTGTTCAATTCAAATATTGGATTGATGGCTTGAAAAACATGGTGGGGGCTTGTGCATGCATGCCCAGAATCCTAAAGGAGTTGAGAGATGAAGGAGACAAATTGTGGCATGACTGTCCCCCAAAGGGGATGCTTTCTCACTCCTCACCATGTCTCTCTCTGGTGAGCACACACACACACTCTAGCAAATTGAAAAATGTTTTTTTAAGTTGCTATCATCATGATGTTTCTGTCTTAAATTTAAGCATGAATATCTTCAGAATACAGATAGCCTCCCACAAAAACCACAGTACCATTATTACACCTAAGAAAATTAACCATACTTGCAAAATTTTAATGTAGTACATTAAATTTATTTTTCAAATGAAGACAACCTACCTAGTAAATCTAACCCCTCACTGCTTAGGAGAAAGAAGCCGAATAGATAAACTGCCTCACAGAAATCGGCAGTTACGGGATTCTAGAGTCGATAGAATTTTGGTTTCATGAAGGCTGGCTCATCAGAATTGCAAGATGAAGTGCACAGGGCATGATGCTTGGCTTAGACACCACTAGACAAGAAATCCAGTCTGATTATACCACACTGTTTTTAAAAAGAGCCCTCCTCAAAACTGTCTCCATACTGAAGCCAATGCCACCACACATTTTCTCTGAAAATTGTAGCTCTCAATGAGTTCTTGCTATTTCTGAAATCCAAATGCACTCTCAAGAACCCAAGGATGTACAAAGACATATCATGCATTCTGAAGTCAACTGAAAAAAGGAAAAAAAGTGTCCCCCAAGAAGTCTTGGACATTGAAGGTTGCTATAATGGAAATATCATTTATTGACACATGGGAGTTCTGCATGTTTGCTAAAAAGGTCATGAAAAACAATAAAATTATCAAACCAAGAAACTCATCTAAGTCCCCTTATTTTCTACCATGCTCTGAGAAATAAAGGGATTTTATTTCAGTGACTGTCATGACATCAGGGGAGAAATGACAATGGAAGGTGTTTCCAGCTAAGACTGATCTTAATAAACTAGCACATAGATGGTATTGACTCTGCTCCTTACCTGAATTCTAGCACAGGAACATAATAGGTTTTCATTTTCTTTATTCAGTATTTCAGAGCTGAGATTCTGCTTCGAAAACCAAAGAGAAAAATATGACCAAAATATGCCAGTTGCTGTTGAGGACTATTTTGATGTATCCTTGTATATTACACTTCTATGCTTAAGATTTCAGAATGAAATACAGTCCACTGTGATCTACATGGCTATTTTAATGGCTAAATAGGATGGACTGCCCACATCATTTGCTCTCTACCTTCTAATTATTGAAAAGTTGATACCTTTTAATCACACTCTGAGCTACTTAAGGATAGGGACCATACCTTCTTCCCTCTGCAGCCTCTCGGGCAGGGTCTGGCATGGAGCGGGGAGCTCAGGGCTTGTTCATTAGAAGAAGCGGCTGACCTCACTCTTGTTTATGACAAGAAATTCTGTAACTGGGAAATGATGGCTGTTCGTTGATACTATCTGAAGTTGGCAAGCTTCTCAAATCCATAAGATTCTTTCTTCATTTCTAACTGAAAATGGGTTCCTGAAAGGCCCACATTTTTAATCCCCATGGTAGTAATTTAGCTGCCAGGTTTTGAATACAGAAAAAAAAATTCGTAAGTATTATTTAATGCTGGTGGGCAAATAAATGTTCTAGAAGAAGCTGAGACGCTTTTCAGGGCACCTCTGAAAACTTGTGGAATTTCTTTCAGGCACTTTCAGTGTGAGACTCTGGAAAATACTGTGGATGGCCAGAAAAGAAGGCCATTGTTCTTGGGCCTTCCCAATTAAGAAGAGGTGATTTTATCATAGTAGGTAACAGAGCACATAAATCAGAGGTGGGAAAAAGAAAACATCCCCCAGGCTGGAAATGAGAACTTCACTCCTGTAAAGGGCTTCTGTTTTTTTCTTTTTTTTTTTTTATAAGAATTGTTTAATTTTTATTATTATTATTATTATTATTATTATTATTATTATTAAATTTACTATAGGGCACTTGTGTTACCAGAGAGAGAGAGAGAGAGAAAGCAAGTCGAGACTTGACCCACGGTCAGCCATGTGGGAGTCCAATGCCTCAGCCACCACACCATCTGTTTTTTCATCTAAATAGGGTCAACTTTCTTTTAGGAATTGTCAGCAGAAATCACAATACAAACTGATGGACGGCAATTGGGCAAACATTCGTCTCAAGTGAGGCAGACAAAGTTAAACCTGAAAAGGCCTTTGAGGGAAGTTAGTTCTGTAAACTAAAATGCCTCAAAAGGCCAGGCAAATGACATAAACAATAGTTAATGGTGGAGCCAAGGACCTATAAGCAAAAGCAAAACAAAGCAAAAACCCAACTAAACAACTCCCATTCCAAAAACATCCAAATAAAAACGAAAACCCTGGGGGCATATGTGCGCACGTCTGAATGGAGACGCTCTTCAGTTGCGACACCTCCATTTCACAGATGAGAAAACTGAGGTGGAGGGAGAGGAAGCAGCTTGGCTCACGTGAACTGGTTAATGAAAAGAATCTCTCTCTCTCTTTTCTTTGTTATGATAATTGAGATGGGACTGGTGCTGCTCCCTATCCAGAGTTACGCACACACACTCTCTCTCACACTAAATCCTCTTAACAACCTGTGATAATCTCCATTGTACAAATGACACTCAGAAGGATCAGAGAAGTTAACTCACACGCTCTGAGTCGTAGAGTCCACAGACGTCTGATTCTAGCCCTGGGTGCTTCCCCAGTTGATTCTCAGTGTGATGTTCTGCTTTCAACCTGGCTGCTATTGGCCCAATTTGGTACCAGAGAGTCTGCCACTGGAAGGGTGATAATAAGGCTATGGTTCCAGCGGTGCCTCCCCTGAGGAGTCTTCCCTGATACCCTCAGACACCCTCCATGGGGTGGGTGTGGCAGTGTTTGCAGAGGCTGGTTTGCTGGCCACTGCTCAACCAGACTACAGGCTTTATCGGTGTGGGGTTCACGCCACCTTTAACTAGGCACCTGCCCTTGGGTCTTGACACCGTGCTTGCCATGTAACCCTCATCGTGACACGTGTGACAAATGTGCTGACATCTGCAGCAAAATTTCCCCTCATCCTCAGCTCATTGCCACGAAACATGATTGTGCCAAGATCCGCTCCCCCCCGCACCCTGTTAACCACCCTCATATCGGGGACTTCGGCACATTTTCCGTTGATGCACCACTTTCATTGAACAGATTCTAATGGGCTCCGGTTTTCAGCATTACCAAGTGCTGCTCACCATTCTCCTTCCCCAAGAGCACCGTGCAAGCACGTACATACGTGGGACTTGCAAAGGCTGGGCAGCGGACTGAGCTGGTTGTTCAAGGGAGCTCAAACCAATGGTTTGGGGAAAATCCATGGTAGTTAAACTGGGTTTATTAGCTCCTGTGATTAGTTAATTTCTGAAGTTCTACCTGATAGGCCACTTTTACCTGGAATTTCCTCTCTGAGAGGATAAAAAGATCAACCAGTGGGACATTAGATGGGAGCTCAGAGTTGATACCCAGCTAGGTCAAGGAGAGAGGGAGGAATCGCATGCAGCCTCTCCTAAGCAGTGGTTTTCTGATTTAGAATGACAACTGGGAGAGATGAAATTAAATTTCCTTTAAGTTCCTTCTCTATACTGAAGTAAACATGACATCATCACCCACAAGCATTGGACAAAGAGTCAGGACACTGATATTCTGTCTCAGCTTGTCAGTAACATGCTGTGTGACTTCCGTCAAATCACAAGGCTTTTCTGGAATCAAGTTTCTCTACTGGTGCAAAGAGGGTGACAAACAAATGCTGAAGGCATTAGACTCTCCTGGGGAAGTCTTGTTACAAGTACAGATACTTTTACGGCAGCTGGATCCCACATGTCCAACTACACAGTTCGAATTCCAAACCTGGCAGCTTGAAAGACATGCCAGGCACGTGTGCAAGTGTGCCCAATATCCTGAGAGGAGAATGGGGAAGAAGGGACTGCAATGTGGCCATCCCCCCAAAAAAGTGCTTCCTCATTTTTCCTCTGTCTCTTTCCTGCGACCACACACACTCTATAGCAAATGAAAAAAAAAAAAAAAACAAACAAATAACAACCCCCAGATACTTTGAGTCTCCCCTGGGGATGCTGATTTCGTAGCTCTAGGGTGGCGCCTGTCTTGCATTTTTAACCACTGTGTTGGTAGTTTCTGACACTGACGGTCCTCAGGGCTGACACCTGGCATTCACTAGATACGATAGTGTCTAAATGCTATCATAGTTTAGAACGAGGAAAATGGTCTTTCTGCTTCCTTCACTGCAGTCTTTCTGGTAAGACCTTCACTGATCTGTGGTGGGAAGCATGCCCCTGTGCTCAAGCAGCCCAGGTGAAAACAGGTCCTGAAACGACAAGGTCGAGGTCTGCCCGTTCCAGTTTCTAGTAGGAAAAAGCCCCAGTTCTAATGAACACACATAGTTGCCGATGGCTCTTAGCCACATTCCAAGGCTCACCAAACCCTGTGCAGAGCCAGAGAACTTGAGTGACAGGCAATACACGGAGTCTTGTCATAAAACGCCCCCAGACTACATCCGAAAAGGCAGTACAGCCAAACCTGTTTGTGATCACAAACCCTAGGTGCACTGATCCCCAGTCCTGTCCTGGGAAATCAGCTCTGACAACACTAGTGACAGTTTCTAGACAACGTCCTAGTGGTACCTCGGACAGCTCCTCCGGGCTCCGTCCCCTCCCCTCCTTGGCAGCCCACCTTAACACACCATTCCTAGCCTCTCACCCTTCCCCACCGCAAGGTGGAGTCTCCTGGTGGCTGACTTTGGCCATTGGGGGAAAAAAGAACAAAGGACAGGAAGTCACATCCACATTATTGGCCTCAAATGCCTCAATAGGAGACTCTTTACCTCTTTTGGGGTTTCCTTTCTTCCTTAGAATCACCAATGTTGGCTTAAAACTACAATAATATTGCCAGAACCTCTTTCACAAACATCATCACAGAATCTTTAAAACAACTCCTTGTGGGAATTATTGTTCTCATGTTACAGATAATGGAACCGAAGCTCAGAAAGGTTAAGTGCCCAACAGAGGGTCACACAGCCATGGAAGAAGCCAAGCTTGGCCTCAAGTAGAGGTCCTCGCCAAGTCTCTCTCTACTAAGCTGCTCACTTTCCCCCTATATGGCCTGAGACCATGAGGAAAACCACAGTTTCTGGAGCACTGTCATGTCCCTAACCATTGGGGTGGCCTCTGGCTGAGCAGATGTACCTGGAAAGGAGGCTGTCTGAGGCAGGGCACCGGTCAGACTGCTTACGCTCACAGATGTGTGCAAAATGCCCCAGATAAAGATGCTGAAAAGCAGGGTTCAGGTTTCTGGTAGTGCCACTTAGCAGCTAGTGACGACAGTTAGGTAGGTCTATCTGCCCTGCCTCAGTTTCTCTAGTTGCAAAATGGGATTCAGATTGTTGCACTGGCGACATGGGGAGTTAAGAGGTTCCAGGCCTATCTTGTGTTTGACAAGCTCCTTTGAGCTGCACGAAGCCCTGTGCCCCTCAGCAGGCTTCTGGATCTGGGCTGAAGGAGAGGGGCTGAGGTGGCCTTGGCAGTGGGAGTGGTGGGGTGCGGGATGGTGGTGCACAGTCTCCTTTTCCAGACCTGCCAAGGCCTTTCAAACCTGTTGACTGAAAGGCCTGAGGGCAGAGAACAGACGCAATCTCTGCGCATTTTGGGCACACCACGAGAAGCTCCGTCCCTGCTTTATCTTACCTTACAAAGCACACAATCCAATCCAAACCAAAACACTCGCTGTGTTTGCCCCATTCCAGTTAGAGAAGCACGGGAGGAAGGGGGCCTTTCCCCTCGTCCTCCGCAGGAGGAGCCTGGGAGATTAGCTCCTACCTCCTGAGGTCCTGAGCCCCTGAAGGATGCCAGACCCAGAAGGTGAGTCCTGGGCGCTCTCACCTGTACCGCACCTTGCCAGGGGCGCCCTTGGGGACGCTCTCCCGGAGCGCGAGCGCCAGCGCGGGGTGTGAGCTGGACTATGGAGTAGAGCCAGGTCTCGCTGGCAGAAAGAACCCATTGCGTCTCTCTGAGACTAGTAGTGTCGAGAAATGAAGGTGAGGCAGACTACTGCAGTCTTCGGAGCCTTGAAGGGAAGACCCTCAGCTTTTATTGGTGGGAAACCCGACACCCTAGAGTCTCTGGGATCAGGTCCTAGGTGTTATAATAATAAAATATCAGCGACATTTCCCGCGTATCGAGCACTTGTCCCGGGTTTCCTACTCAGTTATGCTTTTTAAGGTTCTCACATCAGCGCAAGAGAAAAGCATTGTTCCTGCATTTTACAGATGAGAAAAGTAAGGCAGGCTGGTGAAATGACTTACCTACTAAGGTCAAGCAGCAAGTGGAGAACTGCTCTGAAATTAGAACCCAGGGAGTCACCAGAAAGGATCCTGCCCTCACCCCTCACGCTACTGCCTTCTCGCCGCGCGCCTCTGGTCGCCGGGTGCCGGCCTTGTGGGTAGCACGGTCCTGCGCGCACGGAGAGCCGTGGACGCTAGGCCACAGTGCCCTGGGGTGGGATGGGGTGGCGGAGCAAACAGCTTGCACCCTCAGGGGCGCCAGCCCCGGGAGCCCTGTCCAGACTCTCAGACCCAAGGGCTCCTCGGAGGTCCTGGAAGTTGGACCTCCCGGAGACACTGCCCAGACCCTTGGCCACCTGCAAGCGAACCCAACGCACGGTGCACTGTCCGGCCCTAAACCTCGTCCCGGGCCGACTCCAGAGTCTCCTTAGCCGGAGAGAGACAACTTTCCCAGGTTTTGGAGCCGGTGCTCTCACACCCGGATCCCGCCAGACTGAAAAGTAAGAGGTGCAGGAGGCCCTGCAATTACCACAGGACCTCAACGAAAATCCTCGCAAAGTTGGAAGCCAGGCAGGGGCGACGTTTCCCGTTTCCCGGGAGCGGAGCCCTCCCAGCTTCGGCCCCCCGCGGCGAGTGATCGGCAATGCCAAAGAATCCGCCATTACCGCGGGCTCGCTTGGCGCTGCGGCCGGAGAGCCCGGCACCCGGGAAAGCTTAAAGTTGAGGTCGGGCAGGTGCGACGATTCCCAGCGACTGGCGTCCTCCAGCCCCACGCTGCCGGCTGAGGGTAACGAGCGGTGCCGTGGGGTCCGCCATTACCGCAGGCGCGCAGCTTCCAGGCGAGTGCGCGGCGGAGTCGGGACCCGTGTCCCTCCAAAGTTGGAGCGGGGCGGGCGTCGACCCCCAGGACCCGAGCCCCTCGCCGGGGGCCGCCCGCTGGGAGGAGAACGAGGCTGGCCCCACCAAGTTGGGGCGCACAGCCAACCCCGTACTTCCAGCGCGCACTGGGGTTCAGCTCAAGAGCGGGGAGCGGAGGGGACAGGGACGGGGCGCGGGACGCCTGGGCCAAGAACTCACCTGGCGCGGAGCTGGGCAGAGCCGAAGCAGCCTCTTCGCGCTGCGCACCCGCCCGCCCGCCCGCCCGGCTCCTACTCCTCCTTCTCTACCTCCTTCTCTTCCTCCCGGGCGCCTGCGGCCGCCGCGCTCTCTGTGCCGAATCCTCCGGGTCCGCCGCCGCGCGTGGCTGGAGGGCGCCAGTCGCACCCACTCACCTCCGGGTAGGAGCGCGCGCGTCCCTCCCCTTCCCCTCCGCTTTGTGCCTCTAAGATCGCACCCCACCCCCTCTCGCCTGGCCCCCACCCCTCCCTTCAGTCTTCCCTTCCCCTCCCTTCTCCCCAAACAACCCAAGTTCGGGCAGGAGGCCGTGGGCTTCCCCGCGCGCGCGCGCCCCTGGCTCACCCCGTCCGCTCGGCCGCCACTCGCTGTCAGGCCGCCGCTCCGAGAAGCCGTGGCGCTAAGTAGCTCCTTGCCCATCGGCTGGTAACGCGGCATAAATATGTAGGGACAGAGCCGTGAGCTCAGCGAGGGTCGTGGGGGGGAATTTATTTCTTAATGTCCCTCCTTTATCCTATCATCGCTGAAACGAATTAGCGGTGACGTCCAACTCGGCTGGTTTATGGGTGTGGGGAGGGAGACGTCGCAACCCTCATTAAAAGAGCCGCTCTGGGCTCCAAAGCATACATCTTTTATATAACCTAATTTCCATTTTTTTTCCAATCAGGAAACACACACACACAAACACAATGACAATTTCTGGGAGCCCGGAGGGGGGCGAATGTAGTAGCCACGCAGGGGAGAGCAGTTTTCTTGGGCCAGAGAGGGCCCATGGAGGCAGGAATGGTTATGTCTATTCCTACATCCGCCTGGGGATAACATCCCTTAGTGGGACGGAGGACGGCACCACCCTGCATCAGGCAGAGCTGGAAGCCCCCCTGGAAGCCAGCAAGAAGTCCGTGGCCTGGGTTCTGGGCCTGGGTGGGAAGTGAGACAGCCTGTTATGGAAACGCTGCCTTTTGCTGGAGCCGCACTTAGGCCTGGCATCCGGGGAGGGGGGAGGAAGGAGGAGAGTGGTCACCTGTGGCCTGGGAGACCGCAGGTGAGGAGAGGCCCAGTGCTGGGGGAGGGGAAGAGCAGAGAACCAAGCTTCCCTTCCTATCTTAGGGGGCCTAACATATGGGTAAGCATATAAACCCAGCTCAAAAGCTGTCTTTTCCTGGGCAGCTTGCAAAGGATTTTGCATTTCACTGTTTCTGCTGCTCACACACTCTTGGGGAAGCGCGGGGAGGGGGGGGGATCAAGGAAAGAGAGAGGGCTCTCTGTCTCTTACACACACACACACACACACACACACCCTCCGCACCTGGCTCTGGTGGCTTGATCTCGCCTCCTCCCCAGCCTCACGAGGGGAGCAAGCCCACTCAGACTCCCGAGTTGTGCCGAGAAGAGGCAGAGGCAAAGCACCACCCCTTTTGTCACTAATAAATGCTTTCAGATCGCCTTGTGCATCAAGCAGAGGAGAAGGGGGCGTGCCCTTGGGGCAAGGGAGAGAGGGGTGTGGGGGATGAGGAGGGGAGGCAGGAACAGAAAAAGCTGAAGTGGGTGCATGGAGGTCGTGAACATGCTGGAAGGAGGACAGGAGACATGCCGTCAGCCCCAGGGCTCTGCCACTTCAGCTCTGCCGAATATGGCGAGTTCCAGAGCCCGTTTCCCTGGCGGTAAAATGGGCCTGGGGTCACTGGGGAGCTACACAGTGAGATGGATGGCACACTGCTAGCATATAGTAAATGCTCAGGAAACCGTAGCCAGTGATAATCCTGGGGACAGCAGAGGATGAGAATAACAGCAGTGACAGCAAGGCTGATGGAGTGTCCCAGGAAGGGGGAGGGCAGGGCTGGAGCGGAGTCTCTGCAGTCTGGCCCCCTTCCGTCCTGGGTCCAGCTTCCCCTGACTGAGCCATCTCAAAGTTGAGCGCTGGGTTTCAGTGGTGTCAGTCTCAGAACACTGCTCCCTCAATTACCATGGCAACTGGGGAAAAGCAGGAAGCCAAGGGAAGGGAAGCTGCTCTTCTATGGGCTGGAGTTTCACCTGCTCAATACAGGGTCTTGGCCTACCTGTGTGGGTCGGACGGAGCCAGAAGAGGCTCGGAGGAGGGTCAGCTCCTCCCCTGGAGCACAGGTTGTTTTGAAATTGACAAGGGTTGTTGGTAGAGAACGCCCAGCCTCAGGGTGGTGGGGCTGTGGCCAAGGCTGGGCTGTGCCCACAGAAGGCAGAGTTGGCCTGGGTTTGGGGAGGTGGGACAGAAACCCCATGACCCCCCCCCCCCCCCCCAATTCTGTCTTCACCACCAGATGTTCTGGTGCAACTGAGAGCAAAATAGTGAGGAAGGTTTTAAGACAGATCTGGGAAGGCAGAGCCTCTGAGCCCAGGGGAGGAGCCAGTCACCTCAAGGGGTCATGTGCGTGTGTGTGTGTGTGTGTGTGTGTGTGTGTGTGTGTGTGTGAGAGAGAGAGAGAGAGAGAGAGAGAGAGGGAGGGAGATAAAGAGAGAGAGAAAGAGTCAGAGATGGAAAAACAGAGACAGAAAGAGAAATAAAAAGAGACAGAGACTGACAGAGAGAGACAGGGAAATAAATAAGAGACAGAAAGAAAAGGCAAAGACAGAGACAGGAACAGAGATACATAGAGAAAGGCAGAGAGAGAGAGTGGGACAGGGAAGAGAGATAAAGATGGAAAGAGATAGATACAGAGAAATAGATGGGCAGCAGAAAAGCGGGGTGCGGGGAGATTTCCTTCTGTGCCTTTGCTCTGGTTGTTTCGGTAGGATCAGGGAACCAGTAACCACACTCGTAGTAGCAGAACGAGTAACAAGCTTGTATCAAGCGCTTCCTCTGCCAGCCTGGAGCCACGCGTTTATGGGTAGATCTCACTGAATCATCAGAAAAAGAGTAAGAGCTGACTCCCTTTCTAATTCCCATCTTACAGAGGGGAAGATGGAGGCACTGGAAGCAGAGTGCAGTGCTCCAGGTCACCCAGCTAATAGAGTTAAAGCAGATACTACCATAGAACTTAGAGCCTGCCAACTTCAAAGTCAGGCTCTTCCTGCCTCCCAGCTGCCTCTGCCGCCTTGTGGAGAAAGAGGGAGAGTGACAGTCGGTGACAGAACTGGCTAGGGAGGGTCTGGAGTTTTGGAGAGTGGCTTTGGGTATTTGGGGACCCCCACACTAGTGCTAGGCACTGTCTCTAGGTACACAACAACAGGAGGTAAAATACCTGAGGTTTTTACCATCGACCGGGTGGCCCTGGGACAATAAGCAGTGAGGACTCCCAAACTTCAAGGCTGCTCCAGACAGACACACTAATGTGGTTCCACCAGCCCCCCTGCGGTGTTTGGGGAAAAGGATGAGAATGCCACTCCTCTCCTGGACTTGCAGGACTGACCCAGCTGGGATGCACCCAGGCATCAGCTCCATAAACGGCCACCCTGATAAGACTTATCCTCAGGTCTCCCGTTAGACCCTCACCTCCCTGTCCCTGCCGGGATGGTTGGTGGGTAGGGAGCTTGTCCCCTTTCCCATCCCTGCCACCATGGACCCTCACCAGCTCCATGCCTCAGCTCAGAGGTGGGCTCCTGGGGAGGAGAGAGAAGAGCGGCGGTGTGGCTGCCACCGAGGGGGTAATACATTACCCAGGGCTAATGAAAACATAATTATCTTCTTTTGGCTGCAGAGAGGGGCTAATTTAATAGGCTGCGATCGAAAGGCATCTGCTGAATTCACCCAGCAGTGAAAACACTTGAAGGGCTCGGGCAGGGGGGAGTGGACTGAGTGTGGCTGCCAGGACCACGCAGCTGGGTCCAGGTGGCAGTTCCCCTGGGGAGGGGGGACCCTGAGGGGAGGCAGATGTGGTGGAGGGGGTACAACAGTTGTCAGAGTCCTTTGAACAAATCCACTTGGGCTTCTTTCTTGCCATGAGTTCTTACCTCTTATCCTTTGCCTCTCTGAGCCTCAGCTTCTTCATCTGTAAAATGGGGGCTAACCCTGCCTCCTTTCAGTGGATAGTGAGGAATCCATGAGCAAGGTGAAGAGGGTTCTGGCACATTCTAACTAACCTGCAATCTGCTTCCACTTGCTACCCCAGCTCTGAGTCTTCAGGTCTCAGTAGAAAGAGAAGCCCCTGCTCTGAGCTCTCTCCACACAGCACATACAACACCAGGGAGCTTTATTTCCTTATTTAAGTTTTACTACAGGGTGTGTGTGTTCACCAGGGAGAGATGGGGGCCAGAGGAGTGAGAAATAACCCTCTAGAGGGATGGCCACATCACAATCCCCGCCTCTTGGGATTTGGGGCATGCATGCACATGCACCTGGAATCATCTTCAAGTTGCCAGGTCCAGGACTCAAACCATGCCATTGGCCAGATGGGATCTAGCTGCCTCAACCTCCACGCCACCTGCTGGCCGACCAGAGTATTTATTTATTACATGTTAGATTATGAAGAACTCTACAAGAACAGGGTGGCTTGTCGCACTTGTCACTCTCAGCCAACAGTGTTTATAGTATGTTTTATGGATAACTAGGTTAGTATCACCTGCGAATTTGCTAGAAATGTCAATTCCTGGGTCCCACCCCAGACCTACTGGGTTAGACATTCAGGGTGGGGCCGAATGATCTATGTTTTAAACAAGCCCTCCTGGTGATTCTGTTGCACACTCAGGTATGAAAACCCTCTGTTCCAACTGAAAACCAAATAAATATTTATTTCAATAAGCACTTTGTTTTCCCCTCCATGAAAGAGAAAGGCAGAGACAGATAGATATTCTGAAATAGATCCCCGTGTCTTGATCCTCCTGTCCCAGCCTCCCAACTAGCCAGTACTACATGTGCTGGCAACCACACCTGGTGTGCTTAGCTTTGCTTGGGAACCCAAGCTGGGTCTCCCATGCGGCTTCCAGCCTCCCAAGCATCAGCATTACCTGTGTGCCACCACAGATGGGCTGAAGAGCTCAGTGTTAAGCGGGCAATCAGCAAAGTGATGACAATAACTCTCCTTTATTAGGTCCCAAGCCTCTAAGCCAACCCTTTATCCGTCACTTGCCATCCCCCACTACTTCATCCCTAAGAATTCCCCCTTGGTCTGCCGCCTTGTCTGGGATCTCAGGCCCTTGGGGGATGCTGAAAGATCCATGTGTCCCTTCTGTTCTCATTACACACAGATCCTCTCCTTCCCTTAAGCAGCCTCACCCACCCAGGGCATCAGATCTTAGAGAAGAGTTTAGCTTCCAACCCCATCTCTGGGCGCTTGCCTGGGGAAGACAGTCCGATGTGCTTATTTATGAAGGACTGTGCTCATGGGTCAGTTTTTCAGTAAGAGCAAGGAAGGGCCTGGGACAGGGCTGTCTCCAATCCTAGAAGCTTTACAGAGGGAAGGCCAAGCCTAAGAAGGTTTTGCCCATTCGCCCAATGGCAACAATGACAGATCAGTTCCTTGTCCTGACTCTTGCCTCAGGATCCTGGTACTAGGGCCCCAGAGATGGGAGGGTGTATCTCTAAAGCCCTCTGACCTCTGGGGCACACTTCTGCAGGATTCGGGATCAGCCAACAGTTGCCTAAGACCCCAGAACTCTTGGGAGGGGTTGGGGCGTCACAGAGCTCTCAGGCCATCAAACTCTGCTAACATGTGTAGTACTCTGGCAGAAAAGAAGGCAGGAAGCGCTCTTTAAGGCTTAAAGAGACAGCCTGGGCAAAAATCAAACCTAGACAAAACAAGAAAACAAAACAAACTAAAACAAAACAAAACAAAACACATTACATTTGGGGCTGCTACAACTGGCTTCCAAACTGAGCTCTGCCACTAATGTGCTGTGTAAACTTGAGCAAATGCCTTGCCATCCCTGGGTCTCAGAAGGGAATCCAAACCCTGTGGCTGGAGAGTGTTTTTCTGGGTTAAAGGGTTCATAGTGTATATGGCTCTTTGAAGAGATCTGAGGCTTTTAAAAAGTTAAGGGCAACTGAACTAGATGGCCTCTGGGGTAGGAGTAGGAGCTTTAATAGACAAAAAGGAGGTAATTTCCACCCGGAGAAACGTACTGAGTTTGCGGTTCCCTCCGCTGTCCACGCAGCTCACGACAGAAAGGCAGTTCCTCAAATGACCGACAGATGGCGCTAAACCTTCACTGTAGTCTTCCTGTTTTCCCGAGTCCCTACGGGGTAGATCCCTGTCTTTCTAATACCCAACTTTTGGGACACCAGGTCTGGATACCAGCTAAACTGCACTGACATGGGTTGGATGAGAATTCTGAGCCACCCCAGGGATCTCTGTGTATCTGCATTTTCTGGTTCTTGGCCTTGTTTCGCAGCATCTGTCCCCACAGAGTGAGCATCAAAAAGGATGAGGGTAGGGTATAGGTGAAAGGAGGGGTGGGGTCGTGAGCACTTAGGGGGCCAAGTGAAAAACTAAGAGAAGCCCTAAGTTTTCTCTTCATATCACTGGTTTAGCCTTTTGGATCTCCCCTTTACCCTCATTACAGAAACCCCTGCTTGTCCCACCCCAATTCAAGCATCACATTGCCAGCTCTAAACATGGGGTTCTTATAGGCTAAGTCTACCTGGGGTGTGAAGGTCTGCATTTAAAAGGTAAAGGCGGGGGGGGGGGGGAGAGGATCAGCAAATGGCGAAATGGTTAATTTGCTGGACTCCCATGTAGTCGACCATGGTTCAAGTCCTGGACCCGGTGGCTTAAAACTCACACCAGGTGTGGGTGTGTGCGTGTCCAAAATCCTGAGAGGAGAGTGGAGGAGAAGGGATTGCAGTGTGACCATCTCCCCTGGGGGGGGGGGGGGATTTCTCACTTTCTGTCTCTCTCTGTTTCTCCAGTAAGTGCATGTACCCTCTAGCAAAACTCTCTTTCAAAAAAAAAAAAAAAATGGTGAAGGCAGCAAGAAGCCAAGGCTTACAGGGGTTGCAAATAACACATGAAGTGGGCTGGGTGTGAGACATCAGGGAGTAGTAGAGTCTGTGGCTAACTGGAATGCATGCCCCCACCCAGAGGCATTCATGTTCAAATGTTTCCAAGCCTGTGGTTCCATCGGACTACCAGTGGGAGAGCTCTGACCAAGGAATGGATTTCAGCAAAAGGGAGTAGAGGTGTTTGAGAAACTAGGGAGGTCTTTATCAGGAAGTAAAGCAGAGATCCTCAGATTGCTGGGTGCATGAGAATTTCCTGGGAAGGGGAATACCCATTCCTGGACTCTGCCTCCAAAATTATGAAATTTAGTTCTGGGGTGGGACCCAAGAGGCTGTATTGTAAGTTGTCCAGGAGGTGGCAGGTGGTTTTTGGGTCCAGGGTTGGGTAATAAATGCTGGTAAGGTCATCCCAGTGAGCTGGGCTGGGTCCTTATCCTGAGCCTGCAGACACTGGAATTTAATGACAAAGCTTCTCAGCCACAATGACATCCCTTCCCCTATCAAAGTGAGATCTCTTACAATTCTGCCCTCTCTAACATACCAGACACGCACAGAAAAAGAAAAAAAAATGACAGCCTGGCTTATTTCTAAGAATTGGAAAATTCTGTAACCAGTCCCTGAGGGAGGATAACAGGGAGGTGGCGGAGAGAGAAGCAGGTAAAATTCCAGTTCGGTATTCTGGAAAGCTGCCCAAACCAGGGCCAGCATAGTTGACTTCTCTACTCGACTCTGTCCTCTATATGCTGTGTGACCTTGAGCAAAGCCCCTCTCCTCTCTGGGCCCCCCATTTTCCTATCTATCAAATTAGGAGTGTTGGAATAGAACATAGCTTCCTCCTCTATTTTAGGACCACACTGGGCTCTGCAGCAGCATCTCAGGAGCTGCCTGTCCTGTGTGACAAGAAGGACATCTAGGGAAGAGTGCTGTGGGTCCTCCCCCAAATCCATTCAGAGCTGTTCTGTTTTGAATCTGTCTACATATCCAGCTTCCTTATTTGGCTTTCACTGAGAACTACTGGTCCAGGAGTCCTCCATATATCATCATCATCTTTTTTAAAAAAATGATTTGTTTATTCCCTGAGCAAATGAGACAAAAAGACAGAGAGACAACTTCAGCCCACTCTGGATTATGGACATGCATGCAGCCAGCATGTTTAGGGAGGTCTCTGGACATGAACCCAGCCTCTTCCCATGTGAGTCAGCCTTGCAAGGTGTTGTTACCACTGTGCCACCACCCGGCCCCCTCCATAGCATCATTCATCACTCATTAAGTTGTTCACTCAACCCTCTCTCTGGTGGACCATATGCCTGGCTCTGGGCCAGAAGCTGGGGCAGCTGAGACCCCTTGGGCAGGATTCTGGCTCGTGGAACACTCAGTCCAGTAGAGAAGCTGGACAGGCTCCTAGTCCACAAGACTGCTAGTGTCCTGACACTTTGCAGTTCACACTGCCCAAACCCTGGAAAGGGACCTGCTGGCTTCACCCTGACTTCTAAAGCCATAATGAGAGAACCCACTGTCTTCTCCCCACCCTGACAGCCCAGAGCTCCATTAGCTTCATATGCTCTGACATGTGATTGATTCGAACAGGCACTCCAGCAAACCATCTTATACTCTCCTCTAATTGTGTGGAAGAGGGAAGGCCACAAGGATATGGTGCGATTTAAAAGGTTTGCAGTCAGTCTTGGCCTTGGCTTCTTCCTAGCTGTGTGACCTTAGGCAAGTTAATTACCCTTTCTGAGCTCAGCTTGCTCGACTGTCAAAACTGGTGATAATGATAGTCCTCACTTCCTAGGGTTGTGCTGATTAAATGAGAAAATGTGTGGGAAGCTCTTAGCACAGTCCTTAGCATGTAGTACTTGCTCAACCAATACTAGCTCCCCTTATTTGATAAGTGTGCATGCGATCCTTGCCTTTCTTTTGTGATCACAGGTTCTTTGAGGAGTAGGAGCCATGTCAGAATCTGTTTTGATGTTCTCCAACGTGCCCAGAAGTTTTTTTTTTTTTTTTTTTTTTTTAAAACAAAACAAAACAAAACAACACGTCCTAGGCATTCAACAATGGGAAGCAATGATGTAGAGAGATTAGGACAGTTTTCCTGTATCAGTGGTCTTAAAGTCTGGCCCAGATGGACCACACCAGCATCACCTGGTCCCCAGATGGACCACACCAGCATTACCTTGGAACGTGTTGGAAATGTAAATTTCATGGACACATCTTAGGTCTATGAAGTCAGCAACTATGAGGGTGGGGCCTGGCAACCTGAATTTCAAGAAGCTTCCAGTGATTCTTTCTGGTTTGGGAATCACTTTTCTACAATAATGATTTTCAAACTTGTTTTAGCTAGGAAAACACCTGTTTGAATGTTCCGGGTGGAACTGTATGTAAAAGCAAGTGTATAAAATAGGCAAAACAAGAACTATCAATCAATGTTAAGGGAGGGGGCAAGACCCTGCTTGCCCTGTCCTCCAGAGAGGAACCCCTGAGCACTTAGAACTTCCAAAATACAGCTTACACAACACTGCCTTGAAGTCTTTCACTCTCCTACCCATCTACCCACCACCTAGCTAGCCACCCACCAACCTATCCATCGTCTGAGTCCACTGATCCATCCATCTGTCCGTCCATCCATATTGTTAGGAGACCATGTATCTCCTGTGTTTCTGCTAATACATGTCTTGCGAGAAGAGGCATTGATTGCCTTTTCTCCACACTATCCTTTGAAGGATGTCTGTATAGACAACAGCTCTGGAAGCAGTGGCTCCATTCAGAGCAAAGGTCAGGCATGCTTACTGTCCAGAATAATAAAGATACTTGCTACTTCTCTAACAAAGGACAGATTTGTTCAGTATACATGTTCCAGGTTTCTTAAAATGGGGATTCTTCTCCTGTAATCCAATCTTTATCCCTTTACCCTCTTTGTTTTGTCCCATGAGAGTTTGAGCTTGGGGAACTGGCAGGAATGCTAATATCCTGGTTACTGCTGTTGCTGTGAGTAATAAAGTCCTATGTCTCTGATCCAAGAACCTTGTGTCTTCTTCTGGTACCCATAAAACTATGGCAGGAGATACTGTTAGCTTGCAAGTAGGGTAAAGCATCCAACTCTTTCCATTTCTTGATACTATTCAACTCCCTTCCTGGTCATCTTTCCATTTCTTCAGTCCTGTGTGTTGGCTACTTCACAGCATGTAAAAGAAACAGCCTCAGAGAGCTTACAGCTCACGGGTCAAAGTGAAGAGAGAGAAGACGACATTTTAGTTGTGTGTAATACAGGAAGTGAGAGCTTTCAGGCAGCGAGGAGTCTGGCCAGAGAGAATACCAGAAGGTCCAGAGAAGGCCCTATCTGTGAGGGTTCACAGGAAAGGGCCTGGACTCTCTGACCTCATCGCTGTACATTACCACAACATTCTCCTGACCCTCCCACTCTCCCAGTTCTGTATTCACTTTCATCTGCCTCTGATGCTCCATTTGACTGAGCACTTCTTCATCTCCTGGGCCGCAGTATTTACCCAGTGTTTGGTATACAGTAGGTGTTTAATAAAGGCTTGCTGATTCACAAGAGGAACATGAGTAATATTAATATTATAAATTATACATGTTATATTATAGATGATCTAAAACATTACCTAATAAGATATAAATACATTAATACAAATAATACATTAATGTTTATAAATTTATGCTAATAATATTGATGATAACATAAAATATGATGATAATAAACACTTAATAGCACTTTACTGCTTACTATGTGCCAGGCACAGTCTTAAACTCTCACCAAGGCACGGAGAAGTAGAATTACCAGCTCCAGGGTATATTGCTAAGCAGTGGCAGCTGCAGAATTTGATATGTGAGTATATTGTTAAACTTGTTCTCACCAGCTTGGGAGGTAGTAGAGTCAGGATTTGAAACTAAGAAGATGGACTCTGGGGTCTGTGCACTTAAACACTACAAGATGATTGCTGATGTTAAGGAGGAAATAGTTAGAGGTTACAGTCTGGGGCACAGAAAGATGAGACAGCACCAGCAAATAAGCTAAGCATTACCACAGCAAGATCACCATGGTTACTATTTGTTGAACACTTACTATGTGTCATGCTCTCTTCTCTCTTTTTTTTTTTCTTTCAGTTTTTGCTACAGGGTACGTGTGTTCACTGGAGAGGGAGAAGAAGAAATCACCCCACAAGGAGGATGGTCATGCGCAATCCCTTCTCCTTCATCCTTCTCTCAGGATTTTTGGGCACACATGCACACATATCCAGTTTTTCAAGCTGCCGGGTCCAAGACTCAAATCGTGCACTCAGCCATGATGGATCCAGCCTCCTTAACCTCCACATCACCTGCTGGCCCAGTCTCCTTCCTCTTCACAGCCACTCTGTGAAATTGAGTATTGTTGGCCTACTTTTAGGGGAAACTGAGGCTCGGAGAAGTAGAATTACCAACCTCAGGATATACTGCTAAGTGACAGCCACAGAATTTGAAACCAGGTCTGTTAGACTCTAAAGTCCAATCTTAAGGGGAAAGTCTGGTTGAGGTGAAACCTTGGAGATTTGGAGTGATCTTAAGGCAAATGAGTCCACTGGCTGGACTTTGGAACAAGGTTGGACTGACTCAAACTGGAGCTAAAGAGAAACAGTGAGATAAAGAAGATGAATGACAAAAGTGAGTGCCCTTCTGAATTTTACAGCCCAGGGTATCACTGATTCCACCAGTTAACGTTATAAAGAGAGAGACATGATGGCCACTAAAGCCAGAGAAGACTTGGCCCAAATTCAACCTCTGCCTCTTGTTAACTGTGTGACCCTGGGCTAGTTACTTAACCTCTCTGCATCCCAGTATCTACCTACCTTTCAAAACCTTTGAAAATCACATTGAATAATAGCTACGAGGTACCTGCTGTGTAGTGTGTACTCAACCAATGACCATTCATTCATTCATTCATTCAGTGTTTTCTTTAGCACCTCTCGTATCACCTTGTACCTACCATTCCCATACATGCCTACTCATCTTCTAGTTGTCAGCGTCTATATCTCTCACTGAAGAAATGTTGGGCAATGAACATCCTCCCTTAACCAATGACAAGAATTGGTATAGAAATACCCCAGCAACTTTTCCCCTCAAGTGGCACCTCTGAGATATGTGTACTATGATGGTTCCCATAGTTTTCATGCAGGATTAAACTCTGGTTGTCTGGGGACCAGCAAATGGTGTAGTGGTTACGTTGCTGGACTCCCATGTAGTTGACCGCAGTTCGAATTCCAGACCCAGTGGTTTAAAACTCACGCTGGGTGCATGTGCGTGCATTCCTAAAATCCCAAGAAGAGAATGTAGGAGAAGGGATGGCTGCATGGCCATTCCCTGGGGAGGAGGGTGATTTATTGCTTTCTGTCTCTCTGGTGAGTGCATGTGCACTATAGCAAAAATCTCTCTTAAAAACAAAAACAAAAACAAACAAAATAAAACAACACCTCTGGTTTTCCATGGTGGCAACTTGCATTTACCAAACCCCAGCTATGTGCCATACACTAGACTCCATCCTGCATTTGTAGATTAACCATAGTCCCTGATGTCAGGACCCCTAGAACCTAAAGAAACAGTAAATAAAGAAGTTCATAAAGAATTAGCTTCAATATATAAGGCCCCCTTTCCTTCTCCCTTTCTCCACCCTGCCCTCATAGGATGCGTCCAATTCTTTCCAGAACCACACCTGTTGCCCCAAGTCTTTTCTTGATCACCTAATGGCTAAGCATTTTGAGGCTATGATCATGTCTTGTTCATATTTCTTTCCCTTGCAAAATGCCTAACTCGTTGCTTTGTAAATGGTCATTGACTTACAAATATTCACTCATACCCGCTCTACATGGGGAGATAGTAATGAGCAAACAGACCAGCCTGGCTCTCGTGGAGCTGCTATTCTACTGTAGTTGGGGAGGCAGATCATGGACAAGTAAAGACATAGTCTTCAAGTAAAAGAGAAAGAAAATACCAAATCGTGATGAGGACTATGACAGCAACAGTAGGACAAAGGGGCAGAGAAGGGACTGGGCTGGGGGTAAGTTTAGATAATAGAGCAAGGAAGGCCTCTTGGAGAATACATATGCATTGAGTGCTCAATAAAGGGTTGTTAAATATGGACAGTAAAAGTTTAAACTTTCTAGTCAACAAATAATATAACAAGGGCTGGTTGGCAGTACAGCAGTGATGCAACATTCTGTTAGGCTGACTCCATGTGAGAAGGTTCTAGGTTTGCACCCAGAGACCTCCTTGAATATGCTGGGGCTGGCTGAGGCTGGGAGTGGACTGCAACATGAAGACTCTGTTGGAGGTGCTGTCTCTCTGTCCTTATCTCTCTTACTCATGGGAGAAATAAATAAATAAACAAAAAATACAACTGATAAGGATAGTACCCTCAGTATAAGACGGGAAAGCCTATGTAGACTTTTTTAAGCACTTCATGGGCCTAATCCCCCTCTGAGTTGATGCTATGGGGAGGTATCAATGACTTCATTCAGGAATCATTAGGTTCCAGCGCTCACAGTTCTTGGGCTAATTAGCACTCCCGAGAGGAAGGCAGCACTGATATTTGATCAATACTAGTAGGAGAGCTGCCAGAATCCATCAGGGGCCATCTGAGGTCTTGGGAACTCACAGGCACTGGCAAAAACCAGGTCTGTAGCGGATTCTGCAGTAAGTCTTAAGACTGAGAAGTGGCTAAGACCAGCAACAGCTAATACTCACTGTTTGCTAACTCTGCTCGAGGCACCATGCTAAGTACCTTATCAAGGCCACACCACTGAGGCTCACAGCAACCCTGTTAGGCAGTTACTATTATAACCCCACTTTCCAGGGGAGGAAATGGAGGCTCAGAGAAGGTAAAGTAACTTGCTCAAGTCTCACCATGACCATTCAGTGTGATAAGAGTAATGAAGAATGAGGGATGGTGGTAGGAATGGGAACTTACCCAGCTTGGGGCAAAGAACTCCTACTTGCTGGTGTAACTTCTGAGCTGGGGGCTAGAGAATGACTGGAATTGGCCCAGGAAAAGTGGGCAGTGTTGGGGGAGTGGGAGCAGAACTCATTCCAGAAATATGCAAAGACCTGGAAGTGATGGCACCTTCAGGGATCCCTGACATTTATATTTTGCTAAAGGTGAAATTAATCCCTTGCCTAAAGGCTTGTGCTGCTCAGGGCTTGGCTGAAGAAAAGGAACATTTTTTGAGCCATAGTTTAGTTCTGGGCTGCCCCAAAACCTCCAGAAATGCTGTGTGGAGGCCATGCACATCCCTGGTGGTTCTCTGCTCTTTCTTTGGACAAGGTTATCCCTGTACTCATCTCCCTGTGCCAACACAGGTTGAGAGGTTCTTGAGGTCAGTGACTGGGCCTCCACCAATGTGGAGTTAGAAGGGTCTATCAGCCAAGGGGATTGGCTTGGTCCCCTGCAGTAGCTGTGGTCTTGTAGTCCACAGTTGTGATGGGCTCAGCGAAGCTGCATGGCTCACATGTTTGCTAGTGCACACTGATGTTAGTGCTGACATTTTGAGCACCTCCTTCCCCCATCCAGGGCTGTAGCCCCCCACCAGGCCCACTGATAGGGCTCTGAGCTGTGTTAATCAGCTTAACCAAATGTCCTGGAGGGAACTTCAAAAGTTCATAAAAGGGGTCAGCAGATGGTGTAATGGTTATGTCAGTGGACTCTCATGTAGTGGACTGTGGTTGGAGTCCAGGACCCAGTAGCTTGAAACTCACACCGGGTGTATGTGTATGCATGCCCAGGATCCTGGGAGGAGAATGGAAAAGTGACTGTGGCATGGCCATTCCCTCTGGGGGGTGATTTCTTGCTTTCTGTCTCCCTGTCTGTCTGTCTCTCTGGCAAGTGCACATGCCCTATAGCAAAAATCTCTTTAAAAAAAGTTCATGAAAAACTAGAATTAAAATACGAGTTTATTTTGGTGCAAAAAAAAAAAAAAAAAAAAAAAGAGAGAGAAAATCCATGCAGAATTTTTTCTTTAAAAAAAAAATTATTTATTGGGACCAGCAGTTAACGTAATAGCTATGTTGCTGAACTCCCATGTAGTCGACCACGGTTCAAGTCCTGGACCCAGTGGCTTAAACTCACGCCGGGCGTGTGTGTGTGCCCAAGATCCCAAGAGGAGAATGGGGGAGAAGGGATTGTGGTGTGGCCATCCCCCCTGGGGGGGTGATTTCTAGCTTTCTGTCTCTCTGGCGAGTACACATGCCCTGTAGCAAAACAAACAAACAAACAAACAAAAAAACCCAAAGAAACCATAAAACTCAAAAAATTATTTAATTTATCATTATAATTATTTTAATTTGCTGCAGGGCACACATGCTCAGGGGGGTGGGGGTAGAAAAAGAGAAAGAGGGAAAGTGAGAAAGCAAGCTACCAGGTCTAGGACTTGAACCTTGGTCAGCCATGTGGGAGTCCAGTGCCCTAACCACCATATCACCTGCCAGCCCAAATAGTTTTTCACTATATACATCTGTATAAACTTTTGGAAGTCGCCCCCCCACCCCCATACACAGCCCCAGAGGCTCTTCTACTAGTGCCGCCATTGCTCTGCTATAACCCATCTTCTCTTCTCTATGGCCTCTCTCCAGTCTGATCCGCCATCTTCCTCACTTGGGACACTCCATTAGCTAAACAGATCTCTCTGCCTCCTACCATTCAGTTTCCTGATTCAAGTCAGAGAGATCTTTCCTAAGGGCAAATCTGACCATGTCACTTCCTGAGCTTGAAGCCCTTCAAAGTCTCCAGTGCTCTCTGGATAGAGCTCTAATAATTTAACATTGCTTGGTTCATTTGTTTTCCAGCCTACAAATGTTGACCGAACACCAATGGGTGATCCTTCCTAAGTTTGATGAAGCATTAGCTTTTGAATCTTGGTAGGAGTGAGTCTAATGAGACCATATCCCATTCCCATGGGCTCCAATACATCCCTCTTTTTGCTGAATTTATGACAGAGTCAGTTTATGATACTTGAGACAAACAAACAAAAACCCTAATAGAGCCACCTCTCATCTTTCAGCGTGAATGTCATGTAGGCTACTATCTGCCCCTCCAGATCCATTCACCATGCTTCTATACCCTGGTTGATGCCCTTGGACACTGCCCAATCAACAGACCTCCTTCTGGTGAGTTCAGCCAATGCTAAGTATCAGCAAGGCCATGTGGGGGGTGGAGGGGTGGGATTATAGTGAGGGTCAGTTGTCTTTCCTGGGTCCCTGGGCTGGGGAGAGCAGTGGCTATGTCCCTAAGTGAATATCTGAATTATTAGACTTCAACTGTAGAATAAATTTCTATTATATTGAGCCACTAGAGATGACAGGGTCTACCTATTATAGCAGCTAGAATTACCTTAATAAACCTGTGAGCAGATTAATTGGGAGTAGGAACTAGCAGGACTTGTTAACATAGTGGCTATTATAGGTCAATGGGAAGAAAGTCAAGAATAACTTTAAAGTTTTAGCTTGAGCAACCATGGAGATAAAGTTGTTATTTACTGAGCCAGGAAAGATGTCAGAAACTTTTTACTTTTCTGTGGGAATAGTGTTGAGTTTAGAACATGAATATCTGTAGTGTCCAGAAAACATCTGAGTGGATATGTCAAGTAGGAAGTTAGACGTAAGGATTCAAAAGAGGTCTGGTCTGATGACATAGCTTAGAGAATTGTCTTAAAGATGGTGTCTAAAGTGCACAGTAGGTACTCAATAAACATTCTTTGAATAAGAACATGAATCACCTCCTCTTCACTTCTACTCAGCCTTTGGAAATAGGTGGGCACGAATCATCTAAAAGTGATTTAAAAGTCTCCCCAAAACCTGAAGCAAGCTGAAGAACCATCCATTCCTTGTTTTTCTCTCATATACCCATTGAAGGGTCTCTGTGAGCTCATAGAAGCTCTGAGAATCAAGCTATTCAAAGTTTGAATGTAGGTAATTTTGATGATGCTTAAACCTGCCTTCCTGCTGCATTGGGTGAAACATTCATCTTTGATGCAATGAAAACAACTTGAATTTCTGCCTTTTATTCCTTTCAGAAGCTTCATCTAATGGGTTGGGGTTTGAAAACAGTATAAAAAAGGTAAGATGGCTTCACCTGCCTCCAGATTATTTCCCCCCCCCACACACACTTCTGGGTTATAGGTCTTTTGCCCATGAAGATTTTTGGAGGGGCCGATGTAGAAGGAAGGGATTCTGGGTAGGTTGGAAGACAGTTGGGCTAGGAAGACTCCCCAGGGAAAGTCAGTACTCTCACTCAATGGGCTGTAGTCCCAGGGTAGTACAACTCAAATGTCTGTTAAGAGCCAACCAGTTCCTGAATCAGAGCAATTGGTTACTTGGGGACCTTAAAGAACTGGAGAGCACAGGTCTTGAGTAAAAGGGTGGATACAACATGGCACCAACTGATGGTTGCCATTTGAACACAAGTCTACTATTACTTAGGTCTTCAGGATTCTCAAGAGATTCTCAATTCAAATTTGATATGAAATCTGAGTTTTAAATGGTAGCAACTAATTGAATCTCAAAAAGGCCTCTGGAAGCCAAACATAGAACATGTGCATAGTGTCAATGATGAATCAGCTTGAAACCCTAAGGGAGTTGTGAAGTGGACATGTGCTCTCTCCCATCCCAGTAAATTGTCCCAGGAGAATTATGACTGAACCAGCACATGTTCACTGACTCGGTCAAATAATTGTGAACCATATGTAATTCTCTTTATCCCTCCTTTGGTAAGGTAAATGTATTAAGTTTTCATCAAGAGAGAAATAAAGAAAAGATAAACTGACTGAGAAAGAGCCAGACTTTGAGCACCAGATCTGTCTACTGTAGAAATCCAGGGCTGGGTGGGAGCACATGGCTGGCACATAAAACATCTTTGAATAAAGTAACGAATGAAGTAAAATGGGTGAGTAAAAGAAGAGACAATCACATGTTTCAGGGCGTGGGAGAAGTGTTCAATGGTCCTCCAAGGCCTGCATTTCAGTACTCTTACATCCAAGTATTCTCGAAGGGGATGCCTATAGGATGCTGGTGTTAACTGAGGAACTCATGCACTGAGGAACATTAATTTAGCATCACCAGGGTCTATGTGGTTGACCTGGCGTTCATTCTCTCTTTAAAGCATAATTTTTATTCCTTTCCTTCACTCTACTAGAGTTCTCTCAAGCCTTTAAGTCACAGATCCAAACTTCACTATAAATGAAGCAGTCATTGACTGCCCCCTGCAACTCCTGACAATAGCAGCAGCAATAACATTTCAATGTAGTGGACAGTTACTGCATGGTAGATCCTGTCCTAGATGTTGGTTTCAGACACCTTTCTTCTTGTCATAGATCCTAGTCCAATGACCATGACAGTAAGCACATGACTAAGGCCTGGCCAACCACCCTTTCCTCAAAGAGACTGATCTGAAAGGTGGACTGTGACTCAAACAGAGCCAATCAGGGCCTTCTCTGAAATTGATATACTACTACTACCAGATGAAGGGAGCTCTTTTTCTGCTAAGGTTGATAAACTGTGCTGTTGTTCCTGCCATTTGGAAAAGGCTTATCAGTAGGAGGAGAGGATGAGGTCTCCAATTCAAGAAAAGAGATAAGCAAAGAACAGAGAAAACTAGAGAATCATGTATTACTTTTTCTGCCCATCCAGAGTTGGATTTCTGTCTCTTACAACCAAAAGACTCCTGACCAATAAAAACTTTTATATACTTTGTGTACCTAACTCTCTCAACAGCCCTGTGACATTGGTACCAATAACTTATATTTTAAAAATGGGAAAATAGAGGCTCAGAGAGGTGAAGTGAGTTGCCCAAGGTCATACAGCTGGGAGGAGACCAGTTTGTTGACTCAGGACCTGCTCGATTGCCACCATGTTGCTCTGTCTGTCCTGAGAAACAGTTGTCTGGGTTGGAGCTTACATAATGCTTTCTGCTGTTAGTGCAAGCTCCAGTAGGACAAGAATGTCTCCAACTAAGAAGTCTATCATTCCTGGATTAGAAAGAACTGCAGAGGTCGCTGGGGTTCTCTGCAAAGAGTAGGCAACAAGAATCAGAAGACTCCCAGGGTGAGTTATGTTTCTTTCTAGCTGAGAAATTCACTTAATGTCTCTGAATTTGAATTTCTTCATCTATGAACAGGGGCTAATACTCAGGATAATACTTCAGATACAAGACTGTTGTGACAATTAAAGGAGATAAAAGTAATGAAACTACTTAAAAACCTAAAGCCCTATACAAAAGTAAGGCACAGATACTATTGTTTACCATGTGATTATTAAATCCCATCTCAGCCTGTGCTTCAATATTCTCAATACAAAAAACTCACTGTTTTTCAAGGCAGTTCTTGCCACATGTGGGTCATTTTGATTAGTACAAAAAATGTACATGACAATTTTAGGTATTTCCTCCTCAGACTGGTTCTATTCTACTCCCATGGGTTAGGTCCCCTTCCTCTTCTTCACCCTTCCTCCCTCCCTCCTTCCTTCCCCCTCCCTCTCGTCCTTGCATCCACCCATCCACTCTGATAAATACTGAACATAGTTGCAAAAGAAGACGGTCTCGTCCACACCAACCTCACCCTATCTTTCCAATCGATTCTCTACCCATAGAGTGATTTCCCAAAATGCAAATATAGCCAGCTCTGTCACCTGCTTATTTCAAGTCCATCATCAATAGTCCCCAAGATAGGAGCAGCTACAGGCCCCTGTATGACCTGCCCCAGCTCACCCCTCACGTCTCACCTCCCTCAGCCCCACTGTCTATACTCCAGTTGAATAGAGTAGCACAGTTGCTAGAATGTGCCACTGTCCCCCCCCCCCCCCCGGGCCTTTGCACAAGCTATTTGTTATGCCTGGACCACCTTCCCACCCCTCTTTTTAAAAATTTTATGCTTATATTATTCTTTTTTAAAATTTATTTATTATTATTAGTCATACATTAAATCACTACACATCATTTAGATTGCGAAGAGACTTTACCCAGCATGATATACACCTCAGTCCAGCCCAGTTGAGACCACCATACACATCCTTGTCAACAGGTAATAAATCTTATCTGTGTCCCACAAGTGTCTTACCTCTCCACCCCCCCCCCCCCCCAATTTCCTACGCTCTTCCTCTGCCACACTCTATTTCCACTTTATCTCTAGTGTCCATTACAATTCTTTTTTTTTGAGAAGTTTTCACTATAGGGCACATGCGCTCGCCAGACAGACAGAGACAGACAGACAGAAAGCGAGAAATCACCCCCTGGGGGGATGGCCACGCTCAATCCCTTCTCCTCCATCCTCCTCTCTGGATCTTGGGCATGCACGCACACGTGCCCGGTGTGAGTTTAAGCCACCGGATCCGGGACGCGAACCGTGATCGACTACATGGGAGTCCAGCGACATAGCCATTACGCTAACTGCTGGTCCCTACAATTTTTTTTTCTTTTTTTTTTTGGAGAGGTTTTTGCTATAGGGCGCGTGCGCTCGCCAGACAGACAGAGAGAGACAGAGAGATAGAAAGCAGGAAATCACCCCCCAGGGGGATGGCCACGCCGCAATCCCTTCTCCTCCATTCTCCTCTTAGGATCTCGGGCACGCACGCACACGCGCCCGGCGTGAATTTAAGCCGCCGGGTCCGGGACTCGAACCGCGGTCGACTACGTGGGAGTCCAGCGACATAGCCATTACGCTAACTGCTGGTCCCATGGTCCCTACAATTTTTAATACTTTTATATTTTCCAATCTTTCAGTCTCTACCATAGAGTGTGACCAGTTGGTATACATTAAGTGGAGACATACTTTTTTATCCCTCAAGTTTATTTCTTCCATAAGAAAGAGAGCATGCATATGCCTAAGAGAAAGTACCCCAACAGGTGCTTGATACTCTGATTCACCTCAGCTTTCCGCTGGGCCTGGATTATGGGCACATGCAGGCCTGGTGTACTCAGAGAGGTTCCCAATTTTGAACCATAAACCTTCTCATGCAGAATTGCCTCTTAGAGCATTGCATTTTACCACAACTCAGTGCCACCATCCTCCCGCACCACTTTACTTGGCTACACCCTACTTATCCTTCAGCTGTCAGACACTGCCTCCTCCAGGAAGCCTCTCCTATCTCCTAAGAATGTGTGTTGTGATCTCTCTATGTTCCTAGAGCCCCTGGACTCATCTCTAGCCCAGCAGTTCTTTGCTCCCTGGTTGCCTGTCATCATTGGTTCCCTGAGTGTTGACACTGCAGTCTAGCTTTTTTTTTTAATTATTTGATTTTATTTATCATTATTACTTTTTTTCATATGTTACAGGATACATGTACTCATCAGAGAGAAGCAGAGAGATAAAGTGAGAAAGCAAGCTGCCAGACCCAAGACTTGAACCATAGTTGGTCACATGGGCACGAAAGTTTGTAGAATGATGGAATTAAAATGTAAGTTTATTTTGGTGCAAAAAATGTTTGTAATTAATGGACTTTTTTTTTGTTGTTGTTAATTGCCAGAGAGCAAATGTATTTACCAGAGAGAAATGGGGAAGGAGAAAGAGAGAGAAAGCACCCTCAACAAGGTGCCTCCATTTCTCCCTCCCATCAAGATTCTAGGTATGCACACACATATGCCAGGGCTGAGATTTGAACCGCAGTGTCCATATATGATCTTGAATCCAATATGGCACTTAACCACTACACTGCAGGGCTAGCCTTTGTTTCTCCTTGTACTTCTAGAAAACCCCTTGTAAAAGGTCTATGTGTATGTGAGTGCATGTGGGTGTTTATACTCCTGACGTGGTACTTTGCCAGGGACTGGAGTAAAAGGCTGCTCGTGGGATGCTGTGGGTACAGTGATTATCTCCTCTAACTGTGGCGTCCAACGTTCTGGGTTCGAATCTTCACTCTAACATTTCCTGGCTAGGTTCCCTGGGGGCAAGTCATTGAGTTCTGCTGTGCCTCAATTTCCCCCTCTGTAAATGGTATTGATAATAAAAGCACAAGCTTTTGGGATCAGGGTATTCAGTGATATGAATACCCTAGTGCAGAGCTAGGGTGTCCCAACAGTTTAGTGCATTATCATTTTCCTCCTTTGCATTTACATGTAAACCACTCTGCTTATCCTGCTATCCTGGCCTTGGCTGGCTCAGCTGCTAACCTGTGTGACCCTGGACAAGTCTCTTGCCCTGTCTGGGTCTCCCTATCAGCTCTCAGATTCTTCCACCTAGGCTTGAAGCAGTTGTTGGACCACCTGGCCTCACCTGCCCTTTCAGGAGGGATCAGCAGGCTGGTGGGGTGAAAAGTGGGACCTGAGTTGGGACCAGCAGTTAGTTTAATGGCTATGCTGCTGGACTCTCACGTAGTCGACTGCGGTTCGAGTCCCAGACCCGGTGGCTTAAACTCACGCCGGGTGTGTGTGCGTGCGTGCCCAAGATCCCGAGAGGAGAATGGAAGAGAAGGGACTGCGGTGTGGCCATCCCCCCTGGGGGGTGATTTCTCGCTTCCTGTCTCTCTGTCTCTCTCTGTCTTTCTGGTGAGTGCATGCGCCCAATAGCAAAAAACTGTCTCAAAAAAAAAAAAAAAAAAAAAAAAAAAAAAAAAAAAAAAAAAGTGGGACCTGAGCCACCTGGGGCAGATTTGCCTGCAGAAGCCCAGAGCCTGGCTAACGGGCCAGATACAGGTAGAATGGCCAACCTCTGGCCTGCCCAGGGCTCTCCTGGTTCAAGCACTGGAAGTTCATGTCCTAGGCATCCTGAATCCCAGGCACCCCAGATATGAACTGAGATGTATCCATTACACATCTGGGAAATTGATATAGGATGATGAGGCTCAGACGGGAACACACAAACATGGCACTTGGCGGCCACGGAGGGCTGCATGATGCACTTGGCAGGGCTGGTTGAGGGTGTGTGTGTTGGGGGCTGTGGTTTCAGCAGGGTAAAGGAGAAGGTGGAGGAGCAGGTGCTGCTGCTGCTGTTTCTACTCCTGCACATTCTTCCCTCCCCTGATGTTGGCCATGCAGGGACACAAAAGCTTTTACAGTCTCAGCGTCTTGCTCAGGCTGCACCTGCTACCTGGACTACTCTTTTTCTCCTCTTTTGTTTGTTTTTGAAGAAATCATACTGATCTGGGCCAGGTGGTAGCACAGTGGTGGTAAAGCTGGGCCACAGCCAGACTCACGAGAGGGCTCATATTGGGCTGTGTCCCATCCCAGGCTTCAGTGCCCCTGATCCGGGCTGGCTGGGACTGAGGGTGGACTGTGGCATGAGGACCCTGTTGGAAGTGCCTCCTTTTCTCTCTCTCTCATGGAAGAAATGAGTGAATTAACTTTAAACTAACACACATGGGCCAGTGGGTGGTGTGGTATTTAAGGCACTGGATTCCACATGGCTGACCCCACGATTCGAGTCCTGGATCCAGTAGCCTGAAACACATGTGGGGCATGTGTGTGTGCATGCATGCCCAAAATCCCGCGAGGAAAATAGAAGAGAAAGGACTGCAGCATGGCCATCCCCCCAAGGGGGGAGGTGATTTCTACTCGCTCTCTATCTCTCTCTCCAGTGAGTGCATGTGCCCTATGGCAAAAATCTAAAAAAAAAAAAAAAAAAAAAATCACATATTCCCTAAAAAAAGAAAAAAAAAAAACCTACCAACCCATCAAGATCCAGCTTTAAATGCTCCCTCCTTCTCTGCCCTGCCAGCTGCCTGTTGCAATAGTGTGAACCTTCCTGCATGGTGCTCCAGCTGCTCTGAGGAAATCCCTCCATTCTGATGCTGGGTGCCCATGGGCATCTTCCCAAAATACTCTTTTCCTGGATAACAGAAGTTGGAGGAGGAGAAACCTCTTAGGGCAATTATATGATATAATTAATTTAAACTCCTTAGAACACTGCCTGGGACAGGGTAAGTAGTCAATAAATATTTGCAATTATAGTAATGATGACAGCAACACTAGAGAAATAAACAAGTGTTGGTGACGATAATGATCATGTTTATCTGAGGGAATTTCAAAGAGTTGGTGGTAAAATAGAATTAAAGTACCCATTTATTTTGGTGCAAAGAAAATTTGAAATCCATTGCACAGGTTTTTCATAATACATTTTTTCCACCTTTTGTTTTAGTTTTTGTTTTGTTTTTGCTAGACGGCATGTGTACTAGGGCTGGCAGGTGGTGTGGTGGTTGAGGGCACCTGTACTCGCCAGAGAGAGACAGAGACAGGGACGGGTGGAGGGGAGTAGAAATCACCTTGCTAGGGGGATGGCCACACCACAATCCCTCTGTCTCCATTTTCTTTCTCAGGATTTTTGGCATGCATGCACACATGCTCAGCGTGCTTTTTAAGCTGCCGGGTTCAGGACTCAAACCATGGGGTCAGCCATGTGGGATACTCCACATCACGTGTGGGCCCTCCATGATCTATTTTTTTTTTTTCCATGCCCTGGGCATACCTGTTGTTTCTCTTCTCCCCATCCCTTCCTCTTATCTATTAAGAACTGGACCCGTAACATTGAAATAATCGAAAGAGTAGCCTAAATGCTGAAACGGAGACCAGGATGTCTAGAACCACTTCTGTTACATAACAGAGTCTGGGAATCACAGAAGGGAAGGAAATGAGATACAATAATTAGAGCAAAGGAAGCAAAAGACAAGAAGCTCCCTAATTGTATCTACATGAAACTTAAATAGATAACGATACAATTCAACAGTAAACTGCTGTGCCTTGCATCCTCTACTTCCAGGAAAACACATGAAAATATTCACTAAAATGGAACATTCGCCAAAAAGTTCCATTTTTACTCAAAGGTACAGAATAGAATAATTTGCACCATTTCTTCAATTGCATCATTAGAAAGAAAAAAAGAAATGGTTGTGGACACACAAACACACACATACTGGTTTATGTATGTTTTTTCCATGAACCCACACACGAAAAATTAGTAAGCTCAGGTCTAGCCTTGGTGGTGCAGTCAGTCAGCAGCTTACTGAACTGCAGTGCTGGAAGCCACTGGCGAGGGATTCAGGCCAACCCTGGTTGACCTGAAGCACACCAGGCATCCCCAAGATCCTGTTGAGATAGAAAGTTGGAGGAAGGGGACAATGGCATGATGAGACCTACAGAGAGTGTTCCTGTTTCTCTCTCTCTCTCTCTCTTGCACACACACACACACCCGTGCACATGCACTCTATCATAAAAAAAAATACTGGGTTGCTGGAAAAGTTATGATGTATTTTTTCTTTTTTTTTATATATATTTATTTTATTTTTTCATGGTGTGTTTTTCTATGCAAAAATGCATCATGACTTTTCCAACCACTCAATAAGCTTCCCCCCCCCCCCTTTTTAAGGTTTTTGCCATAGGGTATATGTACTCATCAGAGAGAGACAGAGAGAGGGAAAGTGATAACCCCCAACCCCCTGGTAGAGGGGTTAGCCATCCTGCAGTCCCTACTTAGGATTTTGGTCACGCATGCACACACGCTGGGTGTGATTCAGAAGCCGCTGGGTCTGGGACTTGAACTGGGTCATTCATGTGTAAATCCAGTGCCTTAACCACCATGCCACTTGCTGGCCCCTAAGTAAACTTTTGAAAAATTAGGAATCCTAATAGGAGAAACAGAGATTTGGAGTAGAAAGGAAAGGTGTTTTTTTTCTTTTTAAACTATGTAACCCCTTTTACTTTGTGTTTGTGAGAGATTTTTTTTTCTATAGGGCATGCGTACTCACCAGAGAGACAGACACCCCAGGGGGATGGCCACATTGCAATCCTTTCTCCTCCATTCTCCTCTTGGGATTTTGGGCACACATGCACTCACGCCCCATGTGAATTTCAAGGCTTTGGGTTGCTGGCCTTACCTCCTTTTTTTTTTTTAAAAAAAAGAGAGATTTTTGCTATAGGGCATGTGTGCTCTCCAGAGAGACAGAGAGAGAGAGAGAAAGTGAGAAATCACCCCCTGGGGGGAATGGCAATGCCATAATCCCTTCTCCTCCATTCTCCTTTCAGGATTTTGGTCACATAAATATGCGCTCCCGGCATAAGGTGTAAGTCACTGGGTCCGGGACTTGAACCATGATCGACTATGTGGGAATCCAGTGACATAACCATTATGCCATCTGCTGGTTCTCACATCTCTTATTTTTATGAAGTATATTTTTCTTCAATTAATGCACATAACTAGAGTATTTACCAACAAAACAAAACAAATAAGCAAAGTGAAAAAACCCCAACAACCTAAATGTATACATGTATCCATCTTGGGTTGCCCTATATCCTTTTATACATGTTTGATGAATGAATGTTAAACCATATGCAGATTTCAAGGCCTCCTTTGATCCTCCAGTCTAGCAGGTACTAGAGCAAATTCTTTGACAAGATGGCAACGATCACGTTTAACATTTGTTGAAGACTCTCGGTGCTGGCTTAATCCTAAGCGCCCTACAGCAGCGCTCTCTCTTCTAACTCTGAAAACATTGCAGACCTGATGTAGCTTCTGTCTATAAAATGCTGACTGTGAACCCCCCCAACAGGAAGCACTAGCCCATGATTCTCAGCAGGGTCTTTGTGCTTCTGAGGTATATTTGGCAATGCCTGGGAACATTTTTGGCTGTCACACCTGGGGTGCGTAGAGCTTAGAGATGTCCTTAAACATCGTCCAATACTCAAGGCAGCTGGCACCACAAAGAGTGACCCAGGCCAACGTGTCACAGTACTGAAGTCCAGAGACCTCGCTCGATATGTGTGAGCTATTTCACCCTGCCAGTGGACCTGTGATGTAGGATCAGGGAGAGGGAAACTGAGGCTCAGAGAACTTCAGACCAATCCCACGGAACCAAGATGTGATTCCTGATTGATGGGGGAGAAGGTGGAGGAGGCTGCCTTGGGTACAGGGGCTGGAGGGGAGACACCGACTGGAGCAGGTGGACCCTCCCATGTAGCTGAGCACAGTTCTGTCTGAGGGTCACTGGAGGGTCAGGTCTGGGCCGAGTGGCTTGTCCAGAGCCCAGAACCAGCCTGTGGGGAATTCTCCCTGCCGGCCAGAGCAGCCACCAGATGGAAGGCCGGGCAGTTTAATATGTGACCATCTGTAGCCAGCAGCCCCCAGACGAGGCAGGCAGCCCCTCCTGGAAGATGAGAAGGTTCTTCTGACAACAGTGTGTTGGGTTGGCTGCTGCTCCAGGATGGCCGGGCTGTGGAGAATGAAGCGTCTCACACACCACAGATACTTATGTGCACGTGCATACACATGCAAGCTCTTGCACATGGCCTGCAGTCCTGCATGGCAGGCACTGAGACCACTGGTGGCTGTGACTGTCAGACCAAGCACCCCATCGTACACCTGTCCCATCTCAACACCTTTCCTTAGAAACTGGTGGGTACTGAGCTCCGATGGAGGGTTTCTCAGCCTCCTGTGTGAACATAAGGAAGACCACCAATATTGTTGTGAATGGAGGCAGCATCCGGGGGGGCAGGTGGAGGTGGCAGGGGCAGTCACCGTCACCGGCCTCCAGTCCTCCCTAAGCCTTCAAAAAGACCCAGCCTCCTCTTCCTTATGTGTGCTGCCACCAAATTCTCTGCTCCTTCCTGATCTGCTTCTGGGGAAACACAACCAGCTTCACTCCTTGGACTTGGGATGGTCCTCATGGGTAACAGAATCATTAAAGATACACAACTCTTAATAACACAGGAACTACCATTAATTGGGTTTTTGTATCAGGCACAGTCCCCTGGACACACGAGTTGTCTTTATATCCTTTTTTGTTTCTTAACATTTTTGCCACAGGGTGCATATGCTCACTAGAGAGACAGACAGTAAGAAGGAAAGTGAGAAATCACCCCCCAAAGGGCTGGCCATGCCACAACATCCATTCTCTTCCATTCTCCTCCTGGAATTTTGGGCATGTATATACAAGCTCCTGGCGTGATTTTCAAGCCTCCGACTGGGTCCAGGACTCAAACCACAATCACCAAGATCACAGAGAAAATGTGTTATTTGAGGATTTTCTAGTGCGTTGAGACTTGCTGCAGATTGTGGCAGAAGGTTCCAGAGTAGGGCATTTGTCAGCACCTCGGTTCATCCATGTCCCCATGGGATCTTAGTGGACCCTCTTCAATGAGAGACAAGAGTTGCTTCTAATCAGTCTCTACCTGGCTACCTCTCAGATCCTGGGAGCACTGTGCTATCTGAGGTGGTTAAAGTCCACTCCCATTGTCGGGTAGGGGTTAACATTGTTGACTTATTTAACCAAAGCTGTCTTTAGAAATAGGACCACCAACCACAACCCAGGAAGTCCACATCTGAGAGCGGCTTGAACCTTTGAACTTGTCATTTCCGAGCCCTCACCCTGTTCAGAAGGTCCATTCTTCCTTGATTCTCTAATTGTTTAACTGAATGTGACTAAGGGCTAAGTCCACGCCAGCAGAAGAACACAAGCACACAGGCGGCAGGTTCTGCGTTGCGTGCTCTTTACTCTGAGAAGAGACTTTGCAAATCACCTACCATGTGCTGGGTACTTTGCAGGCCCCTTGTTTTCTCATCCTTGTGGTGGTCCAGGGAGGCTGGATTGACACTGTTTCTATTGCACAGGTCAAGATATAGGAGCTTAGAAGGGTTTTGTGGCTCGGTTAGGGTCTGGCCATCAGCTGGTTGCAGAAGCGGGATGGGGAATCAGGCTTGGCTGGGGCAAGTCCCCATCCTTGCCAGGTGTTTTGTCTGCCTGCAGCTGGAAGAAAGGCTGCCAGTTCTGCGCTTGTCAGGGTCAAGAAGGGGACATGCTATTGCTGGCTTTGCCACCTTTGTGGGGGGACGCCTAGGCAGTTTCCTCCTGGTAGGATTAGCTCTGCTCTCATGATTTTAACCCAAAGAGACAGCGCTGGCTATCAGTATCAGGGGCCTTCAAGTCTCCAGTGAGACCAAGCCAGACAGGCTAAGGAGTTTGCTCTAACGGGCCCAGAATACTCAGTCTGCCCCGGGCAAGGAAACCACATCACTGAACCACGGTTCATCTGCAAGGTTTCCCCAGCCAGCCTGGATGCTGGCTTCCTGACCCCATTAGTCAGAGATTCAACTTTCCAAGTTCAGGGTGGCCTAGACAGTCTGTGACCGGATCCCAGAGACCTTGCCTGACCTTTGAGGAGTAACATGCCAAAGATGACAACACAGTTCAAGTTCGAGCAGCTCCTCCCAACTTGTAGGTCACCTACCCTGCCTTCTCTAAGCCCCAACTTGGCAGTGGTTTTGTTTTTTGAGTTTGCTATAAGATATGTGCGCTCTCTGGAAACAGAGGGGGTGGGAGTGAGAAGTCAAGATGTCACCTCTTCCCCCCACCCCAACCCTGCCAAGAGGGGATGGCCATCCTGCAATCTCTTCTCCATTCTCCTCTTGGGATTCTAGGCATCCATGCACATATGCCTGCCATGATTTCCAAGCTACTGGATATGGGACTTGAACTATGCAGTCACCATGTGGTATTTAGCTGCCTCAATCTTTGTGCCACTTGCTAGTCCCTTCCTCACATTTTTTTGTTTGTTTTAAAGAGAGGTTTTTGCTATAGGGTGTGTGTGCTCACTAGAGAGACAGAAAGTGAGAAATACCACCACCCCCCCCCCGGAGGGATGGCCACACCACAATCCCTTCTCCTACATTCTCCTCTAGGGATTCTGGGCACTCATGCACACGTGCTGGTGTGAGTTTCAAGCTGTTGGGTCTGGGACTCAAATGGGGACTGGCCATGTGGCAGTCTAGCCCCTTAAACACTATGTATCCTGCTGCCACCCCCCCCCCCCCCACACACACACACAAACACTTATAAAAGCAGGAATTCACTGTTTTTTGTTGGGAAATCACTTTTTCTACTTTTACCAAACAAGGTATAGGTGATCTCCCAGGGTGGGTGTGAGGATTGAATAGGATGATACCTGGAAAACATTTAACTCAAGGCTGGTATGCAGCAAGGACACCAATGGTCCCTGAGAGGTGAGAGCTCAGGTACTCCCAGGTGTTCCCCCTGGATCCTCGAGACTCCTATCCCTGGGACTGTGGGCAAGACCTAGCAACCTGCTCCTACTGCAGAGAACACAGCAAGTGACGGGGTGTCTTCTGAGATCAGGTTAAAAGAAGGCAGTGGCTTCTGCAGGTTGAGAGCTGTCCTTGAAGGGGCCCATGTCGCAAGAAGCTGATGTCAGTCTAGAGCCAACCAGCGAAGGTCTGAGGCCTGCCAAGAGCCTTGTGAGTGAGCTGGAAAGGTGAGTGAGAGGATCACTTCCCTCTCCAAGCCTTTAGGAGGATAGTATTGTGTAGACACCGACACCCTCTAATGTACTTGCTGTTTTTCTATCAACTGTTACTTTGGCACCTGCCCACCACAACCCACTGACCAAGTACTCACTATCTGCCAGCCAAATGTGACCCATTTACCTCCTTTAAGAAAACAAACAAAACAAAACAACACTCCACTTTTGAAAACTGAGGCTCGGGGAGGTTAAGGGTCTGACGCAGGATCACACAGCCAGTATGCAGGGTCCACGCTGGGATCAAAACAATGTCAGCCTGGCCTCTAAGCACCTGCCTCCTGACAGGTGGAGGTTGAGCCCTCTGAGAAGCAGAAGCCCCCAGCAGCCTTTAGCTTCCTCCAGGGAGCACCCTCACCCCGCAGCAGGCTTGGTAAAGGGCGTCTGTGTGCTCCAAGGGTCACCTAAAGCTGAGACTATTTCCAACAGACCCAGAGATGAGTCTGGTTTGTGGCGTCTTCCTCTTACATAGGGGAAGGGTGCTGCAGCAGGCCTGTGTGGCAAGAGGCCCACCTGGAGGCAGGGGGATGGCTGAGGTGGCCTGAGTTCTGGATACTCAGGGATCCCTTTCCACATTCTTTGGGCCTGATCAGGGGCTTTGGCCACAGGCTCTGGCTGTGGGTCCTTGCAGGCCCCTGGTGGATAGTGGCCCCACCTGTGTGACTGAAGAAGTGAGGGACCCCTGCTGTCAGCCACCCTCCCAAGGACTTTCATCTGAGCCAGGTTTATGGTTGCTGTGACCTCATCCCATGTCTGTTCCTGCTTCCCCATAATTTATGGTCACGTCTACATTAATTGATGCTGCAGAGGCCGTGAACTGGGCTAATTGTTTCCAAATATCAAATTGCGAGGTTTCTTGGCCGATTACAGGGGCATTAGAGTGGGAAGCGGCAAGGTCCTGTTGTTGTGATAATTGATGACGGACCCTGGGGATGCCATCTGCCCGGATGGGACTCAGAGACCTCCACGTGGCATGGTCATCCGGCAAGCTCAGACACTGCAACCCCCACCACAGGAGAGGCTCATCTGAAGGAGCAGGGGAAACTCTGTGTTGATTTCAACATCTCCTATTATCACCCATTATTGTGCCATGACAGGAAGGAAGGGGTTGACGGTGCCCTTCCTGGCCACAGAGGAAGCAAATGCCTGCCAGACCATGATGATAATTATTATTGCATTACAGTGGTACTTCCTGTGTGCTACGGACTGTGCCCATACTCTCTACAGATCTCATTTAATTAATCAATCCACCCCTGGGGAAGGGATTCTCTTAACATTCCCATTTTACAGATCAGAAAACTGAGGCATGAAGATATGACATCACACAGCCACTGTATGTAGAGCTGGACTTTTACCCCATGGAGTCTGGCTCCAATATGCGTGCTCTTCACTGCCACACTAGGAGCCCCTCCAGGGAGGCTGCAGACCAGCCAAACTTGTACGACCAGTTCTGGAAACTGTTTTCCAATTGTTCCAATTCTAGTTCATTTCTAGGTCAGCCCCTTCTCACTCCTCTTATCCTGTTATCCCAGGGTCTTCTCCCTCTCCTTCATGAATCCTTACTTCCATAGGCTAGGAAGTGATAAGAGGAGTGAATGCATATTTGATGACTGCAATAAGCTATATAGCCCCAGCTAGGTACTACTTTATAGTATGTTCATTCTACTCACTGAGGTTTACGCCTAAAGTCAGACTCGGGTTCATGTATAGGTATATATCAGCTGTGCTAGCTATTGGAAATATTTAGACTAATTAAGTTCATTAGCAAATCAATTAAATGGTGGGGGGGAGGCATAGAAAGCAACCATGGATACCAGAGACAATGTGGGAGGAGGGTGGGACATGGCAGAGGGTGAGGGATAGGGAATAAAGGATGGCAAAACAAAAAAACAAAGTATACAAGACATAAGAAATGGAAAATTATTTGCTGATAACATGTTTGTTGATGTGCTTGATTGAACTAATATACAGTGTATTTTGGATGGAAAATTCATTTGTATGCTGTAATGATGTATAGTGAATTAATGTAAAAAATAAATAAATTTAAAGAAAAATAAAGAAAAAGGAAAAAAAAAGAAACCAGGGAAGTAGGGTTTATAGAGTTCCTACTACATATGAATTATTGTGTGTATATGATCTCATTTAGTGCTTACAAAAATCTTATGTAGTAGATGTGACATTATCTCTATAATAATGAGAGAGTAAGTAAACTCATGTTTAGAGAGGTATTTGACTTGCCCAAGGTCACACAATATACATGTGGTAGAGGCAGTAGTCTGACCTCAGAGTCTATTTTCATTGTGACATGTGGTCTCAGGACAACCATTCTGTTTTGCTTTACTTCTATTTCTGGCTGAGCATTTTTCACTAGGATACACATGGTAGCCAGCTGACCAGGCATGGCAAGTATCTGGCATGTGTGCATAACCTGCTCTTTCCATATCCCTGGCAGACATTACTAGTGGACTGCAGCACTCCTGCTGAGCCTGGTTCTATTCTCAAGCCTGTGGTCTAAGGTAGTCATCACAAGCCCTTCAAGATAAAAACCAGGTGCTGCTCTGTCCTGATGGTTGTTTTAAGGGTAAGGCAACACCTCTCATTCGTTGGTCTCTCATCTCAGAGCGTCAGATGACCTCCCAATAACAAGGAAGAGGGAATCCAAATGACCCCTCTGAGATTGTGGAAAACAAACCCAACCCAAAGCATGGCCTCCTCCCTAAACATGACCAGCTCTTTCTGGAATAAATCTTACCTCAATGTTACCGAATGACAGTTCTCAACCTTCACTCTTCTGAGAGCTGGTATAAGGCAAGGCACACCCATGGGCATTTATAGATTGTAAGGCCAGAAAATCAAGATGCAGAAAAGTAAAGCAGCTCAGAAGCTTGTAGCCACCAGGGCTACCAACTTACCCCAGCAATGGCTCCGTGGCAGGGGTGGGGTACAGACTCACATGTACCAGAGATGACTCCAGGCCTTTCCTTCCTGCTCACGGAAGTTTGTCAGTGACTGTAGGGAGTGTGCTCCCTGCAGAGGCCTCATAGAATCTTCTCTGATTTATCTATAGTCAACTACGTGCACACTTGGGTGCTCAGGTTGATCTCAACTCACTGGTGTTCCATGCTGGAGGTGAGAACCACTGCCCTAAGCCATGAGGCCAGAAATGACAGTCCTTCCTGCAGGGTCCAGTCTCTTCCACGCTGCCTGGCACAGTGTCCTCCACTCTTGATTCCTGCTATGTCCTGAGACTGCGAGCCTGCTTCCCCTCCCCAGTGTGTAGATAATGTCTCTTCGTCTTTCCTGACCATCTGCCCCCACTCCCACATCCCATTTTTCTCTGGAGGTACTAGTCTCCCCTTACTTTCACTGCCATGAGACTGGCTGAAGAGGGGTACCTCCAGCAGGGCAAAGTGAACACACATCAACTGAATCCTATCTCCCTTCTGATCGTCTCCAACTCCATCCCAGCCATAGTTGTTTTAAAGCATTTCTTATCCCCTGACTTGTCCATTGTCTTACTCTCCTATTAGAATGTAACCTCCCAGAGGGAAGAACTCTGTGCATTTTGTTTATTGGTTACTCCTCAATTTTCAGAATAATGCTGGAACATAGTAAGCATTCAACAAAGGCTTGCCAAATAAATAAAAGATGACTTGACTTTGAAGTGATTGCAAAGGAGGGCCTCTCTTTTCACTGGAGTTGATAAGCTAGTAAAACAAAAGACTGCCCTAAGGGAAGACACACAGAGGAAATAATACCTGAGAGGTGAACAGAGAAAGATCATTGATGACACTGATTTCCTGGATCCAGCTGTGCCTGAAGCTAGAACTAGCTACTTTCTTATTTATTCTACTGTATGTTACTCATTGTGTTAAGTGCCAGATAACGCGTTGGCAAATAAAGTGCAGGGGGCCTTGCCTTCCTAGCCTAGAGGATGAACTAGACAGCATAAAAGCAAGCAAATGAACAAAGGCTATAAATGATAAGCCAATGATACAGGATATGAAGAATGCCAGAGTGCAACAAGAGAGAATAACAGTAGAGAGTTACTTCAGCTAGGTGTTCTGAAACATGTGCTCTGACTTGAAGCTTAAATCTGAAAGTTGAGAAGTACTCCCACCCCTTAAGTGAAAAGAGTGTTTCCCAGGCAGAGGGAACAGCATGTGCAAAATCCCTGAGGTTGGAACAAGCTCGCTGTGTTAGAGGATGCCAGAATCCTGATGTAAACAGGGTAAGAGGCAACGTGGCTTAAGATGGGGGTGGATAGGTGGACATTAACTCTTTGCTTGGACTAGAACTCAGAGATTAGGGGAGACAGTTAGATTTTATCTGATGTGCGCTGGAAGCCATGAAGGGATCTGGAATAAGGAAACAATAATTACTTTATCTCTGGCTGCATATGATATGATGGGATTGGGGAAAGGCTGAGAGGAAGAAGGGAGACCTCCTACGAGGGCCTTTCATGGCTCCAGTTGAGAGAGCGAAGTGGATTGGGTTAGTGTGGTGAAACTGACAAAGCAAAAAGCAGGGAGATGTGAGATTTGTGGTCCAGATGAGTTTTATTTAATCTTTTCTATCAGAGCGAGACAGAGAGAGAAAACAGAAAGAGAAAGGCAGAGACAGGGAGATATACACATAGGAAGATGCAGAGACAGGCACCAAGAGAGACAGAGACAGGCATCCACAGGAGGGTCCTCACACTGTGATTATTTCCATTCTCAGCTGGCCTGGGTCATGGGTACATATGTGCATGCCTAGTGAGCTCAAGAAGGTCCCAAGACACAAACCTAGGACCTTACCCATGTGGGTGCAGTAGAGTTACCACTGTGCCATCAGCTCCTGTACCAATCCTTTAGAGTCATTCCCATAGAGCCTTTATAAGACACCCGCCCCCAGCCTGGCCCTGAGACACACTTAGTTATTTTTACTTGTAGCTTCCAGGATGATTCCCTTACCTGCTTTTCTCTGTGTTTTAAGCTCTTCATTACCTCCTAATTGTCCCAATTTTAGTTCTTTCTTGTTCTTGTCAAACACCAATTTAAAAAATGAGTCATCATTAACATCACGCCACTCTTCATTTAAAATTAGGCCTGTTTCCCTTGCTCTTCTTCTCTTTTTCTTCTTAAAAAAAAAAAAAAAGTAAAAAACCAAGGGAGAAAAAAAATTGTACTTTTCTGACATCGTTTTTTATTTCTTCTGCTGGCACAAATGGTATTGGCTGCTCAACTGCCTTAGTAGTTCCTTCTGTGGCTTCACTGAGCAGCCACGTACTTCTGGCTTTTGATGGCTCTGGAGGCATTTATCTTAAAGCCATGGCTCCAGGCCTCAGCACTCAGCCACCCAAAGTGGCCAGCTCAGGCATGAATCAAGTCAAGGCTGGACCATCAGGGGACATCACTGCTCACTTTGCCAACAAACCTGGTCTGATGAGATCATCTTAGGCACTTTAACTGTAGCAACTCCAAAGACCAGTAAGACAAGTGTTTTAAAAGGGTTTGCATCATTCAGTCGATCAACAAACATAGGTGGCATGTCCACTGAGTCCCAAGGTCTTGCTCCATTGGGAGGTAGGATGGCTAAAGGTGGGCTCTATATTCAAATTGCTTGAAGCTGTTTTTTTTACAGGCTGTGGAAGTTGAGGTAAATTATTTAACCTCTTTGAACCTCAGTATCCTCATCTATAAAATGGCAGAAATATAAACACCTTTCTTACAGGGCTGTTTAGAGAATTGAAATGGAGGATGTTGAAACCCTGCTTGGCTAAGGGCAATGAGAAGTTAGAGGATCTTCAGCTGGCCTACTGTAACACAACAGTTAAGCGCCTAACCCAGGAAGCCAGATCCCACATGAATGTCTGACTGCAGTTCGAATCCCAGCTCTGGAAGCTTAAATAACAAACTGGGCATGTGTGCATGCATGCCCCAACTCCTGATAGGATAGAGAAATTAAGGGAAAAGGACTGCGGTGTGACCAGGCCCCAGTGGGGGTGAGGGGTCGGGGTGCTTCCTCTTTCTATCTCTGGCAAGCACACATGCCCTTTGGCAATAAAAAAGAAAACAATAGAATCTTTGTTTTTTTTTTTTTTTTTTTTTTTGGGAGAGGTTTTTCGCTATAGGGCGCGTGCGCTCGTCAGACAGACAGAGAGAGACATAGAGACAGAAAACGAGAAATTACCCCCCAGGGGGGATGGTCACGCCGCAATCCCTTCTCCTCCATTCTCCTCTCGGGATCTTGGGCACGCACGCACACCGCCCGGCGTGAGTTGTAAGCCACCGGGTCCGAGACGCGAACCGCGGTCGACTACGTGGGAGTCCAGCGACATAGCCATTACGCTAACTGCTGGTTCCCTTTTTTTTTTTTTTTTTTTAACAATAGAATCTTGAGAGAAAAGCATATATAGAGGAAGAATCAGAGAGAACAGTAAATGTCATACAGTCACCCAACTTGAGTTTTCACAGTGAGTGAGAAATAAAATATTCACTGGCCAACTATCATAAAGAGGCCTGTGACACAGTGAGAACACTGATTCTGTTTTATGATGGTCAAGAGGAACACTATTGACAGAGCAGAAGGAAGGATAGTCTATCTTTAGGTATGTGGGAAGAGCCATGTAATTTCTCCCTGGGAAATTTCCCAAACATATATAACTTTACTTGCAACTTTAAGGGGCTTCTTGATAACAGAATCTCACCCAAGAGCCTCCATTAAAGAGTCTTGACTTGAAGGATATCATGTAAGTTTGGGAGTTAGAGTCTCAACCTCGTTTCCTCCATTGTTTCACAAAATTTAGGGAGCTGAGCCATTCTCGGGGCTCCACTTGGCACATCTGTGAAATGGACAGAGCCTCCCTATAGTTCAAGAGGGGGTAAAGAGAAATCCTGAGATGGAGGATAAGCCCAAGGCCAACTCTTCCTGTAATAAAATCCCGTATCTATCCAACTCTACTCAGTTCTTTCTTCTATCTATCCATCCATTGTCTTTCTATCCCCCATCCACCCATTCACTCATCTATTCATTCATCTTTCCTTCAATCTATCTATTTGTGTTAGTCTGTTTATCCATCCATCCATCCATCCTTCCATTAATCATTCATCTACCTATCTATCCATTTATCCTTCTGTCTATTAGGTCGTCAGAAAAGTCATGACATATTTTTTTGTTTTTCTATACAAAAATGCATCATGACTTTCCCAACAATCCAATATTTGTGTGTTAGTCTGTTCATCTATCATTCCACCCATCCTTTTGTTCATTCAGAAACTAGTAGTAATTCCCTGCAACTTGCCAGGCACTGAGTCAACTCAGGAGAATGCAAAGATAAAGAAACCATAGTCCTTTCCCTTTTTCAGCTCACAAGGCAAGAGAGAGAACTTTAATCTGCCTTTGCAATGCACATTTCTAAGGTAAAGGGCAAAATGGAGCCCTGTGTTTAGAGTTTTAGGGAAGGGAATCATTCCACAGGAACTGATGACTCAGATGACATGTGGAGCATAAACTAATTCGTGTTTACTAATACAAAGAAGGGGAATGAGCTTTCCTGGTGATGACAATAGTATGTGCAAAGGCCTGGAGGGATGAAGGAGCTACTCAAGTTCTAGGATCAGCATTTTCAGCCTTGCCCGTATATAACAATTATGGGCAGAAGACTATGGTTTTGAGGCTAATGGGGAATGCTGTGTTGTGGTGGAGAGGGTCCTATGTAGGAGCCAATAAGGAGTATTAACTGTATGGTGCTCAGGGGAGGAAACTAATTCTGAGCTGGGGAAAGTTCCAGACACCCCCTCATTGATACATGAAAGTCTTTCCAAATCTATGAGACTTATAACTCCTCTTCCCTTTTCTCAAAACCTGGAGGTACTCTGGGTTCTGGCAGTAAAACAGGCGTTAGGCCACGATTAAACATCTCCAGTACACTTAGTTATATGTGCAATTTAGATGTAATAAGAAGGCTCTTGGATTGTATAACAAAATATAAGGAGTGTGTTACCAGGTGAGGGCTGATCTCTATTTCATTAGAGGCCAGATTCATATGGCTTCAGGAATGGGAAAAGGACTTCTGAGTTTAAGTGATAACTTTTGCAACAGGGTTTATCTATGTTCCTCTCCAGGATGTCTGCTGAAATTACCAAAGGGATATAAAAACTAGTGAAAGTCTATAATAGTGGAAACTAGGGAAGAATGGCATCCACATTGGCTCAAATTTCATACATTTTATGTCAGATAGTATGTAGATGGGATTAGATTGGACGAAAGTCTGAATAGGTTCATGGAAGGTCATGTGTGAAGGAATAATTTGCCTTTAAGTCAGTGGAAGAGATTCCCAGAACACACCACTGTCAGAGAGCAACAAACATGCTCATTGAAATCCAGCTGGTGCTTCTGGGAAGGCCTGGCATGGGACACTATGTTGTAAGGAATCCCAAGAGGTAGCTAATATGTGGCTACGTGCCACTGAGGGAGCCAGGCTTGGTAAAGAGTAAAGGTGTTGCCTTCACTGTTTCTCTGATTCTCCAATCACCAAAGAAAAGACACTATGTGGCCCAACCCCTGATAAGATCGCCCATGGCACCAATCCCCATCCTGCTCTTCCAGAGTGCGGGAAAATCACAAACCAAAAATGTTCAACTTCAAAGTGCCTGTTCTTGCTTCCACTGGGCCTGGGGAGATCAATAGGATTTATGTAATCTTAGACCTGGAGGATCAATCCAGAAATTACAGAAGAAGGAATCAATTAAGGGGAAATATACTAATAAAATAGTATTTCATTATATATACACACCACACACATTTTCTGTATTTCTCAGTTGTTGGGTATTTTTGTCGATTCCTTATCTGGCTATCATGAATAACACTGTAATAGACATGGGAGTTCAGATATCTCTTTCAACATGCTTTCTTTGGGTATCTAACTAAGAGTGAGTAGTAATGAATTGTAAAGTAGATCTATTAGATCATCAGGAAAGTCATGACATATTTTTCTATGTGAAAATGCGTCATGACTTTCCCAATGACCCAACATTTATTTTTAATTTTTTGAGGGCTCTTTATACTGTTTTACGTAGCAGCTGGGTAAACAGGAACAGAACACATGTAAACAAATGAAATGTGTTATAGAATACTATAGCACAGGAAAGAGAGGTGGCAACAACTCACTATGTTTCAAAATAACTAGAAATGTGGATTTCAAATGTGCACAAAATAATGATAAATGTTGGGTCAGGTGGTGGTGCAGTGGTAACGTGACTGAGCACATGGTAAGGCTCCTGGTTCATGATCTGGGACCTCCCTGAGCATGCTATGATGGGTGCTCATGCTTGTCCATGATCCAAGAAGGCTGAGACTGACAGTGTCTTATGGTGTGAGGACTCTGTTGGGGGGAGGGTGTCTCTCTCTATCTCTCAAGAATAAACTTACAAAAAAAGAAAAGATAAATAGTGGAGATGGTAGGTATGTTTATTACCCTGATTTGATCACTGTATACGTGTTTTGAAAAATCACACTGTACCCCATAAATATGTATAGCTGTTATATGTAAATTAGACATTACAATTCAAATATAATACTAAAAATATTAATGGAAAACTGTCTTAAGGTTTTAGTCTCTGACTGAGCTAAATGAATATAAGATAAAAATCAATGTCAGAAAATTTTGGAGATAAAAATATCCTACAAGTATTTAAGAAAAAAATGAAGCAATACAAACACACACACACACACACACACAAATCCCTAGGCAACCACCAGCATCAGCAGCAAGGTAATCTTTAGAAATAAAGAAACAGAACAAGGATTTCCATAATTTTTTTTTTTTTTTTTTTTAAGAGAGAGAGTTTTGCTACATGTCACATGCGCTCAACAGAGACACAGAAAGCGAGAAATAACCCCCCAGGGGGGATGGCCACACTACAACCCCTTCTCCTCCATTCTCCTCCTGCGATTTTGGGCATGCATGCATGCACACCCTGCATAAGTTTGAAGGTGTTGGGTCTGAGACTCAAACAGCAGTCAGCCATGTGGTAATCCAGCAACCTAATCACCATACCACCTGCTGGCCTCAGTCATAGATTTCTAATGCTCAAAACAAAAAGCCAAAGAAGTAAGTGGGCAAAAGCGCTGAATAGGCACTTCACAAAAACCATACATAATTGAGCAATAGGTATAGGAAAAGCAACTGTCACTTCACAAAAACTATACCTAATTGAGCAATAGGCACAGCAATAGGCAATAAAGTCATCAGAGAAACACACATTGAAACCACAGTGAGCTCTCTCTATACACTGAGAATGGCTAAAACAAAGCAAAACAATTTTTGGTATGTAATTTGCCAGAGGGTGCATGTGCTCACCAGACAGAGAGAGGGAGGGAGGGAGGGAGGGAGGGAGGGAGGGAGAGGGAGAGAGAGAGAGAGAGAGAGAGAGAGAGAAAGCAAAAAAGCCCCCTTCCTTTCCATGGAGAATGGTCATACCGCTCTCCCTTTTTCTCCATTCCTTCCTCTTCTCAAATTTTGGACACACACACAGAAGCGCCCAGAACATTTTTCAAGCTGCCTGCTCCAGGACTTGAGCTGTGCAGTTGGCCATGTGGGATCTAGCCTCATTAACTACCACACCATCAGAGCGCCCCCAAACAAGAATCTTTGAAAATCCTGGCAATTTCAACTGCTGCAGGATACAAATCAAGAGGAGCTCTGGCCCTTCCTTGGACAATGGTAAGGTAAAATTAATCACTTTGGGGAACTGTTTGACAGGTTCTTAATGATACTCGCCTTGATACCGCAATTAGACTCCTACATGTATACCCAGGGAAATGAATTTAATATCTCCAAAAAAACTCTGTATAATAACAGAAATCTCAAACTGGAAATCACCCCAATATCTTCCACCAGGAAAATGGATGAACAAACTGAGATATACTCATTCAATGTAATATTACTCAGATGGGAAAATACTTTAAAAAAATGAATTAGTGATACACACAACAACATGGGTGAATCTTGAAAACCTAATGAGGAGCAGAATAAGCCAGACATAAGGGTCCATACTGTGTGATTCCATTTACATGAAGTTCAGACAAAACTAAACGATGCTATTATCGTAACAGTAGTGGCAGCTGGTGGGTGGAGGGATGATTGAAAAGAGGCACAAGACAATGTTATGGGGTGGTAGAAATATTTATATCTCTATCTGGTTTTGACATGGGTAATTTTTCAAAATTTTGCTGAACAGCACACAAAGATTTCTGCATATCATTGTGTGTAAAGGACAGCTCTACAATGTCTTGGTGCATATGTATGTGCACATGCTTAAGTGTACATGTGTACACACATATGCACAAATGTAATGGAGAGGTATCTATAGATGTACCTAATCCTGGGTAACAGATTGTGGTCCAAGAATTCTCCACCCTTCTGAGTACCTTTTGTGTGCCAGCAACACATTCTCAGACAAAGACTTAGAAAGTTTTCCACTTGACTTACTTCACTTAGTATTAAATCTTCTATATTTGTGGGGATAGTAGAGGTGGGTGGGAGGGGTTCAGGGAAAAAACACCTAACAGACTCAAATACGTAACATTCTCTGTTGAAAATGGTGTACATGACAACATCCCTGATTAGATTGTCATGTGTTGCATGTATTCTTTGAAAAACCATATGGTGTACTATAGAGATGCAAAGTGACAGAATGAAAATAAGAAATCACGAAAAGGAAATTAAAAAAAAAGAAAGTTAGCATTTGAGTGTCCTCAAACACACATACACACACACACACACACACACACACACACACACTCACAAAACCTTTAAAATACAAGCCCCTGTTGACCAAAAGATAAATCAAAATATTGTGGTGCTGGAAGTCATGACACATTTTTGCATAGAAAAACAGAAAGATACATCTAACCACCTATTAATAATCCAAAAATGGGGAGCACATGATTTTTAATAACTGATACAGTGCAGCAAAATCAGGAAAACAAAAAGATAAGTCTCTATTTCTTTGTCAGTAGTTACTGATGATTCAAACATAATTATCTAAAGTGATATCTAGTAGGTAAAGCTACATTATTAATACTAATACATTGAGTCTAAGCCTTCAGAATACAAGGAAAGAAACTGAGAAACTGGGGAAAGGAAAGTAGAAATAAAATATTAAGGAAATAAACAGATATATCCTCTGCCATCCTCACAGAGCAGGAAGGGCAAGGAAGCATTATTCAACCTTTAATTCCATTCAGGAGTACAGAGACCTTTTGACTTAATCACATTCTGAATGAAGGCTCTACCTCTTAATACTACTGTGTTGAGTGTTAGGTTCCAACAGGTGAATCTGGGGGTGTCACCACCGTTTAGACCATGGCACTAAGAGAAAAGATTCTATAATGCTCCAAAGTCACCCCAAAATGAGTGGTGTCACTGGGATTCAAACTCAGACAGAGTTAATAATTAATATTGACAAGAGAGCTATTCTTTTGCCTTTTTACCACATGCTCAACCAAGGTTAACACAAACTTCTGATATCTTCTATGGAAAGGTGTGATTCGAGGCATAGGAGGTACGTGGAATGGTCCCCACCCTTGTGCAGGGGACATTGTCATAAAGTGAGCAACCAATAACTAGAATCAACCAATCACAGCAACTAAATGATGGTGTTCAATTTCCTTCCTCTGCCCAACATGATCCAAAGACTCAAGGGCTAGGATAATCATGTTCTTCTTTAACTCCTCTGGGTTTAGTTTCCTCTGGCCAGTGGGATGCTTACCAGGTGATCTCTGGGGAGCTTTGAAGCAGGGGCATCAGACACCAAGCCTGCCTGAGACTCCTCTACAGACCTGGCCCTACATAAGGACACACTTCTTTCCTGTTCTCTTAGAACGTATGAAATATAAGGCATCCTAGAGCACACAGGCTGTTTTTATTGAATGAGAGTGAGCCTTTGCAGAGGAGAGTGGTTAATTGGGAGTAGTGCAGGCAAGGAATCTCAAAATTTGCTTTTAGACCAAATAAAAAAATTACAAGAGGTTCTGGGCAATGCTCGGTATTTGAAGTTGAGTGAAAGGATCCTGAGAGTTTTTGGCAAAATCGCCTGGATTTTTCCTGAGCAAACAGACAGGAGGATTGATGGAGGATCCACCAGGGGCTTGTCAGGGCTTGGTTACTGATGAATTACAGAGGACTAGGCTCAGGTAGAGAAAGACACATGCCTAGTGGAAGCAGCCAGGTCCTCTTGTGTTTCAAGGACTAATAGTACAGTAACAGCCCCTCTTACCTCCACTATTTTATTTGAGCTTTTTGACAATCTGTGAGGGAGGCAGGATAGGCATAATTTGACTAATATATATGAGAAAACTGAGGCCCAGAGAAATAACTGCCTAAGATCACATAGCTAAGTAATTGACAGTTTCTTTCTTTCTATTTATTTATTTTTTTAGAGAGAGATTTTTGCTATAGGGCACATGTGCTCGCTAAACAGACAGAAAGAGAGACAAAAAGTGAGAAATCACCCCCAGAGTATGGCCACACCGCAATCTCTTCTCTATTCTCCTCATAGGATTTTGGGCATGCATACGAACGTACCCAGCCTGAGTTTTAAGCCGTTGGGTCTGGGACTTAAACCACAGTCAAGGCCATCTGCCAGTCCCAACAGTTTCTTAGGGCCAGATTGTATGCTGTTGCCACTATGAGGATTCCAAATAATACCTGATCTCAGTCTGGAAAGGAAAATGCTATAGTAGATTGTAAAAATGGTAACAATATTTGTGACTCCTTGCACTAGGAATGGAACCTATTTCTCTCTCTTTGAATCTGGATTGGTTGTGTTGCTTGCTTTAACCAATAGAATATAGCAGAAGTTTACAGTGTAGGCTTCCAGAGTTTTTGTAGCTGCTTCCATGCTTTTGAAACCTTGGAAATACCACATGTTTAAGCTCAGACTATTTTGTTGGGGGATGACAGATCTAACAGAGTAGAGATCATCTATATCAGCTAAAAATGTTCTAAATCAGCTAGCATCCAGCTACCCTGGTGGCTGACCACAGGTACATGAGTGAGCCTGCCTGAAACCAGAAGTACCACTCATCTGACCCAGTGCCAATTGCCACCTCGTAGAACTATGAACTTAAATAGCTTCAAGTAACGAACATTTACATTTAGGGGTGGATTGTTACACAGCAAAAGCTGACTGATATATCATGAAGAGAAACCATTTCAAAAGGCCATCATTGACCCAATATCTGTCAGACTTGAAGCATCCACAGAGATAGGACCTTCTTCTCTCATGAGGCCAGAGCCTTGGTACATGCTGTCTCATCATCTGTCTTCCTTAGCACTTACTGGATGTTGATGCCTCCTGAACAATGAACAGATGTTTAGCAGCATATCTTATTTCTATTCATTAAATGCTAGTAGCAGCCTCTACAACGACTGTGACAACCAAAAATGTCTCCAGACATTATTCCTTGGGGAACAAACTTGTCCCCAGTTGAAAATCACTGACACAGCTATTCTCTGATGCCCAAGAAACAGGGTAGAACTTCCCCCATAGCTGAGGACAGCAGAAGGTGGGGAGAAGCAGCTAAAAATAATGCTACCCAATCAAGGATCATAAATCACCACAAAGGGAGTTCTCTCGGCCAGATGATGCCATCTGCTTCCAAGCCGGTGGTGGAGGTGTCTGAGTGAGTGAGCTGGGCTGGAGGGGAAGGCAGAGCAGGCAGAAGAATTGGGGAAAGTGAGGGAGAAATGGAACTGGATTGAGAAGAGGGGAATTTGGAAGGCTGGGAGATATTGCCTCTGGTTGGGTTCCTCAGAAGAAGACTCAGAGACGAGGACTTGTAAGGCTGTAATTTATTGGGAAATGTCCCCAGGAAAAATGTTAGAGGAGTGGGAAAGTAGGACAAGGAAGGGGAGGAGGGCAAGCAAGGTCTATTATCAGTAAAGTCCCCAGGGTCTCTGTCCCATGGGAGAGCATTGCAGACAGTGTAGGTAACACCCAGAGTCATCCTCATGAACAGCAAGTGAGCTGTACCCCTCAGTCACTGGTTAGGGGTCACTTCCAAAGGACTGTTAAGTTCCCAAGCACGTGAGGTCTCTCCTAGGCAAAGCCTAACAAGGAGATACAAGTTTTGCCTGCTGAGGGTGAAAGCTCCCCAAGAGCCAATATGTACAAATAGGGTGGAGAAATTCTGATGGATATGCACAGGGTGATGACAGCAACTGCTATGGACACTCAGAGAAAGAACTAGACTGAGGAAGTGATGACGTACGCACATTTGTCTTTTATCCAACTAAGGGCAAGGTGCTGTGCTTGTCACTTAATGTCTATGACCCCATCCTGTGGCCACAGCAATCCAATGAGATAGTGTCATGATTGTTTCATTTACAGATGAGCCCATAAGGAAGACAATACTGCCCATATCACATTGCTGCCGAGTGCCACAATAGGTTTTTTTTTTTAATTGACACATGGTGTGTGCACTTACGAGAGAGAAAGAGAGAGAGAGAGAGAAACGGAGAGAAAGAAAGTATCTCTTGCATGGGGCGTGATCACCTTGCAATCCATTCTCTTCCACTTCCCCATCCTGCTGGGATTTTGGACACATGTGCATGTACACACACACACACACACACACACACACACACACACAGTCTGTTTGAGTCAATGGGGCTGGGATTCTAATTGTAGTCAGCCATGTGGGAACCAGCTCCCTTAACCACTAAGTTATGGGACAAACCTGTTTTATTTTTTAAGTATATGCCATCTGTGATAGCACATTCGTGTGCACTAGAGAGAAGAGAAAAAAGCCCATATGGCAAGGAACCAAGACCCTCAGTCTACCAACTGACAAAAATAATTCATTCTATCAACAAACACATAACCTTGGAAACTGATCCTTCCCCAGTCGAGCCTGCAGACGAGACCCCTGCCCTGCTGACACCCTGATTGCACCCTTGTGAGATCCTGGAGCAGAGGAAACAGCTAAGCTGTGCCTGGAGTCCTCACTTACAAAACCTGGGGAATTATAGCTGTGTGTTTTCAGCGACTATGTATGTGGCAATTTGTTTATCCAGCCAAAGATAACTAATCCATAATGGAAAGAGACAACCTTAATACAACACTTAAGATGGGCCCTGGCAACCCATCTGGCTTTCAGTCAATGGCTATTACTACTTTTAATGTTATCATTTTGGGTGGGAAGGAAAAAGCTGCATGCCCACCCATTCCCCACCCCCTATGCATTTTGCTTTTCTTCATTTTTTAATTTGTTTACAAAAAGTATACATATATACAATTCCTAGAAAAACACTTTCACAGTATCTATGAGTAATGACAGTCTGGCTGAACTGACTGTTGATTGAAGTTCTAGTTCCTAAATGTACCTAAGAATCCTTTATTCCTGGAATCTGCCTACCTTACCTGTCTACCCTCAGCCCTCATACCAAAAGTTCCATTCTGCTATTTCCAGTCTCCATTTCCTGCTCTTCATTCCTTCTAGGATCCCCTTCTTGCCCTTGCTCACCTGGCTCATGCTTATTCAATACTTCACCTCTTCCATGGAGCCCCTCTGACTTTCCAAGGTTAGGTGAGACACTTCCTCCATGTTTCCACCATGCCCTGCTTCATCCAACCACATCTCCCAGGTCCCCTCAGTAGAAGTCCCATGTGTCTCCCAGGTCTTCCCTCTGCAGGGGATAAGGGTCTCAAACCCAGACCCCAGATATAATCTTCCATCACTAAGATAAAGCAGTACGGTTCAGATCAGATACAACTTTTAACCTCTGTCCTGATCCCAGACTGTGCCTCCTGCAGCTCACTGTGAGTTAATGTTTAAAATGAGTCCTGTCATTTTCTCACGACCAGCATCCTCAAGCGCACTATCATGGGTACACATGCAATGCAGTCTTATGAATGGACGGCAAGGATTAAAAACAGAGCAGGAGTTTTTGAAAGTCTCTCATTTTTACATCTTCCAGGAGTCTTAGGAAATGGGCGTGGTTTGGATCTCAAACTCTGAGAGCCCAGGCATGGCTGCTGCTGTTGCTGCTGCTAGGAACACCTTTCCAGTTCCTCTAGCTCATTCCAATCTGAGGAGTTGGCCCAGAGCCTTCCAGCACCCAGCATGGACATTCTCCTTAACTAAATCCAGACCCTGCCCTGAGTTGCCAGGTGAGTGGTAAATGGCCAGCCTTAGTCTCCAGGCCCCTGAGAATTGTGATACAAGGCCCCTCTCAAACCTGCAGAATGACCAGCCTACTCCCTGCCCAGGTCTCGTACCTGCCTGAGGCTGCGGAGTTCTCATCGAGGCCCTTTATCCTCCTCTTCAGGAGCAGGCAATCCTGAGGGCACCTCCGTCCTTACCATCCTTAGAGGCCTGCCCTCCTCAGAATTCTGGCAGACTGGCTCTGAGCAGTCTGACCCCTGGCCTCAGCGAGCCCTCCCCCCATGGCTCCAGGCCGTGAGAATTGGCCCAGGTGCATTCCAGTGCCCTGTCATAAGGCTCAGCTGTCTCCACAATCCTGGGCTGCATGCAAGGCTTCTGAGCTGAGGTAAGGGTAGGGGGAGAAAGTGGAGCTGAGCTGTCTATCAGGTTCCTGGTCCCAAATGGGTTTGAGTCCTGGACGCAGTGGCATGGGCGCATATGAGTGTGCCCAAAATCCTGAAAGGAGAGAGGGACAGAGGAAAAGACATTGCAGCATGCCCATTCCCCATGGGGGATGCTTTCTCTTCTCCCTATGTCCAAGAGAGTTCTAGAAATCTGTTTACTCAAAAGGTGTACCAGTGATTCTCACGATTGTGCAAACTGGACAACACGGAAGAAACTTCATGGAAGGAGGTTCTTATAGAACAGAGCCCTGGGGGCTGGCCTGGGCTGTTAGCTAGGCAGACTGAGAAGGCTCAGGAGAGGTAGAGGGGCTGACCGATGGATAGTTGGGCACACAGGTGAATAGGCAGAGCCTGTCTGTCCCCCAAGTCCTAGCCTAACTTGTGATTGTACATTTGTCTGCTGTTTACAGCTGTGTCCCCTTCTAGAATGTCAGTCCAGGAGGTGCGGACTGGGTCTACTTTGTTCGCCGCCACGTTCCATGTGTCTACAGCATCTCACACATAGTAGGTGCTCAGTACGTATTTATGTGATAAACAAATGAATCAAATAGTGGATGCATAAGAGGATAACAGGCAGACAGGCAGGCAGATGGGCAGATGGGGTGGGTGGGTGGGCAGGCTCCTGACCAGGCTGCTGCCCTCTCTCTCTGGAGTTTCTCCACACATGGAAAGGTCAGCCCCAGGAATGAGGTGTGGCTTTCATTTTAACAGATCCAGTCAGGTGCCCTCCTGATGCAGCTTCTGACAGCCTGGGGCTATTTTCACCTCTGCCCTTTCCCAGGAAGGCGCAGGGCCAGGCGGGCCGAGGATGCCTTTCTCAACTATGGTGGCACCTCCTACGTGGGTCCCGTGACCCTGTGGCCCTCACACATCCTGTACCAGGAACCTCGTGACTAGAGTTATTTAGGTAACTATCCTTTACCGTAACACACACATACACACACACACTGCTTGGTCTCTTTATGCCAATGAGAGATTTCCAGGGCCTATCAGATTACTCTGCTCTGCGTTCACTGGCATGGCAGCCAGGCTGGGGATCCCACGGCTGTCCCACTGCCTGTCTTCACTCATTGTTTTCCTCTTCCCCCAAACATTCCCCTGGCCATTGCCCAGGCCTGGGAGGGACATCAAGCGTGGGTGATAGTTTTATTCCCTTTATACGAGTGTGTGTCTCCCCCGCTAGCCTAATATCCTTGAACATAGGGAAAACCTCTCACTCACTGGGCCCCAGAACTTGACACACAGTCGGTTCTGGGTCATTGGAGAATTAACAAATGATAAATGAAATAATTATGTGGTTGCGAAGGGCCCTTACTCTATTGGGCACCTCTGTTTTAGATTTGTTTGTAATTTAGTTCATTCCTTCAAAATGCGAGAAAGGAAAAGAAAAAGAGAAAGAGAAGAGAAAGAGACACCCTCCGTTGGGTCATCACACAGGGATCCACCCCCAGTCTCAGCCAGACAGGATCACAGGTGCACACACACCCAGTTTACTCAGGAAGGTCCTGGGATGCAAACTCAGCACCTTTCCCCTGTGAGTCTCCCTGCATTGCTGCTATGCCACCTCCTGGTCCCCATTCTTTATGTGCATTTTCTTATTTAATCCTCACAAGGCCTTATGAGCTGTTATCATTGGTGTGCGGGAGGTAATAGTTTCTATTTTATGGCTGAAGAAACCCAGGCTCAGAGAGCCTAAGTGTTTTGCCCAAGGGCACACAGCAAGTACTTGCATGGGCAAGATGTGAAATGGGATGTGCCTGCCTAACTTCTGCTACTGTACAATCTAGCCCATCATCCAACTAGGTGAAGTTGAGATTTCGGATGTCAGACAGGCGCCAATTCCTTAGCCATATGAGGAAGCCATATACCTTTATAGTCTCCAACCAGGAGTACCAGAACCACCTCTTAACTGGTCTCTTGCCACCTCTTACACCCCTATCCAGGCTCCATACAACAGACAGCGTGATCTTTCTGAAGTATAAATTGGAATATAGCTTTCCTCTTTCTTTTGCTCAAATCCTATCCATGGCTCCCTACTGCCTGAACTCCATAAGAGAGCATATAGGCTAGCCACATCTTGGTCAGCCTAGGACCTGGTAACATGCAGATGACAGGGCCCCACTCAGACCTCCTGAAGTAAAAAATCACGAGAGTGCAACCTGGGCAGCTGCACAGAGCCGCTCGCTCTCAGCTGGACTCCTGCTCTGCTGTGCTGTCGCCTTCTGGAAATTCTATCAGTTTTTGAGAAAATGAGCCCTACATTTTCATTTTGCACAGGGCTCTGCAAATTACATAGCTAGTCCTGATCTGAATCTCTAGAAGCAGCCCAGAAAGCTTTTTCTTTCTTTCTTTCTTTTTTTTTTTTTTTTTTTTAAACTAGATCCCTAGGTGAATCTGATGTGCGCTGAAAGAATACCAGGGAACTGTAAAAAAAGAAAGTTTCTGAATTCTCCCATTGAAAAAGGCAAACTAAATTGAACACCATTTCTTTTATAAAATTTCCAACATCTTTTTGCCCAATTGCCTCTGGTCACTCAACTCCAGGATCTATAGAGAGGGTCTTCTTTTATAGAAAGGCATCAGTCTTAAAATGCTCAACTAGGGACCAGCAGTTAGCATAATGGCTATGTCACTGGACTCCCATGTAGTCGATTGCAGTTCGAGTCCTGGACCCGGCGGCTTAGACTCATGTCGGGCACGTGTGCGTGCGTACCCAAGATCCCGAGAGGAGAATGGAGGAGAAGGGATTGCGGCGTGGCCATCCCCTCTGGGGGGTGATTTCTCGCTTTCTATCTCTCTGTCTCTCTCTGTCTGTCTGGTGAGTGCATGCGCCCTATAGCAAAAACCTCTCCAAAAAAAGAAAATGCTCAACTACTTTATGTTACACTTATTTGAAGAGGAAGGAGGAGGGGGAAGAGGAAAAGGGTGAGGAAGAAGGAGAGAAGAGCTAACTACAACAGAGTTCGGGTGACAAACCTTATGTCGTTTACACTTAGGTTCGGTGCATGCATTCATAATCACATTCTCTCTCTCGCTCCTGCCACCATTTTTTTTTTCCTTAACTACTTTTTTTATTTCTTGGCCACTTACAGGAGGGATGAAAGATTCCATGGCTATTAAGTTGCTATGAAGTCCACTCACACGCTTAAGCCTTAACCCCAGTATCTCATAATGGGACCTTATTTGGAAATATGGTCATTGCAGACACAATGAGTTAAGAGGAGGTCACAGAAGTAGGTGAGTCCTCGCTCTAATATGCATGAGTGTGTCCTTATCAAAAGGGCGCCATGAGAAGAGATAGACACGCATAGAAGGAAGAGGATGTAGAGACACTGGGAGAAGCCACCTACTAGTTAAGGATCACAAAGGCTGCCAGAAGCTAGAAAGATGTGTGGAGCAGATTTTTCTCACAGTCCTCAGAAGGACTCAACCTGCTGACAATAACATTTCTGACTTCTAGCTTCCAGCACTGGGAGGGAGAACGTTTCTGCTGTTGCATCGCCTGGTGTGTGGCAGCTTGTTAAAGCAGCCCTAGGGACTCAGTATGTCTCTTATCCAAGATGGCTGACAGTCTATATCCCAGCCACAAAGTAGATTGCTACAGTCCCTTGCAATTCAGAAATGGGGCTCTGGGATAGAGACATAGGTGCAGCAGTAAAGCACAATGCTTCGTGAGGCAGACCCACAAGAAAAGGTTGCTAGTTTGAGGCTGGAGAACTCCCTGAGTACCCTGGGCACTGGTGTGCCCATGATCTGAGATGGCTGGGGCTGAAAGGGAAGATTACGGTGCCAGAACCATTTTGTGGGTGCTGTCTCCATCTCTCTCACTCATGGAATGGATAAGGAAAAAAGACAGAAATGGGGCCATGGGCACCCAGAAGTGCCAGTCAAGTGCCTGATGTCCCACCGCACTGCAAGGTCTAAGAAAGAGTTGGGCTTGGCACAATTCTCAGCAAGAGCAGATGGATGGGGGCTGCTGCCACTCCACCTTTCTGCTCCAATGCACCCTCTAACACCCCATGGGTGGAGATGACAGTGAGACAAAATGTCCACTTGCAAACTGACATGAGCTGATCCTTAAGGCAAAAACCTTGTGGACGGAGGCCAGCAGATGGTGTAGTGGTTATGTCACTGAATATCCACATGGTCAACTACAGTTTGAGTCCTAGACCTGGTGACTTCAAAATCACACCAGGCACGTGTACATGTGTGTCCAAGATCTTGGGAGGAGAATGGAGTAGAAGGGATTATGGCGTGGCCATACTCCTGGGGGATGAGTTCTCACTTTCTCTCTCTCTGTCTCTTTCTCTCCCCAGCAAGCATACATGCTCTAAGGCCAAAACCTCTAAGACAAAAATAAACCAAACCTTGTGGATGGCAGCCAAGACTCCAGGAAGGCCCCTGAACTGAGTGGGTCTTGGGACCTGATACATGGGAGGACATTTCCAGTAGGCTGTCAGCCTGGTGTTTCTCTGCTTAGCAATGTGATGGTGGAGAAAACCCACTATTTCACCCCTTCTAGGAGATAAAGGCATTGGGCAACCAATGACTGATGACTACACAACTTGCTGGTTCCTCCTGCTTAATTAGACGGTCTCAGAATTCTAGGAATGAGACTGACCATCCAATTACTGGACGCCCATGTGCTGTCATTAATGGTGTTGTCCCACTATTCTCTGCCACTATGAGAAAAACAACTCACATACTCCCCAACTTGGACGATACTGCCCTAGGAATCTTGAAGGACCTTGGAAGCAATAGATTCAAAGAGATACAGCTCAGCAGCCAACTCCACACAACATGCCCAAAGCCTGAGAGCAGAGTAAAGTTCAGTCAGGGCATCAAGGCCACTGGGAAGGATCTCACTGTATCTGTTTTCACTTCTGACCAAGCCCTACAAAGAGCTCTGGTCCAACAAAAATGCCAACTTACTGTATTTCTCTTTTGAGTATGAGCAACAACTGGTCCTAAATAGATACCCTCACATTCCGAACATGACTTTTAGAATGAGATGCCCCAGGTTCAAATCCTGGCTCTACCACTTACAGAATGGTCCTGGATGAGTAACTTCACCTTTCTGAGCCTCAGTGTCTTCATCTGTAAAATGGGGATTATAAAAGGGCATTACTTTGTTAAAAAATGGTAATGAAAGACATTGTGCTACATGAAATAAGCCAGACACAGAAAGAAAAATATTCTAAGATCTCATTTATATGTGATACCTAAAAATAAAAGTCAAATATGGTGTTAGAGAATAAAACAATGGTTACGGGGGGAATGAAATGGGAAGATGCAGGTCAAATGATGCAAAATAGCAGAAATGCAGGATGAAGGAGTCTAGAGGATTAGAGTTAATAACATGAGAATTAGAGTTAATAATATCATATAGTATCTGGAATTTTTGCTAAAAGAGTAGATTTTTAGGTGCTCTTGACACATACACAAAAAGTAGATACTATAGAAATGATAGATGTGTTCATTTGCTTGACTATAGATCCATTTCACTATCTATTGTATATGCATCTAGCAAATGTTACATACTTTAATGTTGTACACCTCAAATATATACAACAAAATTGTAAAATTTAAGAGGAGGGGAAAAGTTATAAATGTTAATGTACACAGAAGGCTTAGCACAGTGCTAGGGAAGTGGGAAGTCCAGACGGTGGTCCAACAGTGAGTGGTGTACTGGTGGTTTTTAATCAATCTACGGATGCTTCAGAACATTTTCTTGCTTGTCCATAACGATGCTTTCCAGCCTGGTCATTTGTGGTGTCCTTGGGTTTTCAAAACCCAAGATCACTAAAATGATTATGTGAGCAACCACATGACTTAAACCTTAGCCCTAAGACAAGGGTCTTCAGTGGTCTGCAAATCGCCTGATACGGCATGCATAGTTCAGGGTATATATGCATTTCTGTGCAGAGAGAGGCTGTCACTGTTATCAGGCTGACATATACTATTCTTAACATCAACAACAGCTGGTCAAAGTTGGTATCATGATTCCCATTTCCTACACAAGAAAACAGAGGCTCAAAGGGTTCAAACTGAGAGACAGACACTGAGTCTTTCATTTGTTGGTCCCATGACTAGCACAAAGCTAGGACTCCAGGTAGAACCTGTCTGGTCCCAAGCTTGGGGTCCCAAGCCTGCCAGGTCCCATCTTTGGCACCAAAAAATCTCTAAAAATCAAGCAAGATCATCTAGCCAGGAAGTACACTCTCTGTTTTTGAATAGTGTCCTCAACAAACCAGGAACTGAGATATCAGAGTCCAAGGGACAGCTCCTCTCTAAATCTGTGAGCAACTAACTGCAAATACACAGGACATCTCACCCAAATTCTAACGTCCCCTCCTAGGTAGATTCCACCTCTTCTCTAGGAAGAGTTCGTACCCTTCTGTGCCATGTTCCCTTGGCACCTGGTTAAAGTTGCTGTGATCTGCTGCATACTACATCGCAGGCCATGGAATACTTAGAAACCTGGGTCCTGGACGCAGGTGCAATTCTGGCTCTGCCACTCATCCACTGTATGACCTTGAATTATTCACGTTCTACATTTATGAAACAAACAGTACTTACCTCACATGATAGGCCATGATATATATTTTTTTTCCTTCTAGTTTCTCCTATCAGGGGCATCCTATCTTCTTTCTCCATCTCAGTTATTTTTCTCCTAGTAGTAAGAACTGAATAAAGGGCAGTAATGATTGCTGCTATTGCATTATGTTTAGCTAAATAAATATTTATATCCACTGTTTCTCTCAGCTCTAAGCTCCTGGAAGGGAGTGATTTCTCAGCTCCATATTCCTAGCACTTGTTATAGTTCATGGAGCAGAATATATCCTTAGGAACTGTTTGCTGCTGAACAATAAATTCAAAGTCCTGCTTATATCATTGAAAACAAACATCTAAACTTCAGAGCCCTAAAACCAGTGCACAAAAGTACAGGTTCTAGGATGTTTCAGACATTCTAGAGTGAAAGATCCTACATGGATTATTGTGAGAGCTGGGGTATAAATTTAATTTCAGAACTACATGCAATATGGCCAATCAAGCTATCTCATGGCACAGGTGTTGATGTCTCCACCAATGAAGGAGTTTTAGACCAAGTGAGGTGATGCAGTGGTAACGCAATGCTCCATGATTTGAAACCATGTGGGAAGGTCCCAGTTCATTCCTGAGGTCTCCCTGCACATGCTAAGTGTACATGCACACTCATGGTCTGGGCTGACTAAGGCTGAGGATGAACTATGTTATAAAAGTTCTGTTGGGGGTCTCCCTCTCTGTCTTTCTTATAGATAAACAAAATAAATAAAAATTTTAAAACATAAGTTTTGGAGTGCGGGGCTGGCAGGTGGCATGGTGGTTAAGGGCACTGGACTCCCACATGGCCGACTGTGGTTTGAGTCCTGTATCTGGTGGCTTGCTTTCTCACTTTCCCCTTCTCTTTCCCTCTCTCTCACTCTGTCCCTCTCTGGTCAAATTTTGTTTGTTTGTTTGTTTGGAGAGGTTTTTTCTATGGGGCACTTGCGCTCACCAGAAAGACCGAGAGAGACAGAAAGCGAGAAATCACCCCCCAGGGGGGATGGCCACGCCACAATCCCTTCTCCTCCATTCTCTTCTCAGGAACTTCGGTAAGCACGCACACGTGCCTGGCATGAGTTTAAGCCACCGGGTCCGGGACGTGAACCACGGTCGATTACATGGGAGTCCAGTGATATAGCCATTATACCAACTGCTGGTCCCTCTGGTCAAATTTAAGTAAATAAATTAATAAAATTAAATGAAACTTTTTTTGGGGGGGGAGAGGTTTTTGCCATAGGGCATGTGCGCTCACCAAAAAGACAGAGACAGACAGATGGAAAGCGAGAAATCACCCCCTGGGGGGATGGCCACACCGCAATCCCTTCTCCTCCATTCTCTTCTTCGGATCTTGGGCATGTGCACACACACACGCCTAGGGTGAGTTTAAGCCGCCAGGTCCGGAACTCGAACCATGGTCAACTACATGGGAGTCCAGCAACATAGCCATTATGCTAACTGCTGGTCCTGAAAGAATTCTTTAAAAAATAGTTTTGGGGTGAAAAAAATAAGAAGCCATTTCCTATTGTATTTATTATGTATACCTGTAACAGGGACAAAAATGTCATCTACTTTCCATCTTTCCAACCACCAGCCTTTTCATCCATCTATATATCTCTTTCATCATCATAGTTATCTATCCATCCACCTATTCATTCATTCATCCAAACTACCAGCTACCCAACCACTCATTCTTTCACCCAAACAATCTATTCATTCATTTATTTAACCTATGTATCAGCAATTCACCTAGCCATCCATTCATTCATCCAATCATCCACCCATCCACACAACCATTTATTTCTGTCTATCCATCCATTCATCTATTTGTGTATCTTTCCACCCATACACCTATCATATACATCTTTATTGCATAGTTTCTTGTTTCCCAAGTTCTATGGTAGGCAGTATTGTGATGTAATATGTTGAATGAACATATGGATTTCACCTTCAAGGAATTTATATTCTGGAGAGGGATACAAGTCAGCCAGTTATCTCAATTCAGTTATCATTTAAGTTATGATATGGATGAGCACAAGAGGCTGTAGAAGGATGCCAGATCTAAGAAGCTCAGGGAAGACTTCCTGGCACAGATGATGTTTAAGCTGAGGAGAAAAAGATAAGTAGGGGATGCTATGAGGGGAGAAAGTTCTCCCAGGCAGAAGGCACAGCATGTGCGAAGCAAAGGCAAAAGAAGCCTTGCTGATCTGGGGAACTTGAAGTGGTTCTGTTTGGCTGGATTGTGAGAAGCAAATCTGGAAGGAACAGAGTTGGCTAGAGTCCAGGACCTGGTCACAGTGGCCTTGGGCTGAGTTTGAGATTGGACTTCGCCCCAAGGGACTGGGGAGCCTTAGATTGATGTTGAAGAGGTTTGCGTAAAGAGAACAGGCCGTAGAAAGATCTCTTGTCACAAGAAATGGATGTTCTTTTTGAAGCGAAACAGGACCAGGAAGGCAAGTCATCAACCCAGGGATGATAGCAACAAGTTTTCTTCCTTCTGAATCAGTCTTACTGTTTCCTTTCCAGGACCATTTTATGCCTGGTTGAGAATCTAGTGATGCTGGCAGGAGGGAAGCTAATGATTCTGTCAGTCATTAATATTCTCCCTGAAGAAGCTTCCTTGAGGCTCTAATGTGAAACTCAGATTCCAAGACCAGGAGAGAATTCCTATAGTGCATAATTATGGGTGAGCCATGGCCCTACTGAATGAGCTTTGGCCATTTAGGGGGGACAGGCTTGCACCACATGGTTCCACTCCCTTCTTTTGTCAGGTATTGGTTAGGGGATTGTTTCCCCATGGGTAGGCAACCAGGTTAAGGGATATATACTCTGGCCAAGGGGCAGAGCACAGGACACAGACTTAACTGCACACCTCCTGCGTGCTATGTACTACACCACTGGGATATAAGAGAAACCAAACCAGGTCCCTGTTTTCTAGAAGTTTATAATTATATGGGGGTGGGGGCATATGGTGGTGTAGTGGTAAAATGAGACATTCTATAATGTTGACCCATGAGAGAAGGTTCCAGATTTGAATCAAGAGACCTTCCTGAGTATGCCAGGTATGTGCATGCCCATGTTGAGGGACTGGCTGAAGCTGGGGGTGTATCATGTTGTCAAGATCCTGTTAGGAGGCCTGCTTCTCTCTCCATCTCTGTTGCTCATGGAAGAAAGAAATAAAGTTAAACAAATTACATTAGGCATATAGGACCTATGTATCAAAAGATACAATTGTCAACATTGACAGTGAAGAGAAAGGAGAAGAGGACAGGAAGTTGGAGTACTAACATCCCATCTATAATAGTGTGGAGTCTAAATACACTGTCTATAGTGAATAGAATAAGAAAAAAAAAGTGTTAAGACATTCCTTAAAGTTGCCAAGGTAACTAATGTGAAACTAAAAATAGTGATAGACATATATTGGGTAGGCAGGGCATAAATGTCAACAGATAAGGTTTAAGGTCTTTAAATCAACACATAGCAAGTGGGAGATTTGCAGATAACCACAGAGGAAATGACTAGAAACTTGGTAACAGTAGCTCCTGGGAAGCAGGATAAAAGTAGGAAGGGGTGGGGAGGGAACTGTTTCCTATTGTACGGATTTCTCCCTCTTTTGATTACTTTCTTTATATATATATATATATATATATATATATATATGTATGTATATATATATATATATATACACACATACATACACACACACACACACACACACCATGTTCATATTCTTAGATTTTAAAATATCTTGAACATTCAAACAGGGTTAAATCCCAGCTTACTGGAGTCAGTGATAAAAACAAATATGTAGAGGAGATAGTCAACACCATTGAACTTGGAGCAAGAGGGTCTATGAATATGAGTCAGAGGAACTGTGAATGTGTATGGGAGAATAATTACATCTCTAATCTGACACCAACCTCTAGCTGAAATTTAGCATTTCCTCCCATGAATACAGTTAAATAAATTCTTTACCCAGATTTAGATATTCCTGTTATTAGCATCACAACTGAGTGAAGCAGATCCCTGGCAGTTTATTTAACTCATAGTTTTGTGGATCTAACGTCAAGGGGTTACATATAGTGAGAGTCTTCATCTTGGTGGATCACAATGGCAAGACAGACCAAGCATGTCTATGTATGTGTCTTTTTATAAACACACAACTATCCAATCACTGGGGCCCAACTCTGATGCCTAATCACCTCTCAACACCATCGGATTAAGTTTTTTCCTTATTAATTCATAACCAAATCAGAAACCAAATCTCAATGCAAGGATTTTGGGAAGATACGTTCAAACCATAGCAGGGTCCACAGCACAAAACTGATTGAGATTCTGTGGTAGAGAGAGGAGAATAACTGCAAGATGAAGGCATTTTGACAAAATCTTCTTAGGCAGTGAAGCAAGATTCACTTTTCAAAGGAAACCAGGACGTAGGTTAGTGGTAAGGTAGTGAGAGAGTACTGATGAAGGGATGATGATGATGGTATGATAACAGTAGCAACAGCGGTAGCCATCAATTTTTTGCTGAGGGTTCACTGCCTAAATCCCTTGCAAACATCATTGTGTTCAACTTAGACAATAACCACAGGAAGGTACTAATGCCGTTTCCTCTTTACAGCCTGGGAAATACAGTCCCAGATTTCTTTTTCTTTCTTTCTTTCTTTTTTTTTAAAAAAGAACTTATTTATTTAAATTCATTTTCTTTTATTGTTATTATTATTTTTGAATTTGACCAGAGAGAAAAAAGAAAGAGAGAAAGGAAATTGTGAAAGCAAACCACCAGGTCCAGGACTTGAACTGTAGTCACCCATATGGGAAGTCCAGTGTCTTCACCACACCACCTGCTGGTCCCTAGTCCCAGATTTCTTTAGGGACTAGTCTGAAGTCCCAAAATGGCAAGTCACAGAGCTGGAATTCAGACTCTGTTCTGCCTAATAGCCTGGCTCGTTCCCTGAATTACCTGTCTATTCTGCCAAGTATGGTAGAAGGTCTTACTCTGATATAACCAAGTCAAAATCAGGAGTCAGACAAGTCAAGTGAAGCCAAACCCAGGGTTACAGCACAACTGAGGAAACCAGCTGAGATTTCTCACTTGGTCAGCTGACTGCTAATTCCTTTCTCTTCCAGGCTGGGCCTGGAAACTCAAGCAACCTCATGCCAGGTGTTGGGGCACCACCACCGCAGCTCAGATCTTACCTACTCTTCCTTTAAAACATCACTCAAATCCTTCCTTCCCATTTTAGCCTTTAGAGACCTCCTGGCAACAGGTGTAAACGCCACAGGACCTTCTACTCCCCAAGTCTTTACTCTTGTTTCTTTTGTTTCAAAAGACAAGATATTGCTGTGTTGCAATCCTTCTGCCTCAACCTGCCAGCTGAGACCACAGGCATGCCAACATGCTCAGCTCTTTATCAGACAGAGTCTTGCTATGTTGCTCAGACATAGCAAGAACTTGTAATCCATCCTGCCTCAGCCTCACTGGAACTACAGGCATAAATTGTCATGCAGGTCTTTAGGTTGGACCAAGAATTGAACCTGGCCCTCCCATATGGTCCATCTGCAGAGAACAGTATTTTAGCAGCGAGCGCCACTATGGGTAGGTCTAGACTCCCCAGTTTTAATACAGGCTTCTCATTACTTTGACCTGCACCTCAACTTGAGTTCTTCAAATTGGGGTCCCCTAGGGTGGCCCATAACACACAACGATCACTGTAATTGTGTGTTTTAATCTGTAGGATATTACAATCAGCCTTTCCTGGATTAACTGATAACTATCTTCTCATTAAGCACTGCCACATGATTTTAGTGCCTGTTCTGCGTTTGTGATTATGATGGCAACTGTGCTGAGCTGTCTCACTTTAATTACCACACAATAACAAGAACAGACTGTGGACATAATTCAGAAATGATTCTTTCTGTGCCTGCTGAAGCCCAGGGAGGCAATGCCATGCTGTATGAACAGAGGAGTCATAACAGTATAAGAAGGGGAAAGTGATACAAAATCAAGTTATCACAGGGCCACCACAGCAGAGCTGGGAGAAAGCAAAAGAATATTCTGGAATTAAAAAAAAAATGTTTAATGTGCTGAATGGGATAGCCTAGTGGTTGGGGGAGCCAGATCCCACATGGTTGACCACTATTCGAATCCTGGCCCTGGTGGCTTAAAAAACACACTGGGCATGTGTGCATGTCCCAAATCCTAACAGGGTGAAGAAATGAGAAGGATGGATTGCAGTGTGACTATGTCCCATTGGTCCCTCTCTCTGACTCTCTCTGGCATACACTCTGGCTATTTTTGTTTAATATGCCAATTAAATTTTTTAAAAAGGGGATGTGAAGGCAAATAGCACAGTAGCGAGGCACAATGCTCTGCAAGGCTAATCTCCATAGGAAGGTCCTGGGGTCATGTCTGGAGGCCTCCCTGAATACCTCAGGAGGTGCATGTACTATGATCTGGGTGAGAGGTGATTGATAAATGGATGGATGAATGGGTAAGTGGATGGACAGACAGATCACTGACAGGATGGATGAGTGGATGGATAGATGAATAGATAGATGGATGATTGATTTGTGTGTGGATTTTAGTGCTGGAAAAGGTGAGAAGGAGGGCCAAAATATTTCAGATGCTCTAAGGGCCAAAGATTTTAATGGCCACAGAAGATCCAGAAAGAGTCAAGACTGTCCAAACCTTACTTCCCTGTCGGGAATGAGTTAGTCCCTAGGAAATTTTTGCTTGGCAAGGGTAGAATTTAATATTGTCATTGTTTATCATACATACATATATTCGTGTGGGTATCTGGAAAACTAACACTACATACTTTGAATAGAAGACTGTTCTGGGGCTCAGTGTGCAAAAGCAAAGTGGGCACCAAACCACATTTTCTGTCCTGACTGCAGGAATTGCCAGCCAGCAGCACTGCCAGCTTCCTTAAGACCGGGTTTGTTTTCTCTGCTTTGAGGTTTGACTGTGAAAATATTTGGTCTTTATTTGTGATCTTTTGTTTTTTTTTGTAAGGACTAAACGTCTCTTTATAGTTCATTGTTCTGGAGGAATGATGGAGCAGTGCAAACCCATTTTTCTCCCCAAACTGTATTTTCTTGAATAAGGAACTCCACTTTGATTTAAACTTTTTTCCCCCTCTTAATTGAAAAGCAATTTTTAAAATGCATTTGGTGGAGGGGACAGGGAGGTGTTAAAGTTACAGTCTCATTTATTCCTAATGAAGTGGAAGTGGAACTCAGAGGAGGGATAGGATAAAAAAAGAACACTGGAAAGTAACAGAATCAAAGGAGAAAAGAAATAACGTGATGAATGTATGTGGGCTTTAAATAGGCAGCTTGCTACGTGCATAAACGTTTGAGTTAGAAGAAACGTAGAAATAAAAAGTCAGTGCTGAATTCTGGCCATAGACCAATCCCTGGACTTCACAGGCATTATCACCATATCCCTCTGAGTCCGTGGGCCTCAGTTTCCACATCAGCCTCCACACTCACGGGGCTGCGATGAGGGTCCCCAGGAATAATGAATGGGAAACTACACGTTGTAGGGTGCTGCTGTGCACACAAGGCAGGTTGCTGTTTAGACAGTGAGGGGGTGGAGTGTGGAAGACTGGATTGAAAAACTCCAAGACTCTCATTCTAGGAAGCCAGGTCTGGAGGAAGGGCGTGCGTGCACACACACACACACACACACACACGTACAAACACACACTCCTCACATACCTACACCCTCTCCCACACATGCGGACTCCTCCATACACACCCTCCCACGCCTGTGTGACAGCAGTAACTACACACGCCTCACACAATCCCCACACGCCCACTCACACACAAAGGCTCCCTACAGATCACACGTCCCCTCCCGTTCCCTCAGATGCACCACACCCACACACCCTGTTACCACAATTCTGTGTGGATAGCCTTACACACAGCTTCACACCTACACATGCTCCTCACATACTCTACACTCCTCATATGCACACCCACTTCTCACACACACACACACACACCTATATCCCTCACATACACACCCTCACTACAACCTTGCACTCAGCCTCACACACCCACTTTTTTCACACACACACACACACACACACACACACCCTCACGGCCCTGCACACTGCCTCATACACCCACTTACCCACTTTTCTCTCTCACACACACCTACACCGCTCACATACACACCCTCACACACCCACTTTTCTCTCTCACACACACACCTACACTGCTCACATATACACCCTCACAGCCCTGCACATAGCCTCACACACTCACTTTTCTCTCACACACATACAACCGTGCACACAGCCTCACGCACACGCGTCCCGCAGAGCCCAACCCCAGGGGGCGCTCCTGGGCGTCGGCGCCCTCATTCCGCCAACCCCACCTCGCAGCGCCTCCTCAGGGCTGTGCCCCCCACCTGGCCTGTGCGGCTCCTCCCCGGCCCAGACGTCTGAGGCCCCAGCTGCGGCCCACACCCTACGGTCTAGGTCGAACTCACGCAGAGCTGAGCCCGGTTGGGCCCAACAAACTGCTGAGCGGAGCCCCGGGCCCGCGGGGCCGCCTTAGCTCCCGGCCAGCCCAGGCCCTGGAGCGCGCCCGAGCCTCCTCCTGAAGGAGGCCAAGGCCTAGGGCCCCGCCGGGCGGGCGCCCTCCCCGCTCACCTCCTGGGCTCACGTCCTGGGCGGTCCGAGAGTGGCGGGAAAGCGCAGACCTGCGTCAGGCACGCGGCCCCGGCTCCACCGCGTCGGCCTCGCTCGCGGTCCCAGCGCTGCAGCCGAACTGGAACTTGCGGCTGAGGCGGCCCGGAGGGTTCGCGCCCAGAGCCCCGCGCGCCAGGCCGGGGTTCCACGTTTCTGGTTCCGACCACAACCAAAGGGCCGGCCACGTGGGGTCCGCTGCCCGTGCAGCCTGGTCGGCTGGGCCAGGTGAGCGTCTGTGACCGACTGCCTGAATGTAAGAATGCTTTATCTCGGGGTCCTGCAGATGGTGTAGTTGTAACCCCGCTGGACTCCCACATGGCTGGCCTTGGTTCAAATCCCAGACCTAGTGGCTTAAAAAACACCCCAGGCACGCGTGTGTGTGTGCCCAAAATTTCAAGAGGAGAATGGAGAAGGGATTATGGCAAGGCCATTCCCCCTCGGGGGTGATTTCTCTGTCTCTCTGTCTCTCCTGCCAGCACATGTGCCCTAAGCAGAAAATCAATGCTCCCTCTTCTCCCTACCTTCGTGTCTCCATTTTCCAGCCCTGGTGGGGGGACCGAAACTGAACAAGACAGCTCCAGTAAAGCATGGGGCAGGGGCTGATTATGGGGCACACTCCTATGTGGGAGAGAAAAGTGGATGGTGACCCCAGCGCTTGTTCTGCTACCCTTCCCACTCTTCTTCTGCTGTCGCCAGGAGCTGCCCGACTCCCAAGCAAACCAAGCGCCCGCCTCCCTTTTTATAAAGCGATTTTTGTTTTTGGGGGGGAGGGAGGGTGCGATCGCTGAAGAGACAGACAAAGTGAGAAATCCAAGCCTTTTAAAGACCTCAAAGGGGCTGCTGCTGGGGAGATGGTGTTTGCCCTGAGCTCCTGGAATCAATCTATCTAAACCATGGTCAGCTGGACCGCGGGGAGAAAAAGAGTGTTGTCCTAAGTGACCACAGCATGCTCAGGAGAAAGGGAAGACAAACAAGATGTCCTCAGTCTCTAAGAAATAGGACTAGTGGGTCAGCAGCTGGTGTGGAAGTTAAGGCAACAAGGCCAACTGTGTGGTTCAAGTCTAGGACCCAGCAGTTTGAAAAACACACCTGGTGTGTGTGTGCAAGACCAAAATCTGAGAGAAGAATGGAGGAGGAATTGCTGCTTAGCCATCTCCCCTGGTGGGTGATTTCTCATTCCCTGCCCCTCATCTCGCTCCAGTGAGCACATGCACCTTTTAAAAAAAAAATTAAAAAATTAAAAAAAAAAAAGCATGGGCCTTGCAGTCCTAATCTCAATTTCTGTAGGTATAAAATAGGAAAGTAATGGAGTTACCATCTAAGGGGGCAGCAAGAATTCCATAAGATGAACCTTCTCATGTGCTAAGCACACTGCCTTGCTCATGCCCAATAATAAACAGCATCTTCCAGTATTTGTTCATTACCTGAGCAAATGCTTCGAGCATGCTTAGTAATGAATCATCTAAATTACCATACTTTCCTTTAGAAAAGGGAAGTTCAACCAGGCTTCTATGTGAAGTGTATCTTGCCCCGTGTGGATATTGCCCAGAGAACTATGGGAGCATATTGTGGTCATAATTACGAGACTCAAACAAATGCCACTAATGCCAGGTAGACATTGGGAACATTCTGTGTGGTGTTGCTGAGTGGGGCCTTCATTCTGTGCTGCCAAGGGACTAGAGAAGGGACCCTAATGTCTCACTGCTTCTTAAGCATCTGACTTTCTTCCAGATCCAGGCTCAGTGTGCAGAGATAGTGGGGAAACTGGGAAGAGATAATGGTCTCTCATATCCCAGGTTCACCAATGGGCCTGCACCAGTTAGCACCGAGCTTGTGATAGCAGATGTTCACTAAACGCTGTGGAGTGAATGGAGGAATGCAGGAATAGGTGTGTTCAAGATCTACCATGTAATTTCAGCACCGAGCATAGATGTTTCCTGTTGAATTTTTTTGAATGAATAAGTTCTAGATTCACTGTCTGATTCCTCGTACTGAGGCCAGGTCCTAGCACGGAAGGTCTTTGGGCGAATAGTCATGGTTGCCCCCACTATTCTATTTTTTTTTTGCCCTTTTTTAATTGCCAGAGGGTATATGCACTCACCAGAGAGAGAGAAAGAGAGAGACCAAGTATGTCCATGGGGCATGTCATGCCAGGGTCTCTTCTCTTCCATTTCTCCATCCTGTTGGGATCTGGAGCACAGTTGAACATACAACCAGCATGTTTTCCAAGCTGCTGGGACAGGGATTTGGCCAGGTAGGATCTGGCTCCCTTAACCACTAGACTACAGGTCAGTCCCTCCTCCTTACCCTCTTCCATTATTTTCACTTGCTTCAGACTCACAGTTGCATGTTCCAGGGACCAAACCCTTGAATCCAGCCACCGACCTGGTTACTCTTAGCCAGATGGGAAGAGAATGTGGGAAACAGCAAGGTAAGTTCCCCGAAGTGCACAATTGGTAGATGGTCTAGCTGGCTCTTCAGGAAGCTCATAGGGTGCTTGGCCTCCAGAAAGAGAGCACTCTGTAACGCCCCTGAGACAGTGCCATAGAGCCCTCATCTGTACGGTGTTGACATCACATGTGCACACGTGCACACACACACACACACACACACACACACAAATAAAAGCATGTTGCTCTGCCCAGCTGACTGCAGGGCTGTCTGCTCTGGTCCACCCTTGCTGAGTGGCCTGTGTGCCTGAGTCACTGTCCAGAACGGGTTTCAGGGATACACACAGGCGGTGCATGCACATGAACACACACCCAGCAATGCCCCATCTCTCTGTGCCCTGTCATCCTGTCTCAAACACACCTGGCTCCATCCCTAGCAGGGTCCATGGGCCACTGGGTAGTACCACTGAGCGATGACACCATCATCCCCGCAGAGCATCCTTGCGTGTGTGACAAACCTGACCAGCCAGGAGCTCAGACTCAGAATCATAGCCTCTGCAGGCCCAGAGGTGAGTCATGTGTCACCTCACTGCCTACAAGCACCAGCACGCTACCCCTCTGTGATACTCCAGTCTGGCCCACGGACAGGCAGTCACCCCCTTCTTTGTCTCTGCTAGGATCAGCTCCCCACTGGGAATCGAGAGGTAGTTGAGACCCTGCAAAGTGCTCCAGTCTGCAGGTTGGACTAGTGTCCCCAGAGGCATCTGTGGATCCCGTGCCAAGGCCGTACTGGGTCCCCTGCCATGCTCCAGGACATGTGGCTCTGTGAAGCAGTGGCCTCCCCCTGAGCTCTGGCCTTCAGTGCAGCAGCCTCTCTATACCCACTTCCTGCAGGGGACTTATGCCAGCCAACCAATGGTGCCACCCCCAGCACAAGCTCTGGGGCTGGCAGGCAGGGGGTGCACAGCTTTCAATGTCCACCCAGGCCAGCACCAAGAGCTGCTGGGGGTCACATGGAGAGTCAGGACCCTAATGCATCTCATTGTTCTCTGCTCACTATTGGGTATCCTCAGACTCTGTCTGGGAGTGGGCCCTGCAGCTACATGGCTCAAGGGGCAGGACGCTACATTGGCACATGGTCCCCATGGGTACCCTTCAGGTGAGGCTGAGATGGGGGTAGGTCAGGATGCTGTGAGGCCTACAACGCCCCAGGAGAATGAATCTCATGTCACCTTGAGCTTCTTCCCCCTGATGCCTGGCCTGGCCCTCCTGCCTGGGGAGCGGAGCCCCCACCTGGGTACTCACCAGCTCCGATGAGGCCTCGCCCTGGCATGGTGGCAGGTGCCCCCTCTCAGACAGTGCTCCCCATCTGTAAGGCCAGCTGCACTAACCAGCTGCCTGGCGTGGAGCGGCTGAGTGACTATGGTTTAATTGACACCAGGTGGCCCCTCCCCAGGGGCAGGCTAGGAGGCGGCTCTGCAGGGTGAGGAGGCTGAGCCCTGGGCAGGGGGGGCCTGCACCCAGGCCCAGCCGGTTCAGGCCTCCACCGGGAGAGACCAGGGCAGTCAGGCAGCTACCGGCCACCACTCCCTGCCTCTTCTGCCGGCTGCCTCCATTGCAAGCCCAGCCCTCTCTTCCCTAAGCTCTGACCTTTCTTTTATTTCAGAGGTGGCAGCAGCAGCACAGCTTCTGCCCAGGAGGAGGGTGGCTCAGGTTTCCCTGGAGCTGGCTGAGGCCTGAGCCAGGAGTGAGTGCTGGGTGTGCAGCAGTCATGATGTGTCTGCCAGGTCCTGAGTAGGGCCACTCACTGTGGTCAGAAAGGAGCCCATGAACTATCTTTTACTGAACATTTATTATGTGCCAGGCTGGCACGGTGTCACTGATGTCCCCTGTGAAATCTCACTTGCCCCCAAAAGTGGGTATTTATGAACTCCTCTTTGCAGATGAAACTGAGATTCAGAGAAGCTAAACTTCCTCCCCAAGGTCACACAGCAGGAGAGCCGGGACAGGCACCCAGCTCTGTGCAACACCAAGTTGGGGATTTTCACCATCACAACTACAAAGTATTCAATAGATAACATCATCCCAATTTTTTTAAATAAGCAAGTTGAAGCTCAGAGAGATTTTGCCAGTTTTCAAAGTCACACAGCAGCGTATGGGATTTGGATTTGTCAAGGCATGTTCTGAGCCAGGCTGACAGAGAAGTTTCCTGCTGAAGCACAAGCCTTCTCTGCTGACCCATATGTGTTCCTGCTTATACTAGGGCTCCAGGTGTGAACCACAGCTTGGGGTTTAGCAAAAAATGTGTCTGGACATAGAAGATCTGTGCCAAACTTGCTGTGTGACCTTGAGCAAATTACTCTACCTCTCTGGGCTTTGCTGCATCTGTGATGAACACCAAATGTGAACCCATGTGGAAAAAGCTTTGTGACTGTGACAGGGCAGGACGTAGTTAGGTGCCAAGTCTTTCTCCTACTACCACAGAGCTAGACCCAGCTGTTAAGAACATACACAGGCTCTGTAATTACAGATCTGGGTTCAATTCCTGACTGTGTCTTACCAACAGCATGACTTTCTTAATCACTTCACTCTTTAGATCTCATTCTTTCATCTCAAAAATGTGCCAGCAAATACTTCCATCCTGCCTGGGCTATGTTAATGTAAATGAAATAATACCCAACACCTGCCTCTTTATGCAATGACATTTATTGAACACCTACTATGTGTGGGTTGCTGTGCTGGGGATATAATGAGGGACAAAATAAAGTCAACCATGCCTGTGTAGTGGAGACACACACACAAAATCTATCTTTCTTTGTATTACATGTTTGACAAATAAAAGTAGCTATCACTTTTTCTGTCTACTTATTGAACAAAATAATTTGTTGAGCACCTACTATGTTCCAGGAACCATTCTAGGCTAAGACAATATAGCAGAACAATGTAGACAGGTCCCTGTGCACTGGAACTGACACGTGTTAGCAATGAACTGTGTTGCTATCTATCAGTAAAAATGTATTACTATCTTCAGGCAGGTCAAGATGGGCTGGCTCCTCACTGTCTGCTATGGTCTGCCCCTCGGGGAGCTCCAAGATGGAACATGGGATTCCAGAACATTCTTAGGTCTAATCCTCAGTGAGGCTCACGGGCTCTTTTTTGGTCTTGCAGGCACCCTGGCAGGCAACTTGGTCCCCTGGCTCTGACCCAGACCCCACGTGGGTGGGGGGAGCAGAGCCCGTGACTCAGCTAGCCTGACTTGTCAGGCTGAGACAGAAGGGAGCAGGCAGCTGCCTGGGCTGTCAGCCATGATGTCCTCCAGAGCCAAGCATGGTTAGGTGCCCAAGGTACAGACTGGGACTTCAGAATGACAAGGGAGGGGCTCAGAGCTAAGGTGCCTGTACCCTGGGGCCTGTGGTGGATATTACAAGCAAAGAGAAGATTCTAAAAAGAATCCAAGAGTAGGATGCCTTGGGAGGGAAAGAGGTCCCCCTCATCTAAAAATAGGTATAGATATAACTCCAGGTGTAAGTATAGACACAGGTATAGGTGGGCATATATTTGTACATATAGGTGCACACACAAGTGGAGGCATAGGTGCAGGTATAGTTGGAGGTATAAGTGGAGGCATAGGTGTAGCATAGGTGCAGGTATAGCTGCAAGTATAGGTGAATGCATAGGTGCAGGTATAGGCGCAGGTATAGGCAGAGGCTTAGGTGCTATTACAGGTACCAGTGTAAGTGACCATATAGGGGGAGCCATAGGGGCTGGTATAGGGAGAGGCATAGGTGCCAACATGGTGTGGGTGCAAGTATAAGTATGAGTAGACGGACAGGCGCAGGAATAGGTGTCAGTATAAGTGGAGACATGTGGGAGGCATAGGTGCCAGTCTAGGTGTAGGTATAATTGGTGTTTAGTTGGATTTACAGGGGAGGCATAGGTGCTGGCATAGGTTTGCCATAGGGGTCAGTATAGTTGGCCATATAGGTGTAGGTAGAGGTAGATGTCTAGGGGCAGGCATAGGTGCTGGTATAAGTAGGTGTAAGGGGGAGGCCGAGGTGCCATCATAGGGGAGGTGTCAGTGCAGGTCCAGGTATGCTATAGGTGAACATACAGATGACGTATAGGTGTAGATGTTTGTCTAGGTGTAGCATAGGTGTTGTGCAGGTATTGGCTCTGGTACAGGCATAGTTGTTGGTAAGGATGCTCTAAGCTGGGTTTCACCTAATTAACCCAACCAGAGCTCATTTTGAGCTTGGTTTATAAAGCATGTACGCATGCACAGTTTTAAGAATCATTATCTTGTTTGTGCTATAGAAAAACAGGCAGAGGGTCAGCTGGGACTTGGGGGCTGTGGTTTGCCTATCCCTGTAATGAAAAGTAACAAGAAATCCTTTGAATAATAGACATTTTTAAAAAAGAATTATTAATTTAATTATTTATTATTTTAATTTGCTATAGGGCTTGTGCACTCACCAGAGAGAGACACAGACAGAGAGAAAGTAAGAAAGCAAGCTGCCAGGTCCGGGACTTGAACCGTGATCAACCACCATGCCACCTGCTGGCCCCATGATTGAAATTTTTATCCCAAGCTAGAGAAATCAGTAATGAAGCAAAACATCATTAGGCAATTTGGCAAATGAAAGCTTACTTCACCACAAGAAGACTTAACATGTAATAAAGTGGAGCATCTGGGCAGCACCAAGTGATATGGGCAACTGGCTTCTGCCCCCAGCCCATCAGTGTCCAGGGACCTTGCTTAACTATTTACAGCTGCTTCCCTCTCAAGGTGGAGACAGCCATTTTCGGTAGCTGTTTTCCTTTAACTGGAATCTAACTTTCCTTAAAAAAAAGTTAAAGACTACTTCCTTGGAATTGAAAAATGTCACATAAAGCTAAAAGCGAGGAGCTGAACTAGAAAATAGCAGGCCTACTGCCCACCTCACTGCCCGAAAGCCTAACCTCTTAGTCAGACTATTTGTATGGAACCAGATGCTATCAGAAAAACAGAGAAAATAAATCAAATACATTGAAATCCTCAGAGGTTTTGTTGAGAAGTCTGAAGCTATTCTGTAAAGAGTGAGGGCCTTCACAGTCAGTCAGATTTGCATTCAAATCCCAGCTGCGTTACCCACCAGCTGAGTGACCTTGGGTTGATTGCTTAACCTCTTCTAGCCTCAGTTTCACCATTCACATAATGGAGACCACACTAGTCTCTCTGCCATAAGTTGCTATGAGGATTAATCAGCACAGTGTTAGGCTCCCTTCTTGCTGAATGAAAAGTCAGATGGAAAGGAAGTCAGCTCTAAGAGAACCTAACCCTGGAGTTTCAAGCTCTGGCCCCTGGGCTGAGCCCGGCTCTGCAGCTTCCAGTTGGGCTATGACCCACTAGTTGGCTTTTCTTGTATGAATCTGATCTCTTGGGTTTGTGGACTGCAGAGAGCAGCTCCAAACTCGAGACACGCAGATTCCAATAACAGCACTAGTGACGACGGCCTACATTGGTCTTGAATTCTGAGTCAGGCTGCTCCATGGTAAACAGGTCTCTGAAGCCTTCATCCCCGGCTAAGAAAGTAGATGTGATCATAACCCCCATTGAACAGATGAGGAAACTGAGGCTCAGAGAATTGTATAAGGTGACTGTCTTCATTTGGGTCCTTCCAGAAACAGACTCTGAGATGAGGTCAACGTGTATAAGCAATTTATTAAGGAAGTGTCCCCAGGGGAGATGGGAAGGGAGTGGATGAAGAAGGCCAGGAAGACAGGAAGCTAAGTTGGGAGGATTTCAGGCAAAGTCCTGAAATAACTGATTATGCCAGGATCAACCTGACCATGCTGGGAGCTCTGGATATAAGTGACACCTCAGGGGTTGTCCCACCTCAAGGAAGGGCCAGAGCTTAAGTCATTCTGCATTAATCAGTCACTGGCTAAGGGCTGCCCCGGGAGGATGCACTGGCAGCTTCAGCAGCCTGAACAAGGGAGTTCACCATTCACCAGAGCAGCCATTAGGTGCAAAAGCCCATGAGGAGCAAGAAGGGGGTGGGGAGGTGGAGGAGCACATATCAAAGGCCGTGACTCAAGGCCCAAGGTTGATGAATGGAAGAGCCAAGGTTCAAATCCTGTCCTCTATTCCTGGTGACCTCCAAACACTTGTCTATGGACGTACCAATTCATGTCAAAGTGTTCATTGGCCTTAGATAGCTTTTCTTTGATAACGCAATGGTTTTACTAAGTTGGAAAGATTTTTATTTTAATTGCCAGACAGTTCATGTGCTCATCCAAGAGAGACAGAAAGACCATCCCCCCCCCCCCCCAGTGGAGGATGGTCACACAGCAATCCCTTCTCCTCTATTTCTCCATCCTGTTGGGACTTTGGCCACACACACACACACACACACACACACACACACACACATCCAGTGCATATTTTTTTTGAGAGATTTTTGCTATAGGGTGCGTGTACTCACCAGAGAGACAGAAAGAGAGAGACAGAAAGCAAGAAATCACCCCTCAGAAAGGATGGCCATACCATAATCCCTTCTCTTCTATTCTCCTCTAAGGATTTTGGGCATGCATGCACACACGTCTGCATGAGTTTTAAGCTGCCGGGTCCAGGACTTGAGCTGCGGTTGGCTACATAGGAGTCCAGAGATGTAACCATTATGCAATCTGCTGGTCCCTCTGGTGTATTTTTCAAGCCATCTTGGCTGAGATTTGAACTGTGGTCAACCAGGTAAGATCTCACCTAACCATTAGGCCATGGGAGATGGCCCTGAGAGATCTTGCTATTTTTGTTTTGCTTAATTTTTTGATATCTTCTCTTGACAACATAAAAAGTGGAGACCCACAATATGAGAGGGGCTTCAAAACGTTCATGGTGGGAACCAGCAGTTAGCGTAATGGCTATGTCGCTGGACTCCCACGTAGTCGACCACAGTTTGCATTCCGGACCCGGTGGCTTAAAACTCACGCCGGGCGCATGTGCGTGTGTGCCCAAGATCCCGAGAGGAGAATGGAGGAGAAGGGATTGTGGCGTGACCATCCCCTCTGGGGGGTGATTTCTCGCTTTCTGTCTCTCTGTCTCTCTCTGTCTGTCCGGCGAGCGCACGCGCCCTATAGCAAAAACCTCTCCAAAACAAAACAAAACAAAACAAAACAAAAAAAATATTCATGGTAAAATGGAATTAAGGCACGAGCTTTAGTGCAAATAAATGTGAAATTCATGCACAAATTTTTCATGATATAAGTTTTCCATGACCTGTTTAAACATCCCCTGCATATATCAATTTTCCTAAAATTTTGTTTTATTTATTTTGTCCTTTCATTTAATGGTTAGGAAACATTGGCCATTAGACTACACAGAGTGTAAATGGTCCAAGAATATACTTTGGATTTTTCTCATGACTGATAAAAGTTATTCCCGTGGCTCAAAGCATTCCACATGAAACATGAATCCTCTGATACAGCAAATAAAGGGGGGGCCACATCCTCTAGCTCCCTCTGAGAGAATTATAATGTACATAAACATGTAAAAGGCTCTGACAAGTCCTGCAGCGAAGAAACATAATTAACTTAGTTTCATCCAGTGCTTTTTTTCTTTGTCCACAATCACCAACCTCCCATGAATACATTTTAAGAAAACTCCAGGCCCTGGCTGAAACCACTGATCCTGGGGTCTAAGAATGTGTTTTTCCTCATGTGGCTCATTACTGGCTGAGATGGCATTATGGAAATGCCCAGGAGAGCTCCACAAGTAATATCAGGTTGTTGGAAAAGTCAGGATGCATTTCTGCATAGAAAAACAGAAAAACACATCATGACTTTTCCAACAACCCAGTAAAGGATGCAGGGAAAACAATGACCCAATTGTCAAGCCATGTAGTAATTTATAGCCCTTGGAAGGGTTGAGACTCACATTTACACTATTGGATAAGGCCGAGGCCAGGCCCCACCCCCAGGAGCAGTGCAATCCCTACACGGCAATCGGAGATTGTTTAGACAGACAGTTACCACTGAGCATGTCTTGAAAACACAAATGCTTGGGAACCAGCAGTTAGCGTAATGGCTATGTCGCTGGACTCCCACGTAGTCGACCGCGGTTCGCGTCTCGGACCCGGTGGCTTACAACTCACGCCGGGCGCGTGTGCGTGCGTGCCCAAGATCCCGAGAGGAGAATGGAGGAGAAGGGAATGCGGTGTGACCATCCCCCCTGGGGGGTGATTTCTCACTTTCTGTCTCTATGTCTCTCTCTGTCTGTCTGGCGAGCGCACGCGCCCTATAGCGAAAAAAAAAAAAAAAAAAAAAAAACAACCTCTCCAAAACACAAATGCCAATGGCAAGTAAGGTCTTGGTACCCAGCCCTAACCAGAGGGCAGGGGTGGCCAAAGGTGGGGTGAGGGAGTAGGGTGAACAAGAGGGTGTGGGAATCAGGGTGTGTGTGAGCTTTTGGGGCAAGAGGTGGGAATTTGGTCATTCTGAAATTGGGTGTGGATGTGAGTGTGCATGTGCTGATGTCAGCATGTGTGTGTGTGTGTGAGCTTCTGGAAGTTGAGGCAAGGTCCTGAGGGCGGGTCTACCTTTGGGACCTGTAGGGCTGTGAGCAGAGGGTCCAGCCAGGAGTGAGTTCCCCCTCTGCCTGAGGCCACTCCTACCTGGTGCTCAAGTCAGACCATTGCTGCCTCACTCCTGCCATGGCCCTGCCTGGACTGCCTGGAGTCTCTTGGAAGATACATGAAAAGCTAGAGGGGAACTTTACCCCAGGGTTCATCTCAGGAGGGTGCATTGTGAGTGTGGGCTCCACATGGTTGATCACTTCTCATCAACTGTGCCCCCTGGCCTACCACTTCCTGTCAAATGGAGGCCTCAAATCTTAGCCTGGCCCTCAACAAATGGCCACCATCAAGGCCCAGCCCTGTCTCCCAGAATGCCCGGAACTGAACTATTCACCGTACTGAACACTTAAAGTATTTGATGTCTAGTCATTGAGTATTCACAGGGACTTTATGAAATAGGTGCTATTATGTTCCCCATTGTACAGATGAGCAAATGGAGCCTCCAAGAGGTGAAGCCAGCTTACCCGAGGTCACACAGATGCTAAGTAGTTTACAGCCAAGATGCAAACTCAGATCTGGGGTGACCTGCCTGTGTGTGCCGGGTGCTCCTGGCTGAGGCAGAGCTGCAGGGGGGATGGCAGACTCCCCGAGCCTAGTGCCTTTTGTTTATTGGGCAAGTGATGAGACCCAAGTTCAAATCCTAGCCATGCCCCTTTCTGGCTGTATGACCTTGAACACATAGCACATCACTGAGCCTCAGCTTCTGCAATTGCAAAATGGGGATGTGATTCCTACCTCCGACAGCTGTGCTGGACCAAGGCAAGGCATGAATGAATGACTTCAGTGTGTGAAGTGGTGGCATCCCTGGTGTTATGCCTGCCACAGAGAAGGTGTTTAGTAATTATGACCTGAATGGCTTTCTGACCTTGGTCTCATTCTTTCATGAAACTCCTGCTCAGTGCACCCCTCAGTGCCCCAGGCCAGGGTACCCCTCCATCCCCTGTATTTAGTCACAGTTATTGCTGGGTTTCTCACCCTGGGAACTATTGATATTTGGGGCTGGATAATTCTTGGTTGGGGGCTGGCTGTCTTGTGCAATCGGGGACGCTGAGCAGTACCCCTGGCCTCTAGCTACTTGATGCTATTAGCGTCCTCCAGTTGGACAATGCCAAACATCCCACAGGGGGCAACATTCCTGCAGGTAGAGAACCACTGATTCGTTGCCATCACTTTCTTTTTTCTTTTTATTCATGACAGAGAAGATGTGTGCATGCCCACGCATGCATGACAGAGAGAAAGGCGCACCTTTGACAGGATCTGGTCATGCCACGATCCCCCTCCCCCAGCTCATTAGGATGTGGGGTAGGTGTGTGCATGCCGTGTGTGGCTCAGGGCAACCAGGCTGGGGATCCAAACCTGCAGTCGGCCATGTGGCTTCCATGCACTGTAGTCCAGTGTGCTCTGCACTGTCACCTTGGCTGGGCCTGTAGTCACTTTCATTGCAACTGTCTTCCCTAGAGGCTATCTAGCAGTTCAGCGTGCAGGCCCCAGATTCAAATGGTCTGGGTTTGAATCTTGGCTCCATACTTACCACTGTGTGACGCTAGGGAAGTCACTTAACCTCTCTGATCCTCAAGTACTTCATCTGTATAATAGGGACAATGGAGTATTTGCTTAATAGGACTATGGTGAGGATTAAATGAGACCATAAATATGACACATTTAGCAGTGGTCCCTGGGAACTGGCTGATGGGAGCTATGAGATGGGGGCAGGCTCTGGAGGGTTTCAATCTGGGCAAAGGTGAAGGGCCAGAAAGATGTGAGAGGCCTTGTTCCTGCCATCTGAGCGGTTGGTGACCCATCTGTGCCTGTGAGTCTGGCTTCCAGGCACGTTCCCTGTAGCCTTTGCTCGGAGGTTAATGAGCGGTTCAATTCCAATGACTTTATAAGGCTGCCTTCCCACAGCTCAATACCTACCAGGCCTGACTGATGGTGGCCCTGGGGCCACAGAGGACCACAAGTCAGACCTGGGACCATCAATTAATTAGTCTCAGGTCTCAGGGAAGGCTCCATCCCCTTCTCTTCAGCTAGAAATGGGAAGAGAGGGGTGGAAGTTTCTGTATACCTCTTTTTTACGTCAACTCCCACAGCTAAATGTTAGATCTGGGCTTGAAATAGCTACTGTTTATTGGTTATTTATGCCACAAAGCATGTAAAGTGTTGTACCTACTTTTTTTTTTTTTTTTTTTTTTTTTTTTTTCCTGTAGGGAATGTGTGCTCAGGAGAGAGAGAGAGAAGGAAAGTGAGAAATCACCCCACCCCCAGGAGTGATGGCCACACCATATCCCTCTCTGTTCTCTTGGGATTTTGGGCACACATGCCTGGCATGATTTTCAAGCAGCTGGGTCAGGGACCCGAACTGCAGAGTTAGCCATGTGGGGATCTAACATTTTAACTTCCACGCCACCTGCTGGCCTCGAGTGTCTTACCTGCTTTTAATCCTGACCACAGCTCTCTCGAGTGAGTGTGATTACCATCCCAATTTTACAGTAAAAGAAACGGAATTTCAGAGAGCTGATGTCATTGTCCACCAGGTTGCACAACTGGTTTAAGTGATACAGCTCAGGACTGAAATCCAGTTACTTCAGAACAAAAAAAAACTTCACTTCTCGGAACCTCAGTTTCCCTTTTTGTACAATGGGTCAACTCATATATCCACCCCATGTGATTGCAATGAGTGGAAGCAGGAAGAAACTATGCTTCTGAAGGGGGGGGTCAACAAGTTTAGAGCATTAGATACCAATTCTCTGGGTGAAGAGATATTGGGGATGGGTTGGGACAGGGGTTAATTCTCAACAGAGACTGGGTATTCTGGGGTGCAAGAAGGTGCCTCAGGAAGGAATTTACTCTTTAGGCATTAAGGCTGGCCCTGCACCACAGCCATGCTAATAAAAAAATAGCAAAACTAGCAATGAACATCTGTAGAGCATTTATGGGTGCTGGCCACCACTTCAAGTATTTATGTTAAGTCACTTAAGCCTCACAACAGTGGGAAGTAGGTCCTAGAGGTACGATAATTATATCCATCTTACTGAGGAGGCTGTGGAAGCTCAGAGAGGCTAAGCAACCTGCCCAAGGCCACACAGTTTGCACGTGGTAAAGCTAGCACTGGACTCCATCTGAAGGTCAGCTCTAGCTCCTCAGGTGTGTGCTGGGAAAGGACTCACCTAGACAGATGAGGCTGGCTCTTCCGTGTCTCTGCAGCAGTGTCTCCAGCGAGAAAACTGGGAGTTCCGGTCAGAGTTGTGGTAGAGCTTGTGGTAGAACAGGTCCTACTGTTGAATAAGTGGAACAGTCCCTGACTCACTGGTTGGCTTTCCAAATCAGATGAGATCTTGTTTCATAAATGTGCTTTGTAGAGTGAGTAGTAAAAATCCAACCCAGGGTACTTGGGAGCCCAATGTGCTGGTGTGTACACTCAAGAAAGCATAGGCTTTGGGTTCTCACCTTTGGTTGAGTCAGTTACTTCATCCCTCTGCACTGGCTTCCTCATCTGCGAAATGGCATTGGGTGGCTGTGGGGATTAACCTGGGTAGAGAATAGGTGCTCAACATAGAGAGCCACAGGTGTGTGTGTGTGTGTGTGTGTGCGTTTGTGTATGTGCATTCACACCATACTCACCACTGGGGAGAAAGTGCATTTGTGGCTGCATGGCTGGGAGAATACTTGACCAGGCTATGATCACTTGGGTCACTGTTCAACAAACATTCACTTCCTTCTCCCTCCCACTTTGAATGGAGCTTACGGCCCTTACCTTCTGAAAGCCTTGGTCATTTGACTTGTTTTGATCAATGAAATCTTTTCTTTTTCTTTTTCTAAGTTTTGGCAGAGGGTGCATGTGCTGGAAAAAGACAGAGGGGAGGGGGAAAGCGAAAGTACCCCCTGTGGGGGGTGGTCACACTGTAACCCTCTACCTCTCCCTCCTTTCAGGATTTTGGACATGCATGCACGCACATGTGCCTGGCATGTTTCTCAAGCCACCATGTCTGGGACCCAAACCACTCAGTTGGCCATGAGGGAACAAGTTGCCTTAACCACCATGCCAGAGGCTGGCCCCAGCCAATGAAATCTTAGTGGATGTGGGTGGGAGAGGATTCCTTGAATGTGCAGTTTGTGCAGTTTGTGGTTTGGCTCTCATGTTCTGCCACAAGAATTGCGTGTCCCAGGGATCTTCCTTTTCCACCTGGGCCCTAAAGCACAGAAATATGAGGAGCTGATTTGAACCTGACTTGAAGCCTAAAGAGAGTTCTCCTAGTGAAATCAAACGTAAGCCTATAGACACAAAGCAGGAATATAATGATAGTTGTAAACCACGGACTTTAGTGAAGGTTTGTTATGCAGCATTATTGTGGCAATAGCTGACTGATACACTGGCCAGTATCATACCTCCAGATTCCTTCTGTACAACAGACAACACTAGAATTCAGACCTGTTTTGGCGGCAGTGTAATGCAGCAATTGTCAAATTCTTTATTGGCATAAATAATTCAGACATTGGATTCTCACTAAACATTGCACTAAACACAAGAAACAATAGGCTTGCCGGCTCAGAGGCTCACAAACTGTCCAACAGCCCAAGTTAGAAATACTTTTTTGAGAAGTGTAGAAAACTTTATAAATGATTCTGTACAAATATACATAGCGGACGCTCCATCCATCTGGCCTTCCTTTCCTGGGTGGCATCTGAATTGAATGTTCTTTCCCAGCAACAAGACGTTGGCAACAAGTGAGAGACAGAGACTGAAACAGACAGAGATAGAAAGGGAAAGGAGAGGAAAGGAAAGACGTGGTCAAAAGGAAAACACAAAACCAACTTCTTACATCAACTCATTCTGCAACAGTCAGAATAAACAAACATGGAGAAGACGATTGGGACCATCAGTCCGTGTCGGTCTGTACAAGAATTCATCTTTATATATATAATATATATCTGTATAATATTTATAGGTATATATACTTTGTGTATAGAAAAAGGTAACAGCATAATTTACATAGAGAGAAAGCTTTTTTACAATTGAGGAGTTTTCCTAAGGTCAATAACTTCAAGAGTAATCAACCAAATGAATCATGCAATAGATCTGTGGACTAGACCCCTATGTGGGGTCAAAGCTCCGGGAGAGAGGAATGAGAGGCTTGGGGTGGAAACATTGACCACTCAAGTTTGGGATGTGCCCAGCCTGGCCCGGTCCTAGGGGGACACTCACCTGGCATGCCCGGGCCTTATCTGTCCCAGTGAAGTCCCTTGGTTTCAGCTTTGGGGCCTGAAAGAAGAATGTCCTGCTTCTATGAGGGTGTGGGGGAGCTGGTTTTGTCAGACTCCCCAGTTCCTTAAGTCTGAGCCTGTGCCTTGTAGAGGCTGCCCCCCCACAATTAAGTGGTGTCTTTATCAGGCTTGGTGTCCCTTCCCACGGTTACCAGGGCACTTAATTTAAACAAATAAATAACACCCACAACCTCTCTGTTCCCATTCCCTGGTTTTTCAGGAACATCTCACTAGAGGTGGAATTCCAGGGCAAATCCAGTGGGGCGACAGAAAATAGAAGTCATATCTACTGAGCACCTACTGCGTGCCAGGTATTGTGTGACAACCTTGAAATCATTTCATTGATTCCTTCCAATAATCTGGAGGGCTCACTATAGGTAAGTGCTAAGTTACTGAAGGAAAAAAAAAAAAAAGCCACGAGAATCCAAAAAATACTCCAGAGGAATCGCCAATGCCGAGAAACCGTCAATGAGGTCACGATCTCAATGGGGAGTGGCCTGAAAGCACGAGTTGAGCAAACTGCAGCTCATCAACAAGGGCCACTAAATCACAGCAACTGCACACACCCGGGGGGCCCTGTGGTCAGTGAGCTCATACGTTTTCTATCCTTCCAGCCCTGACATGTATTTACAGGGCATATCATCTCACCAACAGAGTTGATGGTTTCTCTCCCACACTTCAGGCTGTGGTATGGACTTGGCCTGTGGTCCACTAGGAACCCTAGGTCTTCTTCAGCCACTTCTGAAACAAACCAGCCTTTTGCCCATCACACCCATAATGTTTAGTTGGAGACCCTGAATAGAGGGTCTTTTTCCATCCCTGTTCTTCCATGGCCATATATGTCCTTGACCTGACACCCCAGGGGGCTGTGAATGGAGCGACATAAACTCTCTAGGAAGGAGGACAAGATGAGACTGTTGAGGGAGGCTTTCTGGTGTGCAAGACATATCTCTGGGCCTCAGAGAGGTCAGAGACACCGATCACAAGAATAGGTGGATGGACAGTTAAACAGAAAGCAAAGAAAGGGAAGAACATGCTTTAGAGGGATGGACTGACGGTCAGCCCACCGACGACAGAGATGCCTGTGGGACTGCAGATCTAACACAGGGCATGGAGAAAGAGGACAGGCCTTCCATGTTGTGGAGGCAGCAGTGACAGAGAGGGGCCCACGGGGTCAGAGAGAGATACACAGAGGGTGCGAGGTGGCCTACAGACTGGCCTGACTCCAGCAAGCCCAAAACCCTTCTTGGGCATCTTCCTTCCCAGGACACTCTGGCTAATAGCAGGGACCAGGGGATGGTAGGGAGAGAAGTCGAGGGCTTATATCTGAGTGAGCGTGCCTTCTGCCTGGGGATGAAGTCTCCCAGGTTTGGGAAATCAGGCCGGGGTGGGGGGGGGGGGGAGAGGAATGGGTGGCTAAGAGCCAGAGGCAGGCTTTCAGTCACTTGATAATTACCCCCTAAAAACCACAATGTTGCCTCTGAGTCTGGACATAAGCGGTTCCTTCTGCCTGGCACACGGTTCCCTGCCATCCTCTCCTTTTCTGCTTGAATTTCAAGACAAGGTCCAGAGGTCCCCTCCTTTCAGAGGCCTTCCTTGCAGGCCCTTGTCGGGCAGGTGCTCCTTTGGGGGCTCAGAGCCCTTATCAGAACCCCTCTCTCTCTCTCCCACTGTACTCCAGGTATCTGAAGGTAGCAGCCACCTTTCTTCCTCATTTTTCCAGAAGCATGAGAGGCACTTAATACATCCATGCTGAACGACTTCATGAAATGAAACCTCAGGGTACGAAGAGAAAAGGGGATGCTCATTGCTGGGCTTTGCTGGGGGTGTAGCAGATGTGGCTGGGGAATGCAAGCTTTGGCAACACGGGGAAGATTTTCTTAGGTTTCTCAGCTGATTAACTGGGGGCATTTGAAGTCTACGAATGGACCCAAAAGTAGAGCTACAGGGCCCCTTGGTGACTGTGCACAGAAACAATGCCTTGTGGGACCTCGGGAGTGGGAGAAGTGGGTGACATCCCACCACTTGGGCTTCTGGCTTTCACGTGCCAAAGTGTGGGGCTGGATGTGATTTGTTCCTGATAATGAAGTTGGGATGAGTGTCGAGGGTGGGAGTAGGAAACAGCAATCTACAAGATTCCCTGGGGAATCCTCGGGTCCTCAGGAAGACAGCTGAAGAGGAGGAAGAAGGTGTTGAGAAAAGATGTGCATCTCACACTTGTGCTCAGACCTGGCCAAAGGCAGCCATACTAGCCCTGCCCCCGGGTCCCGCCATTCCCCGGCCCAGCCAGGCAATGCCCAACTGGCTGCCTCGGATTTGTGGGGTGCTACACAGCGCTCCCTAGGAGGCTGGTTGCAAGGGTGAGTGGGCCAGGATGGGGGGTCTTGGTGTGGCGGGACAAGTACATTAGAGTACGCTGGTGTCTACACTGTAGCTACATAGCAGTTACTTGAACTTACACAAGTTCATAGGTACCCAGTTTTAAAAATTATTATTATTTGCAACACAGATAGAAAAATAACCAGAGGCAAATGGCTAGAATCATGGAGGACCAATGCATTGCATTAATTGTCCGGAACACGCTTAAGCTGCCGATGCCCCAGCCTGGCAGGGATGGGGTGGGGAGAGGCTGACCCTATGGGGGATGGAGCTGGCCCAGCCTCCTTCTTGGAAGGTGCCTGGCCACGTGCCCCCACATTCCCAAAGCCATTTGCTAAGCTAAGTCTTTTGTGCTTTGGAGCCCAACTGTCTCCTCTGCCCTCTTCCCCAGTCCTGGGACCGCTGGAACCCCCAGGGCTTTGATATTAGAGGTGAAACTGCAGGACCTACAGAACTCATCCACACCTGTCCCTTGCCTCTATCCCTACTTCGGCCACCTGGGGAGGGATCAAGCGGCTGCAGCTTGTCCAGACTATCTATCTCCACCAGACACAGCGTTATCACCTGGCCTGGATCTCTGCTCCATAATGAACTGGGGGTTGGAAGTTGGGTGGGAAAGGACTTCAGTTATCTGGGGTTCTACTTCCTGGGGAAGGGAAAGGGCCATCTCTGAGTAGCCCAAGAGCAGCACTCAGATTGCCTGATGCAAGCCTTAAGATTTCAGTTTAGTGAGACAACTTGCTTTCCAGCAAGGCTGATGGAAGATGGCATAGGTGAGCTGGGATTTCAGCCCCTGTCTTGTCTGCGTGGATGGGGAAGGGCAAGGCAGCCTTCAAACCACTGGAGCTGCCAAGTATCCCGTGTAAAACCTATTTCCATGCCACATTTACTTAAGGAGCCTCTTCTGGGAGTTACTGTTTCCCTTGGAAGGTCAGATACCTCCCAAGATCTGACTTCCTTTTCCTCCCATGGAAGGCTACTGGATTTGAATCCTAGCAGCACAGCCAGGAGACAACCCAGGGAACATCTGGCCATGTCTGGAGACATTTCTGATGTCACACTGTGGAGGGTGGGGTGCTACTGGCATTGAGATGGTGGAGTTGAAGCCAGTGTTCAACGTCCTGCAATGCACCAGACAGTCCCCACTGCAGAGGTACCTGGGCCCTTATGTCAGCAGTGCGGAGCTGAGGAAGCCTGGCTTAGGATGACTGTCTCTTCCCCCTTCTCTTTCTTTAAATCTTGACTTCAGTGTCACCTCCTCAGAAAGCCCTTTGCCGACAGCTCTCGCCACAGTTGTATGCTCTCCCATGTTCCAGGCTCTTGTGAATCTGCCTTCCATAGATCTATGTGAACTGCAAACTTACGTATTTGTTTTTTTTATTTTTTTCTTGTCCACCCCCCTCCCTCTTTAGACTCAGAATTTGGGGAGGCCTTGTATCACTCATCACTGAATATTCAAGGTCTAACACTTAGTAGATGCTCAATGAATCACCCATGATACGAATGACTGTTGAGTAAATCAGCCCATAGGCTCTCAAATCAACCTGAAATTTTAGCATCTGTGTGAGGATGCAACACCCCCTCCTGCCTAGATCAGCCCATCACTCACCACTCAGAGCAGGGCCTCTTGTCAGTCTGTACTTTTTCCCGATATCCCAGCATCAGCCTTTCCAAAATTCTCACTCTAGCACTGGAGGTCAGGGTATTTTTAAACTAGAAGCACTAGCCAAGCTGGTAGTTTTTTTTTTTTTTTGTGTGTGTGTTTTTTTTTTCCTAAGTGGTGGAAAAGAAAAACTAAGATTTGTTTTTAATCATTAGACTTTCAAATCTCAGAAGGCACGATGCAAATAGCACGTTGGCATAAACAATTGCTGCCCATTCAATGGAGGGAGGGAGCCATTCTTTGGAGCTAATTTAAGCTAAATACATGGCATATTTTTCATCCATACTATTGTGCAACTTTCTCCTCAGCTCATGGTCTGGAGGAGATGTTATCGGGCAGGAGGTGGGATGGAGGTAGTAAGGGCTGGAAGAAGGAAATGAAGAAGCAGTGGACAGAAGTTATTCTTAGCCAACAAGTTGGTAGTAGAGGGATTTAAAGAGCTTAGGAGCAAGGCTGGTGGTCCACTAGGACCCCAAAGGATTTTATCTGGGTGACACTTTGCTTTTGAATCTTCCATTCAGGGAGAATACCAAAAGCAACTGGAGTTAGATTTCTTTTCTTTCTGCAACATTTTCTAACTTCCCAGATGCTCAGATTGTACTACCAAAGAACTCTTACAAACTTCCTGGAGAAAAAACATCCTTCTCCCCTCCCCAGCCCACCATCATGCATGCACACACATATCATCTTTCTCTAAGGTCTTCAGATGCCAGGCCTTCCAGACCAGCTGTTCTGTGCCTGTAGTAGCATTCAGGCCTTGAGAAGCTGTCCCAGAAGATAAACGATCTTGCTCTAGGCAGGCAGATTACCAAAAATGATTATATGCAGATTCTTAAGAGCAGGCTCTTTCTAAATTTTGTAAGTTCCCCATACTAAAAAAAAAAAAAAAAAAAAAAAAAAAAAAAAAACAAAACTTTTGCAGGGCTATGATAGACTGCCCACCAACTATAGTCCAAATGACTGAGCTTCTGGAAGTTTCTAAGGCCTGAGCCTTAAACCTACCTCTGCCTCTTAGAAGGGATCTGACCCGGTAGAGTTTACCTTCCCTCACTGGGAGTCGGATCTTGCTTCTGTGAAAGGGGGAGAGTATGAGAACAGAGACAGTCACTTCTGTCCATCTCAAGTGGCAATTCTAATGCTCAGAGGCTCCATCTATGATCAGCAGGGTGGGGGATGGGGATGCTGTGATCAATTGGCAATGTCTTCCAAGAGTATGGAAGGGGATCGTGGTGGCATAAATGTCATATATTTGCCCTCCCTGGACTAAATCCTTAGCCTCCTTCTAGATCTCTTAGATTGCTCTAGATCTTTATCCCAATGACCTGGTTGAAGATGGAAATGCAGCTGAAGACCTAGCTGACCCATCAAAGAGGGTGGCATCCTATCACACTGGTCTCTAAGCCACCCACCCACACAGCAAATCTGACCCTTCCACAGGAAGGCACTGTCAGCCAGTTTTCCTTGGTGGTGTCCTTGGGCATTGAACCACTGCCCACATGCATGGGATGGGATCTACTATCAGCAGCCCTGGGTAGGGAATGCAGGGTGGCAGGGGCAGGGTTATGTGCTCTGGGCTCAGCTTTTCCAGTCAGTGATGAATGGAATAATGGGAGCAGCTGGCAGCTAATGGCCACCCCAGACCCATCTCTGGCTTGACGCATTTCAAGTTAGCGTCCTGGTTCATCATCCACACTGCCAGTCTCCAGGGCAGTTGGGATGGACAGGGCCCAGCCACCTTCCTCACCTCCTATGGGTGGTCTGTAAATGCTGGTGGTCAGCACCTCTTGACGTGGGCTCCTTGAATACTATGTAAGACATCAAGTCAAATTCACAGAGGTGGATCTGCCCAGGGATCCCGAAACCTACCTGGAAAAGCCTGGGAAAAGCAGCCTCTACTGACCTAGAGATTTAACTGCACAATAGTGTTTTAAAAGTTCTGATAAATCCCGCCATCAAGAAATACATTTGATCTTATTTTACCTAAACATTTCCAATGCATATTTGTCCCAGAACCCTTTCAATAATATAATATCCACCTAGTCTTACGGAACACACTTGGTAATCAAGGTTTTACTTAGAGCAAGCACTCACTACACATGGCTCATTCTCTCTGGCTCAGTCCTTGGTAGTAAGGGGAAGAACAGCGTATCAAGTTCAGGAGATGAGTTCTTCACATTCTTGGTATCAGAGAAAGGGGCTGCATGATTCCAGTGAGCAGGAAGGAGCAGCCCCTGGGAACAGAGGACCACGTCTGGTGTGAGAGAGGGAGAGGGCTGGACTGCTGGAGCAGGGGTGCTGGAGGAACCCAGGAGGGCTTGGCCAACCCAGACACACATTTCCTGGAAATCTGGGCAGCTGCTGGCAGCCTGTCAGTCTGGGAAGACGAGTGGAAGCTTCCGCACAAACTCCCACCAGGGTCCCTGCCGCCCTGCACCCTCCCTTCCCTGACTTCCGGCTTTTCTTCCCTCTCTGCTGGTGACAAGCTGCAAATGAACCCCAGAGGTGGGGGTTGTAACAACCCTGTGGGCAGCTGGCAGGAGCCACTCAGAATGGGGGTGAGCTCCTGGGATCTTTGAAGCCAAAGACTTTTTTTTTTTTTTTTTTTTTTTTTTTTAATGTTGGCTCTATGACAGAGAGGCTTGGTTTATGCCTGTGTGCCACAGCTGCTCTGTCAAAACGGGGATACGGGTAACAGCGGCCTGGCATGTAGTAAGCGCTCAACGAGCAGCTTTTAGAGAGGGCTGATTACTTGGCCTCCCAGCACCTAGGTGCTCTAGGATACCTGACCCAACGGATCTATATTTCCTTTCTTTCATGCAGGATCTTACCATGTCTCAATCGCCCTGCCTCAGCCTCCCAGCGGGGCCTACAGGTCCATGACCACCCTGCTCGGCTCTTCAGACAGGGGCTCCCAGTGTTGCCGAGGCCAGCCTCAAGCTTGCAGTGCTTCTGTCTCAACCTCCCCGAGTCACTGGGATGTCACCACAATGCCTGACCCTTTAGGTCGGACCTGGAATTGAACCTGGGCCTCCCAGGAGGTCCCAACCTACACGGCACATTTTAGCAACATGCACCACTGAGGCTGGGCCATCCACTGGGTCTCTTTTCAAGGCCTATCTACTGAGCCTGGCAGACTCATTTAGGATGATGGGATACTGATGACATGGCCTGACGCAGGGCAGTCTTCATACAAGGGAGCCTCTCTGATCCCCTGAGCCAGGGCCGCCTTCTTGCCCAGCAACCCTCCCTCTCTGCGTTCTATAAACATTTATTGAGCACCTACCACATGCCAGGTAACTGCTGGCACTTAGCAAAGTCAAGGCAGTCATGGGACCACGGATGTAGTCTGTCCCCAGTGGGTTCTAAAATTCAACTGGTTATGGAACGGATATAGACTGTGGCCCTCAAGAGGGGAGCCTGTGATTTGGGTTAACAATCAGGAGGACGGAGCAGGGAGGCAAAGCCCCACTGTGGTTTAATGTAGGGGGGAAGAGGCAGATCCGAGCCTTTACAACCTCGGGGTCCACTTTCCACAGCCCAGGCTGACATTTGCTGCCTCCTGTTCCTCTCGGTGCTCAGGTGATTCCCTTACCGGTGTGTGCAGGTGAGGGCTGGGGAGAGACAGGATGGGGTGAAAAGCTGAAGGCCGGGGTGTGTCTACACCAACCTGCCCAGAAATTTCCTCAGGTCACAGACAAAGCCAAGAAAGCAAACAGTGAGAGCACAGCTCACCAAGGTCGGCCCCTTCACCACCCAACAGGATGCTAAGTAAAATCAAACGTCACCAACCACTTCAGCCTGTGAAGCCCATTCGCAGCCCGAGACTACCACTGTCACACAGAGGCTGCCCGCTTCCCCCTGCGGAGCTGACAGCCAGGACTGTTGGAACGCAGGGACAAAAAGTGTCAGGTAGGAGCAGGTTTGATAAGGGGGATAGCAGCTGCTGACCCTGGGGCCCAAGAGTTCTGGGGAGTCTATCTCCCAGGGCACTGAGGGTCTGCCATGGAGGGAGCAAAGTGACCAGTTAAGGCATAGAAGACAGCTCGTTGGAGCGTGTTAGGGGTTGAATTTTGTCGCTTCCTTTAAACCCCTATCTCTTTAAAGAGATCTGTTAAGTCCTAGCCTTAGTACCTCAGAATGGGACTTGACTTGGAAATAGGGTCGCTGCAGATATAATTAGATGGGGATGTGCTTGGAGTATAATGGGCCCCTAACCATCATGACTGGTGGCCTTACCAGAAGATAGAGGCACGCAGGAAAGAAGCTATCAAGCCCTATCTATGGAACACAGTAGACTCATTGAGGGTGATGGGGTACTGATGAGGTAGGGACTGGAGCAAGACAGCTACAGGCCAAGGAATGCCCAGGACTGCTGAGAACCAGCAGAATCTAGGACGAGGAAAGGAAGGATCCTTGAGGTATCCTGCAGGTTTCAGAGAGAGCGTGGTCCTGCCAGCACTTCACTGTTGGACTTCCAGCCTCTAGAAATGCGAGAGAATAGATTTCTGTTGCTTTGAGCCACCAAGCACATGGCATTTTGTCACAGCGGTCTAGAAAGCTGATACAGAGGTGATGAAGTTTGGGGATATTGGTGACACACTTCCAACAAGAATAGTCCTGGGAAGACAGATGGGTAAAGTGAATGTCCTTATAAGAAGAGAAAGAGACACCAAAAATATGCAGGAATAAAGGGAAGGCCACATGAGTCACAAAAAGAAGGTGGCTGTCTGCAAGCCAAGAAGAGAGCCCTCACCAGAAATCAACCCTGTTGACACTCTGATCTGAAATTCCTGCTGTCTAAGTCACTCAGTGTGTGGTATTTCATTATAGCAGCCTCAGGCTAACTCATACAGTCTTAAAGTTGGGCTGGTCCACCCAGCCTCCTATGCCTGAATTGCCCCTGGATCATGCATGCCAATTAGTTCACACCTGTTCCAACCCCTCTAAGGACAAGGAGTGTTCTACGTCCCTAGGCAGCCCTCTGCATTATGGAACAAGCTTAATAGAAAGCCCTTCCTTGGCTGAAATAAGTTCTTTCCCCCCAGAACTCCCACCCTGGTCCCTATTCCTCTGCTGGGAGCCATCTCCAAGTTGACTCATTCTTCAATAAGACGGCCTTCTCAATCAGAGATAAGCACAGTTAGTGTGGGGCCAGATAATAAATATTTTTAACTTTGTGGGCCGCATCATCTTGGTTGCTAATAACTCTGTTGTTGACACACAAAAACAGCTGTGGTGAATATGCAAATGAATAGGTGTGGTGTGTCCAAATAAAATTTTGTTTACTGACATGAAATTTGAATTCTGTGGAATTTTCACATGCCATGAAATTCTATCCTTTGATTTTTCCCCTCCCCCCAAATTTAAAAAGCACTGAGAGTGCTGGATATGGCCCGTGGGTATACACATTGAATCCCACCCAGTTCTTCCAGACCACAGGCCTTCCATAAAACCGAGGACCTCATGGCCTAGTTCAGGGACATCCCTACATGCTTCCTTTCCTAGAGACAAGCTGGAAATTCTGAGTTGCTAATTAGACTCCAATGCCGGCTTTTGATTTCTCAAGATAGTGATCAGTCCGAGCTAAGAGTACACCATTTCCTCTGTATACCTCAGATCTAGATGGAGAGAAGACTTGTGGGAGGTGAGGGGAGACGGGTTTTATGTACGTGGGTGTAGGTGTCAGGGGAGGGGCAGAAGGTGTGAACATGGGGTGGGAGGTAGAAAAGGGAAGGAGCTAGGTATCCTGGACAGAAGAATGTGGTTATCAATATTAATCAAAAGCTTTTATTAGCTGAGTCCAAGGTAGACAGTGGAATAGAAGAGTGTACTCAGAGGCAAGACACAATTTTTTCTTTGACCTGTAAAAGGAACATCAGACAAAACGAGTCTAAGTAGCAACTTGGCATTTCCAGCTTGTCTCTAGAAAAAGGAACATGTATAGATGTCCCAACAGGAGGTCAAGGGGTCCTCTGTTTTATAGGAGGCCTGTGGCCTGGAAGAATCGGGTGGACTTCAGTGTGCAAATCCTCACGCCCTTCAAGGAGTCAGAGATGTTCCTCTCTGCAAGGTCAAGGTTTCCTGGAAAAGCTCCACCCTCTGCACTAGTCCACTTGAGAAGCCTGGACATACAAGGGTTTGCTGAGCACGAGGCAGGGAGAGAAACAACTCACTCACTGTCAAGCCGGTGATGGTGTGTGCTGGGCATCCGCGGGCAGCTGTGATCGGACAAGGGCACACACGCAAATCATGGCCTTGGCGATATATAAACTGATTTACAGGTGAGGTCAACAATTACCATGTAAAAATATACAGCCTCCCCCTCTTTTTTTGCTCTGCAAAAGATAAATGGATATAAATTCCTCCCAATATTTCATTCGTGAAGAAAGACTGACGTTACCAGACAAAGCAGTGGTCTGATTCTTCCTGGATACAAAGGTGTGCAGAGTAAGGTGGGTCTCTGAACAGTTCAGGGTGGTGTAGTTGGGGGTAGGGGGACCAGGGAGGGCCTGGAGGTTGGTGCCCAGCCTGGCAGCAGCAGAGATTGAGGTGGGCGGGGCAGAGGCAGGAAGTGGGGGAAAAGGCAAGAAAGAAGTCAAGAGCAGGTGATGTGAGACCCAGGAATGGACCCAAGGAACCTTGTTCTACAAAGCTGAGGTGCTGAGAAAAGCAAGGGAGGCAGGGGTTTCTCCCTGGGCTGCTCAGGCTAGGTCCTTCATCCCAAACAGGTGCCATGAACAAATGGAAAAATCAGACTTTGTGGACCCTGCTGGGCCTGGCCAAAGGCATTGGTTGGAAATTTTAGTGAATTCTAGAAACGAGAGAGGCAAGGGGGACTGGGCAGTTCGGTTCAGGGTGTTGAACCCTCGCTGCCTATTTCTTCTTGCTTCTCCCCTGGTACAAATGTGCACGACCAAAGCTGCAGTTCTGTAGACCCCTGAGGTCCTGGTGGAGTTAAAGAGAAGCCAGGGGTTGGGTTTCGAGCACTCAGAAGGCCATTTAGCAGGGCCGGGGCAGGTCCAGTCCAGTCCGAGGTGGTCTGCAGAGTAGCCTGTTGGGATGGGAAGACACCCACTGACAAGGGCCATCCCAGTGACACCAGAGCGTGGCTCCTGAAGAGGTGCATAATATGCCTCCAAGACACATGTTGAGCCAGGAGCCACAGAGATGCAGTTGTGCCCAGAAGGGAAGTGTCCATTTAGGAACAGCCCACATGGGGGCCTTCAGTCCTGTGGCCCCAGACAGAGGCTAGTTTTGGAAAGGCGGTTCAGGGAGGCCCTTTGGAAAGCACAACCCGTTTTTTCTCCTGGTCTGGAAGCAGGCTCGGCCCCTAGAGCAAGACCCAGTTTGAGGACCACCTAAAGTGGGGAATTGATCCCTATATGTCTGGTTGGATTCTGATTCTAAGCACAGGTAGGGTTTCTGAAGTCTCAGATCCCCTCTCGGGAGAGAGATGCCTGGATAAGGTGGCAGCTACGAGGAAATCGAGGCTGGATAGTGCCCAGGAAGTACAGGGGAATCGTGGGTAAGCCCGGGCATCCTACCCCCTGCCCAGTGCCCCTGCTATTGCTCTGCTTCAGGAAAGACTTCCCTTATGAGCCAGGTTGGATAGAGGCGGGTCAGAGCTTTGGGAATGCAGGCGAACAACCCAGAAGCTCCTTACCCCCATCACTCTGCATGCCCCACTCTCAGCATCTTTCATCCAGCTGAACACTTAGGGCTTCCCAGATGTGATCAGGAAGAGCCACTGGTGAGGTAGGCAGCGAGGAGAGGGATGGGGGCAGGGACCCTGGGTGAGCACGCACTGGCAGGATGGAGCTTCCTCACGGGGAAGACACTGGGGCATGCCACACCAGGCCAGCATGGAGGATGTAGAATTTCCACAAACACGCCCTCTTCTCACCTCCTTGGCAGAACTGTTTAAGGTTGAAAGGGGGAAACACCCGTTGCAAACTGGTTACTGCAAGCATAGCCATAAACCCCAACATGCGTACATCCCTGGGACCCACATCCATCATTGTGGGCAGACCAACTTCACCTGGTGTAAATGCCAGAGAGGAGGGGATGAAGGAAGGTTCTAGAATTCCCTCCCTGGGACCTTACCTCCCAATGTCCAGACTTCAGGGGTGTCATGAATGATGGTGAACTGTAAGAAGTCCCCACAAGTCACCTTGCTCAAGGAGACCCAGTGCCTTCCAAATGGCAAAGGGAGGGGAAGCAGTGAGGTGAAAAGGGATGATGCTCACAGGAGAGGAAAGACAGAAATGAGGAGCCAGTCCCCCAGAGAGACCAAGACCTCAAAAGACATGCATGGTTCTGCTGCACTTCAGAGCTGTATACAAAGATGCCGGGTCATGACAGGTTTGGGTTGGGTCCAGATGGATGCGGACGTTGCCCAGGGGAAAAGCTTCTGCCCCCGCCCCACTCCCACTCCCAACTTGATCTGGTAGCTTGACTCAGCTGGCACTCAGCTCTGCCTCCCCATCCTGTCTCCCCAGCTAGTGCGGCAGGAACCCACCACACAGAGACCAAAGCAGCTGAGGGGCACGCCGCAGCTGGGTGCTTGGCTCCCACTTGCCAAGGTGAGAGGAGAGCAGAAGCGGTGCACACACAGTAGACACACACACACACACACACACACACACATACAGTCCGACCCTGCACCCGCCGCGTGGGCCTCCTGCCCAGTGACGGCCCAAGGCTGCACCTTTGGTCTACAGTTCTCATCTCAGCGCAGTCCTCTGGGCCTCACCCATCAATACCATGTGGCCCTGGCTGGTGTAGGTCAGTCCCAGCTCAGGGGCCCCCGACCCTGCCCGAGATAAAGGTGCGCATGTGTGAGGTGCAGGGGACACCGAGCGAGGCTGTGCAGTGCTCCCAGGTCAGCCGGGTGGTACCCTCTGACGATGAGACTCTGGCCTCCTGAGCTGGCAGAGGGCAGAGCAGGGAGGGACAGGTGGTCCGGGAGCTGAGGCCGCTGAGCTCTGTCCAGTTGGCCACCGGTCACAGTCTGGAGTGGGAGAGAGAACAGAGAGGGGTGAGAAGTCACTTGGAGATGACAATGCCACCTTTGTAGGTCAGCCCCCTCTCAGAGGGCCGTGTGGTTTGGGATGGGCTGTTCCTGTCCTCTACAAATAAAAAAAAAGGCAGAGAGGACTCTCACTTGCAGAGGTCCTGCTATGTATACTAGTGGGCTGTCGGGAGAGTCATGACGCATTTTAGCATGAAACAGTACATCGCGACTTTCCCAGCAACCTAATACATGCCGTGCTGCTCACACTGGATCTCATGTAAGCCTAAGAACAGCCTGACCCAAGGGCATTATACCCTTTTCACAGATGAGAATACCGAGGCACAGAGAGGTGAGCCCAGGGGCACAGCTGAGAAGCAGCAGGGTCAGGGTGGGAGCCAGAACTTCACCCGCTTGAGCAAGTAGCTTCTGGATTAGGAATGCCATCCAGCAGGTAAGTGGGCGTGAAGCTCACTTAGGGTTGGCTATATGGGAAGAGAAGATGAGACCAGGATCCTACTGTGCAGGTCCTACCTGCAGAGTCCTACTATGAGCAGAGGCTTTGCTGCCCAGGGTTGCAAAGGGACATCATTTACTTAGGAATGAATGGATGAGTGAATGCATAGAAAATCCCACTGTACCTAAAGTCCTATCGTGCCTGATCACAGGATTTCTTGGCCTTTTTTTTTTTTTCTTTTTTCCTTTTTCAGCCCAACTCCAAAGCAAAATATAGAAAGGAAAGCTGCCTGCCTCTCTCTCTCTAACCAGTGGGCTTTAAGCCCCTCTGTTCAGTTGAACTCCTACCCTCTCATTCCTGACCCCTAGGACAGCAGGTGATGGCCTAAGTGACCCTTGACTTTTGTCACAACAGGCACTTCTGGGTCCTGGTCATGCCAGTTCTCCAACTCATTGGCATTTCCTTGGCTGGGCAGAGACTCCTGTCTGTTTTCATACCCAGTCTGTTCTAAATCCTGCCCGGCTGCCACACTGAGGCTCATTCTCCCTGCTGGCAGACAGTAATCCTCCCAGCACTTCTGCAGGTGGTGGTAGGGGGTGGCAGGGCTTGTGGCCTTCATTTTCAGAGCATGAAACTGAAGCTCAGAGAGGTCAAGTGATGTGCCCGAGGCACACAGCTTTCTTGCTGTGAGCAGGGATTCCGATCTCTGTTTGTCTGAGAAGTCTGTGTTCTTTCCAATTGTCTGGGGGGGAAAGATGAGCCCCTGGGGGAAGAAGGAGTCCCATCCTCTAGGTTTGGGAAGCTCAAGTCGCCCAGTGAGGTGTGGGCAGGGGTTCCTGCTGCCCAGTCCCCACACCTGCTCTGCAGGGTGCTGCCCTGGGCTCTTCATGGGCCCCATGGAAGACTCTGACAAGGCTGTGTGTGCCTGAGCACACAGGTGGGGGTTTGCAGAAGTGCATGCCTAGTCTGTTTACCTGTGTGTAGCTGTGCACTGGGGGAAGGTGTAGCAGTTTGTGGGGGATATGTATGAGTGAGCTGTACACACATACTATGGTTGTGTATGTGTGTGTGTGTACCTGAGTCTGCATATGTATATGGGTTTGAATGTAAGGATGTTTTCATGGAATGTGTGTGTGTGTATGTGTGTGTTGTGTATCTGAGTGTGCCTGCACGTGCATGAACATGGATGTATGTTTCAGGTACTATTCCTGCATCTACAACTGTGTGTGCACGAGTACACACAAGCATGTATGTCCAGGAGTTACTGGCAGAGTGGTGGGGAGCAGAGTCCCCTTAGGAGCCTCATCTGGGCCTGTCTCCCTCTCACCTCCTAAGAAATCAGTCCAGAGGCTGGGGTGGGACACACCATCCTCACGGTCTCAGACAGGGCTGATCACCAGGTGTCTGGATCCCACATGGCTGGGGCGTGGGGAGGGGCAGGGCATGAGGCCTCAAAGGAAGGACCAAGGAAGATACTTACAGCAAGAAGACACTTTGAGAACCTTCCCTGCCCTTGTGTCCATGCGAAAGAAAATTCTGGAAGCTGACAGCTGCCTCGCTGGCTTCCTGAAAGCTAGACCTTGTGGTGGGGTCCCTGAACACCTGACATTTGGGGCTTGGCAGGTTCAAGGCATCAGCTTGCTGTGCGATGCTCAGACTCACTGGGCATCAACAATCATCAAGAGAGGAGCAGTGGGTAGCCTGGTAGCCATGGGAACCAAAGCCGTGAAGGGCAGGCTCTAGGACCCAAATCCCAGAGCAGACTCCACTGCCAGAAGCCTGTAAGGGAAGCATGGCAGCTGGAGGATGGGTTCCTGGAAAGAAGCTGGTAGAGGGGAGGAGTAAGAGACAGAAGCTGAAAAGGGACCAAAGCCAGAGAACAAGGCAGGGGGAGAGATGTCCACAGAGAAAACCTACTCTGCAGACTTCCAGAAATGTCCAGGGTGAGACAGGCGGCGGTTTCGCTTTGGCAGTTTCTCCAGCATGTCCATGAGCTTGGTGAAGGTAGGCCTCTCTTCTTGTTCGAAGGCCCAGCAGAAGAGAAGAATGTCCTAAAAGGAACCAATGTATATGATGGAACATAATTCTCGACTACTCTCTGGTACTTCATTGGATCTGCCCATTTGCCCAGCCACCTGCCCCCCCTCCATATTCCTGCATCAGCCACCCACCCACCCATCCACCCACCCATTCTTCCATCATGCACATATCCATATAGCCATTCATGCATGTCCATTCATTCATCCTTCATCCATCCATCACCCACCTACCCAACCATCCTTCTTCCTATCCACTGTCTGAGCCTGTATGATTAACTAGGTAGGCCCTGTGCTAGAAGGTCTAGGATACATTGAGATTGATAATACTCCAGAGAGTTTCTTGGTATTTTTCTCAATAAGGAGGGATTACAGTGCATCCTGAGGAGACAGCCAGGTGGCATGGTGGTTAAGGCAGCTGGATCCCACATAACCGACTGCATAGTTCAAGACCCAGACCTGATGGCTTGAAAAACAAGCTGGGTGCATGTGCATATGAGAGGAGAGTAGAGGAGAAAGGATCATGGGCAGCCCCCTCCAGGGGATGCTTTCTTACTTTCCCTCTCTGTCTCTGTCTCTGTCTGTTTAGCACATATGCCATAAAGCTTTTTTTTTAGAGTATACCCTCAGGTCTCCATCCAAATCCCAATAATCTAAGTACCCTTCAGAGTCACAGAGGAGAAAAATTCCTTTTAGTAATCTCTTTATCTGAGAAAGGAAACCCAGAGGCACATATTCCTCACAAACATACCAGGTAATTATACCTTCTCTGACTTATGTGCCTTCTGATCAAAAGAGAGGATTCTTCCTGCTGTGTTTTAGAGGAAGATTGTTAATTTCTATTCAGCCTTCTCTCTTTCTGTATATCTTGTTCTGAGCTGGATACTGCCTTAAAATTACTATGTAGGTACAAATAAAATGAGAACCATTAATATTCATGATAGTTTAATGACTATCCTTTAAAAATAACAAAAAGAGGGATTCATTGGTTCTATCTGACTCAATAATCCATTGCTAGAAAAAATCTAGTTTAGGTTTACTGTGCCCCTGGTGGCAGGTACCTGAAATTGCAGGCACAGTGCAGAGGCCTTGCCTTCTAAACTTCAAAGTATTATCTGACAAAGTTGTGGGGTATTTTTTAAAAAATATTTTTAATCATCCTCTGGAAAGCATTTGTAATCTTATCACATAGGATAAAGAAAGCTCAGGACCACACCTGCTTCTCACCTTGTCCCCTGGACCCAGCACTATCCTGGACTTACCGAGATTTCTTTTCCCATGCCGATCTGGCTGAGGTTGGGTTTCATGCCTGTGCCCATTTGCCAGATTATTGCTTCTGCTGGTTGGGTCTTGAAAGGCCACTCCCTGGCGTGGAGTTCATACCAGATTGTGCTGTTGGCAGATGTTGTAAAGGGGTGTTGGTGTGGTATGTCATGACCCTGAACTCCTTTAGCAACTATACCTGGTCAGGTTCCTGGTGACATTCCTCTCTCCAGCTTCTTCCTCATGGGATTGGTATTTTAACACCTTTTAATGTCTTAGGAGTGGTGTATATCCTAGGAAACCTCTCTGGGACCTGAATGAAAATTAATCAAATCCTAGGACCCAAATAGTTTAATATAATATAATTAGAATCTCTGGCCCTGGTGCCAGCAGCCGGTGTGGTGGTTGGGATGCTGGACTCCCACATGGCTGACTGTGGTTTGAGTCCTGGACCTGGTGGCTTGCTTTCTCACTTTCCCTCTCTCTTTCTCTGTGTCTCTCTCTGGTGAGCACATGTGCCCTATAGCTCAGTTAAAAAATAATAATAACAAACAAAATAATAACAAAAAAAGAATTTTTGGCTCCTAGGAAATCACTGTAAGTGAACAATCAGAGTTATCAACCAAAAATCCATTTATAAGGATGTTCTCTATAGCATTATATAAAATAATATAAACAGGAATAACACAGTTGTTCTATAAGAGGACCTGGTTGGGGACCAGCAGTTAGTGTAATGGCTATGTCGCTGGACTCCCACGTAGTTGACTGCGGTTCACGTCCCGGACCCGGTGGCTTAAACTCACGCCGGTCGCGTGTGCATGCGTGCCCAAGATCCCGAGAGGAGAATGGAGGAGAAGGGATTGTGGCCTGGCCATCCCCCCGGGGGGTAATTTCTCGCTTTCTGTCTCTCTGTCTCTCTCTGTCTGTTTGGAGAGCGCATGCGCCCTATAGCAAAAACTTCTCCAAAAAAAAAAAAAAAAAGAGGACCTGGTTGCATAGTATTATGGTGAATCCATATAATTAAATGGAATTCTATATTACTATTATTATTAAAATAATTTAAAGAGGGGTTAGCAGTTGGCATGGTGATTAAGGTGCTGAATTTCCACATGGATGACTGCAGTTTAAATCTCAGATCTGGCAGCTTGAAAATCATGCTGGGCACGTGTACCAAGATTCTGAGAACTGAGAAGGGATTGCAGTGTGGCCATTCCCCCTGGGGGTGATTCCTCAATTTTCCTCTCTCTCTCGTGAGTGCATGTGCCCTGTGGCAAAGGTCTAAAAGAGAAAAAAGAAGAAAATTTCAAAGAAATTTTGCTGACATGGAAAAATACTTAACATATAATTTTAAGTGTAAAAAGCAGGCTGAGACTGTATATAAGGTAGGATGTTACTCTTTTTCAAACCATTGTATACGTATGCACAAGAAAAAAATAAAACATAGGAACATGTTAACAGTGGCTAACACTGGGTGATTGAATGCTTTTCTTTTATATTTGTGTTTTCTAAGTATAAACCATCTTGTAGAATGATGGAAAGAAAAACGAAAAAGTTTGAGGGTCACATGGACTTGGATTCAAAGTCAATTGACTGATTCGGACTGACACTAGCATTATGATGCTGTAGAAGTCCCTTCAGTTCTCAGGGTGTAGCTTTCTTTACCTGCTAAGTGAGGATAATGATGACAATGCAGTGGAAGAAGGTTTATCTGGAATATGGCATGCCAGAATGGTTTGATGCTAGAGTGATTCTAGAGGGATTTACTACGCCATCATGTTTTACAAACCACAGCATTGTAAGGAGTGGAGAAACGACTGCTCCAGTGAGTAGCAGGTGGCCATGGGCTGTGCACTAATGATTCCTGAGGCGTGGGCAGTGGTGAGGACCTGGGCGATGAGCACAGGAGGCTGAGGTGTTGCTGAGCTGTACCAAGCGGATAGGCTTCGGTGCTCTGAGAATAAGAGTCCCTAACTCAGGAAGTATCTGAAACAGTTCCAGGAAAGAATCTTTTCTTCTGCTGTAAGGTAATTTATATAAATTTGCTTTAAAGAATATGGAACACTGTTGTCCTCTTGACTGATTAGAGGACGATGTCAACCAGCTCTTCCTAGGGTTTCACTTCTCAGCAGGCATCTGCTTTCTCCCTGGCAACCTCACACCTCGGGGGTGGGGGCGGGGTGATGCTCCTGCATTGTAATGTCGAGTTAGCTGATCAGGAAGTCCTTAAGAGAAGCTACCCGACTGCAGTGACACTTACTGAGGTTGGACTCTGGGCTAGATTCTGTTCTAAGCCCTTTGCTAGAGGAGGTATGTAAAGTGTGTCTGTTTATTGTGACGCTTTGATGACGTGGCACCTTGACTTTGCTGACCCTGGAGAATCTGCCTCTCCCAGGGCAAGTCAATGCCTGGAGGTGGTGAAGGACTCATCTGTGGCTGTGTCTTTTGCATACAAACCAAGCAACCACCACCTCCTCTTCTAGCCTTGCAAACTCGGGGCCAAGCTTCCCCAGCCCCTCCTCCCCAGACCCCACTGTAACTATTCCTAGTAGCCAGTTCTAAGCCTGCTCACTCTGCCTCCCCTGTGCCTTCCCAAGGAAACCACAGTAAAGGCTCCTGCCGTGTGTTCCTCCTTCTACTTCTGCCTTCTGCCGACCCTGGCGGTTCCCTGCGAGGCCCCTACATGGTGTGGTAAGTCCTCTCCTTCTAGGAACCGTGAGTGACAAACTACCTTTGCAGTGGTGACTCTCTTCTAATCTGATGACCTCATCATACCTGAATAAATAGTAATAAAACTTATATTTTAAAATAGGAGGCATTATTATCTCTCTTCCATAGAGAAAATTGAGGCTCAGGAAGGTTCCAGGACCACACAACGAGTAGAGGGGGGCAGCTAGAAGTTGAACCCAGTTTGTCTGACTCCAGAATTGTGCCAGTGGACAAAATACTCCACTGGAAGCTTACGCTAACCTATTCGAGAATCCTTTCTAATTAGGGAAGCAAATGATTCGGGGGTGCAACCTTGCAGTTGACAATTAGAGCCTGGCAAAGGGGGCAGAGAGAGGCTGCAGCCACCACTCGTGTGCATGGGGGAAGGACGCCATGAGGTGTCCTTCTCTTGGCTGGGTACCTTATGGATGTTTTCTCACCAGATTCTTAGAATTCCTCAATAGGTTTTATTACCTTCAGTTTAGCAGTTGAGAGAAACAGGGTATTTTAAATTTTGCCAGAGGGTTTATGTGTGAGTGAGTGAGAGAGAGAGAGAGAGAGAGAGAAAGAATTCCCCACGGGGAATGGCCACACTGCAATCCATTCCTCTTCACTTTCACCTCCTTTCAGGATTCTGGGCATGATTGCACATGCACCTGGAGTGTTTTCAAGCCACTAGGTCCAGGACTCGAACCACACGGTTGGCCTTGTGGATCCTGCTGCCTTAACCAACATGCCACCAGCTGTTACAAAGAAAAATGGGACTTTGAAGGGTAAAATAACTTGCAAGCCCAACAGGGCTCCATGGTTAAAAGCTCCAACTCGGGAGTTAGAGTGTGGCAGGGCTGAATCCCAGCTCCACCACTAATTGCTAGAAGGCAAGTCCCTGAGCCATTTGGAGCCTCGGTTTTTCTGTCTGTTCATTGGGAACAACATGGTTCCTGCTTTGGAGGGTTATCGTAAAGATTCCATGAGACAGTGCACATACAAAGCTTAACACAGTGCTCCACACACCCGTAAAAGTTCGTTTTTGTTTTAAGTCATTCCTGAGCATGAGGTTCCCAAGCAACAAGATACACCTAATTGGAAGGAAACCAGGAGCGCCAGGTCCTTCTGAATTCAGCAGTGTCAGAAATAAAAGCCTCATTAAAACTTCCTTTGAAACCCAACTTCCAAGAGAAACTCACTTGAAGAAAAAAAATTGCTAACGATGAAAACGCCAGCGAAAAACCAATTACTTACTTTGGTACATTTTGTTAATTACTTTTTTTTTTTTTTTGCCTTTTGCTAAATTTACACTGAAATATAGCAACTTAATTATTGCAATTTGGTTTCAGATAACAATATCTAACTAGATAAAGTTTTGGACATCAGCTAATCAGAGTAAGCGACAGCTTTTAAAAGGCTCTATGCAATGGACTTAGAGAATTCTGATCTTCTGAAAACGTTCCCTCTGGGGTTTACAGTGAGGACGCAGCGAGGGTATTCTTCCAAGGACAATGGTTTCCCAAATGTCTCTTGGTGGTGCAAAGTCCAATTGCACACATCTGCAGGCCCGTAACTTTCTAAAACAGCTTCCCCGGCGTTTTCTCCCCAAGTTCTTGCAATCAGTCACCCATGGACAAGTAAGGCAAGGATTCGCGGGCCATCTGAGACACAGGAGCTTAGAAGCCATCCTGGCTGCACCTTTCAGAACCCTCCACCCTGCTCCTTGGGGCTGTGTCTTGTGGGCTCTTCCTCCATGCCCAAAGACACCTCATTCTCTCTCGTGCTGCAGTCACTCTTTGCTGAGAAGTCCTAACTGCATCTTTTCTAAACTCGAGACACGTAGAGTCAGCTCCCCCTGGCTGGTACTACTGGATGTCTCCAAAGTACTGGGTTGTTGAAAAAGTCCTAATGTATTTTTCTATGCAAAAATGCATCATGACTTTTCCAATGACCCAAGAGCTCAACTTGCCATGTTGAAACCTGACCCTGTGCCTTCCTGGCATACCCTAACCTGCCGCACCTCCAGGGTCTCCTTGGTGAATGAGAACACTCGCCACCAAATGCTTACAGGAGGCACCTGAGCACTACCTACATTTGATCCATCACCAAGCTCTGCCACCTGCACCCTCTAAATGCTTCTTGTGTTCATTTTCTTTCTTTCTTTCCCCTTTTGTTTCTCCCTGTATTTTTTTTTTTTGTTAGAGAGATTTTTGCTATAGGGCGCCTGCGCTCACCAGAGAGACAGAAAGAGACAAAAAGTGAGAAATCACCCCCCAATGGGGATGGCCACACAGCAATCCCTTCTCCTTCATTCTCGTCTTGGGATTTTGGGCATGCATGCACACATGCCCGGTGTGAGTTTTAAGCTGCCAGGTCCGGGACTTGAACCACGGTTGACTATGTGGGAGTGCAGTGATGCAATCATTACACCATGTGCTGGTCCTCTTGTGTCCATTGTCATCTTACACATCCATGGGTACTGACTCAGGGAAGGCTACCAGCATCTCCCTGTGGATTGGACGGACACCTGACCTGTCTTGTCCTTCTCCATTTCCTTTATACAGAAGCCAGAGTGATTTGATTAGATTGACCTAAAACTCAAATTATGATTGTCACCCCCTGCTTAATAACTATCAATAGCTCCCTAGTGCCCTGAAGATGAAATGAGCTTTTTAAGTCACTGAGTCCCTGTAGGATTGACCCTTATTCTCTCTCTAATCTCTCATCTCACCACTCCCAGCCTCATATGTTTTCTCCCTTTCCCCAACCCCCAGCCTTCTACATATTTCTCCATCCTGGGTAACTTGTTCTCTTCTATTTTTGTGGCTTTTCATTCATCCTTCTATTTGCAACACCTCATTCTACTCTTGTATTTCCTTTCTCTTGGAAGCCCTCCTTGACCTCCCAGCTTGGATTTGGCTGTTCTTTTAGCCCCACAGTCCTGTGTTCACCCTCAGTGGAGCATTTATTTTACTCTGCTAAAGCTGACTCTTCCCTTGTCTATTTTCCACTAGACAAGATAGAGTAGAGATCTGTGGTGGTTTAAAAATATGCTCACAAATTCTTTGACAGCTTTTTATATAAAAGGCAGAGCTTACTTATCTTCCTTCCCCATGAGGGTCAGCTGCAACTTGCTTCTAACAAACAGAATACGGTGGATGAGATGGTAGGCAATTTCTGAGACTAGGCTATAAATGGCAAAGAGGCTTCTAGCTCTGTTGTTAGGTCACTCAATACCCTACATACAGGTCTGCGTGGCGAGGAGCTGAGGCCTGTTTCCAATAGCCACATGAGTGGGCCATCTTGGAAGTGGATTTTCAGCCCATGGAGCCTTCAACTGAGACCATAGCCCTGGCCTGATATTTTGACTGTAACTCCATGAGAGACCTAAGCAGCTCATAACCCTCAGCTAAGCTAATCCCTAATTCCTGACCACAGGAATTTGAAGCTGCTAAGTTTTGGGGGTAATTTGTTACACAGCAATAGATAACTAATACAAAACCAGATCTTGTCTCCCCAGCACTTGGTATGGTTCTAGTACATAGAAGGTAGAAACATAAGTAGCTGTTGAATGAATGAATGAATGAGTCAGGTAACTTGTCCGAGCCACATAGTTAGATACCAGGCATGTAGGTTTGTAACGGTCATTTTTGCTGTTATGTTCCACTCAAATCCCCCCAGTCTCACCCAGCAGACCTGCTTTCTTGGCTCTCATAGATAGGTGCTCCAGCATTTCTAAAAACCTAGAAGGAAGGCTTGGGAAATGCCCTCTGCTCAGGCTATGGCTCTCGAAGGCCAGGATGGGACCCACCTACCCGAGGGCAAAGACATCGGAGTGCTTAGAGAAGGGGAGCTTGTCCTCCTCCGTGTCCGGGGACAGCTGGCGGATGATCTCTGGTGCCAGGTGGCACAGCCAACCATTCTGGATGCGGAGTTTGTCCTCCCGCCTGGAGAAGCAAAGCATAGAGTGAGCTCCATGTCCAGCCCAGGGAGGAGCAGCCCCCAGCATTGACTCCAAGTCCCTGGGACATCCATCTCAGCTGGCTCCCTTGGTTCCCCCCATCAGAAACTGCCTGTCTACTTGAGGCTGAAACCCAGTGTGGGGTGCAGGGGGGAGATACATAGCACCTGAGCGGTCACAGGGTCCCATGGCCTCTGAAGTTCCCCTGCTACCCCTCTTCGTTCAATAATGATCATCATTTCATGTTAATTGTGGTAGTTATTGTCTATAAAGTTGTTGGGAATGCTGAATTCGTGAATAAAAAATTATTGCTCATACAGAAAATAAGTGTGCATGCACACACACACATCCCACACAGATTACAATATTAAATCTGGGACAAGCAGATGGCATAATAATTACATTGCTGGACCCCCATGTAGTAGACTGCAGTTCACGTCCTGGACCTGGTTGCTTAAACTCATGCCGGGTGCATGTGACTGCGTGCCCAAAATCCCAAGAGGAGAATGGAGGAGAAGGGATTGTGGCATGGCTATCTCCCCTGGGTGGGGGGGGGGGGGTGATTTCTTGCTTTCTGTCTCTTTGTCTCTGTCTCTCTAGCAAGTGCATGGATCCTATAGAAAAAAAATCTCTCTTTTAAAATAAAAAGATTATAATCTTAAATCCTAAAAGCAACTCCACGTCCTTTCTTTTACAAAATGGAAAATGGGTTTGGAGTGTTAGGTGACTTGCCTGAGGAGGTCTCATTAACAGGTGACAGAGTTGGGTTTCAAATCCCATATAGTTGGCCCAAAGTGGGAACTTCCTACACTAGGTAAATGTGTATGTAAGTGTGCATGTGTGTGTGTGTGTGTATGAGAAGGGTCTTCAGAAGGATCATGTATAATGAGCATTATTAAATATGCATGGATTTCAAAATTTTCGCACTGACATAAACTGGTACTTTAGTTCTATTTTCTATTAACTTAGGGAAGTCCATATGTATATATGTATGTATGTATGTATGTATGTGTGCATATGTATTGGGTCGTCGGAAAAGTCATGATGTATTTTTCTATGCAAAAATGTGTCATGACTTTAGCAACCACCCAATATATACAGAGTGACAGAGGCAGAGATGAAACTAGAGCCCAAAATAAGAACATCCTCTAAGAAAAAGGGCCTTGATGTGGGCCAGCCCACCTTCTCCTGGCTGACCAGGCCTCTGGGGGGTGGGTGGGATTCTCTGCCATAAGGATGAGCACCTTGTTTCTGTTTCTTTCCAAACCCCTGGGTCCGAAGAGGACTGGCACTATGGGGTGGGGTGGGGCAGGGCAGGAAGAGCAGTAGCAGCCAATAATACCCATCAGCCTGGGTGGGCGGGCACATGCCTAGGAGGGGGCCAGGAGCTAAACCTGGTGCAGGCACACTGGGGTGTCCCGTTCCCATGGCGATGGACTCGCCAATGACAAACCCAAATCATCTTCATTATGGTTATTATTATGATTAATAACAGGCTGTGGGCAGCTGGCACAATGGTGTCGGCATCTGAAATGACACCTTCTCTTGAGGATGGCAGAACAGCTGTAGGCTGGGCTCTGTCTGGATGCGTAGTACACGCTCACTTCACTGAGTGCTCCCCGACTGTGCCTGGACTGGGCAGGTCTCCCCCACTGGGCACACAGGACTCTACCACCATCTTCAGTCAGCCCTATGGCACATGTGTGCTTCCCTATTCAGGGAGGATTCTGGGTGCAAATCCAGAACCTTTCCATGTGGGGCAGCCCCAGAGAGCGTTGCATCACTGCTGCATGGCAGATCAGCCCTGTGTTCTCAGCCTTTTGAAGCTATGAGGTTGTTGGAAAAATCATGATGCAGTTTTACATAGAAAAACATATAAAAAATATGTCATGACTTTTCCAACAACCTAACAGGTCATCAGAAGATTTGCAATTTCCCTCAGGTCTTGTGAATGCTCCCTCTGGTGAGATCCAATGGCTGTGGAAGAAGTCTGAGACCACCATGGTGAATGCAGGCTGGCAGAGAGCCCCAGAGGGTGGGAAGCGCGGGGAGGAGAGAGACGTGGGGGAGTAAGGGCAGAAGGAGAGGAATACAGAAAGAGAGAGAGAGACAGGTAGGTGGACAGATGGGGTCCATTGGCTCCCTACTCTCCCAGCAATCCCAGCCCAGATGTGTGACTAAGGAAGCCTTCCTATGACTGCCTTCAATTCCCATCAGGCTACCGACATGGCAGGCAGAGCACAAAAGCCCAGCTGAGCCCAGGCAACCCACAGACCCAGGAGAGATCATAACGACTTGTTGCTTTAAGCCACTAAGTTTTGAGGTGGTTTGTTGTGTGACCATACCAGACTGGAATGGGGAGAAAAGCCCAGAACACCATAGATGGCTGCTTGTGAATAGCTATGAAATGTGCATTTTTTTGTTGTTGGGAGTTGCTGAGGGCTCCTGGCCTCTCCTGATGAAGTGGGTTTGTGTCCACAACTAGGCTGCGGCAGAGGTAGGAGGGGGTGCTGTCCAGGCAAGGAGGACTTGGCTGAACTCTCCTCTAGCTGACATTGGGTCTCCATAAATAAGCTAAAGGAAAGGGCGCTCAAATTTTTCTTTCTTTTCCTGTAGCTTCAGAGAACCAGGTGTAAAGGAAGATTAGAAGCCCTGCCTCTTTTCCTCCATTTGGGGAGCATCTAGTGACAAGAAGGAAAATAATACGGACATGCCACCAGGAGGAAGGAATTGGTGATTTTTTTCTTTTTTTTTTAAGTTTCTGCTATAGAGCGTGTGCAGTTGCTGGGGAGGGGTGGGAGGTGACCACTTTGCAATCCCTTCCCTTCCATTCTCCCCTTGGGATTTTGAGTGTACACTGGGTGCACTATTTCTTTTTCTTCTATCTATTTATTTATTTTTATTTTTCTAGGTTTTTGCCACAGGGTGTGTGTGCTCCCCGGAGAGAGACAGGGAGAGGGAAAGTGAGAAATACTTCCTCTCTTCTGGGGGATGACCATGCCACAATCCCTTCTCCTCCATTAGGATTTTGGGCACACGTGCACATGTGCTCAGCCTGAGTTTGGAGCCACTGGGTCCAGGACTTGAACTGTATGGGAATCCAGAGCCTTAACCACCATGCCACCTGCTGGCCCTGGAATTGCTGATTTCTTTAAAGAGTTCAGAACCAGGTTAAAGAAAACACCTGCGGGCCTCCTTTTCTTTTGATGCAAATACTTGAGGTCACAGAGCTGTCACTAATTGCTTCCTGTGCCCTTAGCCTGGCTGGGGCCATGGGAAAAGTCAGTGTGTAATTTTCTTTCCAGCAAAGTCGGAATAGAACTGCTTCTGGGAGTCAGAGGGCAGAAAGAATCTCATACAATCTAACCCTCCTGTGTTCTTGGGTTTCAGTTTGTGGGAGTCTCTCCAGGCTATCTACTATTTTAGTTGTTTATTTACTGCCTAGTTAAAGAAGTCTTCAACAAGTTCACGGAAAATGCATATTATGAAAAAACTATGCCTGGATTTCAGATAAGTTTTTGCACCACAATAAACACATACTTTAACTCTATGTTTTCATAAATTCTTTGACTCTCCCTTGTATTTACCTATCTTGGGCATTGTACATATTAGGTTGTTAGAAAAGTCATGATGTGTTTTCTGTGTAAAAATGCATCATGAATTGGGACCAGCAGTTGGCATAATGGCTATGTCGCTGGACTCCCATGTAGTTGGTTGTGGTTCAAGTCCTGGACCTGGTAGCTTAAACTCACGCTGGGTGTGTATGCGTGCGTGCCCAAGACCCTGAGAGGAGAATGGAGGAGAAGGGATTGTGGCATGGCCATCCCCCCTGAGGGGTGGTGAGTTCTCGTTTTCTGTCTCTCTGTCTCTCTGGCAAGCGCACGTGCCCTATAGCAAAAACTTCTCAAAAAAAAAAAAAAAAAAGCATCATGAATTTTCTGACAATCCAATAGTTTTGGAGACTGCAGGGAATTCTTTTTGGTTGGAGTACAATCTGAAAAAGAAATTCAAGCATCTGTTTTTGTTTGTTTTTTGTTGTTGTTTTGTTTTGTTTTTACTGCATTTCATAGAGGCAGCACACAAAGTTTCTCCAAATTTCAGATGGCCTGGCTTAGATATAAGGTATTCTATAACACGAACAAAGTTCATTTAGGGGAGCCATGAAATCAACAGAAATGAATCGTTCAGCAAAACAGCTGAGACAGAAGTACAATGAGAGAAAAACTAGGGTTGTCTTTCTAGAGAGACACGCTTTCATAAGAAACATGATCAGAAAAGACACACAGGGGTTTAAAGTGTGTGTGTGTGAATGCATATATTCCAAATTAAAATTCACAAGGATAGACCTTCTGAATTATGAGTTGTTTATTTGGGATCAAGCTGTTTTTCACATGGTCAACTCAATGTGGCTGGCTCTAGGGTGAGTGGTGGCTGAGAGTTAATTACATAACGGTGGTTAATGATTCTCCTGGGTGATCTGGAGAGGTATATGCAAATCGATGGTAATTACAACAACTCTGCAGCAGCTCTGTCTGTGGAGTATTTGATGTACTGGCGCTGCGCTGGGTGCTTGCTGTGCGCTATCTCATTTGATCCTCACAAGGCTCCTACCAGGTTGGCATCATCATACTCATCGTTTTTCTTACAGACAAGGAAACTAAAGTTTGGAAAAGTTGTGTGACTTGACTGAAGTCACAGTTAATAAGTGGCAGAGCTAGGGTGGGTGACTGTATATCCTTTACTCTTAACTCTACTGTTGCTATGCTAGAATTAATTCCTAAGAAAACTTTGAGCAGAAACTCTTGGGTGAGTTCAACTTCCAGGTGAATACCTGAGGTCAAGGGAAAGCCCTCCGGGTAAATTCAAGGTATGGCAGGACTTGAAGATGCTCTGTGCCTGGTCACGTGCACTCAAAGGTGCCATGTGCAAGACAGGTGAGCACCGTGCTGGCCCCATGGGAGTACGAGTAAGACTTTGGTATCCCCCATCAGAGAGCAGCCCAGACACTCTGCTCAGTAACCTCAGGTCTGACACTGACTCTAGGTCACCAAAGCCATTGGGATGACTTCCTCCCACCCCAGATTATCATCTATCAAGGACTCTGATGAGCCCTTTCGCCAACTCTCACCTGCCAGCCTGTAGCACTCCGGAAATGCTGAAGAGTCCAAAATCCGTTATGACCACTTTGCCGTTGTCGTAGAAGACGTTCTTTGATTTGAGGTCCTTGTGAAGGATTCCCTTGGCATGGAGGTAGCCCATGCCCTGCAAGAAGCAAGGAAACAAGGAGTTGCCAAAAAAACCCCTACATATCTGCTGCCCCCCTGCGCTCAAGCTCGAGGTCTTTGTGTTGTACGCTCATCTTCCCCCTGCCAGTAAGATCATGCTGAACAGTGGCGGAGTCCAGGGTCTGCCCACGGAGCCTGGAAGTGGGGTGGGAGAAAGCATGGCAAGGGAGAACAGGCAGGGCCCCAAGTCACAAAGCTGTCACCACCCTAGGACCACTGCAAAGCCATTTGAGATGTTCCCAGAGGGAAGACAACGTGGAAGAACCTGGGAAGAGCTTCCCAGAGAAAGGAATTCCATCAGCCATCCTCCCCTATTTTCCCTGAAAGACTAACTCTTATCCAAGATACGGTTCCTTACAGCTAGTTAACACTTGCCAGGGCAGAATGTCCTGAGTTCCTCAAGAGATGCTACAGGGTCTGATAATCAAGAACAGAGAGAAGAGTCTATTGGAGGTTTAGTTCAAGAGCCAACATCTATTTTTTTCTCTGCTTTTGTGAACAGTTAGTTTTATTTCTTCCCATGACTTAGTCTTAACACTGTCAATGGAAGACAAGAGCCTGAATACAACTGACTAATAAGGTGCATGCCAGAAAACACAGGATGTTCCTGTTTGTTTGAAAAGAAACTCCAACAATGCGACATCTTCCCAGCAGCCATGGAGACAGATGATTTGCACTTACGGGAATCTAAGGACTCAAAGGATAAGACATCCTAACCAAGAGAAGGGAGCAACTCATAGGAAGCCCAGGACCTTGGTACCACAGGAAGGAAGCACCAAGCAGAACCCAAGCATTGGTAGACCCTTCCTAATGATTGTATCTTAGCAGAATTCTTACTTCCATACTGCCTGGTATTTTTCAGGTCAAGGTTAATCTTTAAAGTTCTCACTGGTGGTCTAAAGTTAGACCATGAACCTCAGGAGCCTTAGGGTTTCTCAGGAAGAGCCCAGGGCTTTCCAGAGTGTGTGGTACCTTCACAATTTCCTGAGCGATCTGCCTGGTTTTGTTGACATCCAAGACGATCTTGGCATCCCTCACCACAGAATAGAGTGTCCGTCCCTTACAGAGGCTGAAAAGCAAATGGACAAGACAAATTATTTGCAGTTGTTAGGAAGAGAGTGACACACAGTGGTTATTAGAAGTGACAAATGGGACCAGCAGATGGCAGAGCGGTTACATTGCTGGACTTCCACATGGTTGACTACAGTTCAAGTACCAGACCTGGACCCAATGGCTTCAAAACCATGCTGGGTACTAGTACCCATGATCCCGGGAGGAGAAGGGATTGTGATGTGGCCATCCCTCGGGGGGGTGATTTCTCACTTTCCCCTCCGCTGTCTCTGTCTCTCTTAGGTAAGCACACATGTCCTAAGGCAAAAACCTCTTAAAAAAAAAAAAAGAAAGAAGTGACGAATGATCAAGTGGTCATGTGGACACACTGCTATTGTGCCTGTGAGATAATAGGCCAGGGACTGGACTTCAGTTGTGGTTCTGAGATGGAAATTTGGGAGGATGTTCTTACAGAGTCTTCAGGAAATGTACTAGCTTGCTAGCAGGCAAGGACACCTGTAGAATCTAGCCTGGTCCTGAGACGGGATTATCACGTCCAGGCTATCTTAGGGCCTCCCCGGTGGAAAACTGTATAAACCAATGACTTCTGAGTCCTCAGACAACACTCAGACAGCACTCTGTCAGCCATTTGTCCCAGGTGTTCCCACTTGCCAGGAGTCGCCAGTGTGAGGGGACAGTGATGAAAGACCAGCAAAGCAATGGCTGATGTGTACTAAGTATCATCAGCAAATGATGCATTCAATCCTGTAGGACAGCAGTGTGTAAACACCAATGATGCCACCCCCAAACCAGATGCCTGTCTAGATAGAGGGTTTTTCAAACTATTTTCAGCCTCATTGAGTTCATTTTGAGGACCAGTGGTTTAAGATGAATGACAGGATGAAAAAGGACATTATGCCATGAAAGTAACACCTACTCATTTAGTCACCCCCACTCTCATGTGTCTGTTCCTCTGCAGCAAGCCCAATTCCTGGTACACATGGAGCAAGCACTGAGGCAAGCAGTCAGTGAATGAATGAACACACAAGGGAATGAATGAATTCAAATTGCCATAGCATCCCCTGCCCCAACACTGTGGCTGGCTCCAATGTTGGTTGAGAGCAAGATGTCCTCATGAAAATTAATTTTCCATCTATTGGGTCATGGGAAAAGTCATAATATATTTTTCTATGTTTTTCTATGCATAATTACATTGTGACTTTTCTGATGACCCAATACATCAAAATCATGGCTTTTCCCCCTTTTTTATCTACATTATTGCTAAAATACTTGAGGCATAATATTCATATTTCTCCAAGAAAAGGGACAAGGATGAGGAATTGCCCACATTACCTGCAAGCCACCCCATCTCTCCCACAGTCCTGGCCTCAAGGTCACTCCCACGGGCTGCCCTGCAACTCTGTGACCCCAAATCCCTGGTGACACAGTAAGCCTTTGGTGAAGATGGCACTGTGGCACGTCGATCAAACCTTCTGTGTCCTGGACTTGCTGAGATTACATTTCCTGTGGATAACTCGACAACCCTGACATCAGAGAGATCTTACTTCTAAGCCCAACACTGCTTCTTACTTACTGTGCGTCTCTGAGTGGGTTACTTAACCTCTCAGAACTTCAGTTCCTTTGTCTAGCAAAGGAAAATAATGATACCCTGTAGTATAGTAAGAGGATTCAATGAAATAGAGCTTGGTACAATGCCTGGAAGTTACTGAGAAATAACAGCAGAGAGGTTAGGAGTCTAGTTAGGATCTGTCCTTCAGTGGCTGTGTGACACTGGGCAGGTGAGTTAACCTCTCTGACCCTCGGTGACATTCTCTGTAAAATGAGGCTAACAGTTCCTGCCCTACAGGGTTGTTAGGAGAAGCACAGTCAATCAGGTGTGTAAACGTGTAGACACCTCTCCATACCTAACACAGTATGTCCTCATGAAATGCTGGCTATTGTGAGAGGCAGTAAATGATGGTAAGATGGTGAACAGACACGCATACATGTGCACATATATAAATGATATATTTATAAATATCCTATCTGTCTATCCATCTATCCATTCATTCATCCCTTCGCTTACACCTGTGCCCATATAACCAACTATTCAGATGCTGCCCATAACCACCCATCATCTTCTACTAAGATTCATTTCTTCACCTGTTTAAGGTGAGATTCACAGGGTAGCTGACTCACACGGAGTCCGACTGGTCCATCCAAGGTCACCAGCAAGTTGGCGGGAGACAGCCATCGATGACTCAAAGCTGCTCTCCCTTCCCCCACCTCCCTCCCTCTTTCTGTCCAAGGCAGTGTGTTTACTGTGGCTGCTGGAGGAGAGATGGAGGGAGGGTGGACTGAGCAGCCAATTAAGCCTTATTGACATTTAAATATTCGCAATGGTGGAGACTGTGGGTGGATTCCCTCCCCTGGATATTTCGTTCTTGAACAGCCACCTACACTCATTACAGGCCAGAGCCCATAAAATATCATCCCCACTGCCAACAGCAGAGCAAATGATCACAACAGCCTTCAAGACTCCCAGAGTCCCTTGTTCAGAGTAACTGCATGAGAGTTCAAGCTTCAGATTTCTATTCCTTGTGTTCCTTCCCTGCTTGCATCCTCCTTTCCAGCAGCAGCTGCTCAAGTCATTGCTTTCCTCACCACCCTGTGGCCTCTGGACCTGCTGGACAAGCTAATGCTGACCAATGGACCTAAGCTAGTAACACCACAGTTTGGTACATTAAACTGAAATATACAAATAATTCAGGTCCAGCATGTCTTCCCCTAAGCACATACCTAACAGATGAACACCTTATTGTCACTCAAAAACCTATACTAGAATGTACTATATGTTAATAGTAACTCATTCATGGTCCTCAAACTGGAATCAACCTTCAATAGACTGATTTAGAGAGAAAGAGAGAGAAAGTGAGAAGAATCAACCTGCAATAGACTGACTTAGAGAGAGAGAAAGTGAGAAAGCAAGTCACCAGGTCTTGAACTCTAACTGCAGTCAGCCATATGGGACGCCAGTGCCTTAACCACTATGCCACCTGCTGGCCCTCTTATTTTGAAATTCTAATCCCAATGTGATGACATTAAGAAGTGGGCCTTTGGGAGGTAATTAGATCATAAGGGTACATCCCTCATTAATAGAATTAGTTCTCTTCTATAAGAAGACTGGAGAGGTGCAGCGGTGACATGATGCTTTGAGAGGCTAACCCACATGGAGGGGTAGGTTCTAAGTTCATGTCCAGAGACCTCCCTGGACATGCCAGGTGCATGAGTGCCCATGATTCAGGACTGGCAGAAGCTGTGGGCGGATGTGGTGTGGGGATCCTGTTGTGGGTGCCTGTCTCTCTTTCTCTCTTGTGCACAGAAGAAAGAAACTTGAAAACATAAAATAATCTGAAGGACCTAAGAGCTATTTAGCCTTCTTTCCACCATGTGAGGCTATAAGAAGTGAGCTATCTGCAACCTGTAAGAGGGCCCTCAGCATACCCTGGCCATGCTGCACCCTGAGCATGGACTTCCAGCCTCCAGAACTGTAAGCAATAATTTTTATTGTTTATAAGCCACCTCATCTCTGGTGCTTTGTTATACTAGCCTGAACTAAGACACAACCTAGGTGTTTGTAAACAGATAAATTATTGTATGTCCACTATAAGTCCACCTAACAAAATATTCATACTCTACCACATTAAACTACCACAAACTGCAAAAAGTGTGGATGAAGTTTACAACATAATGTTAGTGAAGGAAGCAGGACATGCAAGACTACTGAACAATTCCATTTATATGATGTGCAAAGGCAGACAAAAGTGGATCTGTGTGCTAAAAGTTAGAACAGTGGGATGTGTGTGTGTGTGTGTGTGTGTGTGGTGGGGCTGGTGGGCTGGAAGAACCATGAGGGGCTGGGGCAGGTGATGTGCTGTGTTCTGATTTGGGTGCCAGTTATGTGACTATGTACTCAGTGAAAAGTCATTGGCTGAGCTCTTATGATCTGGATGCTTCCATAGGTACATTAGCCTTCAAAATAAAAGTTCACTTTTTAAAGGTCAATAAGGTGCTTGCTTCAGCAGTACATATACTAAATCTGGGATGATTCAAAGAAGATTAACAAGGCCCCTGTGTAAGGATGACACACCAATTCATGAGGCAGTCCATATTTTTAAGACAAAAACTGTATGGTCTTATATACTATGTGCCAAGTGTCTGCACTAAGTGGTGGACACTGAAGGACTCGATGGTGTATTAGAGAGAGTTAATGGCAGACACCAAAGCTGCATGGTGTGGAGGGTGGGGATAGGGAGAAAATGATTAAGAGACACAAGAATGAAAAAAAACAAAACCAAGTGAAATAAGTAATGGAATAGTACACTTCAACTGTATAAAAAAATGACACAGAGAATTCAATATATAGTTCAAAAATAAAACTAGTAGAACTATTTCTGAATATATGCAACATATGTAGTGTTCAGTGTGGAAGAAGGCGAGTATGTCCATATATTACACGCTGTATCCATGCTTTGAGAAACCACACACTGTCCCACCAAATGTACAATGACTAAATGTAAATCAGAAATTACAGAAAGCTAAAAACTAAAATGTTAGTATGCTAAAATTAAATAAAAAGCTCAATGAGGAAAGAATGAGCAATGAATACACAGTGTCTATTTTATTTATAAAAGCATCCAGTCTCAGGTATTTCTTTTTCTTTTCTCTTCTTTTTTCTTTCTCTCTTTCTCTTTCTCTTTTCTTTTCTTTTCTTTTCTTTTCTTTTCTTTTCTTTTCTTTTCTTTCCTTTCCTTTCCTTTCCTTTCCTTTCCTTTTTTCCTTCCCTTTCCCTTTCCCTTTCCCTTTCCCTTTCCCTTTCCCTTTCCTCCCTTTCCCTTTCCCTTTCCCTTTCCCTTTCCCTTTCTTTCTTTCTTTCTTTCTCTTTCTTTCTTTCTTTCTTTTTCTTTCTTTTTCTTTCTTTTTTAGGTTTTATCCGTAAGTGCGTGCACTCACCAGAGAGTCAGAGAGAGATAGTAAGAGGGAAAGTGAGAAATCACCTCCCAGGAGGATAGCCAGTCACACTTCCTTCTCCTCCATTCTCTTCCTGGGATTTTAGCCAGGTACAAGCACCTGGCATGAGTTTCAAGCTACTGGGTCTGGGACTCAAACTGCAGTTGGCCATGTAGGAGTCCAGCACCTTAACCGCCATGCCACCTGCTGGCCCCCAGGTATTTCTGTTAACAATGCAACAATAAACTAAGGCAGTATATAAACTACATTTGCTTTACCTATTACTCCACTGATGGACTCTTAGGTTGATTCCATATGTTGGCTACTGTGAATGCTGCTGCAATGAACATGAGTCTGTATGTATCTCTCTCACATACCGATTTCATTTTAGAGAAGATACACCCAGAGGTAGGATTGCCAAACCTGGGATTTGAACCCAAGCAGCCCGGCTCTGGAGCTTAGACTGCTGCTGCTGTTGCTGCTTCATTTTTTCTTTTAAATTTGCTATAGAGTATGTGTACTCTCTGGAGAAAAAGAGAGAGAGAGAGAGAAAGAGAGAGAAAGCACCCTCAGAGGGGATGGCCATGCCATAATTGTTTCTCTTTTGTTCTCCTCTGGGGATTCTGGGCATGTATGCATATATTTTTCAAGCTGCTGGGTCTGGGACTCAAACCACACAATTGGTCACGTGCAATCCAATTGCCTTAATCATTATGCCATGCGCTGGCTCAAGCTTAGGCTCTTAAGACCCATCTTCTGCCTCTTAACAACTTTCTCTGAGACTCATCATGTCAGACACCTTCAGTAAATAGTAGCTGTAATGTCACTATCACCCTCACCCAAGGAAATGGTTAGTGATGTCTGTGCCTTTGGCAGTGGGGTCCATCTGGAGGTCAGTAGAAGGTGTTTCAGTGGCTCTAGCCTCTAGGCCAGTAGGTGTGCATACACATGTGCACACATACACACCTTTCAGTATTGCTCTGCAGAAAATCATATTTGTCCAAGAAGAGGTACAAGGAAACCACCCACTTTATTCACAAGCCACGGCGCCTCTCTCAGCCCTGGCCTCAAGTCCCCTCCCACAGGCTCCCCTGTATTCCTGGTGACATACCAACCCTTTGGCCAAGATAGCACTGTATTGCAGACCAGCCTTAAAGGAGCTTGTCAGGACAATGAACTAAAGACATCTAGATGGGTCATCTCTGAGGGCCTCTGTCCAAACTGGCTCACTCTGCTAAAATAGTGACTTGGGCAGAATCTGGGAGCCTGTGGCAGCTGCTACCTTTTCAGAGTCTTCACCACCAAGCCCCAGGTCCCAGTTCGGGTGTGAGTGGTGAGGTGGTGAGGAAAGGAGGAGGGTGGTAGATGGGGGCTACCACCTCTGAAAACTGACAGACACTCCCCACCTAGCTCTGCTACCCTCTTGAGGTAGGGCAATGGGTCTGTATGTTCATTTTTCTTTGCTTATTTGCTAGTGGGATGGAGGGTGCTGGGCTTCAGGCCTACTTGGTCTTTTTTTTTTTTTCTTTTCTTTTTTTTTTAGAGAGAGAGATTTTTGTTGTAGTCATGTGCACTCACTAGACAGAGAGAGAAAGAAACACTGAAAATGAGAAAACACCCTGGTGGGATGGCCATGCTGCAATCCTTTCTCCATTTTCCTCTTGGGATCTTGGGCATACATGCACACGCACCCGGTGTGAGTTTTAAGCCTCATGGTCCGAGACTTGAGCCATAGTCAGCCATATGGGACTCCAGCAACGTAAACACTACACCATCTGCTGGCCCCCTCTGCGTGGTCTTAAATCTGAATAAGCCTACATAGGGAGTCTGTGGTCTTCTTTGCCACAGTATTCACCTCTCTGCAACATATCATACCTGGCCTACTTCCTGCATTTGCATCACCTGCCTGTACCCATCAGTGTCTGCATACTAGAGCAGGCATTAGAATCTTCTGGAGGGCTTGTTGAAACAAAGACGGGTGAGTGGAAAGGGCTCAGGAATAGAGCATTTAACAGACACAAGAATGTAAGGTTCTATGTTGAATACAATATCCTTGATTTATCACTTATCACTCACTGTGCATGCTTTGAAAAACCATATTGTAAGCCATAAAGATGTACAACAAGGACCAGCATTTAGCATGGTGGTTAAGGCACTGGACTCCCACATGGCTGACCTCAGGTCGAGTCCTGTATCTGGTGCCTTGAAAATCATGCTGGGCACATGTGCCTATGTGCCTAAGGTCCTGAGTGGAGAATAGACAAGAGGGGATTGTAGTGTGGCCATCCCTCAGGGTGAGGAGTGATTTCTCACTTTCCCTCTCTCTGTCTGTCTCTCTCCTGTGAGCTCAGGCACCCTATGACAAAAACAAACAAAAAACTTTTAAAAAATATGTGCAATTAAACATTAAAATAAAAAACAAAAACATGACCAGCAGTTGGTATAGTGGCTATATCGCTGAACTCCCATGGAGCCGAACGCAGTTCGAGTCCTGGACTTGGTGGTTTAAACTCATGCCGGGCGCATGTGTGTGCGTGCCCAAGATCCGAAGAGGAGAATGGAGGAGAAGGGATTATGCGTGACCATTCCCCCTGGGGGGTGATTTCTCACTTTCTGTCTGTCTGCCTCTCTCTTTCTGGTGAGTGCATGTGCCCTCACTAGACAGAGAGAGAAAAAACTCTCAAAAAAAAAAAAAAAATACAACAACAGCAACGAAAACAGAGATGGCTGGCCCCACCCCAGAGGGTCTGATTCAGGTCTTAGGTATGCCTTAAGAATTTACATTTCTAACAAGTTTCCAGGTAATATTAATGCTAGGGGCCCAGAGACCCTACTGTGAAAACCTCTGCTGGAGACCACTTTACTGAGACCTAGAGATAATCAATTCAGTTCAAAACCCATTCGGCCGGTGCCAGTGTGAGTCTGGCACCGGGCAGATGTTCTAGATGCAGGAGACACAGCAAGCAAGACAGGCAAGTTCCTTCATCTTGCGGGCTGACAGTCTCGTGGAGAAAGAAGGTAACAAATAAGCACACAGACAAATAAGTGAGAGCTCAGGGAGGTTCCAGTGCTCTGAAGAATGAACTGATTTACTGGAGAGAGAGTAGATGGGGTTAGAGTTTCCCTTAGGGAGAACCAGCAGGGAATGCTGCTCTGGGGAGGTGACTTGTATGCCGAGAGCTGAGTTAAGAAAAGAACCAGATACGGGGGCTGAAGGCAGGTAGTATGGTGGTTGAGAGTGCTGGACTAGGACCCATGTGGACCGCCTGTGATTCAAGTCCCTGGACCTGGTGGCTTGCTTTCTTACTTTCCCTCTCCCTCTTCTTCTCACTTTGTCCCTCTCTGGTCAAATTACTTTCCCTCTTTCTCTCCTTCTCACTTTGTCCCTCTCTGGTCAAAAAAAAAAAAAAAAAAGTAAAGTTGAATAAAATAATTCACAAAAAAAGGGGGGAGGTAAGAAAAGCCAACTGTGTGGATATCTGGGGGAGAGAGTTCCAAGCTGAGGGCTCAGCCATTGCAAAGGCCCTGATGTAGGACCAAATGTGGTGAGTTTGAGTAAAGCAGCGATACCACGTGGATGGACCCTGAAGAGTCTCTCCCAGTGTTCTTCCTCCAGCTAAAAGGTGCGGCCAGGCGGAAACAGTCCTCAGTTCTGCCTGATTCAAGCTCCCATTGCAGTTTGGATTCAACGTCAGCTGTTATTTTAAAAACTCCTGAATCTGTCAGAAGGGATTTACAACCCCTCTGCAGCTCACTTGCTTCTACGCATTCCCACTTCTCAAAACTCAAATCCCACTTAATTGTCCTGAGCTTTCCTCCTTCCCTTGAGCAGATAAATCACATTCCAGGCGACAAGTAGTGTGCTCCATCAAATTCCAGCCTCCGGCCACTTCTGCCTTCCAAGTTGCTCATGAATCTAACACCGAAGATATTAAACCTGGGGACTCTGGGGCTTTATAATAATAATAATAATAATAAAAAAGGCCAAGTTAGTTTCCTATAAACACGGGAAATGCCAGAAAAGGAATAAGAAATGCCAGTTGTTCGCCACCTGCTTAACCCAATGTGCATTCAGGAAATGAAGAATTATAGTATTGCATTAAGTAAGGGGTGGGCTGGGAGAGGCTCATATTCTGGCCCGATGTGGACAATGACAGTGGCCCACTGGGCACCAGGATATGCAAAGCAGGAGCCACACAGAGTAGGACTTAGCTTTTGCTAATGCACGCCTTCCCTGCCCTCCTCCAGCCTCTACTATCATTGCAAATCTCAGAGAAGACAGAGGAAAAGAAGTGTAGTCTCCTGAGTCCTCTTAGGTATTTTTCTGCCCAGACCTGGACCTGATATTGCAAAGAGGTCAAGGGAAGGCTGTTTGGGCCCTTCTTGGACTAAGCCCCGCTAGGGACCATCCCTGCCACTACTTGATTGTAACTCCATGCTGCTGGGTACCTATGTGGCATTCTGCCCTCTCCGGTCTGGGCTTCACAGGAAGAGATTATTCCAAGGCTGTAGTCAGCCAACTGAGGAGGCCCGGGCCTCCAGCTCACTGCGAGAGCTTCAGGGAAAAGGTATCCTGGAGTTTAGCTACCTCTCATCCCACGGTGTGGTCCAGGCACTGTCTCAGACTTGCTATTCCTTTTTTTTTTTTTTTTTTTTTTTTTTTAGAGAGAGAGAGACTTTTGCTATAGGGCATGTGCACTTGCCAGAGAGACAGAAAGTGAGAAATCATTCCCCAGGGAGGATGGTCATGCTGCAATCCCTTCTCTTCCATTCTCCTCTTGGGATTTTGGGCATGTACATTATGCGCTGGGTGTGAGATTCAAGCTGCCAGGTTCAGGACTCGAACCATGGTCAACTACAGGGTAATCCAGCGACATAACCATTATACCATCTGCTGGTCCCCAAACCTGCTCTTCTTGACAATGTCCAAAGACTTTCCAGGATATGATCTTTCCTAATGCTGTGTTTTATTTTCTCAGCATCTACTACATGTCTTATATAGTATTCTTCCTATTCCAGATCCACCAACTCGTATTTATATGAGTTTGCCAGATTGGCCAACTCTTATTTATCATCTGCTAATATTTTTCTTTAAATGTAGTGCATCTGAAAAAAGAAAATCAGTGTATTTAAAAATGAACGTCCCATTCATTGTCTTCTATTGTTACCGGGTGGAAAGCTAGAATCCCTAGTCCCCAGTAAATGTAGAAATAGATACAATGAAAACAAACATATTAAAATACAGAGTTAGAGGCTGGACCATGGTACAACAGTGAAACACCATGTTCTGCAAGGTGGGCCCACAGGGGAAGGCCCTAGGTTAGTGTCTGGAGACCTCCCTGTATAAACCAGGCATATGTGGTCAGGTTGAAGTTGGGGATAGATGATAGCATGAAGACCCTGTTGGAGGTGCTGTCTTTCTTGCTTTTTCTGTTTTTTACACCCATGGGTGAGACTATTTTTTAATTTATATATTTATTTATTTTTAGTTTGCTATAGAGTATATGTCTTGCCAGAAAGAGAGAGGGAGAGTAAAAAAACACCCCCCGGGGATGGCCACTTTGCAATCCCTTCTCCTCCATTCTCCTCTTGGGATTTTGGGCATGCATGCACTCGCACCAGCATGTTTTTCAAGCTGCCAGGTCCAGGACTCAAACTATGCAGTCAGCTATGTAGGATCCAGCTGCCTTAACTTCCACATCACCCGCTGGCCTTGAAATAAATTTTTTTAAAAAGTGAAATCCTGGGCCAGCAGTTGGTGTGGTGGTTGGGGCGCTGAACTCCCTCCCACAAGGTCTACTGCTGTTTGAGTCCTGGACCTGGCAGCTTACTTTATCTTTTTAATTAAATTAAATAAATTAATTAATTTATTTTTGAAGAGGTTTTTGCGATAGGACACATGTGCTCTCCAGAAAGACAAAGAGAGACGGAAAGTGAGAAATCACCCCCCAGGGCGGATGGCCATGCCACAATCCCTTCTCCCCTATTCTCCTCTTGGGATCTTGGACACGCTTTTGCACGCGCCTGGCGTGAGTTTAAGCCACCGGGTCCAAGACTTGAACTGCGGTCGACTATATGGGAGTCTAGTGACATAGCCATTACACCAACTGCTGCCTGCCCCCCCACCACCGGCAGCTTGCTTTCTCACTTTTCCTCTCTCTCTCTCTGTCTCTTTGGTGAGAGTGTGCCCTGTAGTAAACTAAAAAATAACAATACTAAACAGAATAAAATAAATAATTCTTAAAAAAAAAAAAAAAAAAGTAAAATCCTAGTTTGGTACTATGGCCTGCCAAAGGGCTTCTCTTCTTCTTTCTTTTTTTTTCTTTTTTTCTTTTCAGTTTTGTCACAAAGCATGTGTGCTTGCTGGAGAGAGAGAGAGAGAGAGAGAGAGAGAGAGAGAGAGAGAGAGAGAGAGAGAGAGAGAGAGAGAGAGAGAGAGAGAACACAAGAAATCACCCCCCATGGGCACGGTCATGCCACAATCCCTTCATCTTTATTTCTACCTCCTATTGGGATCTTGGGCATGCATATACACACGCCAGGCATGTTTTTCAAGCCATCGAAGTCCGTGATTCAAACTGCATGTGGCCATGTAGGATCTAACCATTTTAACCATCATGCCCCTGGCTGACCCAGGGTTTCTCTTTTTGTTTAAAACATTAGCAAATAAGGATCAGAAAGGTGTGAAATTCCAGCCTGAATGGAAACTTTCTCCTTAATGTCACAATGGTGTGTGCAGGTGACAAGAAACAAGGGCTGATTCCTCATCCAGATGAGCTGACATCCTCATGGGCAAACAATAAGCACATAAATAACTACAGTTGCAATAGAGTAACGGAGAAACAGACAGGAGGGGCCTCCATTAATGGGGACGTCAGGGTCAGGATCTCAGGAGGGACAGTAGGGCCCCCTTTCCCCCACCACTTCCTGCAAAGACTCTGAGGTGATCTGGGATAACTTCTAACCAAATACTTCTTATCAAATCCCTCCAAGAAGGTCAGGCTTCATCCTGTCTAGGACAGATACGTCTAGGACAGTGACTGTGTCCTGAGGGCCTACCAGGGCAGGGACATTCAGACCAAAGCACTACACAAAAGACAGGAGGAGGACCTCCCGAACCATGAACTGAATAAAACTCTAGGCATCATCTCATTGAATGCTCTAAGAACTCTCTCAAGTGGGAATGGACATGTTCATTGCACGATGAGGAAACTCAGTCAAAGTCCACAATGGTTAGGAGTACACGCCTGAGAACCAGAACCATCAGAGACAATTTTGCCACTTCCTGGCTGTGTGACCTTGGGCAAGTTGTCTGAAATCTTTGGAACTCTAAGTGCTTTGTAAATTGTGAGGTGGGGGGAACATTCGGAACCAAACTCATCCTTGGAGTAACAGCCTTGCTTAGAGACTCTCTGGATGTTATTCTTTGAGGCCAGGAAACATTTTTATTCCTTCGATCTTTTGCGCAGTGCGTTGGTTTGAATGTTCCCAACACAACTCAGGTTGAAATTTAATCTCCCTCCATTGAAAGGTATTAAAAGGGTGGACATTTAATCTAAACGTAATAGTAATAGAAAAGGCCTTTGGGAGGTAATTAGGATTAATAAGGTCAGCGGGTGGGCCCCCCATGACTGAATACTAGGGGCTTTCTAGGAAGAGAGAGACACACTCTTGCCTTCTCACCATATGATATTCTGCACCACCCTGAGACTCTGCAGAGTCCCCACTAGCAAGAAAGCCCTCACTAGACGGAGTCCCTTATCCTTGGGCCTCCAGAATCATGAGCTGAATGAGCCTTTATTCTTTATAAATGACCCAGTCTGTGGTATTCAGTTACGGCAACAGAAACAGACCAAGACACACAGGTATGTATGTGATCTGTATCTCCAATCTTTCTTTTTTTCCCCCCAGAGGTTTTGCCTTAGGGTGTATGCACTTGCCAGTGAAAGAAACAGAGAAAGTGAGAAATCATACCCCTCAGGGAAGATGGCCATGGTGTAATCCCTCTTCTCTATTCTCCTCCCGGGATCCTGGGCATGCATGCACATGTGCCTGACATGATTTTCAAGCTACTAGGTCTGGGACTCAAACTGTAGTCGGCCATGTGAGAGTCCCTCAACATAACCACTACACCATCTGCTGCCCCCCACCCCCGTATGTCCAATCTTAATAACACGACTCAGCATAACTTGGAGTTAAATGAGATAAGACTATGGTCTGTGTTTACAAAGCTTTCTCCTACAAGAGACAGAACTGAAAACTTCCATGCCACCCCTCTTCAGAGGGAAGATACTATACATGAGGAAATTCATGTGTGGAAAGTTTAATAACTAACCGGGGGTCTCACAGTGAGTAGGCAACAGGGCCAGGATTTTAATTTAGGTCTCATGTCTTCACATCTTTCCAGGATTTCATAAGATCCCCGGGAAGAGACGACTTAGTGGAAAAGCCGACCCTCGGCTCTTGACAGCCTGACCTTCTGAAACTCTCATTTGCCCATTGAGCTCACCTGAGACCCTCCCTCCAGCTCTTTCTTCCACCTTCCAAATTTAGGGTCAGGCCATGTTAGTTCTCCTCATCCACCTGCTGTTTCTGTTTGGGAATTCCCAGCTGCCCCCCCAGAAACAAGCAAGGCAGGATGAAGATGGCTAGACTGAGGGTCTTCTGGGCTGCATGATGCATCCTTGCCCACACTGGCCAGGCCCAGGGAAGGAGCTCAGGAACTGCTTCTGGAATGAATGAATGAATGAATGAACTAATGGAGGAATGAATGACTCCCCCCACCTGTCTGCAAGAGGGGTGGGGAGGTGTAGGAGGGTGGTGTGTAGTGCCAAGGCAGGTATTTATTGCTGTCTTTCTTTCTTTCTTTCTTTCTTTCTTTCTTTCTTTCTTTCTTTCTTTCTTTCTTTCTTCTTTCTCTTTTTTTTTTAAGAGGTTTTTGCCTTAGGGTGCATGCACTCGCCAGAGAGACACAGAGACAGTGAGAGGGAAAGTGAGACATCACCCTTCTGATGGAATGGCCACGCTGCAATCCCTTCTCCTCCATTCTCCTGGGATCTTAGGCATGTACGCACATGTACCCAGTGTGATTTTCAAGCCACTGGGTCTAGGACTTGAACCATGGTTGGCCATGTGGGAGTCCAGTGACAAAACTGTTGTGCCATCTTGCTGGTCCCTACCTACTGTCTTAACACAAAAAATAAACCACAAGACAAACCCAGATCAAATCAGCAATGAGGCTTTCAGCCCCTTCCCTGTTGAAGGTGCCATAGGGGACGAAGAAACCAAACAAACCGCAGACCCTGCCCTCTGGGGGCTGGATATGGAGACACTGTGAGCTGTTGCTGTGAGCTGACCAGAACCACATTTATTTTTCAGCTGAACAGCAACGCGAATTATTGTCCTTAAAAATAGATACATACAATATCACCTAATTTATATACATTAAAATCCATGGAGAGAATAGACCCTAGGCGGTTAGCAGAGCTGTCTCCAGGTACTGAGATTAGGAGCTTTACAAGTTTTTCATTTATTTTTTTCTTGCTGCTTTTCTCTTTTCTAATTTTTCTCCAATAAACACGTGTTACTTCTGTAAATTGAGGAAAAAAATATAAAAAGGAAGAAAGCAGGCAACCTCTGAGTCAGACTGAACTGAAACCAGACACATATGTCTATTCTATAGACAGTTTGGAAAATATTGAGCTGGTGAGAAACTGAGATGAGAAAGAACAGTCTGAACCAAATCCCTCCTCCATCTAACTGCTCAGCTGTGCTGGGGGGACTCCTGGCTGATCCTCTGCGGGCAGGAAGCATGTTGGCTCCGTCTGTCTTTCGCACCAGGTTTAGCATGTTCTGGGCACACTGCAAATGTTTGGTGCTCACTAGAAACCCCAGCAACATTCTCTTCCTAGCAAAGCCCATTCCTAATTGAGGAAGACAGTGTCCTATTTGATTTTTGTTTGTTTTTGTTTTTGTTATAGGGCATGTATGCTCACCAGAAAGTGAAAAAAATCACCCCATGGGGTGGAGGGAAGGTCTTACTACAATCCCTTCTCCTCCATTCTCCTCTCAGGATTTTGGACACACACGCACATGTACCTGATGTGTTTCTCAAGTCACCAGGCCCAAGACTCAAATTGCAAAGCCAACCATAAGGGATCCAGCTGCCTTAATCACTATAGCAACAGCTGGCCCATTTAAAAAATAAACAATAGCTGCTAGGAGGAGAAGGGGCAAATGGATGAGTCATGGGCATAACCTCCAAAATTTCCTCTGTACCCATAGGTTCCAGAGTTGGAGAGGGTAAAGGGGGGGGGGGGGGGGGATGACTGAAGATGCTAGGAGGAAGACCCAAGAAGGGCAGTGAGCCAGGATGGAGGGTAGAGTGTAATGTTACTGGAACTGAGCTAGCCCTAGACCTCTTGGTTAGGTCCAATGCTTAGCGAAGGGAGATGGAGATGGGGAACAGGAATAGGGAAGAGAAAAGGAAGACAGGAAAGTTTTGCCTTCCTAGAGGATGCTGGGACTGTACCTGAGCATGGAACCTACCTGATTGTGGTGTAACAGAACATTTGCTTTAGCGATAAGCCTTTGGAAATGTTGCTTGAAATAAATGCAGGTGGACAGGCCAGAATGCTCATACATCTGGAAAGATGAGGTCAGAAAGCCAGTGTGGAAGAGGCAACACTAATGTTCACCAAATCCTACTCCATGATGGCACACAGGAGAGCTCTTGGGTACACTTTCCAGTCTCTGCAGTTTTGCACTACTGTATGAATAGCTCTAGCCAATGAAAATGATACCTGTTATATCTTGGTTGGGGTAGTTTAAAGCCCATTGCCTAATCCCCAGCCTTTCTTTTCTTGTGCCACTATGACCAAGAGGGCTCTGTGATGATGTACAAAACAGCCTAGATCCCTGAGTAACTGCATGGAAGAGAGCTGCCCTGGAGGACTGTCCGACTTACTTAGTCATATAAGCTTAAGCTTTCTGAATAAACATAGCAAGGTTGGCATGTTCATTTTTGCAGCATAAGCTTCTCCTATCCTGACTAAAAGAATAGGCAAAGAGGTGGGCACATCAAAAGTACTCAATAAATATTGGCTGTGGTTGCTTGTTAGACCCGAAAACAGACCGAGGCCATGAGAACAGAATAGAGAGAGAAAAAGACAATAGTAAACAAAAATAAGGGACTATGGCTAGGTTCAAACTTCTGCAATAAACATCTCTAGGGAGACCAAACTCCCTGAATGGAAGCTGTGCTTTCCTTGGTATTGAAGCAGTGTGGTTCTTTTCCAAATGCCCACAGACACTTCCATCCATATATAACTGGGTTGCCTGATGTTTTTAGAGAACCACAGGCAAATGGAAATCTGTGCTTGGTGAGATTCAATTTCATGTTTTTGTTAATAGGTTTTTCCTGCTTCTCACAGATAGAAAGCAAGTCACCCCAGGGATGTGGCCTCGCCTCTCAATCACCTAAAAACAGAAAGTAAATGTCCAGAGAGATTAAAAACACAGGTTTTGTGCTCCAAAGGGTTGTCATGTGACAATGCTGCATCTTCATGGGAAAGATGAAAATTCCATGTAATCCTATTACGAATATTTCCATTAGTCACCAAGCCTCACCTTGGTAATCTGTTTCAATCGAAAGTCCTGTCATTCCCCAAAATCCAATTTAGAAAGTACAGGAATGAAATGTAAGTCTATGCCAATTTCTCAGAGATGGGCAAAAATCATCACTCAGTTTATTTGGGGTTCTTTTTTCCTCTTAAGCTCTTAATTCCAGAGCGTTGAAAGAACTATTTTCCAGTGTTCACCTGGGTAATCTTGACCTCCCAGGCCTCCTTAAATTCCATAAGCACTGTAGCATCTATCTATAAAACTTTGAGGGCAAAGATATGGAGATTTTAACAAGCAAATGCCCAGCCACCTCTACATCCAAGGATCATGCACTTTCGAATGCTCTCTAGAGGCTGGTGACAGGATATCTGGGCAGGGAGCCAAGATGCATACAAGAAGAGTTAGGACGGCTAAATTACTCCCTTTACATAGCTCCAGACCAGTGGCTTAACCTTAGGTCAGTCCCTCTCCTGTTCTCTTCACCAGTGTAGAAGCTACCACACTACTTCAGTCGCTCTGTGGGAAGGTGGGTGGAGCTGATTCCATGGCTCCGTGAAGAAAGGGAGGCTCAGGCTTTAACTAGCACATATTGACTGTTGCTTCCTCCACTGAGACCAAGTCCCAGCCATTCCACTTCCATATCTTTGTGTTTTTCATTGGATCATCCAGCCTCCTGCAGAAGCTGAGCTATGCTTCTTTTACTTACAACCATGGGACCTTGGGCAAATAATGAAATTTCCTGGAGCCTGACTTATTAAATGGGGACAAATAATATTCACCTCTCTGATGGCTGGGAATATTCAATAATGAAGTATTTGTAACACGTTCAGCACACTGGTACGCAGGAGGCTCAAGACTATCCACTGTTGGGACCAGCAGTTGGCACAATGGCTATGTCGCTAGACTCCCATGTAGTTGACTACGGTTCAAGTCCTGGACCCAGTGGCTTAAACTCATGCCGGGCGAGTGTGCATACATGTGCGTGCCCAAGATCCCGAGAGTGGAGAAGGGACTGTGGCATGGCCATCCCCCCCGGGGGATGATTTCTCGCTTTCTGTCTCTCTGTCTCTCTCTGTCCTTCTGGTGAACACACACGCCCTATAGCAAAACCTCTCAAAAAAAAAAAAAAAAGACTATCCACTGTTATTATTACTGTTACTCATCCATGGGGGACAAGACACCTTCTGCTTTGGCGATCTTCTGTATACCCTCCAATTGGCACTATCTGTCCCAACCCAAATGAACTATTTGTTCTTTTCTAAATATTACTATTTTCTTTCTCCCACCCTCTTGTCTTTGCCTATACCATCCCTTCCTCTACTCTCCATTTCTCCAAAAATGTCTTATTTTTCAGGAAACAGTCCATCTCGCCTCTCAGTGAGTCCCTTCTCTTGAGTTCTCATCACTCTCTCTGCACATCTGTTTCAGTACTTCCTGCCTGGTGCAATGAGTGTTGAATTTTTTGTTCTTCTCCCCATGGCTGTGAAGCTGTTGAGGACAGGCATGTCTTATAAAACACTGCTGTTCCAGTACCTCCTCCCCGCTGGCCGTGTTGGATGAATGGATGAATGACCAGACAAGTGAATGAATGAATCGGTGAATTATTAACAGCGCCCATTCTGGGCATTTTGACGTGGGGACACAGGTTTTGAGTATCTATGACTACGAGGGAATCTTCAAAGTTGATATGCACACCACTAGTATTACACCTGAAAAAACATCTTCTCTATCAAAATTAGGAGCTAAATGTCAAGGTTCTCAGATACAATTTCATAAATTATTTCAAACAGGCAGCTCGGAAGAATTAGACTATAGATTTTATTGGTTCTTGGTATTATATGTTAACACTCTTTTTGGCAGCCTAAAAAATGACATTTCTCTCTCCAACCAATATTGCCTCCTTTCCCACTTAGCAAACATTGACATTATTATTTTTTTTTTCTGAGTTGTCAATTTCAGGATGCAATCTCCATCCCTGTATGGTGCATGCGCATGAGGGTCTGTTTGCCTCAGAGGTTCGGAAATACCATCCTCCCTGTGTCAGAAGAACCTTGTGTCATCTATAAGCCTGACTGTTGCTTCCCATTGTCACTTCAAAGACCACACACCTGGGATGGGAGGAGGGAGCCCAGTTTGGGAGTCCTTCCAGGAGGAAAACTGAGATGCGGACCTCAGTTTTTCTCCCAGGAGAATGGAAGCTGGAGAGGCTGAGGGCAGAGCTCTTGAGCTTCAGAGTACAATAGGGGCTCAAGCACTTCCTGGCTGAGTAACCTGGATACATCGTGTAATCTCCCTGAGCCTCAATATAAGGAGATAGTACCATTCTCATAAAGATTTGAGAAAATACCCAGGTGTGAATCCTGTCTCTACATGCCACTTTATCTGTCTAAGTCTCAGTTTTTCCATTCATAAGCTAAGTTTGATGACCCTATCCCACTACTGCACAAACTAAATTATAGTAGGTACCACGAAGGACTTACTGATATGCCTAGCCCAAAGAGAGTGCACAAGAAAATGCAGCAATTGTCCCCCAAAGACGTATATTGATTATATGTAAAGAAGATGTCATAATTAAAAAGAAAAAGAAAATTAAGAAAATGCAGCAATTGGGACCAGCAGATGGCATAATGGGTAAATCACTGAACTCCTATGTAGTTGACTACGGTTTGAGTCCCAGACACGGTGGCTTAAACTCATGCTGGGCGCATGTGCGTGCATGCCTAGGATCCCAAGAGGAGAATGAAGGAGAAGGCATTGCTGCCTGGCCATCCCCCCAGGGGGTTATTTCTCGTTTTCTGTCTCTCTGTCTTTCTGGCGAGTGCACACGCCCTATAGCAAAAACCTCTCCAAAATAAATAAATAAATAAATAAATAAATAAATAAATAATAAGAAAATGTAGCAATTAATAATAAGGATAGCAACAACAATAACACATGTTCATTTCCTTTTTCCTTTTATGTAGCCCAAAGCAAGAATTCACACAAAAGACTGAAATATGGTCTTCACACAAAAGACTGAGAGATTGTCTTCTGGGTCCCAGGCTCAGTGCTAGACTCTGTAGAGTCATACAGGTAATGGAGACCATCTTGAACCTCCTGGAACTCCCAGTCTGATGGGGGGAGGTACATGGATAAGCACACACCATGTCCAAGTGAAAGGATTAACAATGACAGCAAGGATGTGACAGAGATCACATCCTTGGGCCTCACTGAAGTCTGTAGGATCCCAGGGTTCTGTTTCCTATACAGTTCTGATTCTGAGATAAGAGGAAAAGGAAATTTGGGTTGCCACTGCTCATTCTGGGAATAGTGCAATAGTTTCCAGTCCTGGTTCCATAACAGAATGACCTGATGAGATTAAAAATAGAAAAAAAAAAATCCAGGCCCCCAGTCCCACCCCAGATCAGTTGAATCAGGATGTTTAGGAAGGTGGAGGGTGGAGCCCAGACATCACTTAAAATGCAAAAGCTCCCAGGTAATTCTAATGTTCAGCCAAGGTTGAGAATTATTGGAAAAGCTGAAAACATTAATTTTGACTCAATGAAGGGGATAAGGAAATCTCATTTTCATCAAAATCCATCTGAAAAATCATCTGCCCCCACCCAACTGTTTTGAATTCTTTTGTTTACAAAATATTCTCACCCTCTTGGTACAATCTACTGTTTGGAATAACTCTGTGTATAGGGGTCAGTGCACCCATTCTATAGAAGAGGAAGCTGAGGATCCCAGAGCCCAATGGACTTGCCCAAGGCTGGTCAGCATCAGGATGGGAAACCAGGTCTTCCATTCTCAAGATGGAAGGTTCGAGACCTTCCTCAAATAAAAGAACCAGAGATCTTTAAGACATTTAAAGAAAGCCATGGCCTTCCACACCCATGAAGAAAGAAGTTCAAGAGGGCCTGCTTGGCTTTACCATTTGACCTCAAAGGATATTCTTAGTAGGGCTGATCAAGGCTCTTCCTTTTCTTTTCTTTTTAAAAATAAATTTTATTGTGTATATTTGAGGTTTAAAAAATTTTATGAGATACAGAGATAAATACAGCTACATACAGATTGGCATATGTACTATCTCACATTGTCTCATTTGTGCAGTAAGAGGAGCTAAAATCTATTTCACAAAAACTGTTACCTATTTCTTAATCTTTTTGTTTGTTTGTTTAATTTTTGTGTCAATTAAATGTTCTTTTTTTCCCTGTTCACCTCCCTCTCTCCTCCTATTACCCATCCCCTATAGCCACCCCACCTCACCCCCCTATTCTCCCTGCCCTGTACTATCTCTAGGGTTTTACTGAACTGGCAACAGAGAGCCAAGTGACAAACTCAGATTGGATGGGGCAGGAAGAGGCTGAAGTGTGTCCCTTAGCAAGACACAGTTTTGAGATAAAATGAAAGTCTCCAGAGCTACACGACAGGGGCCATGAAAGCTGGTGGGTGTCCATCTGTCCCCAGTAGCCCATTGTACCCACAATGAAAGTGCTGAGGCTTTTCCTCTGGTTGGTTTTCTTGAGAGTTAAACCTGCCCCCCTGTGATCTTGTTTGAACTACTCATTTGCTTAGCAAACACTTTCTCTATAAATAATGAATAAGCAAACCCTAGCCTGCTGTGGGTGTAGATTGTTGTGGATTGGGAGTTAATGGGGTGTAAAGTGGGCAGTGAGCAGCCCTGCATTTTGGTCTGCACCCCTCACCCCCACCCCCTTGGAAATCAAGCTGAGTCAGCTAAGGGCTTCTCTTCCCCCCTCACCCCCCCCCCTACTGGCCCAGGACCATCCTCTCACCAGCCATTTATTACCCACCTCCCAGGCTGTTCTCATCTGTTCTGTTGCTATTGGGTCATTGGAAAAGTAGTATTTCCCATGCAAAAAATGCATCATGACTTTTCCAATGACAATAGTAACCAAAAATACTTGAGTCTGGATAATATATTTTAAAAAGACATTTTCTTCACCTTATAGGTTGGAGGTCTGAAGTCCAGGGACCACACCATGGCAGAGTATGTCTATCTGTCTCTCGCCTTAAAAACCCACCAAGAGTCAGTCATGGAGACACCACTTCCCACCCCATGACCTTAATCCTAATCTTTCCCTAAAGCCTCTCTTTTCCACATGAGAGTCAGATTAAGTTTTCACCCTTTTAATCTCATCACAACCAAATCTCAACATGAAATTTGGGGGGACATTTGAATCATAGCACAGGCTGAGGAAAAGGCACCTTCTCCCCTGTTGTTTTCCCAGGGTCTCAGGGCCCACATTCATCAGCATACAGCTCCATAAAAGTTAAAACCAATGGGGAGGAAATATGCAAGTAAAGATGACTGACTCTTTCAGCCCCATTGGTTGTTTCGCCCCCCTTCCTTGGGTGGGGGTCTGTTTTCATATCCAGGAATGTGACCCACAGTTCACTTCCTTGGGTGTACAATCTGCTGAGATTCCCATCTACGCATACTTCCCTAGGTTTACTTGTGGTTGGCTCTAAACTGAAGAAACCAGAATGGTGCGGACCATGGCCTGCCCACTCTATCTTGCCTTGCCTCGAGGGGTTGGCTTTAATCCTGACACACTGCTTTTATCAAACCCCAGGGAGAAAGTCCCAAGTGCTAGATAGGTGGGTGGGTAGATATTGGATGGATGGATGGATGGATGGATGGGAAAATGGATAGGATGGTTGAATGGATGAAGGGGAGGGGAGATGGATAGATGGGTGGATGGTTGTACAGGATGGATGAATGAGGGATAGCTGTGTGGGTAGGTGTTGAATGGATGGATGGATGGATTAAGGGAGGAAGGTAGATGGGTGGGTGGATGGGTAAAGGGGTAGAAGGGAATATAAGATGGATGAATCAATAAGAAGGTGGGTAATGGATGAGTGGTCATGCACTCCTACGGGTTCAGTTTAGGTCAAACAGGTCCAGACAGAGTTAAATGGTCCAGCTAAGAATGAAGTAGGTAATAATCATAATCATTTCACAAACATGAAAACTGAGAGGTAAAATGGCTAAAGGCTTGTCTAAAGTCATACCTAAATTGATAAAGGAAGACCTTGAACTTGTGGCTCTCTTCTGCTTTCATGCCCTTCCCTCTTCATATTTGCCAATTGTTACAAGGCTCATCCTTCTGGAAGCCATATATACAGCGCATTTTGTCTGTTTTGACTCTAGGGTTGGGTGAGAACATAAACTCTGTAAATGTGCCATTCCCAAAGATAAAAGTGAGACAAGAGGAAGGAGAACAGGGAGGCTAGAGAGGGGCAGAGTCCCTGCAGAAGGCAGGGCCACAAAGCCAACCAGGCCTAGAAAATTGTGGTTCTTTGACAAGAGAGAATACTAATCCACTGAGCCATGGTACAATCTCCAATTCTGCGAGCCTGTCAAACGCAGTTCTTCTTGCTCAGACAGAGATCAGACCCAGTGACCCAGATGCTGTGACAGCCCTCAGTGGTCTATGAACACTTCCATACAAGTCCACCGAGAACCCTTGATCTAAGTCCCCAAGTCCCAAAGGACTGTGTTATTAACTGCCTTGGAGGGACTAGCCTTTGCTGGGGAAATTTTGAAGACAGTGGTGACCCACTCTCTGTCTTTGAAGATACCTGATCTATTCCCTTCTTAGCATTCCTCTGGGTCTTTTGAACACCTAGAAGAAATGGAATTCTCTTTTGAAGAGGACTCGAAGACAAACCTTTTGATTAAAAGTAAAAGCGACTTCTCAGTCACATGCCCTTTCGCTGCCGTCAAAGGGACAAGATGAGAAGAGGGATGAGGAGGGGGACCTGCTTCTCATCACTCAGTCTCAGAGGAAGGATAGATACCTCCCTCGAGACTACTGGAGTGCTGGAGCCCCAAGGAGGGGGAACTGATTGGGGGTCTTCTCAATTGCAGTCCTAACTTTTAAATTTAAGTCACTATCACCTGTCAACTCAATGAGAAAGCTCTCCTCACCAGGCTTGAGTCCAAATCCCACATCTATCCATCATTTCAAAAGGACCAGCCTTACCTGAGAGCCAGAAAGCCAGAGCACTTAGAATGATATTGGACATATCATCGACGCTTCATTAACTGCTATTACTACTGTGTGATTTTTAAAATCATCCCGCCTTTCTCCAGTCCAGTGATTAGCTACTATCACTACTATAGGATTTTAAAAAATCATCCCACCTTTCTATTAATAAAGATTTTTCAGTTTTGCCATTTCATCTGTGCCTCCTAGCTACCTAGAGAAATACACCTTGTCATCTCCACGTTATAGACAGGAACACTGAGACTCAGAGAGATAATTTGCCCAAGGTCACAGAGCCAAAAATGACAAGGGTAGAACATGCATCCAGGACACCTAATTCCATATCCAATGTGCTTTATTCTACATCTAGGATGAGAGTTACATACTGGGTACCGATGATGTGGGGTTAGCAGTAACTGCAGCAGCACCATCACCAAATCCCAACGCATACACAGCACTTGCATTCCAGGCACTGAGAACAATGCCTTATGTGTATTCACTCAGTCCCACGAGGTAGGCACTGCTATTGTCTCCACTGCACAGGTGTAGGAACTGAGACCCCCGAAAGCCAAGGTGATTACTGATACAAAAGAGAAACTTGGGTAGGCAAATGGGCACGAAAGTTCAAGAACAACCAGCAAGGCAAATATTTCTCCACAGGTCACATTGGTGACCATCAGCCGTGTTTCCAGATGACCCACAAGACCAAGCACCGGATAACACACAGCGGCTCAGTCTTGACATGCAACAACTTTTTGTTTTGTTTTGTTACTCAGTTTCTATCTGGGGAAAGTTTCTATAACTTTTACTCTAAACCCAAGAGTAAGAAAAGTGACCAGACCACAGCAGTGATCTCTGAACTTCATCTTAGGGGTCACTGAGAACAGCCAAAAAGAATATTCAAGCAAAGAAAATACTTTAAGCATTTTTTTAATTTTAAAAAAAATCAGACAGTGCATGTACGTGTCAGAGAAAGACAGACCGAGTGGGAGAAAGAGAAAGCACTCCTCAATAGGGCACAGTCATGCTGCAATCCTTTCTCCGCCATCTCTCCACCCTGCTGGGTTGTGGGGCCATGTACACCTGTGTGGACCTCAAGCTACTGGGGCTGGGATTGGAACAGCAGTTGGCTATGTGGGATCTGGCTCCCTTAACCATGAGGCTATGGGGTCAACCTTACTTTAATCTTTAAGATGATAAGATAACCTTGTAGGGCTAGGGCTCAAGCTCTGGAATTAGGGGTGTCAAGGTGACACCCTGGCTTAGCCTCACACCAACTGTGTGTCTTTGGACAAGACACCTTACCTCTTGAAGTCCCCAGGTTCCTCATCTGTAAAATGAGATAACAAATAAGTGAAGGAATAACTATAACGTCCCCAGCACAGTGCTTAGTGTGTAGTAGGTGCTCAATAAATACGTTCCCCTTATTAGTATTCAGACTGCCATTTACAATGAAGCCTTATTTATACTAAGAATGGTTCAATCAAGTGATCGACTTCCCTTTCTTATTTTTAAAAAATAGTGGTGGCTGAACACCAAAGATTGGTTTTGAAAACAATACTGCTCACACTCCAGAGGACGTCCGCTGGGAGTAGATCCATTTCCAGTCTCAGCGACTCCACAACAGTCATCCTGATGAATTTCAGCTCCTCCCTGCTGGGAACTGTTCCTGGGAATGGATCTTCCAGCTGTGTCCTGGCCCCTCTGATGACTGTCTCTACATCACTAACCTGGTCTCACTCTCCTGGTTTCCAGGGTGAAGAGCTCCACTCTAAGCATAGCCCTGGGTGTGTACACAGTATGCTCCGGGATTAGAGGATGGATCGTCACCAGGCAGGTGGACTTGGGAAGTCTGCACACAGTGGCAAAACCACAGGCCAATAAAATGCTATGGATGCAAGAGTCCAGAGGGACACTTTTCCAGCTGCATCTTGCCCATCTTTTCAACACCAGCCTCTAAGCTGCTGACCACTCCCTGCTGGGACACTGAGTGTTCAGGCTACAAGGAAATTCACTTTCCTGGTCTTCATTAAGTCTCTGGCTTCTCCCTATCAGTCTTTCTTACAGAAATGCTCTGTCCTCTTCTCACCTTGGTCTTTCCTTCTAGGGCTGCTGTTTTGTTTGTTTGTTTGTTTGTTTGTTTGAGAGGTTTTTGCTGTAGGACGTGTGCGCTCATCAGAAAGACAGAGAGACAGAAAGTGAGAAATCACTGTCCCGGGGGATGGCCACACTGCAATCCCTTCTCCTCCATTCTCCTCTCCGGATCTTGGGCACGCACGCATATGCACCCGGCATGAGTTTTTAAACTGCTGGGTTTTAAACTGAATTCCCAGAACAGTATCTGTTTCCTCTTGATATCTGTTAAAAAATGTTAAAGGGGGACCAGCAGATGGTTATGTTGCTGGACTCCCATGTGGCCAACTGCAGTGTGAGTCCCCAGCTTGGTGGCTTGAAACTCATGCTGGTACATGTGCGTGTGTGCCTGAGATCCTGAGAGGAGAATAAACGAGAAGGGGTTGCAGTGTGTTCATCCACCCTGGGGGGTGATTTCTCGCTTTCTGTCCTCTGTTTCTCTCTGTCTCTCTGGTGAGTGCATGGGCCCTATAGCAAAAATCTCTCTTAAAATAAAATGGTTAAAGGGATGGCCCTATGGCCTGGTGGCTAAGAGAGCTGGATCCCACATGGCCAACTATGGTTTGAATCCCAGCTCCAGCGGCTTGAAAAACGTGCTGGGCAAGTCTGTGTACATGCCCAAGATCCTGGTCGAATGTAAAAACGAAGAAAATGGGATTTCACCATGATCATATCCCATTGGGGATTGCGTTTACCCTTTTTTCTTCACATCTTTCTGTCTGGTGGCAGAAAGTACACTATGACTTTAAAAAAAAATGCTAAAAATGCAAACTCGTAGGCCCTTCCTCAGACCCCCTAAATCAGAAGGGGCAGCAATCTGTGTTTTCAAAAGCTTTCCAGGAGGTTCTTTTACATGCTCAAGTATGAGACCCAGGCTCTTGGCTTCCACAGCATGGATGGCTTCCAGTTTTCCCAGTTTTACATCTCAATCTGGAAGTCATCTCAAAATGACAATCTAGTGGTCCCCCTTATGTGCAGTTTTGTTTTCCGTGGTTTCAATTTCACCAAGTCAGCTGTGGGCTGAAAATATTAAATGGAAAATCCCAGAAATAAACGATCTTAAGTTTTAAATTGCACTCTATTCTGAGTAGCGTGATGAAATCTTGCGCCATCCTCTTCTGTCCCACCTGGCAGATGGATCATCCCTTTGTCTGATGTATCCATGCTATATACACTCCCTACCCATTAGTCACTTGGTAGTTGTCTTGATTATAAGACTGAAAAAAAAAAACAAAAACAAAAAAAAACAAAAAAAACCAACAGTGCATGTAGGATTCGGTACTGTCCACAGTTTCAGGCATCCACTGGGGGTCTTGGAATGTATCCCTGCTTATAAGGGTGGACTGTATCTGAATGCCTGTTTAGTACTGACTCTTTTTAAAATTTATCTATTCATTCATTCATTCATTCATTCATTCATTTATTCATTCATTTAATGAGAGAGACAGACAGAGAAAAAGATAAAGAGGGGGAAACAGCTATTCTAATAGAGTCCCCATGCCACAGTTTACCTCCAACTGACCTGGGTCATGGGGGGAAGCCCTGGACACAAACCCAAAACCTTTCTATGGGGTCCAGTTGGATTACCACTGCATTAGCACCTGGGCTCTACCATCACCTTTTGATAAACTCAGAAGCATCCCACACTCAGCATCCCTAACCAAGCTTTCTTGACTTTTCTCTCTGAACCTCATGTCATGCAACAATCTCATTCTCAGTGAGTGCCCCAGCACCTAAGAAGATTGGTCTCCCCACTTCTTCCTGCTCCATCGTCTTCCCTACCTCTGTTTTCTTCCAGTGACACCAGGATGCCAGAAATGCACAGGGCAGTACTGACCATGGATGAAGGGATTTCCAGGCACTGGTCATCCAGAGAATGGAAAAAGCAAACATTAAATACAGTTTCTCTTTTAAGAAAACGTCTCTCTGGCTTTCTGTAGTTCATCAAAAATCAATGAGCTCCCATTGTATGCCAAGTACTGCATTTGAATCTGGAGATCTTGAGAGCCAGTCTCCCTCCCGCTCTCTCTGTTCCCCCTCTGTCTCTTATCCCTCCCTTCTGCCAAAATAAGCTCTCATTTCAATTCGGAGACGCATGCTCCCAATGCATATATTAATACAACTATTGATTTTCCTCTTGCCAGTCATGATCAAGATTTATTTATCCCCACAGCTCCCCATTGATCGAGGAAAGCTGTATTCCCAATGGTCAATCAATCCTGATATACTCCATGACAAAGAGTCAATATCTATTTATTATTTGATATATGGACTTAATTATCTTAAACATGATCAGGCAGGGGACAAAGCAAAACTTGAGCAGTGACCAGGCAACTGGAGCCAGGTTGGGAATACATCAAAACAAACCCCAGGCCCTGGCAAGTTCCTAAAGGAGTGAAGCATAGCAATCTTACACTTCCCACTTCCTGACTACCCATGCCACCCAGGAGCCTGTCACCAGGAGAGGGAGGGAAAGGGACAAACGCTAGGGTTCCAATTTACACCTGCTGCCAATTCAACGAGTCCCAAGCCAGGCAGGTTTGCTGGTCCAGAGCATGAACTTGACTTGGAGGGCGGTCAGTCTTTGTCCTCCCGAGGGGTGAGAGGACTCTGCAGTGGAAAGTTCTAAGGCATCCATGGGGCATTAGTAAGTAGGATGGGCTTAGGCACAGCTAGGAAGGGAAAGAGGAGAGGATGATTTGACACAGGCTTTGGTCTAAACTAGATAGTCTTGGGGTCAAATCATAAACCCATCCTAGTTTATAACCTCAGGTGAAATTGTAATTAAAAGCTGGCACCTGGGGCCAGCAGGTGGCATGGTAGTTAAAGCACTGGACTCACACATGGCAGACCGTGGTTTGAGTCCTGGAACTGGAGGCTTGAAAATCATGCTTGGCATGTGTGCATGCATGCCCGAAGTCCAAAGAGGAGAACTGAGAAGAAGGGACTGTGGTGTGGCCATCTCCCCTGGAGGTGACATCTCACTTTGTCTCTCCAGCAAGCACACCTACCCTATAGCAAAAAAAAAAAAAAAAAAAATTATTCTACTCACAGTTTTATGCCTAAAGTCAAACATTTGTTCACAGATATTTATTTGTCAACTGAACTTGCTATTGAAAGTAGTTATATCAATTAAGATACTTTGTTAACCGATAAAATGTAGGAGGAAATAAAAAGGAATGGAAAGCAACTGCAGATACCAGAGAATGGCAGAAGGTGAGAAATGGGGGATGGATATATATATATATATATATATATCAGAAACAAAAAATGGAAAATTATTTGTGATGGTAACATGTATGACTAAGCCACTATACAGTGTATTCTGGATGAGAAACTGCATCTTGTATGCTGTGATGATGTTCAGTGAATGAATGCAAAATAATTAATTAAAAAAGAAAAAAACTGGTTCCCTGCAATTGGAATACAACTACTGTTTCTTTTTTTTGTTTGTTTTTTGTTTTTTGTTTTCTGTCTTTTGAATCACTTTAGCAATCTTCCTGAAGGAGGTACTCTTCAATCCCCTTGTTTATAGGCAAAGAAACTGAGCTAAATGACACCTACCGCAGAGGATGCTTAATTATAATTTGCCTTTCTACAGGAAGCTCCCCCATCCTTCCCAATCTCTGTTTTACCACTGGCTGGTGGCAATGCAAAGGAAACCATTCCCTCTGCTTTCTCGAACACATGTTAAGGGCCTGATGTTGCCCACATTTGCCTTTAAAACATGGGAGCGCAGCTGGCTATTTTTAACTTCAGTAAATAGTGAAAGCTGTTGAAAATGCCTTCCTTTCCAGGGGACTGCCAGCTCACTGTTGCTTTCCTCTGAAGGACTCACGCCAATATGTTTCAGAACCCAGGGCGTTAAAACCTGCGATCATTCCTGCTAATGACTAATAAGGATCAGCACTCACGGTCCACACCACTCTTGGGGGGGGGGAGGGCGGGGACAGAGACATCCATGATCCTGCTGCAAGCTCTCCGAAGCAAAGGGAATGCCCCAAAGCAGTCTAAGATGCAAACCAGTCGCTCTTCTGGTTAAACCCCTGGGTGCTCTCCCTCCACTAAACCACCCTGCCTGAATTTCAGGGAGTTCAAATTCCTTCATCTGACTCACAAGGTCCTTTAAGATCTTCTCCAACTTCTTAACTCCTGCTGTTCCCCATCTCCTCCTACACTCCAGCTCTAGGCCCCGGGGTCTTGCTCCATCCACCTCCAGGCCTTTGCACATGCTGTTCCCTCTATCAGGAATACCACTACCTTCTTGTCCATCTGCCTAATTACTTGGTAGGATAAGGACTGGCTTTGCCCCTATTGCAGAAACTATGATACCTTTGGAGAATTATCCAGATAATGCCCTGTGAGCTCCATGGGGGGCAGAGTTTACGCCTTCCTCTCTCTAATTCCCAGCATCCAGGTCAGGGCCTACACACAACCTTCAGAGCAAATATCCCCCAGAACCCCAACCTTCTGCTGTATTATTATAATTTACATCACATCATTGGCATCACCATTACTTTCACCATGGTGACAACATCACTACTTCTCGCACATCCGATCGCCACGCCCACCCCAGTGTGTACTGTATTTTCCTGATGCCCCACCCCTTTCTGTGATTCTAAGAATACCTTTATTATTTGCTGCTACATTTGCCTAGAGGCACAGCATGGGCTGTCCTAATGCCTGTGAATGTATTTTTGGAAACTTTTTCATTCATTCAACAAGTTGGTACGGAGGACCTAGCATTTGGGGGAAGAAGGCTGGAGACAGACAGGTGAGTCAAATAGCTGAAGTCTTGGCTCTCCTGGGGCTTGAGTTCTAAGGCAGGGAAAGGGGTGTAGGAAAGCGAGACAGTAAGCAAGTCAGCAAAGAGAGGAACAAAATAAGGAGAACTTTGTAATAGAAGAACAAAATGATAAGCACCTGAGTGGAAATAAAACAGCGATGAGACCAGGGCAAGCAGAGACAGGGAAGCTGCCTAGTGAGAGCGAGTTCAAGTTGGCTTCATAATTCCATGCTCTCCTGGTTGCTTCTACCATCCTAACTGCTTCTTCGCAGTCCCCTTGCAGGAGTAGCCTCTCAGCCAGGCCACCTAGTGCTGCAGGCGCTCTGGGCTTCGTCCTCACGTGACCCTCCTATTTTGCCTGGATGACGGCTTCGGTTGAAGCCCGTAACTTCAATCACCGAGTCTCTGCAGATGACTCACACTTGGTTATTTCTAGCCCCAACCTTTCATCTCAGCTTACGGCCTGTGCCTCCAGCTCCTCACTCAACATCTCTCTCTGGACAGCTTGAAGTTTAGAGAGGTTAAGTAACTTGGCGAAGCTATGGCCAGCAGCAGGGCTGGGATGTAAAGCAAACTATAACGATCATCAAACTATAGCCACAGTCTCACATCTGCTGTTGTATTAAACTCAAAACACCCACGGTTTGTAGCACCAAGGATATGCTGGCACTTAAGGGGAATATACTGCTTCTTTGCATTGCTATTATTACTGTTGGTGTAACATCATTATTATTCTTATCACAGCAAGTAGGAGATACAAGTCATTGAGCACCTACAGGTACAGGAGGCACTAAGTCTTTCCACACAAGAGTTCTAATTCTTATCACTCTCTTGCAAAAGAGAAAAATGTTAACTCTGTTGAAAAGTTCAAAAAACTGAGGCAAGTAGTAAGGGGATCTGCAATAGACCCAAACACCAAAGGGGAGCGTGCGTACATACATATATTGTTTAGTGGAAATAGCAAATCATGAAACAGGGCCAAGTGGATTTATGAGGAGTCTTCAAAAAGTTCAATGGGGACTAAAGTGAGGTGCAGTAGTGACACCAAGCTCTGTGAGACTGGCCCACGTGGGAAGGTTCTTAGTTCACATACAGAGTCCTCCCTGAAAATGCCAGGTACATGCTGTGGCTGAAGCTGGGTTTGGACTATAGCATGAAGACCCTATTTGGGGTGTATATCTCTCTGTTTCTCTCATTCATTGAATGAATAAAAAAATAAAAGTGATCTATCTATCTATCTATCTATTTATTTATTTATTTTTGCTTTAGGGCATGTGTACTTGCCAGTGACAGAGAGAAAAAAAAAATGAGAAATAATTTCCGAGGGAGGATGGCCATAGCACAATCCCTTTTCCTCTATTTTCCTCTCAGGATTTTGGACATGAATGCACATCCAGCTACATGCTGGGCATGCCTTTCAAGTTGCTGGGTTCGGGACTTGAACCAGAAAGTTGGTGTGTGGGATCTAGCCACCTTAACCACCATGCCACCTGGCTAGCCCTAAATAAATTAACTTTAAAAAATTATGAAAAATACATATAAAGAAACTATACATGGGTTTAATCATTTTTTTGCATCAAAATAAACATGTACTTTAATTCCATTCTCCCACAAGAGAGAGCCCCTCTCATATCTTCAACAAGAGAGAAAGATCTATCCACACAGGTGTGCATGTCACAAAGGTGCTGGTTATTCAATAAAATCTACTTCCTTTTCTTCTTGGGAATAAAACTAGCTATTTCCCAGCCTCCCTTGCAGCTAGGTGTGGCCAAGGGACTCAGTGGCTCAGGAACAGAGTGATGTGTGTTACTTGAAGGAACAGCTCATGGAACATCCCACACAACCCTCCATGCTCTTTATTTTCTCCCCAGTTAGAAGCAGAGGACCCTGATCCCTAGAGATGCCAAAACCAAAACGTGGATGGAATTTGGATCCCTCCACATCTAGAAAAAAGCTACCTGCCACCCAGAAACCCCCATCTTAGACTATTACATAAGTAACAAACTTACTATGTTTAGTGACTTCAGACTTTAAGGCCTATTTGTTACAGCAGCTATCATTACCCTGACCAATACGATGTGTGAATTTGCAGTAAAAGTTCTGGAAAAAATGCCTGGATGGATATATGCCAAAATGTTAATGTAATTCTCTCGGGCAGGAGACATTATGGGTGAATTTCATTTTCTTCTTTTTGCTAATCTACATTTCTAATAACAAACAAGTTATCACTCGTATTATGAAACACAAAATATTTTTTAAGTGATGACAGATGTCACCCATGCGAATTCAGAATCTTCAAAATGCAAGGAAAGTGGTGGCAAGATCTGCACCCATGGAAGTCCTCTGCTGCTCATATGACTGTTTACCAACAGGCGTAGCGATATACATGAGATGATGCTAATAATAATAATGATAATGATGCAGTCCATTTATAGTGCTTCCTTCACAAAAGTCCCAGGCTGCTTTACATTTCAGCACAATTAAAGGCAGCTACAGACAAAAAACCTTTCAGCTGTGCTTTATAAAGGGAAAGCGATTCAGCTTTTTGAACATAAAAGGAAGAAGATTCTACTGGATGACAGGGGACAGAATCTTCATGTGCTCATCACCCCCCCCCCCCAGCTCTTGTATGTTATATTTAGGAAAATCAAACTGATCCAAAGGAAAAACTCAGGAAGACCACAAGTACTGAGTTACAGAAAAAGCAAGTCAAAAATCTCGTTTGGGCATCAAGTGATCACCTCGGTATAAGACAGAGTCCTCCATTTGTCTGTCAAATAGTACCAGCTCGGTGCTGGTATATTCAAAAGCAAGGAAAACAGGAACTGATTTGCAGTTGGAAATAAATAATCGATTAAGTAGCTCCTCGTATTTACCGGATTTAAAATGCTGTGCTAATGAGGCCCTGTGGGATTTCATTATACCTGGTCCCTGGGAGATAAGTTAAAGGCTGGATGTCACATGTGCATGTGGCAACAGGTCAACTCACCTGGCTGGGAGGATGCCTTTGGACTTTGGGAACCCAGAGAGGGGATCAATGACAAGTGCCAAATGAAAAATTTTTAAAAATCTTCCAAAGGACACAGCGACATCCTGGCCTTCCTTCCACTTTTTTCTAAGGCGCACAGCCTGAGCCTCAACATCACAATGATGTGATACGTATACGTAATATGTGCATATGTAATACTTCAATATCTCACGCCCTCTTATCCCTGTCCCTGGGAAGTATCCTATGACGTTCTTAAATGCAAAGGAGCCATCCAGGCTTCTTCCTTGGGAACCCTATGCAGGTGAGGATGCCAAACTGACAGCTGGGATACCCCAGAGCCCCTTTCCTCTGCTTGTGGCTGTCAGGGCTAGGCTTCATTGATGCCGTCAGTGCTGTCCACTAACCAAGTTTTTTTTTTTTTTTTTTGAGAGGTTTTCGCTATAGGGCCTGTGCACTTGCCAGACAGACAGAGAGAGACAGAGAGACAGAAAGCGAGAAGTCACCCCCCAGGGGGGATGGTCACGCCGCAATCCCTTCTCCTCCATTCTCCTCTCGGGATCTTGGGCACGCATGCACACACGCCCAGCGTGAGTTTTAAGCCACCGGGTCCGGGATGCGAACCGCGGTCGACTACGTGGGAGTCCAGCGACATAGCCATTACGCTAACTGCTGGTTCCCTCCACTAATCAAGTTTTGACATGCTGAACCAATGGGCTGAGCAAATAAGGAGGCAGGAGCCAGGTCTGCAGGACATTTCTGAAGCAGTTTCTATTTAATATCTTGTACGACCTGGTAGGTAAGGGAGCTGGATCCCATATGACTGACCATACAGTCTGAATCCTGGACCCAGCGGCTTGCAAAACATACCAGGAATGTGTGTGTGCCCCAAGTATCAGGAGGATGAGAAACTGAAGAAGGTATTGCAGCATGTCAATGCCGTACTGGGAGATTCTCTCTCCCCGGTGAGTGAGTATACATGCTCTCTTGCACTGGTTCCTGTGGCATTGGAATTATTGTCATGTCCTTTCCCGTGGCCTTCAAGGCCTTACAATCTTCTGGCTTCATAGTCCCTTTTTTCCATTTTTGTTTTTGTTTTCTTGAGAGATTTTTGAAGGCATGGCCACACTACAATTCTTCTTCATTCTCCTCTTGGGAGTTTGGGCTTGCATGTACATTTGCCCAGCCTGAGTTTCAAGCCATTGGGTCTGGGACTTGAACCATGATCAACTCTCTGGGAGTCCAGTCAGTGCCTTAACCATTATGCTACCTGCTAGTCCCACATGGCCCCTTTTCTTACTGCCCCTGGTTCAATTCCTTCCTCTGTTTTTCACACATGTCTGTCCCATCCAACCCCAGGGCCTTTGCACCTGCTGCATTTCTGCCTACACTGTTTTTTCCCTTCTTCCAGGCATAGCCACCATCTCCTCCTCCTTGTGAGAGCTCAGCTCAAATGCCACCTCCCCTAACAAGCCTCCTTGGAGACCTCCTTCCAAGTAGACCTACTGTCGCTTTGACTCATCAATCATTCTGCTGTGGCCTTCATAGCACTTAGCACAGTGCTAATTACCTTACAGTGTCTAACTTGTTACCATCTGTCTCTTCTAGTGGATATAAAGGGCATGGTATAGATCGTGTTTTGAGCACCTATTACATGACCTGGTGCTCAGCTGGGGTCCAATAAATGCCTACAGAAGACACGTTAGTGAGTGCCTGGTAGTACCAAGGTTCACAGACAGCTCTTGGGCCCTGCAGGTACTGCCACTGGGACAGTTTTAGGCGCTCACCTATTTTAAACTCATCTCCTGAGTGGGGCAGCTTCTTATTCCCTAGACCCACCCTTGACAGCTTTGTGGTTCAGAGCCTTACTCACTGTGAAAACAGCAACCTCGATATCATGGTCTTCATAACACAGCACGTGCTGGTCTGGCTGAGGGCAGAAGGATGAGCGGGGGAAAGATCCTGGGTGCTCACCAACGTCATGATCTCTTTGATTATAGGAAGGCAAGGTACATAAACTCCACATTGCCCTGACGGCTGCTGCTTCTACACTGGGCAAAACGTCCCCTTTGAGCACCCACCCTTCATTCATTCATTCATTCATTCATTTATAGAGAGTTTTTTTGCTATAGGGCACATGCACTCACCAGAGGGATGGAGAAAGAAAGCAAGAAATCACCCCATAGTGGGAATGCTGCAATCCCTTCTCTATTCTCCTCTTGGAAAGAAAGTGCCTGGCATGAATTTTAAGCCACCAGGTCCAGGACTCAAACTGGAGTCATCTACATGGGAGTCCAGTGACGTAAGCATTATGCCATCTTCCTTTTAGAACTCTTGTCCTCAACAATGCTGGGTCACACCTGCAAAGGCTGCCTACTGCCCTAAGCATAAAGGGCAGGACTCCTCACTATGGAGTTTTAAAACAGAAGGTGACATTTGTCACAACTGGGTGTTGCAGGGATTGGCATCTAGTGGGTAGAAGCCAGGGATGTTACTAAACACCTACAGGCCACAGGATAGCCCCCTGCCCCCAACAAAGATTTTTCTAACTCCAGATGTCAATAATGCCAAGGACAGAGCCCCTGTTCTGGGATAGAGCCAGGTATCAATCTCGTATAGAAAGTTCCACATCCCCTTGCCAGCTTAAAAATGTCTGCCCTCTCCAATCTGGCTCTTACCCACTTCTGCCCTCATCTTCTACCTTCTGCCACCTCGCCACCATCATGGTCTTTTTCTGGGGTTCAAATGCTCCCTGCTCATTTTGACCCCAGGGCCTTTGCACCTATAGTTACCTTCCACTGGCTTTACCCTGCTAACATGTATTCCCAGCTGGCTCCTATCATTCAGGTCCCTGCCCAAATTAAACTTCTTCAGAGAGCCTGCCTGACCCCTTCCCACCTAAAATAACCCCAATACCCAGGTCTGCCTTTAGAGTGTTTTCCTGATTTACCGCTCTATGACAAATGACTTCACTATTACTTTAGAAGTAACCTATCTACACTCCTACTAGAATGATAGCACTCCAAGAATGGAGTACAAGCTCACCATCATCAACCCGAGCATCCAGTTCCTGGTATTTAATAACTGATTAATGGATATCTGTTGAATGAACAAATGATCAAATGGACAAACACTGGGGGAAGGAGGAGGTTTTCAAGATGACAGAGGATTGGGTGTATCCACGGAGACCTGGGCTCTTGTTTCTGGTCCCACTTTCCTGGTTTCAGTTTTCACAAGAGCTAAATGGCAGGAGTGGGCTCAAGGGTATCAGCCTGCCTGTAATGAGGCCCACTTGGAGACACGATTTTCAAGGTTTTGTTTGGGCTTTGTCTCCAAGACACAGAGGTAAAGCCCATCTTCCTGTCATCAGGTAAATAACAAATTACCTTCCCATTGAGAAGGGTTGAACTGCCCTAGTGGTCGGTAGTTCCATTAGGTACATTGTCCTTGGAAAAGTATCCTGTTTCCGCATCCTTCTGCATTAGCTGGACATCCAGGACATAATTTCGGATGCATCTCAAATATGCCACAGTGGGTCCTCCCTCATAGTCTCAAGGGCATAGTCCCCATGTCCTAGTCCGATGAGAATGAACTGGGGAGAAAGGTTAAGAAGGCTCCTTGCACAAACACTTATTCAGTAAATCTAAGGTGGCGTGGAAGGCTGGAAAGTGGCCCCAAAGAGATCCAGGGTTTCATTTCTGGAATGTTCTCTCATATGGCAAAAAGGAACTTTGCAGAGGGGATTAAGGTAAAGCATCTTGAAATGCAGGGGTGATGCCGGGATATCTGGGGCCTCTATAGGCAGTCACAACTGTCTGACTGTAAGAGGGAGGCAGGCCTAGCGTGGCTGGCTGCAAAGGAAGATGATGGAACAGGGAAGCCAGCTGCTGCTGCTGGCCTTGAAGGCAGAGGAGGAGCACAAGCCATGGAAGGTGAGGAACGCCACTCCAGAAGCTCAGAAAAACACGGACAATCCACGTAGAGCTCTTGTAGAGCCTCCAGAAAGGAATGTGGAAATCCTGCCTTGACTTTAATCCTGGGTGTCCCACTCAGACCTCCAGAACTGTAAGAGGATAAATGCATGTTGTTTTAGACCACCAGGTTTGGGGTGATATGTTATGACCGTTGTAAGAAATGAAGACAGGGGGGCACTCCAGAATCTGTGTTTGATCATCCTCCCTCTCCCAGTGGCTCTTGTGCAGGGAGACCTGGCAGACAACCCTCTGCGAAACACCTTCAGAGCTGCTGAGGCTACTTCTCAATCACGACCCATTCACAGAGAACCAAAGAATCTCTCCAGGGTTGGAAGGACTTTTCAACAAACAGCCGCTTCCATCTGCTCATTTTACAGATGGGGACACTGAGGCCTAGGAAATCCTGCCGCAAGGTGGGAGGGTGAGAGAAGTTCTCATTCGACTGTGTCTTTACTGGCTTTCAAATTCCGTTTGGAGTTTTTACCATGAGCAATTGTGCAGACTGTTGATAGGCTCGCAATAATCCCATAACGACCCAATCATGAAACAATTTAGCAATCCTGCTGCTAATTGCATTTGTGGATATAGCAATTGGGTAACTAGTTGGTTATTACTCATTCCCCAAGAGCCATACATATTGCATTACAAGGAAGCTAATCTTAGAAATACTTGTTAACCTCGATGATAATTACTAAGTAATTGGCTAGAACACGCCGTTGTGAATTTATCTGAAATATGCCAGGTAATTATCTGGTCTTATGTTCCTTGTAAAATAAATCCAGGGTCCAAAAAATTGTTCCAGTTGGTTGGCTGTCATCCAACCATCGACCTCTGCCAGCCAATCGTGCAAATGTAAGTCATTAATCAAATTACTCAAATATTTGGTTTCAAACTGAATATTCAGATAAGAAACCTGAATGGCCAACAAGTGGATGGTGCTGAGTGGGAGAGAGGAGGTATACAGAGGCCCTCCCCAAGACAAATATATAACAACACAATAATATGGAATAAATGCCACTTCTTTGGGGCTCATCTGGCATCTTCACTCAAAATACCAAAACACTTCAGAGACCAATTATATGTCCCAAAGCTGCAGCGTCTTTATCATGGTGCCAGGAAAAGGCTGGGCTCTTTGTGAAATCTGTATGCTGTTGTGGTGCCTGGGGAGAGGTGGGGGCTCAGAATCACGTCCATAATAGAAGAAGGCCGCAAACGCAGCTGGCTTGCAGGCTGAGCCACCCATTTTCATAATGGCCACTCGTTTTTCAAGGGTGGCTGTTAACTGAGTCTGACGACTGCCAGTTCGCCAGCCTTTGGGAAGGCAGTGAGGGAGGCGTGGGTGACTGGGCTGCACAGAGAGCCGTGTAAAAGCCAGAGAACAGGGAGGCAGGAGGTCCTTAGAATGGCCGGGAAAAGGGCACAAGACAATGGATTTCAAATTTCTAAAAAAACAGTAGGGTTAACAGGCCAAGAGATAAGGAGCTGACCAGAGACAAAGGTGGGTTGACAGCTTAAGAGCAGACTGTTAGTGGGAATATAAATTAGTACAACCATGATGGAAAACAGTATGGCGATTCCTCAAAAAACTAAAACTGGGAATATCATATGCTCCAGTAATTCCACTACTGCGTATATATACCTGAAGGAAAGGAAATCAGGATGATGAAGAGATATCTGCACTCCCATGCTTATTTCAGCACTATTCACAACTGCTGAGATATGTAATCAATGGAGGTGCCCAACAGTGAAAGAACAGATAAAGAAAATGTCTTATACATACTAATGGAATACGAGTCAGCCATGAAAAAGGAAGAAATACTGTCATGTGAGGCAATATGGATAAATCCAGAGGAAATAAATGTTAAGTGAAATAATACAAGCACTAAAAGACAAATACTGTATGTTCTTACTCATTAGTGGAAGCTAAAAGACTTCATCACACAAATGTGCAGAGCAAAGTGGGGGCTACTATTAATAAAAGCTGGGAAGGGGAGAAGGGTGAGCAGAATAGGGAAGACTTGATTAACAGATAGAAGAGTGCAAACAGATAAGTGGAAAGAGCTCTATAGTACTACCGCACAGTAGAGGGACTGTAGTGAGTGACGAGGCTACATATATTTCAAAATAGTTAGGGAATAGGATTTTGAATGTTTACAACATAAAGTAATGATAAATGATAGAGATGGTGGACATAGTTAGTCCCCTGATTTGATCATTATATATTGTCTCCATATATGGAAAAATCACACTGTGTCCTATAAATATATATAACTAGTATATGTCCATTGAAACTATGAAAGGAAAAAAAAAGATGGCAGAGGTAGAGGGAGGGCCTAGGATCGGGAAAAGACCACCTTTCAACCAAACGTAGTCATCTCAAGTAAGGGCCGTTTACTGAATGCTAAAAGGAGATGATACATACTGTAGAAGAAAGGGAGAAGATAAGCCAAGTATCTTTCTGTGGTAGCTTGTAAAGATGGTCATATACCCTCCCATTGAGAGGGTATGTTTCTGCATTCCATGAATCTGGTTGACCATGTGCGTTGCTTTGGCTAGTGGATGTTAGTCAATGTTTCATAAGCAAAGGCATGAAAACACTCATGTGTTAGGTCTTGACTCCTTGCTGTACTTGGAAACCTGAAACCACTATGGGATGAGACTACAGTAGCCTATTGAGGATGAGAGGCCCCTGGAGGACAACAGAGGTACCCTAGCTGACAGTCTGCTCACCAACAGACGGGTGAGTGGGGGCATCCATGACTGACCAGCCTCTTGTCGATCTGCCAGCCGACCATGGCCACCTATAAGAGTCCAGTTACCAGGCCTGGCTCACCCGACAGGATATCCTGCTGCTATGGTGTGAATGCAGGTGTGTACAGTAGAGATACTGTATATAGGAACAGGATATCCTGTTCACAGGATAAAGAGAAACTATTAAGTTATGGGGTAGCTTTGTTACTTAGCAAAAACTTGCTGAGCTTAAACTTGCCTCTTCAGAACAGCTGCCCCCAAATATTAGCTACTCCTTATATACTTCTATTCTGTGCAGAGTTGAGACCTGCCATTTCTATCCTGGCTTAAGGAGGGTCAAAGGGCCATCCCTACATCTTCGATCCTCTGTAAGCCCTTACTGCCCAACACCCAGGCTCCAGTCAACCCATTATTTGCATAATCAATGGTGACAGACAATAATGTATCTCTTATTGATCACCAAGGTCTTATAAATGGACTGAAGGAGGCTTTGTCCTGTAAGGGAACAAGATCAAAGACACATCAGCTCTTCTCTGCGCCTACAGCTCTTGCTATGGCACTCGCTAAGATGAAAGACTTCTGTGGTTGGGATCTTATTGCTTGAGATGAGTATAGGAATGGGAGAGCGTCTGATTCATACTTGAATGCCGCTGCTGTGGCTAGTCCTAATGTAATAGGGTTAGCTAATGCCAGAGTTGAGGAACACACCAAAGGACTGCTTCACAGCTGTTCAACTGGAGCCAAAAGCTATTTTTTTCAACACGCCACATCACTGGGTGAGGTTAGAGAAAGCAGGTCCAATAAAGTCGCTATTATCTAACATTTTCTTAATGTTCTCTATTAACTGCCCCTTCTAGGCACCCATGACCACAAATTCTAAATGTTCAAAACAATGGAAAAGACTGCAAATGTGGTCTGCAACTTTCATGGAACTCACAGTCACCAGAATCTTCTTTTTTTAGGTATTTCGTTTGCTTGGTTTTGTTTTGTTTTTTTGTTTTTTGTTTTGTTTTGTTTTGTTTTGCCATAGGGTGCATATGCTCTCTAGAGAGAGACAAAGAGGGGGAAATGGAGAAATCACCCTCCCCCCAGTGGGGATGGCCACACCACTCCTTCTATTTCTGGGATTTTGGGAACACATTCACACTTACTTGGTATGATTTTTAAGCCTCCAGGTCTGGGACTCAAATCATGGTCGACCATGTGGGAACCCGGTGCCTTAACCACCATGTCACCTGATGGCCCCATAGTAATCAGAATCTTAATTCAGAGGTTGGCAAACCATGGCCCATGGGCCATATGCAGCCTGCCACTTGATTTTGTAAATAAGGTTTTACTTTAACACAGTCATGCCAATTTGTTTACATACTGTATACATCTGCTTTCACACCATAGCAGCAGGGTTAAGTCACTGCTATGGAAACTTTATGGAAAAACCTAAAATATTTACTGTAGGTTGAGCATCCCTAATACAAAAGTATGAAATCCAAAATGCTCCAAAATCTAAAACCCTTTGAGCACCAACACGAGGTCCTAAGTAGAAAATTCCACACCTGACCTCACGTGATAGGTCACAGTTAAAACACTGTAATACAAAAACACTGTATAAAATTTCTTTCAGGCTATGTGCATAGGTATATATAAAACATAAATGCATTTTGTGTTTAAATTTGGGTCCCATTCTCAAGATATCTCATTATGCATATGCAAATATTCCAAAATCTGAAATCTCATCTCTGAGGCTCAGTTTCCCACCTTAGCACCAGAGACCTGGACTGTCATGGTATCCATTTGGACTTCTTCAGTCCAGTGTGATTCTATTCCACTTCTGGTCCCAAGCATTTTAGACAAGGGATCTATGATCTTTCTTGAGTCCTTTACGGAAAAAATTGGCCAACACTTGATTTAGTCTAATCCACTCATTTTTACATACGGAGAAACTGAGCCTCAAAGATGCTGTTACACAAATACTTGGAAGAAAAGGAAATCGACCCATTTTCTCTGACTCCCCATTCAGTGCTCTCCCCATAACACTTTTGCTAGAGTTTTAAAATTAGAAACCATGTAAGCAAGTTGAGAATGGTAGAGTTGGAGATGCCCTGTTAATGAGAACTTTGAAGTAACCAGAGTCCATTTCTCAACTCTGCCAGAAGCAGAGCTGTGAGAAAGAAGCAGGGTGGGGAGCCCAGGTGGGTAGGGAGCCAAGGTGGAACTGACCTGGTGATGATAGCCAGGTGGGGCGGGCTCATGCAGGCACCCATGAAGAGAACCACGTTTTCATGCCGTGTCTGCCTGTAGGCCATCACCTCCCGCTTGAAGGCCTTCAGCTGGTCCTCATTGTCCCTCTCGATGTCGATTAGCCGGATGGCCACCTCCCCATGCCAGCGACCGTGGTACACCTGCCCAAAGCGGCCCTTTCCAATGAGCTCGCCAATCTCTAGCTGCTCAAAGGGGATGTCCCACTCTTGAAGGAAGATGCTGGTCTGGCTGGCCTTGCGAGGGAAACTCCGAGCTGAGAGGAGAGACAAGTTCATCTCCTCAAAGTCATCCTCTGACTCCTCAGCCTCATCGTGGCCCTCTTCATTCTGTGGTGAGAAGGAGAGAGGTCAAAGCACTCCCTGCATCTCCCCCACCCTCCCTTGCAGTCCTGCTGGCTTCCATGTGTGTGTGGAGGTCTGGACACATCTCTGCATGTATTTGTGGCAGGTATGGGCATAAGGCTCCATTTCCCCAGGTATTGCTGGCCTAAAATCACACTGCCATGAAGAAGCCCAAATGGATACCATGACAGTCCAGTTCTCTGGTGCTAAGGTGAGAAACTGTGGCTGAGATGGCAAATGCTAGGGTGAAGCAGGCCAGTTGAAGGTTTTGTGAAACTGTAGCCATTTTGAAATGAAGCAAGGCCTCTGACGAGAGCAATCTGACCAAGTGCTGAGTCATAGGGAGATCTGTTTGAGGAACAGTCAGATGAGAAACCAGGAATGAATGGGTATTTGAAGTAAAACAGGAATCAGGATAATTACTCAGGGGAAAGTGATTGACTTGGATTGACTCAAGTGAGGAATGATTTCCATGTGGTGGTATCTTGCATCTATAAATACCAAGCTTTTAGAGACAGTTTGGTGGTGCTTATGAACTAGCTCCCTGTAACCTGGTTGTAGAAATGAACTCTCTTCTCCAGCCTCTGCCTCTTGTTTCATTGACCACAAGAAGCAGCAGCTGGTAAGAGGGGAGACCACTCATTCCAGTTTGCTGGGACTTGCCACTGAAAGTCCCACATCTCAGGACACCCCTCGGTCTCACAAAAACTGGGATGGCTGGTGACTCTGAGAAGTGCCTTGCTCTCGGTGACACAGCCAGGCAGCAGTAGGACTATGATGTGGGTCTCTAGACTCCTAAGATCTGATGCCTTTTTAATAGTATCAATGCTGTTTTGATTAGACTATTTATGCACCTCTGATAAAGATGGCAGGATAAAATATGGATACGACATGCCAGTATGTATCACATGACAACTATCAATATGGAGTGTCTCTTGCTTCCCTCCAAGGAATTTGGAAATGCTGATTCAGAAATTGGAAGCGATCAGAGCTACAGTCCAGAAGCCTGAGGTTCCCATAGTAGCTGGGAGGGTAACAGAGAGTGAGAAGTGAATAGAATTGGCTTAACAGTCAGACGGAGTGAGCTGTAATCTGGTCCCTGTATGACTTTGGGAAACTTGCTTTACTACTCTGAGCCTTATTTTCCTTACTGTAAAGTGAGAGTAATGAAACTTGCTCAGGGGTGGGATGGTATAAAGTTTTGTTTGTTTGTTTTAGAGAGGTTTTTTCTATAGGGCGCATGTGCTCGCCAGAAAGACAGAGAGAGACAGAAAGCGAAAAATCACCCCCCAGGGGGTATGGCCACGCCGCAATCCCTTCTCCTCCATTCTCCTCTCGGGATCTTGGGCGGGCACGCGCATGCACCTGGCGTGAGTTTAAGCCACCGGGTCCGGGACTCGAACTGCAGTCGACTACATGGGAGTTCAGCGACACAGCCATTATTCCAACTTCCGGTCCCAAGTTTTAAATGAGATTTGTTCCAGGGGGTGGTGTGGTGTGAAGTTTTAAGTGAGATGAAGATCTGGCAAGTTCTTTGCACAGACCCAACCACTTTATCTAACATCCACTGGGATTTTTTGACAAAAATACAAATTCCTGGGCCCTGCTCAGACTGACTGAATCAAAATGTCAGCAGGTTAGCAGGACCCAGGCATCTGCAGTTTTGCTATGCATGCCCACACGGCTTAGGTACGTTTAGGTGTGACCACCGGTCCAAGCACCCACTTTCCCAGCATGATGTCTATGGGGCTTGGGGGTGCCTTGCTTTTTTGGATCTTTTGCTGGAGTTTCTGGAGTGGCAGGTGTCCACACCAATGGGGATCTCCAGAGACCCAGGGGCCTGATGAGACAGCCTGAAAAGGTGGTCTCTTGACTGGACACGAACCAAACCAAATGCCTGAGCAAGCAGTCCCAGGAGCATGCCCGGGAGAAACAACAGAGTAATCACTGGCTTCTCCCTGAACAATGTCCCAACTACCACACCCAGAAAGGAACGTGATGTCCTCTGGAAACCATGGCTCTATTCCTTTCGGCCTAGGATGTATCAGTCAAGACTCTGTAGTTCTCATCCAGGACATTTCATTTATTCCTCCAGGGACTTGAGCAGGTAGGAAAAAGCCCTAGAACATTCTCAGCACCCCACCAAGCCTACCACCTGTGGCCCCCACCTCCTCCCACTTCTTTCAAAGGCAGTGGGGCATGTCCCCCTTGGTATTCACCCAGCCCTGAGCCGATTTTTCAACTAAGAATGCTAATCTCTTGCCAACTTCCGCACAACTTGGCTTTTCCGTGATGCACATCATATAACGGCCCATTAAGCTCAGAGCCGGGAGGGGCCACTGCTCGTTAATTGTCCTGGAGTCAAACATCCATCAAACAGGGCCACCATGCCCCCCACCTGCCCCAAGCCCTCTGCGTCATTGAAGACATCAATCGCCTTTGCCAAGTTCTAGGCAGCCCCTGGAAAAAGTTGCTCCACTGCTCACCGATCCTCACCTCTGAGGTTGGCTCCACTTCAATTTGAAGTAATGGATTTCCTTCCAAGCTTTAAAGAAAGAAAAATAAATGTGATCATTAGGAAAAAGGTAAGTCTGTGTGTTGAGTTTAGCCAGGTAGGAAGAATCCCAGAGTGGGGAGTCCGCGCCACTCCTTTATCTCACGTTTCATTTCAACACTTGTGTCTGAAATCACCCATAACCTTGTCACCAAAAAGCACTGTGCAAAAACATTGTTTTAAATAGGTTTCCTGGGCTGCATGGGCCTCATTTTTCTTTATTGTTTTGATTTTGACTCATCTAGCAGCTTCTTTACGAATTGGCCTAAATGCCACAGTGGGAAGAGTCCTGGGAGCTCTGGGTATTTGCTAGAAAAGAATTAATCAGACCTCTATGGTTCATGAAAATCTGCAATCTTTTGGAAGGAAAGAAGTGTTCATTGGTGTGTCTGCACAATCATTCATAAATCCACTCATTCATTTAATTAGAATTGTGTGCCAGCAACAGTGCTAGGCCCTTAGAGGAGTGCAGAATTGAAACTGGCATGGATCCTGACTTTAAGGAACATTATATTATTACTGAAGGAACTAAAGCAAGTGTGTAGGTATTGTGCAGCGAGGCTAAGGATGACAGGTCAAAAGTTAGGTATGAACTGAAAGAATGAAGTGTGGTGGAAATTCCAAGGAAAGAATTACTTGGAAGTTCATAGTGTTTAAGTTTTACCAGTCACACTGGATCAGGATGTGTGGAATGAGATCGAGACCATATTGGACCAGAAGACACAGTTGTAGGGGTGTGTGTGTGGTGCATTCATGAGCTCATGAACTGCAGTAGCATCCTGAGTAGGTGAATTTGCTGGTATGGGTGCTGGCAGGGACACAATGACTTGGCATGCATGAGTACAATATGGGTATTATGTGATATGCTGCATGTAGGGTGGTCTGTGTGCATGTTAGCTGGGTGTATACTCTGGGGATGTGAGGAGCACTCTATATGTTGATGGTATAATTGGCTATGTATTTGGAAGAGGGGGAGGGGACTGTTGAGTGGCATGGCATGTGATGGGATGTTGGACACAGTGCATTAGAGGTGTACTTTGTGGGGTTGTTTTCAGATTCGAGGACGTGTATGTGTTTACAGAATGCAGCAGGGAGACAGTAACTGGGGTGCTGAAGGCACAAATGAGCAGGAGCAGGAGAGAAAAAGGAACGACAATGAGTACCATGTCCCCTTCCTATTTCCCCAGTGGAAGCTGAGCCGGCCTCTTCCTTTGGGGAGGGGAGGGGAGGGCCTCCCTACCCTGACCCTCAGAACCCAATAAGTTGCTGAAAGAGTGAGTCCACTTGTTGTAGGGGCTTCTGATGAGAAACAGTCTGAAAGGCTGTAAGAACTAAAAGAAGGGGAAAGATAAACTGGTCACAAAGTGGTGTTCGCCGTCGTGTTAGCCAATTATTTATGGCACAGCCTGGGAAGACAGAATGACACTGCGCAGTGACAGCTGATATGCTGGGAACTTGACACCCTGGGGAGATTTGGGTGGAACAATGCAGCTGGGGTCCCTCCTCCCACCTAAAAATCCAAACAAGCAACCCTCCTCTTTGCATCAAGATGTGACTCTAGCAGCCAGAGCTCTCCAATTATTTTTCTTCTGCAGAGTTCGTTCCCATCACCCCATGTACTTTTAAGCAGATCGCGGGCAGCTATTGACTCTGTTTTTCACTGGTACTCCCCAACTGTCAGTTAATAACCTGGAGCTCGTCTTGCACAAATTGTGGAATTGGATTATGTGCAGCAGCAGAGAAATGATCCGGAGCTAGATGTCAGCACAATATCTCCCAGCAAATTGCTGCTCCTTTGATTTCGGAGATGTACTATTTGGTTCTTTAACAAAGTCCATAACATGGGTCAGAAAAGATGAAGCAGTTAGGGGAGTCAGAGGAAAACCTAAGTAGGCAAAAACGTGAGTTGGCGAACTGGTCAAATTGAAATTAGTTTCCTAGCATGTTTCAGACTTGAGTCACATCCAAAGAAATTAAGGAAGGCAATTTTGCTTCGGTTACGTAAGCAGTAGACCATCTGGAAAGCGCGAGGACTCTACACACAAAGATGTTCACAGCAGCATTGTTTACAATGGTGAAATGCTGAAAACAATGGAGAATCCAGCAATAGAAAAACGGTTAAGAAAATGATTCTACATCAGAATGACATTTTACGGCCATTCGAACCTGGTGATGTCAAGATATGAAGGGCCATCTGAAATAATATGAAAAATACGATGGTAGAGCATTCATGGTAACAAAGCAGGATGGCTGTAACTGCATATGCTGTGGGGCATGACTATAGAAAACATGAACAGGAAGAACACATAAGAGTTACAATAGTGGTGGGATGACGAGTGATTCTTTTTCCTTTCCTTTTTTATAGAATCATCTGAATTTTCCCAAATTAATTTTTATTATTTTTATAATAGTCTAAACTAGAGATCAGCAAATGCCTTCTGCAAAGGACCAGATCTGATTTTCAGTTTTGTGAGACATAAGATGTCTGTCATAGCTAGTAGTGCGGGTGCTATATTTTGAGAGCAGCCAGATGATACATGGTAAAAGAGTGGACATGGCTGTGTTCCAATAAAACTTTATGTATAAAAACAGGCAGCAGGTTATATTTGGCAGCTCATAGTTCGCTGATCCTTGGTATAAACCCAAATCACATTATTTTAAAAGGGGACAGCGACATAACTGCTCTTTCATTGAAAACGCTCTAGCTAGTTTCTAGGGAAAGTTGTGTTTCTAATCACAGGGGGACCCAGGGGTCCCGAGGAAATGATCTGGCCCCTGAAAATCACACTTGACAGGCAGGGCCAGAGGCGCCAGGCTGAGCTGGCTCGTGGGGGCCAATGCTGCCCCTGTCAGCACACCTCTCAACTTGGCTGTTGTGCTTTCTCTTTATCTGGCACTCCTTAGGTCTCTCTCTCCCCCCTTGTACTTCTCCCTCTGTCTCCCTCCTCATCAATTTCAGAAAGATGAAGAAGACAGGGAATCCGAATGAACCAAGGGGCCAGGGCTCAGAAGCTCAGGATGGGGAAACAAGTCTGTGTTTCACTTACATTGGATTCGAGGTCACTGGATGCAGGATGACCTGGGGTGCCCGAGTCGGCGTCTCCGGCACCGGCACCACATCTGAGAACCAGAGATTAGACAGTCAGAAACCATGCATGAGGTCTACAACCACCCCAAAAGCCTGACTCCTGGGAAACCCGGCAACTAATCACTTTTCACCAGCTCCTGGGTCCCTGGGGTAGACAACCCCCTTTCTCTCTTCTTCGACCACCTGGACTGGACCTGCTCAGATGAGCCAGCATGCTAGATGATGTACTGAACAAAACTGTCCATTGTTGACTAGGGGACTGCCAAGGCCCCCAGGTAGTCTAACCATCCATTGGTCATCTCAGAGTCTTCCTCACTCCTGATCTTCCTTTTGGGAAGGTGAGGCCACTTGGCTTCATATCTTATCAGCATCCAACTTAAGCCCCGCTAGCTATTTATCCCCTGCAATGTGGCTCTGGACCTGTCCTCAGCCTTGTCCCTTTTTCCTATGGCAGACCACTCTCAGGCCATTCTCTTACACCTGGGGACCGCCTTGGGCCCCACTGTGTCCTTAAGACCTCCCACGCTCACTATACCCACTTCCATGTCCAGCCATCATCCTAGGGTGTGGCAATTCCACCACCACTCTCCCTGACCATGTCTACCCCAATGACATTCACCCTCATCCATTCCAGCAACTCCTGCCCTCACAGTAGGGTGTGTTCAGAGGGGCCAGGTCTAGCTCCCAAGACACTCACCTGGAAAGATGAACTGCTGCTTATATTTGTAATAGTGAGATGCTTGCAAAAGAGAGAAAACACCAATGTTAGTGCAGCTCAGGAGCTGTCCCTGCAGGTACCATGTGGTCATTCTTTGCTCTTTCCCAAGAGTTTCCATACTTCTGCAGATGCCCCAAATTATAAGGGATTGAGAACACGTGGAAAGAAATCAGAGCTCAAAACATCCAAGCCAACCCTCCCACTCGACACCTTGCACTCCCTAAAATCAGACCCCTCCAACTCAGAGAATCGTCCCTAGTACAATACCATTTTTGTTAAGTGCATAATTATACACATGAAGAGAAAACATCTGTAAAGCCAAAATATTCATGTTTTCCCTTTTGGCAGAGTGATTATAGTGCCTTTAGAAAGCAAATCCTTTATGCTTTCCCTGTGTTTTTCAAATTTTCTGCTTGAGAATTGTATTAGTTTTCTTTCTTTTTAAAATTTTTTTCTCTGCTCTAACAAAGTACAACAAATTTAGTGGTTTAAAACAACACAAATGTAGCTTCTTACAGTTCTGGGAGTCAGAAGTCTGAAATAAATCTTAAAGGATTAAAATCAAGATGTCAGCCAAACTGGCTTCTTCCAGAGGTTCCCAGGAAATTCCATTCCTTATCTTTTCCAGCATTTGAGGCTGCCTGCATTTCTTGGCTCATCGCCCCATCACTTTAATCTCTGCTTCTGTTCTGACAGCACTTACCACTGCCTTTGACCTTGCCTCCCTCTTACAAAGACCCTTGTGATTTCATTGAGTGCCAGCCTGGATAATTCGGAATAGTTGTCTCATCTATCCATCAATTAATCACATCTACAAAGTTCTTTTTCCCAAGGGAAGTAGCACACACGTAAATTCCACGATTAGGACATGGACAATTCTGGGGTGGGGAGAGGGGGTTATGCCACCTACTACAAGCATGAATTAACTTCTGTATCTAAGAAAGAAATATGAGGAACAGCAGGTGGTGTGGTGGTTAAAGCACTGGACTCCCACATGGTTACCATGGTTTAAGTCCTAGACCTGGAGGCTTGAAAATCACACCAGATGCATGTGCATGCATGTCCAAAATCCCAAAAGGAGAATGGAGGAGAAGAGCTTGTGGTGTGGCTATCCCCACCCCCCTGAGGGGGTGGGTGATTTCTCACTTTCCCTCTCACTGTCTCTCTCCAACAATAGCACATGGCCTATGGCAAAAAAAAAAAAAAAAAAAGTAAAAGAAAGTTCCTGGATTTCACTGCTAATTCTCCAACAATTTGTTTTACCTCCAGTCCATTCACCAGAAACCAGGAGTCTCAGACACTTTGAACTTTTCTAATCAGAAAAGTTTACCACTGGGCTAGCCCCCTCAGAGTAGGAGATACAACGAGTGTCAGGGGAGACAGGTCACACAGCTCTTATACCCCCAAGTAAATAAAGTGGGCAGGGACACAAGTTTGAATTGTTGAATTTGCTTCCGGAACAATTTGAATACACTCAGAGAGGAGCTAAAACTGGAGTCGGTTCACCAAACGTGAACATGACAACAGTGAACACGATTTTCAGGGCCTAGAGTCTAGAAACTGATCTGCAGGGTATGACCCTTGCACTGCCTCTGGCTACTTATAAAAGCTGAAGCAAGTCTCAGTGTCCGCATGTGTAAAATGCGCATGGTAATAACCACCCCTTCCCGTAGGCTGGGATCATCGTTATGTAAGAGTGTATAGTAGGTGCTGAATAAATATTAGCTGCCGTGAATAAGCAAACCTCTTGCTAAACTCTCTGAATTAATAGACAAGAATGATTTATAATTAAGAGACGACTGGAGAGTTTTAAGTGCTAAATCATTTGCTTTGGGGAAGCGGATAGAATACTCCCCTGAGGTTGGAATTGATTTATAACTCCTGCAAGCTAAAAAGCGAGAACTAGTACCTCAGAATCCCAAACTCCTGGTTTTGTGCCTTGCACAAGAAGGCATGCAGCACACACTTGCTGAATTAATCGACTGCCTTTTATCATTGGTAAAACAACAGAAATTTTTTGGCTTAGTCCAATTCCAGCTGATCTCTAGTACGATATATTTTTGACTCTGGAAGAGGGAGTGTTCAGGACAGGAAACAACATATTCAAGGTCACAGAGCAGAGCTTTAAGAAAAAGCCACCTCTATGACTTCAGGAGACCTTCCTTTTTTCTGTTAGATAACCTAGGCTTTTCATTGCCTGCGGTTATTTTATTCATCAACCAGGGGCTAAAATTAAAAAAAGAAAAAACATCTGGTATTCTCAAGAGGCTTAGCAGATCTCTTCCCTCCTTGGCGCTGACTGTGATGGGTGATTCAGCATCTGCAGAAAAGGTTGGCTGACCGGGTGATCTTTAATGAAGGAGGGGCTGGGTAATGGACGGTAAGAGCGGTTTTGGTGAGTCTGAGAAGGGATAGGTGTTAGGCAATGAGACACCCAGCAAATGGTCCCACACCCATAGCAATCCCCTTCCTGATGCTTCCATGTGCCATAGAACAGCATGTTCCTAATGACGGGAAGAGAGACTAGTGGCCAGAGAGGAGGAAGGACATCTTGTTGATGATAGACACCAGCAAGAAGTGGCTCCAAAGCATAGCCAAGAAGCCAAGAGGGCTGTTCGGGAGAGCGGAGCGGCTCCTAGTTCTCTGACCTGACAGAGGACTTGAGACCTGGGAAGCTGCAGGTGAGATCAGAGACACGCAGCCCACCATCAAGGAGCTCCATTCTGAAAACCTCATCCTCCCCCAAAGCCTCTCCAGAGAGGAGCTAGAGTGCTCTTTCAGAACGGAGGCGGAAGGGTCAAGTCATCCTCTGCCTAAACCTTTTGATTGCTTCACATTGAGTCTTAATTAAAAACTAAACTCTTTTAGGCCTCCGCGCTGCAGCTCTGAGCCCCCCGGGTGCCGTTTTCCCTTATTTATGGCACTTGGAGCACTGAGACATCCTTCTAGCTTCTTTGTCCTCCTCCCCTGCCTTCTGGACTCTGAGTCTTCAACCTCAATTTGTCCTCTTGAATTTGCTCAAAGCATTGCTCTTTCCTTCATAGCTCTTGTTACAACTTATCATCCTATTTTCATGTATGCATTTATTCAGTGAAAGCCTATGTCTCCAAGGTATAAATTCCATGAGAACAGGACTTGTTCTGGGTAGAGTAATATTCCACTCCCCCATGATGCCCATGTTCTGATCCCTGGAAACTGTCAATATATTACCTTATGTGGCAAAAGGGGCTTTGCAGATGTGATTAAGTTAGGGATCTTAAGATGGGGAGACTTTTCTGGATCATCTGAGTGGGCTCAATGTAATTCTTATAAGAAAGAGGCATGAGGGTCAGAGTCAGAGGAGGAGTTATGATAATAGAAAGAAGGGATGGCATGATGAGGGACCACAAAGAAATGCAGGCAAGCCCTAAAAGCTAAGAAATAAATAGAATGCTGGTATACCAATTATTTGCAAATCACTTACTTTCCCACTGAATACATTATACCTTCTTTTTCCTTTGGTCATAGCCCAAATCAAGGCAGTGTAAACAGAAGACACAATCAACTTGTCCCTGGCTGGTTGGTTGTACCCGAGTGTTGCCCGGGTATAGGTTGGGGTCTCCATTCACCTCCTAGCCATTCCCTCAGGACTGGTTAAGCTTGGAGGTGTGGTCTAAAGCTGAGGACCTTGGATTCTGCCTCACTGGGAGAAGTTCACTGACTCAGGAAGAAATCATCCCATAGACCAACATGGCCCAGTGGAACTTCCTGTGATGATGGAAATGTTCTATACATGTGCCAGTATGCCAATATGGTAGCCACCAGCCACCTGGGGCTATTGAAATGTAGCTCATGTCACTGATGAATTAAAATTTTAATTATATTCATTTTAATTCCCTTAATTTCAATAGCCACATGTGCTAATGGCTGCCATACTGAGCAACACCAACCTAGACTCTGGTTCCAATCGGCCAAGTCAGATCTTATCCCACCACCTCCCTCTTGAAGTCAGCCATTTGGTGCCATAATATGGCTCAGTTGGAAGCATTCTTGGGGCCTTAAAATAGGTCCTTGTCTGGGGTAGGCCCCATAAGAGATGGTAAAACTCTTAGGTTCTCCACTCAAGAAGGAGAAATAATCCTTTCCTAGTCCAAGGACACAAGAGGCCAAGAAACCAAAATGTTTCCTCAATGGTTTCTCAACCAGCATCTCCCAATCCAGCATATACTCCTGGTCCAGATCCACATGCCCTTCAATTCATGAGCTAGAGAAACCTTCCAGGTTATCTCATCCAACTCCAGCTTTCATAAACCACAGGATTGTGAATTCAGGACTCCAGACAGTTCACTCAGAACCCTGTCTTGGCATCTAGGTTAAGAAGTAGGATGGCTGGGGCCAGCAGGTGACATAGTGGTTAAAGTGCTGGATTCCCACATGGTTGACTGTGGTTTGAGTCCCAGACCCAGTGGCTTGAAACTCACACCAGGCCTGTGTACATGTGTGTCCAAAATCCCAAGAGGAGAATGGAAGAGAAGGGACTGCATCATGGCCATCCCCCCAGGTTTCTCATTTTGTGTCTTTCTCTCTCTCTTTGTCTCTCCAGTGAGTGCATGTACTCTACAGCAAAAATCTCAAAAAAAAATAAAATAAAATAAAATAAAATAAAATAAAATAAAATAAAAGATACAGGCTGCTGTCCTGCACAGGCGTGTGTCCCCTGAGATGCTCAAGATAGGATGCTCCTGTCAATTTGAACTGATTAAGTTCACAAGGCAACTGTCAGCTCCACAGCAGATGGGTCCTCTGGTGACTTAGACTCAGGTGAAGACACTGGGTTGCTGGTTACCGAAGACAGCATCCCTAAGAGTCCCTGCACCTTTCTGAGCCTGAGGTTCCTCATCTGTAAAATGGAGCTGACGATACTATATGGCTAAAGATGAAGTAAGGTAATATACAGCAATTGCCCTGTGTATTGTGGGGGTCAATCCATGGACAGCCTTGACTTTCATTGATTATCAGCTCATTTTACCTTCAAGCATGGACTGCCCCATCCAGCTTTAGATGAACCCAACCGCTCCCTCATCTCTGCCCCTCCAAGGCTCTACCTACACATCTCCCCAAGCATGGAGGTACCTGGCAGGTTGAAGTTCTTCTGCTGCCTCGTGCACTGTGGAGAAGGGTGGAGAGGAGAAGGCGGTGTGGCGCTGGGAGGAAGAGGGGGCGCTGGCGAGGAGGGTGTAGAAGATGTTGTGGACGAGGGGTTGCTGCTGGAGTCTGGCTGGTAAGGGACAGGGATGTGGTCCTGTTTAAAACAAAAACAAAAGCAAACCAAACACAGGACAGAGGACAGGGTCAGGCAGAGAAGCAGAGACAGGACACAAAGAGTGAGCTGAGCAGGAACAAGCCCCCACCCCCGCACCCTCAGGCACCCTTGCCCTTCCCTCAGTCACCAGATCCTTCTAAAGTCTTGCCCGCCTCATCATCCCCACAGGGTTACATCCAGCTGTGGAGGGAACAGTTTCTGGAGCCAAATGCCTGTCCGCTGCTCAGACACCAGAGTGAAAGATTACCACATAATGAAAACTACAGAGGTGACAGCCACCTGCCCTGTGCCTCTTTGATTCTGGAAAATTCCATGCTGAGGTGGCCAAGTACCCTTCCCATCCTGACACCTCTCCTCCTGGGTGTTTATTAAAGAATCAACAACTGAAAGGTCCTGAGAGAGCATGAGAGTGAGCCTTCAGCATCTTCACTCGCGCCTCGGTTGGAAGCAGCACTGTCTCTCCTCGTGTCTTGGACCAGCTCTAAAGCAAGGGTGAAGCTAGAACCCACGTGCATGTCCTCACAATGGCCATGGTGAACCCACCACTCCTCTGACCCTCCTCTTCTTTTCTTTTTTAAAAAAATTGGCTAGAGGGTGCATGTGCTTACTGGAGAAGGAGAGAGTGCAAGAAAGAGACAGAGAGAGAGAAAGAAAGAGAGAAAGAAAGAGAGAAAGAGAGTGAGAAAATACCACCCCTGTGGGAATAGTCATGCCACAATCCCTTCTTCTCCATCTCTTCTTCCTTTGGGGATTTTGGGTGCACACGTGCATACCCACACTCCTACACACCCATATCTCCCCTCCCTCACGCCTGGTGTTTTTCAAGCTGCCGGGTCCAGGACTTGAACTGTGCAGTTTGTCATGTAGGATCCAGCCACTTCAACCACCATGCCACTGGTTGGGCCTGACCCTACTCTTAAACATAGTCCCTGGTATTCTCCCCATAGCTAGAGCCACCCATCAGCCACTTGTGTAGTTTTGGCACACTTGGTCACTCCTTTCTCTGTGAAAAACCTTCTTCACTTGACTTCTAGAACCCAATACTCTCCTGGTTTTCCTTCTGCTCACTGGTCACCCCTTCCCAATCCCCTTCTCTTGCTCTTCCTTGTCTCCATGACCTATTAACATTGAAGTGCACCAGGGCTCATTCTCAGTCTCCTTGACATTTGTTGGATATGTTAAAGAATTTCACCCTCAGGCCAACAGGTGGTGTGCAATTTAAGGTAGCTAGATCCCACATGGACCACAACTTCACGGATCGAGTCCTGGACCAAGCAGCTTGAAATCATGCAGGGCACATGTGCATGTGTGCCAAAATCCTGAGAGGAGAATGGAGGAGAAGGGATTGCAACATAGCCATCCCTGCTAGGGATGCTTTCTCTATATAGCAAACTGTGAAAAAAGAAGAAAAAATCACACTCAACATGTCCAAAATTCAAATCTCAATTGTGCTCCCATCCTGTCCCACCACAGACCTGTTCATTTCTGTTGACAGCAACCTCACCTTTCAGACTGAGCACTTGGGCACTACCCTTGAGTCCACTGTATTCCACCCCATATCTAATTCATCAAGAAATGAAACTGGGGCCTGTGCCATAGCACAATGGTTAACTCTATGAAGAGGAAGCCAGACTCCACATAGCCTACCAGGGTTCAAGTTTCAGCCCTGGTGGCCAGAAAAACATGCTGGCATGTGTACATGTTCCTATATCCTGATGACGGAGAACTGAGGAAAAAGGATTGCAGTGTGACCAGGCCCTACTGGGGTTATCTCTCTCTCTCATGCACATGCACCCTCTGGCATACATGTGTTTATGTGTATGTGTAAGAAATATGATACATGCATACATGTGTGTATATATGAATATGATTTTTAAAAATTACACACACACATATATACACACACACATACACACATATGAATGAAATCTCACTGGCTCTACCTTCAATATCAACAGAATCCTACCATGGAACCTCAGCTCCATTACTACTGCCTGGTCCAAACCACTGTGACTCCCTTTGGCCCCCTTAACAGGTATCTCTGCTTCCAATCTACCCCCGACACATACCCTGGCACCTATTCCCCTGCGGCCAGACAGAGGAATCCTTTGTACAGTATCAATCAGTCACGTGCCTCCTCTGCTCAGTTGGTTTCTCTTTGCACTCAGAGCAAAGGACAACATCCTTGCCATGATCCTGAAGGCTTGAGTCCCTCTGTGTGTCACTCTGTACTGTCACTTCTTTGACAGTAACCTTTGAAGGTTACTGTCATGTAACCTTCAACCCTTCCCAGCCTCCCCCTTGATCACTGCATTCTGGACATCTCTTCCTGATTGTCGTAGACAGAATGCTCCATGTCCCAAAGACATCCAAGCCTTCATTCCTGGAACCTGAGAACATGTTATATGACATGGGGAAAGGGATTTCACAGACATGATTAAGGTTACAGACCTTAGGGAGATTACTCTGGATCATGTAGGTAGGTACAGTCTAATCCCATGATTCCTTATAACAGACTGGGAAGGGGGAAGTGGATGGTGGAGAAGGCATTATGTAAATAAGAAGTTATGAATTTTTTTTAAAGTAGTGAACTTTTTCCAACTGTGGTCAGAGAGATGTGGCAGAAGGAGAAATCAGAGAGGTTCAAGGAACTCAACCCCTATTGCTGGAGGGGGCTGTGTGGAAAGTACAAAATGGAAAAAGGATCTTGAAGCAAAAATCAGCCTTCAGTGGACAGCCAACAAGGAAATGGGACCTCAGTCCTACAACCACAGCGAACATGAGTAAGTTCAGAAGTGGATTCAGGTCCAGAGACCCCAGAAAGAAACAGAGCCCTGCTGACACCTTCACTTTGGCTTTTTGTTTTTTTTTTTAACTATCACTTTGGCTTTTTCCATAACTAAACATAGAATAGAACTGAGTTGTTCTTCTAGCCTATAGAACTAGAACAGTAAGATGAATAAAGGCGTAGTGTTTGAAGCCATGAGATTTGTGTTAATTTATTATGGCGGCAGCAGATAACTAAGGCGCCGAACCTGGAATATGCTAGAGAAGTTTCTGCCTCAAGATGGTTGCATTGGCGGTTCCTTCTACCTAAAATGTTGTTACTGCAGATATACACATCTCGCTCCTTCATCCATTCAGTATCACCTTTGCAATGTGGTCTGCTCTGTCAGCCATATTTAAAATTGCAACTCCCTGACTCCAGCCAGTACTCAAGACCCCACTACTCTATCTTACTTTTTCTTTCTTTCTGTAACACTCATCATAACATACATAATTTACTTATTATGTTTATTCTCTATAGTAATGTACCATTTTCTTCAGGCCTTCATGGTTTCTGATGAGAAATTAGCTGTCATTTTAATGGTTCCCACCATAAGTAAAGTGTTTCTCTTTTGCTGCTTTTCTTTCTTTTTTTTTTTTTTTTTTTTGTTTTGTTTTTCTTTGTCCTTAGTTTTCCCAAAGTGTGACATGATGAATCCCAGCATGGACTTCTTTGAGTTTATCTTGTTTGGGATTTGCTGAAACTCTCAGACCTGTAGGTTTATGTCTTTTGACTAGTTAGAGAAGTTTTTGCCCTGCTCTCTTTATCCTATCCTTCCAGGCTCCAAGGACATTAGTGTTAGATCTTTTACACCAACACTGGATCTAAGGCTCCTGGATCCTGTGCTCATTTTTTTTCCAGTATATTTTTCTCTAAATATAACTTCTATTGTTCTATTATTTTTTTAGAGAGATATTTTTGCTATAGAGCACGTGCACTCACCAGAGAGACAGAAAGTGAGAAACCACCCCTTAGGGGGAATGGCCATGCCACAGTCCCATCTCTTCCATTCTCCTCTTGGGATTTTGGGCACACATACGCGTGTCTAGTGTGAGCTTCAAGCAGCTGGATCTGGGACTCAAACCACAGTCGACTATGTGGCAGTCCAGCACCATAACCACTATGCCATCTGCTGGTCCCCTTTTGTTCCATCTTTAAGTTCACATATTCTTTTCTCTGCTCCTTTCATTCTGTTATTGAGCCTACCCACTCAGTTTTTATATTGGCTATTGCATTTTAGAGTTGTATGCTCTAAAATTTTTATATGCTTTTCTTTCTTAGTTTTGCCATAGTGCACATATGCTCACCAGAGAGAGACAGAGAGAGAAAAAGTGAGAAATCATCCCCTGGGGAGATGGTCTCATTACAATCCCTTCTCCCCCATTCTTCTCCCAGGATTTTGAGCATACACACACACATATACTCGATGTGTATGGATCTGGGAATTGAACACTGGAGTCAGCCATGTGTTATCTACCTCCTTAACCACCACATCATCTGCTGGCCCTCTCTATCTTCTGATTCTTTTTTTTTCTTTCTTAATCTTTTGATTCTTTGCTTATACTTTTTCTTTCTTTGCAGGGACTTTCTATTTTTTCACTGGCTTCAAGAATGTTTATAACTCCTTATTGAAGTTATTTTTTCTTTTTACAATGAAAGCTTTTAAATTGTTGTCAGATAATTCTAAAATCTCAGCCATCTCAGAGTTGACCTCTATCTACTCAGTTTGAGATCTTCCTGGTTTTTCATATGACAAGTAATTTTCAATTGAAGCTTGGACCCTTGAGTATTATGAGACCATGGCTCTTATTTAAACTTCTGTTGTAGCTGGTTTCCTGTGACACTGCTCCAGCAGGAAAGGGGGAGATACTGTTTTGATACTGCCATCTTCCTCCATCCCTCTCTATAGTCCTCCAACCCATCTCTCACCCTCCATGCCCCTTTATCCTCTCTATCCTCCTCCACCTACTCATATTCCCATCTTCCTCCATTCCTTTTCTCCTTTTTCTTCTCTTTCCTTCTTCTCCTATTTTCTCTTCTCCTTTTCCTCTACCAATTCCTTTTCCTCCTCCTCCTTCTTCCTTCTCTTCCTTCTGCTCTTTTCTCCTTCTTCCTTTTCTTTCTTCCTCATGTGCCACCTTTTGTTCCCCTTCCTCTTCCTCCTCCTCTTCTCCTCTACTTTTTACATCATCAAGTTACTTCCATGCCCTGAGTATCCAGTGATGAACTAAATCCTCTCTCTATATATCACATATCTGTTCCTTTCTACAACCCCAATAATGTCTCCTTTTATACTACTCATTTTACAGAAGGGAAAACTAAGGCAGATAGGTCTTGAAAGTTCTTTCCCACAGTCACATAGCAAGTAAAGGAGCTGAGTTGCAATCAATAATTCAAAAATTCACACTCTTACCACTGAGCTAAGTGAAAAAGGCAAGGCTTCTATGAACCTGCCCTGACTTCGCTGGACAAGAGAGGAGATAAAGAAGAATGAAAAGGATATCTTCAGGCCAAATTGGCTTAGAAATCTATTGCACTAACCACATCATTGCCTGACAAAAAAAATTTGAGTGAAGCCAGTGAGAAGAGAAAGAGGGGAAAAAATAGCCCAGTCCTGTGATAGATCCTGTCTGCCTTTATGTCAGAGCTGCTTTCTAAATAGAGGTTAATTTATTTCCCTTATCAAATTCTCCTGCTGGCAGACAAGCAGAACAAGGTCATAGTCACTGATCCATCTGACCCGTGTTTCTGTCCCATCTGACACCAAGAGGCTCTTGCGTCTGTAAAGCCAGAGACAAAGGTTTCAAGGTAGCATCTTGCTCCTCGCCTCTCAAGATATCACAAAGGAAAGGATGCGATGCACAGTTACTTACCAGGAGCCTCACCATTTAAGCCCCCTCAGGCTTCTCAGTGGTGGAGAATCTCTCCTAGAGAACTACATCTTTTTCAAATAACAAAAGAAAAGTGAACCCAGCCTGACATTTTGATTAGAGGCACCAAGATTTAAGCTGACAGTAGTAGCTAGAATGTCCTGGACATTTACTGTGTGTCAGGAACGGACACTAAATGCCTTTACATTTTGATTGTTTAATTTCATACCCACAACAGCTCTCTGAGGTGGGTGTTTTTATTGCTCCCCATGGGCATAAAACAGGGCTATAAATCCTTGGATTCTTCCCCATAGGAGTTGAGGTCTATATTTCCTCCCCGTGAATCTAGGCAGGTTTGTGATTGATTTCTATCAGTGAAGCATAGCAGAAGTGACCCTACCAAAGTTCCACCTTGCTTGCTAACTCAGTTGCTCTTTGAGCCATGAGTTACCAGGTAAGAAGCCCTACTACACTGAACCAGCCATATTGTGCGGGAGTCCAAGCCACAAGGCAAATTCACATGAGGTACCCTACTTGGTATCATTGCTGAGCCCAGACTTTGACTCATTTCAGCCCAGGCACCACACATGTGGAGACAGAGGCTCTAGATCAAAGATCAGCAAACCTTAAAGGTTTGGACAGTAAATATTTTAGTCTTTACAGGCCACGTAATCTCTGTCACAGCTATTCAATTCTGCCATTATTGCTCAAAAGCAGCTACATACGATATGGGTGTGGCTGTGTTCTAATAAAATTTTATTCACTGAAACAGGTGGTGGGATGGATGTGACTATAGTTTGTCAATCCCTATTCTAGATGATTCCATTCTAGCTCTTAAATGTATGTTTTCCTAGTCGAGTTCCCAGACATCATGGAGTAGAGACAAACCATCCCTTCTGTGCTCTGTCCCAACTCTTGGCTCACAGACTCTGAGATTCAATAGTAAAAACTTGGTGATAGAAGGAGAGAAGAAAAACATATGAGCTTTGCTGGGAGACACAGAAAGATAGGTCAGAGATGGGAGGAGGGACCAAATTATGCATGGCTTTGTGAACTACAGGAAAGAATCTGATTTGTTCTCTAAAACCAACAGAAAGCCATTTGATGACGGTTTTTAAGCAGAAAATGATACAATTCAAATTACATTCATTAAGAATCACTCTGGTGGGGGACCAGCAGTTAGTGTAATGGCTATGTCGCTGGACTCCCACGTAGTCGACCGCGGTTCGAGTCCTGGACCCGGTGGCTTAAACTCACACCGGGCATGTGTGCGTGCATGCCCAAGATTCCAAGAGGAGAATGGAGGAGAAGGGATTGCGGTGTGGCCATCCCCTCTGGGGGTGATTTCTCGCTTTCTATCTCTATGTCTCTCTGTCTGTCTGGCGAGCGCACGCGCCCTATAGCAAACACCTCTCCAAAAAAAAGAAAAAAAAAAAAAAAGAATCACTCTGGTGGACCAGCAGGTGGCATGGTGGTTAAGGCACTAGATTCCCACATGGCTGACAGTGGTTTGAGTCCTGGACCCAGCAGCTTGAAAATCACGCCAGGCACTTATTCATGTGTGCCCAGACACCTGAGAGAATGGAGAAGGGATTGTGGCAGGGCCATTCCCCCTGGAGAGGTGATTTCTCATTTTTCCCTCCCTCTGTTTCTCTCTGTCTCTCTCCAGTGAGCTCAAGCGTACCCTATGGCAAAAACCTATAAAAAAAAAAAAATCACTCTGGCTGCTGCGAATGGGTTGGGGAGGGGGTGATCTTCTCTCTAGTCTATGCAGAGAAGCAATATTGTGTCTGGCTAATGGAAGACCAATGGTTATCATGATATTTCTTTGGGACCTGAACACAGGTCAGTTATCTCCCCCATCCTGGGAAAGTAGATCCCCATTTTATCCATCTTACCACAGTGCATGAAGGCCTGTGGAGCTTGGGAAATCACCTGCTGGCATGTGTAAACTTTGCCTCCTACTATGGGGCTGGAAGTGTCTCTGGGATGGCTTTGATACAGCCCCACCAACAGACCAAACAAAGGATATGGAAATCACTCTGGAAATTTCTAGATCATAATGGAAAGAAAGACGTACAAAGGAACTCATGGCTGACCATCTGCCTAAGGGCAGAAACTGACTAGTTGTATCTCAGAGTTCAAGGCCCCTGAAGTTAACCATCCACCCAGTCACCACCAGAAGCACAGGAATAGACTCCCATCCCTTGGTGGTTTGATTCAACAGATGTGTTGGAAAGCCCAGTACATCTGCAAAACTGATCTGGGCAGACAGTGAAACATCTCACAGAGCAAAGTAGGTAGATCTGAAAAGCTAAGGAAACTTCCTTTCAGTCATTCCTCCTATTCCTATCACACCCTCCTCAACACATTCATTCTCATTCCCATGGGCCCTCATTTAGAGTCCTGGCACATGCATCCCTCCACTGATCACCAATGTCCACAACCAAGCTTTACTCAACACTAACTACAGAGATTTAGGAGAGCCCTGGGGGGAAGAGGTGCTAGGAGGTGAAGGTCATCCTCCCACATCCATCCCTCCCCTCCTGCCCCTCACCTGGCCGTGCCAGCCCCACACACCCAGCTCAGCCTTACCTTGTTGATTTTATTGGTTTTGGGGAGCGTCTGACTGATGTGCAGGTCCGAATACCGGGGTGGCTTCCGTAGAGGATTGTTGATGTCGCATGGGACTGACTCTGTCCGGACCAACCTTGCTGGATCCGTAGGGGTAAAAGCAGCAATTTGGGAATTTAAGTATCATTTTGTTTTGATTATGTCAGGAAGTACAGCTCAGACTTTGCCACCCAAGAGTGAGAAAGAATTCACTAAAAGTGATAGTTGTGTCACTGCGGTGGGATTGGGGTGTTTGCTGTGGTTTCTAACATTTTTGTATTGTCTATATGGACCAGTAGTTGGCATGGTGGCTAAGGTGGCTGACTGTGGTTCGAGTCCCAGACCTGGTGGCTTGAAAATCATGCTGGACACATGTGCATGTGTACCCAAAATCCTGAGAGGAAAATGGAAAAGGGATTGCAGTGTGACCATCCCCCCCCCTCCCTGGGGGGAGGGATGATTTTTCACTTTCTCTCTGGTGAGCACATATACCCTATGGCAAAAACCTTAAAAAAAAAAAAGACAATATGAGGAATCTTCAGTAAGTTCATAGAAAATGAATAGTATAGAAAAACTGCATGAATTTCAGATTTTTGCACCACTATAACCTCAAACTATAATTCCATGTTTCACAAACTTCTTATAGTCCCCTGGTAAATAATAATAAAACTGAAGCTATCCTTTTTCTCAATACCATAATTGTTTCATGCTGACATTCATTTCAGAACTGAACCTCAGTGGACGAGCTCACGAAGCCTGCCTGTCCCTGCCCTTCTAGCCTTCGTGTTAGAATCATTTTTTAAAATTACTTTTTGGATTTCTCAGCCCTCAGCAGCCTGTGGCATGTTTAAACACATCACTTGTTCTAAACAACCTTGGAGGCCTGAAAGAAAGGCTTCTCTCTTTCAGACTTCCCCTCTGTATCTTGAAGTCGGGCACACAGGTGATGCTCAATAAATGCTTCCTGATCCAAATCACATCCTTCAAGACCCTCTCCCTTCTTTTATTTCTGTTTCTCACAGGGAGCAAGAGGAGGGACAACAGAAAGAAGCTCAACTTCAAATCTGATGCCTGGAGTTGCTACTTGTTTGCTGGTGTTTATTGCGGGGGTGAGAAAAGGGTGTTAGTTGAGAAGTTAAAGCTCTGAATTGACCTGGGGATTTAATTTCTCTGCTTAGCCTGAGCCACCATCACCATGGAAACTGACTATATTTCCAACTTCTTACCAACAGGGTGAAAAAGCAAGAAGCTGGAAGACTTCTAGAAAGTTGAGTTTGCTTTGCACACAGAGGCACCTGCCGTCTTTGAGCAAAGGGGCACGACCTTAAAGAAGGGTGGGAGGGATCTCTTCTTTAAATGTCAGCCTCGAAGAGTGGGTCACTCTAGTAGGCTGGTTTTCATCGTCACATGGGAATTGGGCTCTAGCAGAACCCGCTACAGAGAGGAATTCGGTGGGAGGTGATTTTCCCAGCAAAGCTGACCGTGGCAGGGGCTCGACAGTGGTGAAAATCTAGTTTTTAAAATAGCCTCATTGAGTGTATATGGTTACTCAAGGGACAGATAGTTCTGAAGGATGTAGGGTGGGAAGGGGCAAGAGAACAGAGCCTTCCTTCTCTTGCAATCTTCTCTCTTCGTGGAGATAAACAATGTAAAGACCATCAGAAACCAACTGCCTGTGAGCTTGAGGCTCATCCTAGCCTTTTGGTAATAATATATCTCTTTCTTGAAGTTCCCCAGGGGTTCATTTTAAAATAAGGCAGATCCTCCCGAGCACACTCTGACCAAGGCTAAGGGAGAAGAACGGATATAGTGGGAAGATAAACAAGGAGGACTCAGAATCAGAATAGCAATTCGTGGGGCCCTCAGATTGCTCCCTGGTGGTGCTCAGGCTCTTTCCAATCTGCAGATGGGAAGGTGGCATGGAGGTGGCCAGCAAGAGTTTAAAATATTTTAATAAGTTGGCAACACTTAAAAGTAAGGTTTGGCACATAAAACTCTCCACTTGGGCTTTTGTTTTAAATGCCAGGTGCTGACAACATAGGTCCACTGTCACTGAGGTGGTTTCCTTCTCTAGACAATGTCTGGGCCATGGTTCCACCTGACCAGTTTCTCATATTTAGGAAACTTGCTTGGGCCCTGTAGGCATCTGTGGATTTTTTTTTTTTAATAGAAAAACAGAAAAATATGTCATGATTTTTCCAACAACTCAATAGAAGACTCCTGCTCTAGAGAGCACTTCTCAGCTTTAAAGTGTATAGGAATTCCATACAGATCCTGTTTAAAAATGTAGATTCTGATTCAGTAGGTCCAGGGTGGAGCCAAAAAATGGGACATTTCTAACAAATTTCTTTTTTTTTTCTTTTTTTTTGGAGAGGTTTTTGCTATAGGGCGCGTGCGCTCGCCAGACAGACAGAGAGAGATAGAGAGATAGAAAGCGAGAAATCACCCCCCAGAGGGGATGGCCACGCTGCAATCTCTTCTCCTCCATTTTCCTCTCGGGATCTTGGGCACGCACGCACACACGCCCGGCATGAGTTTAAGCCACCGGGTCCGGGACTCAAACCGCGGTCGACTACGTGGGAGTCCAGCGACATAGCCATTATGCTAACTGCTGGTCCCTTTTTAACAAATTTCTAAGTGATCCTGATGTTTCTGGTCTGTGGACCACACTTTGAGTAGCAAGACTGTATCAAGGTGCCCAGTAGAACTTTCGGCAATGCTAAAAATGTTCTACAGATATAATATCTGATATGGATTAATCTAAACTTAAATAGCCAGATATGGCTAGTAGCTACCATATGGGACAGGTCTAGAGAGTCCTCCAAGGATGAACTGCAAAATGGACAAGAGGGTACAAAGGTAACTACCTCTTGGGCAAGAATCAAGGGAACTATCATGAAAGGCCAAGTCCTTGGTAGACAGGGATTTATCTTTCAGATAAATCAGCCTTTCTTGTGCATGGTAAGTGCTGGTAGTGACTCTCCCAGAGGAAGCTGCTGCCTCCTTTCTTGGACAGGTTGGCTCAAACACAGGGACCAGGAGATGGAACACACGTGGTCCAAGTCAACAGGCCCCAGTTACAGACCCTTCTTCATGCTCACTTCTGCAAGGTCCATTGATTAGGTCTTAGGAACACAAAATGGAAGGAAAAGGAATTGGGAAAACAGAGACTAGACATGGGATATGGATAAGAAAACAGATCTCTGAAAGAAGAGTGTCAACAAGAAAGAAATGAGATGGCAATTATCAGGGTGTCAGGGGGGCATGCAGAATCAGCCTAGGTAGGCCTATGCTACCTCAATGGCCCATGGAAGTCATTGCACCACCCCTACCTCCTAGGGCAACAAGTGTTAAATACTTACCTCCTCGGTGGATGATCAGGAGATGGCAGGGTGGGGCTTCTTTGGTGCATTTGTTGTGGCACTTTAACCTGAGAGAAAGAGAAAAGGTTGGATGGATGGGTGAGTGGGTAGTTGGATGGATGGATGGATGGATGGATGGATGAATGGGTAGGTAGGTGGATGGATGTGTGGATGATGGGTGGATGGGTGGGTAGATGGGTGGATGGAGAGGTGGGAGGATGAATAAGTAAATAAATGGATAGGTGATAGGGTGGATAGATGAATGGGTAGGCAGATAGGTAGATAGTAGATGGTAGGTAGATGAACGGATGGGATGTCCCAGTAGTCTGGAAAGCTCTGGGAGCTGTGGATACCAAGATGTGAGGCGAGAGGGGTAGCTACTACAAAGGTATACCCTTTGGCAACCCAGGAAATTAACTCTGAAGAGATGCTGCTGCCATCTCACTTCCTGAGGTCAGTTGTGGGTAGGCCAAGAGTGGGTGGTAACTGTTTTCATGGATGGAGCCCACGTGGACTTCATTCTTTGAAAAATATTCTCCTCTGCAGGTCTGTTTTCATCATCATCGACATCACATTCCTGATCATCATCTATGATTTACTTGCCAGCCACCATACCAAACATTTTACATGACTATCATCCAACCTTTATAACAACCCTACAAAATGGATATTATTGTCATTTCCATTTTACAGATGGGAAATTGACTTGGTGATACTTTTACAGATTAGCTGACTTGTCTTGACCAAAAACCTGGGTCAGTTTGTAGCCTCTCATTTTCCTTACAGGCTCAAGTTGCAGGAGGCATCCACTCAAGGCGTCCCATTGAATGAGATTAGCAACAGGTATTCAGTTTCAGAGGTATTAAGTTGAAGAGTTTAGAATTTAAATATCTTCCTGTTAGAAAAGCCTAAAATCACCTTGCTCTCCCACAAACAGTTACCTGACTTCATAGGAGTAATAAAAACCCCAGATAGGGGCCAGCAGATAGCATAATGGTTAAGTCACTGGACTGCCACATAGTTGACCATGGTTCAAGTCCTGGACCCAGAGGCTTAAAACTCACTCCAGGTGTGTGTGCGTGCGTGCCCAAATTTCCAAGAGGAGATTGGAAGAGAAGGGATTGCAGCATGCCCATTCCCCGAAGGGGGTGATTTCTTGCTTTCTGTCTCTCTGTTTCTTTCTGTGTCTTCTACGAGCATAAGCGCTCTGTAGCAAAAATCACTCTCAAAAAAAAAAAAAAAAAATCCTAAATTACTGCAGCTTTGCCTTTTGCTTTTAGAGTTTTATGTCCATAGGATAGATACACACATGGAAGATGTTATAGATGCTCCATCTATGTCCCCTGGAATTCCCTTTCCATTTTCCAAAGAGTTCATTTATTAAGTTTGTGAGACAGCACCCCTGACACCACCCCTAGCTTCAGTCAGCCCTAGATCATGGGCACAAGCATGCCCAGTGTACTCAGAAAGATCTCCAAAGGAAAACTGGAACCTTCTCATGAAAGTCAGCCTTGCAGAGTGTCACATTTACCACTGCACCACTGTCTGGTCCCTCCCTTGCCATTTCTGTGCCCACCAGCCCGCCTGCCAATAGTCAAAGTCTTTGCCAGACGGCTGTCCTCAGGCTCCTTAGAGGTTTAGTATGAACAGAAAGGCGGGCTCAGACACAGTGGCACATAGACAGCACCATTTGCTGGGGAGACGGGAGGCACATGCAAGTTCTAGGTTCATTTCCCGGGTCAATCTAAACATACTGGGGACAGTTGTGCACACCCATAATCCCAGCTAACTGAGAGGCTGGGAAGAAGGATCCCCATAAGGTGAGACTATCAAAAGCATCTATAGTTCTCATTTCCTACCATAAAGGAAAAAAAAAAATAGAAAGGCATATACACTCTGCAGAGAAGTAGGGCTCTTTATTTATTTTTTGAGAGAGGTTTTTTCTGTAGGGCACATGTACTTGCCAGAGAAACGGAAAAAGTGAGAAACCACATGCCCCCTCCCAGGGAGATGGTTATGCCACAATCCCTTCTCCTCTCAGGATTTTGGGCACACACGCGCATGCACCCAGCATGAGTTCAAGCCACTGGGTCCAGGACTCAAACAGCAGTCAACCATGTGGGAGTCCAGCGCCCTAACCAAACACCACCTGCTGGCCCCAGAAGTGGGGCCTTTACATTTGCCTTCTACTCTCTCTCACTCTAGGGATTTGTTAGTTCTCTTTAACAGAATGGTTGGAATACCCAGATATAGACTTGAGCTTGACTCTTCCAATTAGTCTAGCTCAGTGGCTCTCAAAGTGGGGTCTCAGCCCAGCAGCACCGGCACCATCTGGGAACTTTTTTGGTGCCTTCCTCCCCTCCCCATCCCACCCCACCAGAGCTGCCAAATCAGTCATTCTGAGATGAGGATGCAGCTAGCAACAATCCATGTGTGTGTTTAAGTTTATTTATTTATTTCTTCTGACAGAGAGACAGAAGAGAGAAGAGATAGGTATTCCTAACAGAGTCTTCATGCTGTGATCCATCCCTGTTCTCAGCTGGTCCAGTCACAGGTACACACACTTGCTCACTGTGCACAGGGAGACCTCAGGATGTGAACCCTGGAACTTCCCATGCAGGTCTAGTATCAGAGAGCATCGTGTTACTGCTGTGTCACTGTCTGGGCCCTGCATTCTGGGTTTTGCTATTGTTTTTCTGCCAGAGGGTATGAAAGGATGCATGAGAGAGAGAGAGGCAGAGGCAGAAGAGCAAACACAATCCTCAATGGGGCCCGATCACATCACAATCCTTTTTCCTCCAATTCTCCATCCTGGCAGGATTCTGGGTATGTGCATGCTCCAAGTACGCCAGGCTCTGAGCCTGCTCAGCCATGTAGGATCTGGCTTCTTCTGCACCGTGCTTAGGTGCTGTGCTATGAGGGCACCCACAAGCTGGTTTTTTTGGTTTCTTTCTTTCCATTTCTTTTAATTTGCCAGAAAGAAAGGAGAAAGAGAAAGCACTCTGCAAGGGGCACGGTCATGCTGCAATCCCTTCTCCTCCTTTCTCCGTCCTGTTGGGATTTCGGACACACATGCACATGCACCAGGCATGTTTCTCAAGATGCCAGGAGTGGGATTTAAACCACATGATCAGCCATGTGGCATCCAGCTGCCTTAACCACCAGCCCATGGAGCCAGCTCCCAGTCTGTGTTTTAACGAGCCCTCCCTGCAAGTCCACAGCATGCTCAGGTGTGAGAACCAGCAGCCTAGCTGACTATTCAGAATGTCTGTGCACATTTCCCGATTTTTCTGGTGTCAGTCTTTCATGTCCATGATAGGGCCCTGAATCCCTCTCTATGTGTAAAAGTTAGCCTGGAGCTACTGAGAGTGCAGAGAGGAATAGCAGGGACACGGGCGCCATGAGAAATGCTGAATCACCTTGTGAGAACGTCAGGCTCTGGCTTTATCTTTCCCTCCCCCTGCTCCCCTAAGGCTCCTAGACTCTCAGGTCCATGGAGAAGGTCCTGGTCCTCACAGGATAACCCATGTTACATCGAGATCCTGATGCTCCAGTGGATGGAGTGATGAGGCTGAACGGGTGAGAACAAGAGTGCCAAGGACACAAGGATGGGGCAGCAGCCTGGGGCCCGAAGGTTGTTGAGAAGACTTGCTTCTGGTGCTACAGGCACCGAGAGGCCACTAGAGATTTTCGAGGACTGCGACACAGTTAGACTGATATTTGGGAAACTCTGAGTAGGGGAATCTGCTATGCCAAATGAGGGTCAAACCAAGAAGTTTCTGCACTCAGAATAGCTGGATGGTACCCTGGACGCTTCCAGAAAGAATTTTCCTTTTTGCTGTCCCCACCTAGGAGTCTTCTACCTGCAAACCCTGGGCAAGCTGGATCAGCCCAGCTGGAAGGGTGACTTGCAGATGCAAAGAAGCCCAATCACTATCCTGGGCAGCTCTCAGAAGCAGGGACAAGCAATTGAGCTTATCTTTTGGGCCACTGCCAAAGCAGGATAGGACAGGAGAGGCCTCCTGCCTGACCAGTTTCCTGCCCTCCTCCCTGGCATTTTCCTCTTTGGTGTCCCTTGTTGGTTGTCTCTTGCAGAAATGGAAAAGCCCTCCTTCACCTCTGGCCCAAGAGTGGGAGGTGGGACACTCTTCCTTCTAGCCAGCGGCTTCAGAGGGCAGAGCTAGGGGAAGGAGCTCAGCCCTGCTCCTGCTGAAAACCACAAGAGAAATATCTCCAATGCCCAGGCACTTAAGCCTTGCACAGAAGTTCAGATGTCAAGAACTGGAGCCCGCACATCCAGGTTCTGCTAATAGAGTAGCAGGATGCGCTGAGCACTGATGACAGAGACCCTGGAGGGAGGGAGAGAGGGGCCGCAAAGAGGGTTTGCACTGGGCACACACTACGTCTCACTTATGGAGGATCATTTTTCCAGCTGGAAATTCACATGAGTCCCCCAAATGAGACTTTTCCTTTTCACTGCCCATGAAAGAAAGAGCTTCCAGCATGCAATTTATCAGCAGACCACTTGGTTCAGTATCTGATTCCCAAACTTCACCCTCCAAAGTTGTAACTTGGTGTCTGCTGGGAATGTGAATTTCTAGCAAGCATATACAAAAGCTTGAGAACCACAATATGAGAAAAATATATTTGGGCCAGCCCCATATAGCCTACTGGTTAAGGGGGCCAGATCCCACATGGCTTACTGGGGTTTGAATCCTGGCCCTGGAAGCTTGAAAAATACTCCAGGCACATGTGCATGTGTACCCCAAATCCTGACAGGATAGAGAGATGGAGAAGGGACTGTGGTGTATCTATCCCCCTCAGGGGTAGGGGGTACTTTCTCCTTCTCTCTGTCTCCCTATATTGCCCTGGAAATTATACCCACCCTCTGGCAATTATAAAAAAGAAAAGAAAAGAAATAAGGAAAAATACATTTTGCTTCCCAGATGAGAGATGTCTGGGAACCTAAATCTTCCAGAATACAATTCCTCCCTCCAAAATGGAAGCAGGGGCAGCAGAGTATACAGAATGAACCTGGGTTCAAATCCAAATACCTCCAAACCCTGGGCAAGTTGCTGAATGGCTCTGAGCCTCAGTTTCCTCATCTGTGAAGTTGGGGATCATCCAGGGTTGTGGTGAGGACCGGTAACATGATGCAAGTTAGGTGCCTAGGATAGATACTTGGCACACAGTAGATACTCAAGAAATGGCAGCTATCATCCTGTTTATTATAGTAATCGCCACAAGTATTGCTTGTGTGTAAAGGCTTCCCACTACAAGGCTCTTAAACTTCCTCAAGGTGGAAATAAGGGCTTCTGGAACCCTCCATGACCATGGGTGAGAGTTAGCTGAGGAATACTCCAGCCTCCTCTCTGTTGGGTGGGACGACTCAGAGGTATGGTCTTCATGGGACTGGAACCTAGTTGTCCATAACTCTTTGATGCATCCGTGTCTTAGTTTCCCCTTTTCAAAATTTCTTTCTTTCTTCCGTGAGAGAGACAGAAACAGAGACACAGAAAGGAGAGACAACATCCCTGACAGGGTCCTGATGCAGCAGTCGGCCCCCGCCTTCAGACAGCCCCAGACTCTGGGCACGTGTGTGCCTGGTGTACCCAGGGAGGCCTCCAGACAGGAACTGGTCCTTGCCTGCAGAGCATCGTGTTTTGCCACTACATCACCATCTGGCCTCCTAAGATATCATGATTGTTAAAAGAGATCCTGAACACCAGCGTGGCCTGTCCTGTGGCTCTCACACCAAACCACACCCTCTGCTCCTTGGTTCCTCCTGTGTCTCAGCACAAAGTCCTCAAGGACTTCATGGCTGTCTGGGTGCTCTGTTCCACAAGGATAAAGGGGAGGTGTAGGGAGGATTAAGCTGACTGCCCTGGACAATGTGGGAGCAGGCAGACAGCCGCATCGGGTCTGGGCTTTAGGGCAGTGGTTCTGCAGAGCCAGCTCCTAGGCACCAGGGAAAGATTCTATGTAATTCTGGAAAAGGTTGAAAGCTTGGGCTCTGGAATCAAGCCAGTCTGAGCAGAATCCCAGTTCTGCCCTTCCCAGCAGTGAGACCAAGTGGACATTAAATGAAAAAATGCCTGGGTTGGGCCCAGGTAGGCACCAAATGGCTCAGGGTTTCAGCAGACAGGAGAAAAACACACCTGGGTGTACAAGCAGGAACTGCCACACGACTCTCATGGAGACGGAAACTTGGAAAGGATCTTAAACTTTCACTGAAAATAGTAAATTTCTTTTTTTTTAACTTGCAAGGCTTAATAGGATGAGCTTCAGTTAGGGAGGGAAGTTGCTTCATGGAATATCTCATTCCCCCAGAGAAGCTTCTGGCTAAATGAGACCGAGTCTCTGTCTGAAAATTAAATATGTGAATTTATCCTCATGCCATAACTTCCTCTCCTCTTGCCCCATCACTGAGAGGTGCCTTATGCGTCATACAAGGGGGTCTTTTGAAAGTCAATAGAAAATGCATATTGGGAAAAAAATTACACACGGATTTCAAAATATTTCTGCACCAAAGTAAACTTGTACTTCAATTCCATTTTTTTCAGAACCTTTTGGAAGTCCCCTTAATATGTGTTTGATAAATATTGGTTAGGGCTCGATGTCTCCAATGATGAAGAGCTATGCCTAGGGACCAGATCCCACATAGCTGACTGTGGTTTGAATCCCAGCTCTGGTGGCTCAAAAAAACATGCCAGATACATGTGCGTGTGTGTTCAATATCCTGATAGAAAAGTGGAGAAAGAATTATAGTGTGACCAAGCCACGTTGAAGGGTGCCTTCTCTTTCTTCCTCTTTCTCTTTTTCTCTCTCTGGCAAGCACATGTGCCCTCTAGCAATAAAAGAATAAAAATAAAAAAATATATTGGAGAGAGGAAAAAAAAGGAAGGAAAGAAAGATGGGCAGAAAGAAAACATCTGCTAAACGCTATTGACTTAGGAGCATTCTAGTCTCTATCACAATTTTTCTGAAAAAGGATTTCTATTTTTTTATTCATTGTATCCCTCGAAGTTTGTGAAATACAAATATATTCCTCTCTGCATTCCTTTTTCTCTTCCCTTCATTGTCCCCGGTGTGGGGGTGGGAGGCAGAGATGTGACCAGAAGCAAACTGGATCTCCGTGGATCTGCCCAGGAACTGTGCGGGACAAATGGTCCCTTTTACGAGCAGCTCTGCTGTGCTCTTAATAGATTTGTCACGGCCCTGAGCAGACCTGTGAAGCAGACAGAGCCTAGAGCCCAGCATGGAGCTGGGAACTGGGATGCCAACCTTCCGGGAGGAGGGACAGGCACGACTTCCACTGGGAAGACTCTTGTCAATTTCAAATGGTTCACTGGCTGATTCTAGCCAATTTATGAAAAATTTGCTCCAAGTAGCTCAAATCCCTCACTTTTCCTACTCTCTCTTGTCCTACCAGCCTTTCCTACAGTGGAATATTTTAAAAATCTGGCCCCTACTATTCAATCAAAGAAACACTGAACAAGCACCAACTTCTAGCCAAGCACTCTTACGTAATTCATATTCTCAGAACATCAGTCACATAAGAGGTAGATATTGTTCCACACATCTCAAAGACAAGGCCAGACAGGGGCCGACAGATGGCGTGGTGGTTGAGGCATTGGACATCCACACAGGCAACTGCGGTTCAAGTCCCAGGTCTGGTGGCTTGCTTTCTCACTTTCCCTTTCTCTCTCTCTCTGGCCAAATTAAAAATAATAACAAATAAAAGTAAATAAAATAATTCTAAAGAATAACAAAATAAAGGCAAGGCACACAATGCTCTGTGACACTGGACCTACATGGGAAGGTCCCAGGTTTGCACCCTGAGGCTTCCCTGTGCCCGTGGGGTGCATGAGCCGGGCTGGCTGAGACTGGGATGGATCACACATGAAAACCCTACGTTAGGTGCCTCCTGCTCCACCTCCCTTTTCTCTCCCCCTCTCCACCTCTGTGTCCCTCTCTCTCTCTCAGAAGAAGGGAATGAATGAATGAATGAATGAATGAGGTCCAGGAAGCATCCCACCCATACAAACAGTAAAGGGCTGTCAGGAGGATTTACTCTCACTGCATGTGGAAGACAGTCTTGGGCTCCTCCTCTGTGCTATGTCCTGTGCCAGGCACTGGGAGTCTAATAGTTAAATAGAGCAAGACTTCTCTCTTTCAGGGTCTTAGAGTCTACCAAGCATGTGAACCCATCTCTTGTGGTTTTAAGCATAAATATCTTTCCACTCATCTCCAAATTGCCTCCTAGAAATGACCCCATCTAGATTTGAACCAGGTTTTCAGGGTTTGACCTTGGCAGAAATCATTTCCCTCCAAAGACTCCCACTGAGACTGTTCAGCCAACACTTATTTACCAAGCACCTACTATGTGGCAGGTGCTATGCTAGCCCCGGGGGTGGAAACAGTGAGTAAGCCGGACACAAGTCTATCTGCCGATGGTTACAAGTCTAGCTGGGGAGACAGGAAGGGAAATGGACAAAGACAACATAATGTATGTTATATGTAGGACAGGGGAAGGCAGGAATGTGGCACTTTAGATCTAGAGAAGTCATGGAGGGCTTCCTGGAGGAAGCTCAGCTTGAAAGATAAACGGGAGCTAGCAGAGGTGTGCCAAAAAGCTCCAGGCAGAAGTGGGTGCAAAGACATGTCATGAGTGAGCACACAGCCTGCTGTGGGGGTTGATGGTGCAAGGAAGCTGGAGCTCCAGGCGTGAGGAGGAGAGGAATGAGAGGAAAGGGAGGAGAGGAGCCAAAGGAGCGGTAAACAAGGGATGGTGCAGGTTCTCACCATAAGATTGGAGTTTATCCAGAGAGGAGGGAGGAACTAATGAAGGATTTTTAAGAGACGTCAATGCTGGATAAGCATTTTGGGAAGCCCCTCTGTGGGCAGCGGATACTTGCAATTAAAAGGCAGCAAAGTCCCTCTCTCATTATCTCCCTTACTCCCTGTATCTGCTTTGCTTTTCCCAGGTCACTGCATTAAGAGCTCTTCAAAGCTGCAAAATCGCCAAACCAAATCACTACACCCTTCGCAGGGGGGGCTTGGGTCACTGAATACCCAAGCTGAGCATCTGGGTTTCGTTCAGCTCCCCTGCGGGCTCTCTTTTGAGTCGGTGCTTCTAGAAATGCCGCGGTACGTCCTCAGAGCAGGATGGCAACACGTCTCTTCCCCGCTGCTGACAACTCAGTAGGGTTCAGCCCTCTAGCCTACAACTCATAGAAAGAAAATCCCACCAACGACCTACATGAGCAAAGGTGGAAGGGAGGACTGACAGAAAGCTGGCTTCAGGCTCCAGCCATTCATGAACATCACGGAGAAAGCCCCAGCCTGGTCTCTCCATAGAGAACACCTACTAGAAGCGGGGCATTTAGCACCGATGGGTGATGCCCGCCCTCTCCCCTCACGTCCCCTCCTTCTCTGAGAAAGACGGACAAGAGTCTTCTTGGCTCCCTAGACCTAGAGGTGTTCATCAGGACATGGAGGTCCATTTGCTAGTTTTCACTCAAGGCAGGAGACCATCGCATGCTCGGGGAGCGATGAGGAGAAGATGAACGGCTCGGCCCAGGGTCAACACTCAGACCCAATTCTCATGGGAGGGGACTTGGAAAGGTGAGTGGAAAAGTGGAATTAAAGTATGAGTTTGGGGGCCGGGTGGTGGTCTAGTGGTATCACAACTGGCCCCATAAGGGGAAGGTCTTGTGTTCGTATCCCAGGGCCTCTGTGAGCATGCTGGGTGTATGCGGCCATGATCTGGGCCGACTGAAACTAGGGGCAGACTGTGGTGTGAAGACCCTGCTTGGCCAGCCTTTCTCTCTCCCTTAGAAGAAATAAATATACTTTTACAAAATTATGAGTTTCTTTTGGAGCAAAAACATTTTTTGAAATTCATGCACAATATTTTGGTAACATGAATTTTTTGTGAACTTTCCAAAGACTTTCCTAGTGTTCTGCTCTGATGGTTTAATTTAAGGGGAAGAAGAATGGGGACCAGCATTTGACGCTGGTCTACCGTGTGGCCGCCAGCACTTTGTGTAAAGAGAGTTAAAATCTGGTGGTTTGACTCTGATCTTGAATCAAAGAGTTTGAATAACAGATCCACCCACCATGAGACTTTGGACCAACCATTTACTTCTGAAAGCTCCTGTTTCCTCATCTGTAAAATGGGGATAATAATAGATTCTACCTACCTTTTGTGGGTGTTACAAAGACCCAATGAGATTGTGCATGTAATTTGGTAAGCCTTCACTTATGGTATCATCGTCATTATTATTATCATCATTATCACATCTTATTCCCATCTCAGCCTCCAGTAAAATTATGATCATCTCTCACATACAACTATAAATGGACCCACATTTTTGCTTATAATAGGTAAAAATCCATATAAGGGACCATTACTTCCCATTATAATTACTGCAAAAACTAAAGTGTTTCTATTAATGGAAAAGTAAGTTCAAGATTCAAGCTGGTGATCTCTGCGATGCATGCTCATAATTATATCCTGCCAATATCCTGCCTGTTGTACAAATTCCTGAAGCTTCCAGGAACTTCGTAGCAGCTGCAACATCAGCACTCAGCATTTCTTGTTTTTAAAGTTCTGGGCAAATTAGTGCGCTCAGTGGCTCAAAACAACCATGGCATATTTCACAGTTTTATCCCCTCATCACCTGTAGCTGCAGCCATTTTGCAAAACCGGGCAATTTTCAGATGAAACATTGTATTTGGATGCAAGAACACTAGACGAGGAGGACACACAGGCCGAGAAGGAAACCAGAGAGCATGTCGAATCCAAGTGAAAAGATCCACTAACACAGCAAAACTGGGAGAAGGAGTGCATGGCTCATTTAAGTGAAAATCAGTAAAGTAACTGCTTACATGGAACGAAACAAGTGGAAGCATGTCCAAACAGCTACTTCAGGCAGGAGAGGAAAGGACTTGTATAAAGGGCCTTAAACGCCACTGGAGCCCAGCCTGTAGTGTACTTCAGAGCTGGAAGCCACATGCTCACTGTGGTTCAAGACCCTGGCTGGGCTGGCCTGAAAACAGGCCGGGCATGTGCCAGAACCCTGGGGATCACAGTGTGGCTAAGCCATGTGTAGTTTTGTAGTTTGCTTTTCTCTCTCTCTCTCTCTCTCTCTCTCTCTCTCTCTCTCTCCTCCCCCTCATTGTTTCTCTTCCTCATGCATGTGCACATGCTCTATCATGAATGGTAATAGTAAAAACCACTAGAGTACACTGGAAACTCTGCTAACTCAGGTTTCCAAACACACTCCTCTTACTAGGGAAATGATCACGGTCTCAGTCCTATGGAGCACACATGTCGTCACCTGGCACAGCCCTGCCTCTAGTGTAAGGAGACCCACCGAGGAATGCCTGAGGGCTCCCCAGGTACTTGGGTGGAAACCTGAGAGAGTCCGACACAAACCAGGAGGGTCAATCACTCTTTAATGTAATTGGGATTGTAATCCCTATAATCCCTGCATAATTACAGAGCTCACAACCCTAATCCACCCTATAGACTTTCAGGATGAATCCAATAATTCACCTCATAGGTTGACTATTTTAGTAATGGGTACATGCGCAGGGAAAGCAACTGCAAGTGGGTACCCTGCTTCGAAGCACAGTCCCATTGATAGGAATGAGTGATTTGTTACATAAACCAGTGGCTCTCCACTCAGGGCAATTTTGACCCCCTGGAGAGAGTAGGTAATGCCTGCATACATTTATGATTGTCACTCTGGGGGTGGGGGATGTTATTGGCATCTAGCGAGTAGAGGTCGGAGAATGCACAGCATTCACAGAGGATAGGACAGTTCCCACCACCGAAAATTATCTGGCCCTACACACCAACAGCACTGAGGTTGTGAAGCCCCAAAATATACTCTAACCTGTCTCCAAAGAAGCTGGCTAAAAAATTCAGAAAATCGCAAACAAGCAAACAAAAAAGGGAAATAGGAACTACCAAAAAAAAAAAAAAAATGCTCAATTTTCCAGAACTTCAACCCATGGAAGTGATTTAATGTGAGTATGTTTCTTTTCATACTTTGTATTCACAGAAAACCAGTTCCTGCAAATAAATAAATGCTGGATAACTTATTTTTAAATTCCAATTTGGAGGAATCCTCAAGTCACTAATGATTGGGACAGGGACACATCTTATCACACTGGATGAGCCTTGATGCACATCAGAGAGATTTAGAAATTTCCCCAGAATTACACAGCAAGAAAGTGGCAGAGCCAGGACTTGAATTCAGCTCTCTCTGGCTCTGCAGTCTATTCCTGTTGGTATTTTACGGCCGAAAGTTAGGCTCTCTAAATCTTTTTTTTTTTTTTTAATTTTTACAATTAATCATTGCACCTCTTTACCGTGTACAACATGGTTTTTCCCAGCATGAATACAGTGCACATTAGTCAAAACAATATTACCATATACATTATCATCAACAGACAACTTTTCATTTTTGTGTCTATTAAGTGTGTTGTTTGTTCCCTGAATCCCTCCCTTCCGCCCTCAATTACTCATTCCCATTACCTCTCCCATACTGTCTCTAGTATCTGCAGTTGCCTTCCCTGCTATTAGATCTTCCAGTTCTTTCAGTTTTTTTTTTTTTTTTTTTTTTTTTTTTCCAACGGAGATGAGTATTTTGCAAGTGAGAAGTGCATTTAGAACAAACCTTCTTCACTGTGGGAAAGGCAAGAAAGGTCCAGGAAGAGGCAAGGATGTTGTTCTGGGGTATCCTGTGTCAACCTGATGCTGGAGGGGGCGCTGGGGCATAAATTAACCAGGGAGGCTGCCTGCCTTGAGCTAAGGAGGCTGGGCTTTTCCTCCTTGAACCAGGTAACTACTAGCTCAGAGCCACCTGGGAAAAGAGAGAGGCCCGGAGGAGGCAGCTGCAATCACTCGAGGGCCAGCCTCCAGGGAAAGTCACAGGTATAAACCATATTCTTGTCTGCTCTGTTGCCAGCAACAGAGAACTTGAGTGTGGGTAGTTTTAGAGAGCAGCGAACCAGCTTCTGGTTTAGAGGTCCAAGTGCAGGAGCCACCTCTCGGGGGGAGGGGGATCTTCTGGCATGGCAGACAGAGTGGTCTGTGTTCTATGGGTGTCTCTGCCCTTGAGAGTCAGTCATGGGGTCCTTGCCCTGGTGACCGTAATCCTGATCTCTCCCAAAAAGCTCACCTTTCCACACATAACTGAATCAAGTTTTAACCCATTACAACAGCTCAACACATGAATGGGGTCGGGGGGTCTATCCGAACTACAGCCAGACATGAGCAGCAGCAGGTGCTAAAGGTCATTGGGAATCTGAACAGGACCCCAAAAACCATGTGGTGAGCTCAAAGGCCACTGATTTTACCATTCTGCCTTCCGAATAGAGGCGTGAGCACTCCTTGATCCCAAAGAATCAGTCTTAAGTGTCTACCAGGTCCTCTGAAATCCCTTGGCTATCACACCTTCCAGTCCAAGGCCCTGAGAGCAGGTGACCCCGAGACCATCAGGGCTCCTGCTGGCTGCTCCTTGCTCTGCTGTCCAGAGGAAGGGCGATCCTGACCCCACGTGCTCCACCCATGGCCTTGTCCTTGGAAAACAACCCGCCCTCAGATGATAAGGGCTCCAGAGGCCAAGACTGCTCTCTCAGGAGGAGGGCTGGATGGACACTGATCACCTACCTCCTCAGCGGGAGCTTCAGGCAGCAGCCGAGTCAAGGCAACATGTTGTTCGTCCATCCCCATGAGCAGGGCCCCGGGCTCCGGTTTCCAGGCGGAACCAGTCTTCACTCTACCCTAGGCCTGCCTACTACAAACAATGGCAACATACGCTCAAGGCCTTTCCAGTCCCTGTCCAAGCTTTTGCCTGCGCTGTTTCAGAACTCCCCTACACTGCCTTACCTGGCTCATTCCTCTTCCTCTAAGACGTGGCTTTGCAGTCCCCTGGGATAGCCTCCCTTGATGTGCACAATGTACCCCCAACCCAGGTAACCCACATCACTTTCCACCCAATGGTAGTATTGCTCCATCTAGAGTCAAGTTCCTCATTCCCATTTAAGCACAATCGCAAATTATCTGGGTGGCTAATTAAAAATGCAACTCTCTAGGCTCTATCCCTTTCAGAGTCTGGGAGGGGCTTGGAAGTTTTCATTGTTGTTTTTTTCTATAGGGCACGTGTGTTTGCCAAAGAGAAAGAGAGAGAGAGAGAGAGAGAAAGTACCCTTGGTGGATGCCAATGTCACCATTCTCCTATTGGGATTTTGGGCATGCATGCACATGTGCCCAGTGTGAATTCAAACCACCAGGTCTGGGACTCAAACCATACAGTTGTCCATGTGAAATCCAAACTGCCTTAACCACTTGGCTACCTGCTATTTTAAGCTTTTACCTTGACCCTGCGGCAGGTGAGGCTAGACCACATCTTGAAAATCGACAGTGACTATGAGCAATCCAAGGACAGCAAGTGTGTCCTTTTCTCCTTCATACCCGAGTGGAAGCAAGAATCCCCACAGGGCAGATGCTTAGCCAAAACCAAAGCACAATCTGTGAGAGAGAATGGGGCACCAGAACAAGCCTGGAGACAGCCAAAATGCTGCTCTTCCATTGGTGGCTTTGGGAGACGTCCTCCTCCCTCCACATTCTAATATGTGCAGAAATAAAAATGCACCTGGTTCAGCCTTTCATTTTCTAGAGCACACATCACCCGAAGCCCTGTTGTGCATTTTCCTGCAAGAAATGCAGACAGGGGAAAGATTTTCGAGGACCCAGGCCTCAGTGTGCAGAAACAGGTGGAAGGACCCTGACAAGGGAGAAGGATGCAGACAGCACACGGTGGAAGGGCTGGGGGATCCATCAGCATCTACTGCAAAGGCAAACTCCTGCCAGCTGAGTCCACAGTCCTCAGACAATGCGGGGATTGTGCTGACACGCTACTGCTCGCCACACAACTCCGTTCCGCGCTCATGAACCTATTAGATGAAAACGCCTCAATTTAGATAACTGCAAATTGCTTTCTGAGCCTTAATTTCCTATTAGTTCATTAATCTCTCCATTCAGAACGCCAACAAGACAGCTGATGATAATTCCGGAGGAAGTGGGCATTAATTCGAAGCAGGAGGGAAGGGGGTTCAACATGAAAGAGAAGTTTTCTGGCTTCCTGGGTGGAGGGGTACCCCAAAGTTAATTCATAGTATCAGCTTTCATTAATTAAGCACTTATAATAGGCCAGGTCCTAGGATGGGCATTTATCAAGCAATTACCTTACTCGGTGTTCTAAAAATAAAATGGGGTTGCTACTGTCCCCATTTTGCAGAGTAAGAAACTGAGACTCAGCAGCAGCCACAGGACCAGACGAGCACAGGGCCAGGATTCAAACACAGGTGTGTGTGGCCTCCAGCCTGGGTTCCTAGTCACGTGTTACTTTTTTGACTCATCATACAAATATGTAGTGGGAAAAGGATAATGAATGAGACCAATGAACAGAGCGAGGCTCAGGTGAATGAGAGCAGAAGAATCTGAAAAACATTCAGCAAAGTCTGTCCATCTTTACAATAAAGATCGCACATTAAGGAGTGTCCGGAAGTTTGGTTTTCTTAAAGTTTATCCATGAAAGAGAGAGACAGAGAGAAAGACACAGCCATGACAGGGATTTCACACTGTAATCCACCCCCTCAAACAGCCCCAACCACAGGCCATGTACCCAGCACGCTCAGGAAGGACCCAGGATATAAAACCAGGACCTTTCCTACACAACTCCAGTTGCCTTACCACTGCACCCCAGTTGGCCCTGGTGTTTTTAAAACTACTACTTCTATTTGGTCATTGGAAAAGTCATGATGTATTTTTCTGGTTTTCGATGCAAAAACTTGTCATGACTTTTCCCACCACCCTATATACAGAGAGAGCAGTGCTTCTCAAAGGAGGGTCCCAGGACCAGCAGCATCAGGAGCAGCTGGAAACTTGTTAGAAATGCAAATTCTGAGAGTCCTACCCCAGAGTGGGGCCCTTGGGATTTGTGTTTTAACAAACTCTTTAGGGGATTCTGGTACAGGCTCAAGTTTGAGACCCATAATCTAGAAAAAGAAAAGCAGCAGAAAGGGAATTTGGAGATCACCCAGAGCAGTGTTTCTCCAACTTTAATATGCATGAGAATCACCAGGACCATCTTAAAATGTAAATTCTTATTCTACAGGTCTGGGTAGGGCCTGAGGTTGTGCATTTCTTTCTTATTTTAATTGTCAAGAGGGCACATGCCCTTACCAGAAAAAGACGGAGACAGGGAGAGGTAGAAAGCACCCCCCCCCCCCCCAATGGGACATGGCCATGCCACAATCCCTTCTCCATTTCTCCATCCTGTTGGGATTTGGGACACTCATGCTCACATATCCAGGATCTTTCTCAAGTTGCTGGGGTCAGAATTTGAAGAGAGAAATCAGCCCTGTGGGATCCAGCTCTCATAACCACAGGACTGTCCATAAAGGTGTACATTTCTAACCAGCTATCAGCTGAGACGGCTGCTGTAGTTCCAGGAACCATACATGGAATAGCTTGAGGCTAATCCAATCCCCATTACCAGGGAGCTTCTGGAAGTAACAGTCCCACGATTGCTCTGGGTTTTAAAACAAAACCAAACCTTCAGGGCAAATTCAAATCCATGCCTCAGGGATGCTTCAGGAGGACAAGAAATGACCTGGACCACACCGATTGCTATTTTTCCAAAATTCTTGTTCAGGTGTGAGACTTTCCCTGACCGTTTTTAATTAAAGTTGCAGCCCCCTACTCTGGCACTTCCTGTCTCCTTTCCCTGCCATGTTCTTCTTAGCACCTGGCATGATCCGATCATATGATCTGCTTTACCAATTTACCTCCTTTACTGTCCGCCCACCTCCCATCCCCGATCCAGCACATAAATCCCACCAGGGGAGGGAGGTTTTTTTTTTTTTTTTTTCACTGTTGTTTCCCTCCTGCCTCTGATAGTGCTTGGTCCATAGTAGGCACTCAATAAACATTAGCTGAATAAATGTACAAATGGTTCTGCCCATTTCTACAAGAAGCTGCCTTTCCATCCTGGGTAGCACCTACCTGAAATTTCACCTGTCACTGTCTTCTTCTTCTTCTTTTTTTTTTTTAAAGGTTTTACCTTAGGGTACATGCCCTCATCTGAGAGAGACAGAGACAGGGGCAGTGACAGCGAAAGGGAAAGTGAGAAATCACCTCCTGGGAGCATGGCCATGCCACAGTCTGTTCTCCTCCATTCTCCTGGGATCTTGGGCATGCATGCACATGTGCCTGGCATAATTTTCAAGCTACCTGGTCCAGGACTCAAACCATGGTTGGCTATGTGGAATTCCAGTGATGTCACTGCCATACCATCTGCTGGTCGCTGTCACTGCTCTTTACACATGCACTCCAACTTCACTGAAATTCAGTTCTTTCCGGGTGTGTCTCTTCTAAACCCCTTGACAATGATACAATGATGCCTGTCTGCTACTCCTCTCTGGCCCTCTTCCGACTCGTCCGTCAGCCCATAATTGTGTCCAAAATTTTGACGATCTTTGAAAACACATATAAGTGACCATCTAGCTTCACTAAAATTAATGCAGAAACCACAGGAATTTATTCACGGAGGAGGAAGTTTGAACTTCAACTGCGACAGCACTTACACGTGCTCGTAATGACGTGCCCGAGCTAGCTCTGGGTTCTGCTGTCGTCTGTACGAGACAAGGCTCATGAAGCATGCCGGAACTTCCTAGCAGCTGCAGCAGCTGCAGTCACCATTTTGGCAAGCTTTTCTGAGAGCTGCGCAAAGCGGTAAGATCAACAGTGTAATCCAACCACGGCTTGGTTTGAATTCTGCCTCCTACATGACCGAAGCCATTTTTGCACATGATGTAGTGGGAAGGGACGTTCTTTGATGAAACATTGTGGTGTGGGATGAGGACATTTCATTGATTCCTTTCAACAGCCCTGTGGTGGGCACTGGGATCACGCCCACTTTGCAGATGAGTGAACTGAGCTAGAAGATGACAAACTTCTTGTTCGAGCTCACATAGGGAGCTCAGTAATAAAACTGGGACCCAAACTCAGTTCTAGCTGCTTCCAAAGCCTGCAGTCCTTGCAGCCAGTCTTTTCCCCCAGCCCCCCACCCCTGCTTCAGCCTCCTCTCTTGCCCCTGGGCAGGGCCTTTGTTCATTAAATCCTATAACAGAAAACCCAAGGGAAGGCCTCCTGACTTCCACCTCTAGTGCTGAAAATAAGAACAGCTTGGGAAGTATTCAGCCTCAGTGACTCCTGGCTGCGTCCTGGTCACCTAATGACCTGACTTCAGGTGGTATGGTATTAAGGTGCTGAACTCACACATACTGACAACAGTCTGAGCCCTGGGCCCGGTGGCTTCAAAATCACTCAGGGTGAGTGTGTGCGCAAGCCCAAAATCCTGAGAGGAGAATGGAGGAGACGGGATTGCAGCATGGCCATCCCTCCCCCGGGGAGTGGTTCTCATTTTCCCTCTCACTGTCTTTCATTCTCTCTCTCTCTCTCTCTCTCTCTCTCTCTCTCTCTCTCTCTCTCTCTCTCTCTCAGCAAGTGCATGTGTTCTATGGCAAAAGCCTTTAAAAAAAATGACCTGACTTCAAAGCTTTCTCTTGGCAAATAGGAGAATGTGAAGTAGCTATTTCTCCCATGCAACGAGGTGTCTAGATACAGGTGAGCAGGTCTCCAGAGCAGCTGGTGGGCTGGGAGATCAGCTTGCAAGCTAGACCCAAGGGCCTGGCCATGTGCCTCTTGGAGTCACTAAGACCAAGGGCCACCAGAGAGCTGGGTTCACAAAGACCAAGGTGAGGACGGTGGCCTTGAAATTCTAGTGCTCAGTGATTTCTGTCCCCTTACACCACGGAGCTTAAGGCTCCTTAGGGGCTGAAATTAATGAATCCCTTCCACAATTCAAGGAAAGAGGGAACTCAGCCATAACATCATTACTCAGGTAAGAGCGTTACCTGAGTCATTACCGTGGTTAGCCATGTGAGATCCAGGCTGGGATGGGGTGTGCAGAGATGAGGACTCGCCCCTGGTGCTGTCTCACCTCTTACCCACCTAAACGAAAGTTTTCCGCCTGGGTTTGGTAAGGAAGGGCAGGGTTAGAGATGAAAGAGGGATTTCTAGAATTTATTTTATTAAAAAAATTTTAAATTAAATTAGTTTTATTTCATTCAAATTTTAAAAAGTTTATGCCAGAGGGCATGCACATAGAGAGAAAGGGGGATAGAGAGAAAGCACTCCTTAATGGTCACATCACATTCCAGTTTCCCTCCATTTCTCCACCCATCAGGATCCCAGGCATGTACACACATGCCTGGCATGTTTTCTAACCCACCAGGACTGAGATTCAAACCATTGTCAGTTATGTGGGATCTGCTCCCTCTGCACAGAGTTTAACCACTAAACTGTGAGACCAGCCCTAGAATCTTTTAAATTAAGTGACTCCTATAAGGCAAACAGATGCACGTTCATTTGCAACTATTCTATGCTGAATGCTGTCCATTATTTTATAGTAATTGGACCTGACAAGGTATTCAGTACATGTTTACAGAAGGAGAAAGAAAGACCAGACAGAAAGGCGTCAGTGCCTTCTTATGATCGACTGGATTCTGCACCAGGCACTGTGCTCTGTACTCAGTGAGCTTGTTCGTAGAATGTTCACCACCACCTGAGGGAATACGAGGGGCGGATATGTAAGGTGACTTGCCCAAGGTCACACAGCCACTGAGTGGCGGCACCAGGATTTGAACCCTGCTTACTCTGACTCCAGAGCTCCTGTCTGGTGTCACTATTTTCTCCTGCCTCTTTCCTCTTTGCCAGCCTTGATCTGGAATGGGCCTGAGGAAGAGGAGGGAAGCGTGGGGTTTAGGTGGTCCAGCTTTTTCACCAGAACTCGAGACCAACGTGCTGACACAAAAGTGAACAGGAGTCAGGAGGTCCAGGGTTCAATTCCTGACACTACTTCCTAGCTCTGACTTTTCCTTGCTGAGACTCAGCTTTCACATCTGTAAAATGGGGAGAATTTTAACACTCTTTCAGAGAAGTACCATGAGGACAAAGAATAAAGGAGAAAAGGACTTTGCAGACTCTAACTCAGGAATCAGCAAATGATAGCTGGGAGCCAAAGCCAGCCTGCAGTGTGTATAAATAAAGCTTTATTGAAATAAAAATCTGTCATGCCAGTTTGTTTCTGTATTGTCTGGCTGCTTTGGAGCTACAGGGCAGGGCTGAGTAGAGTTGTAACAGAGACCCCCTGGCCCACAAAGCCTAATATATTTATTCTTGGGAGAAAAAAGTTTGCCAAGTGCTGACCTTAGATGTCATGAATATATGAGGGGCCACTGTACTTCAGCAGACAGGGTTATATATTTCCAGAACCTTTCATCGGCTCTGGCTCTTACTCAGAATTGCTCTCCCTGACCCTACCCAAATGTAGGGATCCGTTTCTGAAAAACAAAGCCAGCAGCTCTCCCAAGAGTCAAGAAACAAAATGCTCAAAGATTTTTCAGAGCCCATTGGGGCTCCAGCTGACATCGGGTGTTGTGAAAAATTAAGATGAACCACTTACTTGCAGTTTTTACACTTGAGGCCAAAAAGCATCCCCTTCCCACAGACTGTGCATGTCTGAGACATCCAGTACTTGGTGGAAAACCTGTGGAAAAGAGACAAAAGGTTCGACGGTAAGCTGATGGCGGGCGAGTGATCTGACTCTAGGAGGATGGACCACTCGGAGGATAAGCATGTGGGCCCTGAATTCCAGCCCGGCTTCTTCTGAGATATGTGACTTAACCAAATTGCTTGAACTTCCAGAACCTGTCTCCTCATGTGTAAAGTGGGGATAAATAATTTATTCATATCGCAGGTTGTTGGGAGGATTAAGCAAGGTCACGAGTGTCAAGGGCTTTGCACAGCTCCTGGCACGTAGTAAGTGCTCAATGAAATGAATCGGGACTATATTATTCCCTTGAATACTCAGACCGGTCATCTGTTCATTCAACAAATACTGCCTGGCGGCCTACTATGTGCCAAGGGACAGAGCAACAGATGGGGCTGGAACTGTTCTCAGCATCACAAAGCGAGGGGGGCCTCCCAAAAGTTTGCCAAGTGCTGACCTTAGATGTCATGAATATATGAGGGGCCACTGTACTTCAGCAGACAGGGTTATATATTTCCAGAACCTTTCATCGGCTCTGGCTCTTACTCAGAATTGCTCTCCCTGACCCTACCCAAATGTAGGGATCTGTTTCTGAAAAACAAAGCCAGCTAGTCTCATCACATGGGAGGTTTTATTTTATTTTATTTTTAAAAAAATTTTTTAAGGGAGTTGAGGCTCACCTCCCATAAGAGCTGAGACTCCAAATTTAAGAAGTAGAGAAGGTTCCCTGAAAGTGACACCAGCAGCTCCCCTCCCTCCCCTTCTACCACAACCTCTGTGAAAGTAATGTGGAGATCTCCCATACACAGCTACAAACTGGATGGGCAGGGGTGCATTAACTTACTCCCTGGGCACCCCCACACCATACTGCCGGGTGCTTTCTTCCCCAAGAGATACGAGACAGCAACAAGGCTAGGCCGCAGCAAAGTATTGAAGGTTGCTGGGTCACAGTCAATTTTAATTTTCAATTTATGTCACCGTCAGCAGGAGTTGTATCTAATCTCCACTGCCTCAGAGTGTCAAGAAGGAAATGGGAAATGATTATATAACTTGGAGTCTGAGAATTTGGAGGGAAAGGTTGCATCTCTCTGCTGTACCATCTTGCCTGATCTGGGTCAGCCAGTCTCCAAGCAGACTGAGCTGGAGCCCAAAGCCTCCATAGCTAAGCAAATAGCAGTATTCTAAGCAGAGACGTTTGTTGCCAAGAGAGTGCTCCCTCTCCTTTTGGACTTCGGGGTTAGTTAAGCTGTTTTCTGGCCCTTCTGCAAAGCTGGCGAGGTTAGTAGGGTCTGTCTTGCAGGATTTGCCAGCCTTGGGGGATGGTAAATGGGCTTGTGTTTCACTCCACAGGGCAGGAGGGGAGGACAGGCAGCACAAGTAGTGGCGGGCAGTTTTCTCCTTTCTAGCCTCCTCTTGACTCTGGGATCAGTTCTTCATCTTCCTCACCTCTGGCTGAGGTGACTCTGATGACAGTGAATTTCATTTCTTCTCCAAGGCTGGGGGGAGCCCAAGTCTCTCCTTCCTGGCATCAAGCCCAGAAAGAAACACAGAAAGACTGAAGAGTAATGGGTCATCCCAAATCCCAGCTACCTGAGGAAGAGGTTCCTGATGTCCAGGATTAGCAGGTTGTTTCTCACCTCTGGGCACCAGCATCTGAATTTGAGGTGCCACCAGATTCTGATATTAGGGTGAGAAAGCCTGGGGATGTGGCTGAGTAGGGGGGGTGAGTGAGGGGCTGAGGATGGAGCTGAGCCAGGGGTGTGGCCAAAACAGGGGTGAAGTACCAGGGGCATGGCCATGAATGAGCCAATTGGGGATGCAGATGAGCGAGGGGTGGGTAAGGCAGATCCAGGGGGTGTGGTTTATCAAGGGGCGTGGCCAATGTTGGGGCGGGGTGGGGGTGGGGCTGCGGCACTGAGCCGGGGGTAACCAGAGGAATAAAACAAAAAAAGGCCTTCGTATTTGATGCCCTTTTCTCTGCAGCTCATCTCCTGACCACTGACATGTCTATCACATATTTTTCACTGCCTCTTCCGGTGTTTTCTCATCTGTCTTAACAACTATCCTGTCAACATACTTCTTTCAAAAACCGTTGATGAGATGCCACTCGCTGAGAAGACTCGCTCCTGCCTTGCCCCCAGCTATGGTGATGTGTTTTCCCTGGTCTTATCCCCCTCCCTTACCACCCAGACCCCTCCGTACTGTCATGGTCTGTTAACCGTCTGACCCGCCTATGGATCGTGAGCGCCCCAAGGGCAGTGGTCTTACGACTTATGGCCACAACTGTGGCACAGAGATTATAAATACTAGTGGGAAGAGTCCATGAATGAGCGAACAAGGCTCTTGCCGGTTCACGGGGTCTTGCACGCAGAAAACTCTCAGCATCGGTGTCAAAGAACACAAAGCGCTGAGCTTCATTAGCTTTTAGACCCACCGCTGGATATCACAGGGCCTCGGTTTCTCTATCTGTTAAATGGGCATGACTACCCTTGCCCATTACCCTGCTGTGTCTGTGAGGAGATGGTGAAGACATGCAGACGAAATGTAGCAAATTGAATGTGGAAACTTAAAGGACGTGTAAGGGATGATTAGGAAAAACAAACCTTCCTCCCACAAAGGGCAGGTGTATCCCAGCAGGGCTGGGGCTCTGGACTGACCTAAATTTCAACAGAGAATGAGCACTTGTGTTTAGCTGGTTATCTTGTCTCCCCTGGGTGGAGAAACCCCAAATTAGGATGGAATGCATTTATCTTCACAATGACCCTCTTTACTGAGGGTGTGCCAGACCTGGGGCAAACCTGGCAGAGAAGAAAGGGGCATGGAGGATGATGATACGGGAGCTGGGGCAGAGCACTCTACCCAGCCTTTCCCCACCCCCGGGACAGAGGTAGCTGCCATTTCTCATAGGGCAGGGGGTGGGCTCCTGGGCATGCAGGAATCCGGCCTACCTGTGCTTGATGGAGTTGCCGAGGTCTCTGCGAGGGATCTGCGGGGACCAGCGCGGCACTGACAGCGTGTCTACAGAGAGAGAAGAGAGGAGGAGAGCCTGTTATAAGGAGAGTTGGAGGCTGGGAAAGACTCTGGCCAAGCCCTGGACAAAAAAAAAAAAAAAAAAAAAAAAAGAGGTTTGCTGGCCTCAGAAAAAACACCAACCATCATCACTTGCTAAACCAAAACCAAAAAGAACTGGTTTGGCTGGTTATCTTAATTCACTCAAGGTCCCCTTAGAAGAAGCCAGCTATGGATGGAATAAATCAGCGTCACCTCCATTGTGGAGTGCCTAGTGTGTGCCAGGCGTGTGCTACGTTAGCTGCTACAGCCTCAAAACAACCCCAAGAGTAGGGTCAGGAACAGATGAGGAAACTGCGGCTTGGAGAGGGGAATTCACTTCCTCATCTACTTGGCAGGCTGCACAGTAGCTGAGAATCCAGGTGTGAGGGACGTCAGAACATGTGCCCTTGTACGCAAAGCTGTAACGCACCCAATTCCAAATAGTGGTCATGCAAATACCGCTTTCCTGACTTTTTCCATGCCTCTGTACAACCCATAAGATGACTTGTATAATATTTTAAGCTGAGACCAGTTTTGGTTTAAAAACATTTATTCTAAGAGCAAATTCTATATGAAAAATTGTATCATTTTCTTGTTGTATATTGTTGATAACTGTTTTAAAAATATCTGACCACACACCATGCTAGAATGTCACGCTAGAATAAGCTGATGGATGAATGAAGTGGATGGATGGATGGATGGATAGGTGGAAAATGCATGAGTAGGAAGAAGAATGATGGACGGATGGATGGATGGATGGATGGACAAATGGATGAGTGGATAAAGGGATGAGTGGGTAAAAGGATGAGAGGATAAATGGCTGAATAGGTATGTGGGTAGATGGGCAACTGGTGGGCAGATAGATCTATGACTGAATACATGGATGGATGAATGGATGGATAGATAACTGAATGGAAAGAAGGAAGAAGCAATAAATCAAGTAGACTTCTGCCTAGATGCCTGTCCCCATCTGATCTTTTCTGTCTCGCCTAGGCAAGGTCCTAACTTCACTGTCACTCCATCACCGAGTTCCAGGCCTTCTCCTGCAGACCCTGAGCATCCCTTCTTCACCCTGAAGCACCACCCTCCTCTTAGACCTGTTAGGCCGTGGAGAAGTGTGAAACAGCGGCAGAAATGGACTAGTGCTGCCCATGAACTCCCCACCTGACAGGGAGAGAATGAGAGAGCGGCTGGCCCCCACGCCAGCTCTCATTTCTCAGGCCAGATGGACGAGCCAGCTCCCTTTTTTCAGAGCTGCAGATGCACGCCTCATTTTTCACAGCAATTGTTATGGAGTGGTGCGCTCAACGGGGAGCCGGGCATGGCAGACCCTATCAGGGAGCATTTAACCCCCAGCCCACTCTCTCCTCTTTTCTGTCTAATGACACTGTCGGCAACCATCTGAAAGCGGTTTCCAGAAACCCTAATTCTGCCCTTGTAAAGCTGGGACCCTTTCTGAGAGAGCTAATGATTTCCCAAGCCTCAGAGGGCAGAGAAAACTCGAGAGAGAAACAGCGTGATGTATCAATCAGGATCACAGTCTGTGGGATTTCCTCTAGTTTAACTAAAAACTAAATGCCATCAAACTCAAGCCCATTTTACTACTTGTTTCAGTTTCTGAGGGAAACAAAAAAGACATTAAAAAAACAGTTAAAAAGTTAAAAAAAAAAAAAAAGAGCATTCTTTCCATCCCTATCCCCTTAGGGGACTAAAGTCAGATGTGCGAGGAAGAATCGCACCTGTGAACTCCTAAAGATTCTCTCTCCAGTGCCAGGGGAGGGCACAGATAGGAGGGCTGGACGGAGAGGAAGAGTTGGTTTCCTCGTGGGGAAACTACAACACTAGGAGTGCCCAATGGGCTTCATCTCATGGGCCATCCACTGTGGTGGACTCGAGGGTTGTGTTGAGAGGGATTCTGAGGCTCGACAGGAGAGAGCCCCGAAACCGATGACAAACGATCAGGGTGCCATAAATAGAGTAAGGGAGTGCCCGTTAGTCTTGTCATCTGTGCAGGAAGAGGACCCACACCTTCATTCTCCATCACACCTCACGCATGGTGCCTAGGGCAAAGCTGAGTACTCCACACATGTTTGCTGAATCAAAGGTTATTATAACGGAATCACTGAGCTCATCGGCCACCCCACACAAGCTGGGTATCATGCTGTGCATTTATACCTGGAGGCTACGCCCCTGGGCAATCAGGGCTAATCCCACTGAGCTCAGAGAGGTGCAGTGACTCATTACAGGTCACACAGGCAGGCACCAGCAGAATGTCGAGAAGTAACTCTGCAATTGTCTGAAAGTCCCCTAGGAGCGTCCACACCAGTATTCTCACCCAGAGGAGCTTCTGCTCCCTAGAGGGTATTTGGCAATTTCTGGGAACATTTTTGGTTGTCACTCTCTGTGTGTGAGAGGGAGGCAGGGAGAGGTGGGTGGGTGCTCGCATGCCACTGGCACCTGGTACGGAACTGTTCACCAACATTCTCTGATACGTAGGACAGACCCCCACAACAAAATTAACTGGCCCAAAATGTCAATTAGCACCAAGGTCGCGAATTCCCGATCTAGCTGTCTCCACTTCTCCGGCCAACTACTCCTCCATCCCCACCCCACCCCACTCTCCCAGTGTCCTTCTGAAACTCGAGGCAGCGCAGAACAAATCCTCTTTTATTATAAGCACATCTCCCTATTAGATTCACATCCGAGTTATTCTGTTATTCTCAATTACAGCACCTTTTCCAAAAAAGTAGATGTAATTAAGTTTAGTAGTTTGGTTTCATTTCCCAATATCTGGTGGAAGGGATGAGTTCTGTCAATTACATTAAGCGGATGCAGCATCATTAGTCTCAAGCAATAATAACCTCCACACGGCTTCCGATGTGGGCGAGAAGATTTGAACTTTGAGATCCTCTCTTTACTTTTTTTTTTTTTTTTTTCATTTGGATTTCATTACACTTGCCAGTGCAAGCCTTAAAGCAAAAGGAAACTGTTGAAAGGGAAGGGGTGGGGGGGAAATCTATGAAAATACAGGCCTTATCATAACAGAGAAGGCAAACAACATTTACCAGCAATTAAACCGATACAGAAACTTCTGTTTAACAATCAAAGCACCTATTAAGATGTCTCCATAGCTGAACAAAAGCTTCTTTTCTGTTCTAATTTTCTGATAACAAGTCATGCAGACACAGAGGCAGAATTTTGCACATCCCTGGTGCCTTCATTCTCTGGAGTATAATAATAGACATTGCTTTTTGGAGATTTTTCATTTCTAGTGCCCGGAAAGGGAAAGAGTTGGAAGGAAGGAGGTTTCTTCTCCGTTTTTGTAAGTCCAGCTGTTGATACCCTCTCAGAAATGCTTCTTCACAGAAGCAGGAAGATAACCCAGGAGCCCTGGCCTTTGCAATCACATTGGTAGTCAGAGACAAACAAAAGGCCCAGTAGAGGAAATTAACATTCATAAAAAGTTTGGGCCAGCCTATGGTACAGTAGTTAAGGCAGCTGGAAACCATATGGCCAAATGCAAGGTTCAAATCCTGGAGCTGGCAGCTTGAAAAACATGCTGGACGTGTGTGTGTGTGTGTACATGCCCAAAATCCCAAAGGAGGGAGAAATGGAGGAGAAGGGATTGCAATGTAGCTGTCCCTCAATGAAGGGTGATTTTTCACTTCCCTTTTTTCTCACTCTCTCACTCGCTCTGTCTCTCTCCAGCAAGCACACAGGCCTTCTAACAAATTCAAAACAAAACGAAACAAAACAAATAAAGCAAGCATCCATACTATACAGAGCTATGCAATGAAAACTCAGGCTCTGACCTGCTGAGTTTGAAATCAGGCTTCTAGATGAGACAGGCATGGGAAAAAACACATCAGGGTGCTGGTCAGAATGGGTGATGACAAAGCAAAGAAACAGGGGGAAGAAGAAAAGAGAAGGACAAATAAAAAGAACAAAATAAGGGCCAGCTCTATAGCATCATGGTTAAGTGCAAAGAAAATGGGAACCCACGTGGCAGACCCTGGTTCAAATCTCAGCCTGGCAGCAACGTGCTGAACACACATACATACATGCTCAGGATCCTGATAGGATGAAGAATGGAGAAAAAAGGGACCAGCAGTTAGCATAATGGCTATGTCACTGAACTCCCATGTAGCCAACCACGGTTCGAGTCTCGGACCCAGTGGCTTAAACTCACGCCGGGCACGTGTGCATACGTGCCCAAGATCCCGAGAGGAGAATGGAGGAGAAGGGAAGAGGCGTGGCCATTCCCCCTGGGGGGTGATTTCTCGCTTTCTGTCTCTCTGTCTCTCTCTGTCTTTCTGGCAAGTGCATGCGCCCTATAGCCAAAACTTCTCAAAAAAAAAAAAAAAAATAATAATGGAGAAAAAAAGGATTCCTGCATGACCACGCCCCATTGGGGTGTCTCTCTCTCTCTCTCTCTGATGTGTGCACATACCCTCTGGCATAAAAAGGAAGAAAATAAGTAAAATAATAATAGAACTGCTTTCTATTGTTTCCATATGCCACACACTATCGCCCACCAAGCCTTTTACATCTATTATCTCATTTAACACAAACACTACAGTTTATGTACCTATATAGTGTGTCAGTTGTTACTATCAGCCCTCATTTCATCAACAGGAAATTGAGAGGTGATACTGTCTAAGGTCAAACAGGAAATAAATGCCAGAATTGTGATTTTTTTCCCCCCAGAAGTTTTTGCCTTAGGGTGTGTGTGCTTGCCAGTGAGAGAGAAAAGAAGAGAGACAGAGACAGAGGGAAAGTGAGAAATCACCCCTCGGGGTGAGGAGGAAATAGCTACACTGCAATCCCTTCTCCATTCTCCTGGGATCTTGGGCACCCACGCAAATGTGCCCAGTGTATTTTCAGGACAACCCAGGGATCTGGATCTATGGCTGGCCATGTGGCTTCCAGCACTGCAGTTTAGTTTGCTACCAACTGTACCATATGGCTGGCTGGGGTTTGTTTTAAAGAGATTGGGGGACCAGGAGTTAGCATAATGGCTATGTCGCTGGACTCCCACGTAGTCGACCTCAGTTCGTGTCCCAGACCCGGTGGCTTCAACTCACACCAGGTGCATGTGCGTGAGTGCCCAAGATCCTGAGAGGAGAATGGAGGAGAAGGGATTGCGGCATGGCCATCTCCTCTTGGGGGGTGATTTCTTGCTTTCTGTCTCTCTGTCTGGTGAGCGCACGTGCCCTATAGCAAAAACCTCTTAAAAAAAAATAAATAAGAAGAAGAAGAGAGAGATTGGATCCCTCTGTGTATAGTCCCAGACCCAGTAACTTAAACTCACGCTGGGCGTGTGTGCGTGAGTGCCCAAGATCCCGAGAGGAGAACGGGAGAGAAGTGATTGTGTCGTGGCCATCCCCCCGGGGGGGTGATTTCTTGCTTTCTGTCTCTTTGTCTCTCTCTTCCTCACGAGCACGCGTGCCCTATAGCAAAAACCTCTCCAAAAAAAAAAAAAGGCAGGATGTTATGCAGGACCTCACAAATTTAAGAGCTCCCTCTGGTGGCCACGGAGAGAATAGCCTGTGAGGCTGTGACTATAAAACAGACAGGGATCACTAACTCCCCAGCCCCTCGTCCTCCCAACCTCCCACCCCAACCCTGGTCCATTGTGTCAGTCCCAGACCCTTAAAAGGCAATTCCATCTCCCAACCCTGGCCTTTCCTACCTGAGCTGTCATGATTTTATCCACAACCCACAATAAGATATCCACAAGCTATCACTCTTCATGTCCCTGGAAAAGCAAAGTAGGTGCTAGTTGGTGCCACAGCCTGTGTTACTTCCAAGAAATCCACAGGATATTTTTGCCTTCAGTTGTAAAGGAGAGTGTGGTGAATTGCCCCAAGCCCACCAGTTGTAGCACTGGAGTATTTATGGCACAGGCTGATCTCAAGAAATGAAATTATCATGCTATGTGCATTTCTAAATACAATCAGGGAAGAATAAAGAGGTAACTGTGGGAAGAAGGCAAAGCCTATTCTTAAAAATAATTTAGTGCAATTTTCCTACTACAGGGACAAACAATGCGGGGCTGAGAGCTTTTGGAAGGTGGGCCTGGGTGACATCTGTCATTAAATCCCTAGGTCAGGGTCTGTTAAAAGGATAAACGTGTGTTCAATGAATGGATAAATGGAATGGGTGGATGGATGGACAAACAAAAGAATAGATTAATAATCAAGTCCTGGCCCAAACTGTGGTTTTACTAATTAGCTAGAAACTTACATGGCCTTGGAAGATGTCAGAGATGCTGTTTATAAGACTTGGAACAAATCAGAACTGATTTAGCCTCAAAATAATCTTGTGTTTTAGGGAAGGACTTAAACATTATCTCCATTTCACGGATAGCAAATTGAGTCAGTTCTGGAAAGTGTCTTGCTGTGTGCTTGGATGAGGGGCAGTCCCTTGAGTTTTCAGTGTTATAATGCAAAATAAAACATGGGGAAATAAGAGTACCTGCCTCAGAGGGCTGTCTGAGGACTAAGTGGGGTGATGTACAGGATATTCAATCCACTGTCTGGAACAGGGCAATGCTCAGTCCTATTCATTATACATAACCCAAATGGAGATATGCCCCTTGCAGCTGTGCCTTCATTTAATCCAAACATCCCTGTGAGACAGTATCTCATTTACAGATAAGAAAAACTGAGGGAAACTAAATTGTTCAGTCATATGGCTGATACTGGGTGGACTCTAGAGCTGAACTCAGTTTCCTACGAAAGTAAAGTCTGGCAATCCACCCTTATTCCATGGCCACTGCTGAGACAAACATAGAAATTATTTTAAAAGTCATGCTATACTAGAATTGAAAAGGACCCCAAGAAAGTGTTTACTGCAACCTGAGTCTCTACACTTCCTGAGACAGATGAGGAGCTAACCATTCTTAAAGACTGCTAAGCGTATAATATTATTAATAATAACAGCTAAAATTTATTGAGTATCTAATGCAGGGCAGGACCTGGTTTATGTGATTTAAATGTATTATTTAATTTAATCTCCATAACTCTATTTTAGGAAGAAAAGCTGGGGTTTGAGCTAGAGTAGTCAAACCCAAGAGCTAACCTTCAGAAATATCACAAATAAAATGGAAGTTCCAAACTGCTCTTAAGTTTTCAGCCCAGGGACATGAGAAACTAAATGAGCACACAGAAGTGGTACTGCATTCAAATCAACTAGCAAGTTCTTTGGGTCCAAGGATTCCTGAAACTATTAAAACTTAGACCATTAAGCTTTTCTTTGGGGGCCATAGGTCAGTCACCAGTTAAAATCCCATTGATTTATCCAAGTGCCAACCAGTCCTTGAATAAAGCTGCTCATGGTATTACTCACATTGCATAGAAAAACTCTATTTGCTTTAATATCCAATTCAAATAGATCAGATATAAAAAAGTATTTTAATTATGTGCTGTTTCTAAAGGTTACAGCTCCATGATATTTCAGGGCCAAACCAAGTTTCTTGTGAACTTGGATGTAATTTTTTCCCTAAGACAACTACAACCCATTTCCCAAGGCCCAAATGACACCATCTGGGGCCTTTAATAGCTATGGAGGCATCTAGGGAACCACTTAGTACTGGAAAGTACATGTTTGTGGATGGGCTAGGGCATCATGTCATAGGGAAAGAAATAAGGCATCAGGGACTGACAGTGCTTAGAGATGCTTAGGGTGGACAAGGATACTTCTGCTCACTCTCAATGGAAAAGACCATATTCAGGGATTTCAGAGGAGACTCTTGGGGTTGCCTGTGGTATTGAGGCAAAACAAAAGGCAGTGGCAAGGCTACCTATCTAGAAATGGCAGCATTGCAGGAATGGAAGTATCAGGGTCAAATCAATCTGTGTATGTGTGTGTTGGGAGTCAGAGAGCAGGTAAGTTAAGCTACAGACAAGACCTTGAGTATGGATCTCTTTTGGAGACAGCGAAGTATATTTTATTTATGAATGGGTAAAGCCTCCAGGACTTCAATTTGTCCAATGAAGTGTGAGAGAGAGAAAAAATAGAACTCTGAAGTGAACAGACATGTGACAGACACCAGCTCTGCCACTTAGTAGCAATGGGACCTGGGCCACTTTTACTTCTCTGAGTCTCAGTTTTAGCTCTTGTAAAAAGGTCACAATATCTCCCTTACAATATTATTACGAAGATAAAGTCAGATAATATAATTAGGACAGCATTCAGCCAAGTGCCTGATGTATTGCTATTATTGCTTTTGTCATTGTCATCATCATTCTGTGTATAGAATTAACACACCAGTTTGACCATGACAAAGCTCTCCATGAACTATGATTTAAAGTAGGATTGGCAAACTTGACCCATAGACCAAAACTAGCCCATCATCTAGTTTTGTAAATAAGGCCTAACGGACACAGAGCCAGATGTACTCACTAACATATTTTTTTCCCTAAGAAAACTACAACCCATTTCCCAAAGTCCAAATGACATCATTTGGGGCCTTTAATAGCTATGGAGGCATCTAGGAAACCACTTGATACTGGCAAGCACATGTTTGTGAGTGGGCTACGGTGTCATGTCACAGGGAAAGAAAATAAGGCAGTGGGGACTGACAGTGATTAGAGATCCTTATAGCTGCCTATAACTGCTTTTGTGCTACAACAGCAGACCTTACAAGTTATGGCAGAGTCAAAATTAATTAATATCTTGATTTATTTTATTTATTTTTTTTTTATTTTTATTTTTTGCTATAGGATATGTGTGCTCACCAGAGAGACAGAGAGAGAAAGAAATTACTCCCCTGGGGGAAAGGCAATGCCACAATCCTTTCTCCTCCATTCTCCTTCTGGGATTTTGGGCACACCCACAACCACATGCAGTGTGAGTTTCAAGCCTTTGGGTTCAGGACTCAAAGCATGGTTCACCATGTGGGAGATCAGCACTGTAACCACTATGCCACCTGCTGGCCCCAATACCTGGATAACCCTTATTTAAAACTGTGAAACTCATTTCCTTGCCTGATTAGCAAAATTTTTCCCCTGAAGCCAGAAGGCCTGGCTATAAGTCTCACTTCTTGACACTTACACGGTAGGAATCCTTAGACAAGGAAGCCAGCAGTCTCCACTTGGTGTCACCCTTCTGCTCACTTAATCCTGTGGGGTGTCTTATTTCAATCCCCATTTTACAGAAGAGAGGAACAAGGCACAAGAAGACTCATAAGAAGCCCAGCCAAGGTGCTAACCCAAGCCTGTGTTCTTCTTACCTCTCATTGTCTCCTGGTAGAATAATCCATGAGGAAGCATTGTCTCTGATTACATGCATCTGCTGAAATCCATGTCAACTCATGAGGCCAGAAGAAGAAGAAAATTAACTCTCCTCTCACTGCTTCTGTCTGGGCTAATTAATGTTATTTTCTAGTCATCACATCTAATTATGAAAGCAGAGAAATGACCTTAAGGACATGTAAGTTACAACTGGAGGGAGTAGTGGTGGTGGTAGTGAGGGGTGAGAGGAATGGAGAAAATGCACTATGGAGAGTGTCTCCAGGTAGAAGCCTGTTTTGGTAAGATAGGTGAGCAGTGAGGACACTGAACAGAACAGGTGGAGGGCCAACATGTAGAGTAAGAGGCAGGAAATGCAGAGGATGTGAGGGGAAGACATCACAGAGAAGTTACAATCACAGTTCTGCACAAGGCTTGAAGCCATATATCCAACTACACGTTCAGATCCCTGGTTTGCCTAAAAACATACTGAGCATGTGTGCCGGCATCCAGAGTCCTGAAGAGCTGAGGAATCACTGTATCACAAGATCCTGTCAAGAGTGCTTTTCTCTCTTTCTTGCTCTCTTTTTATTTTTAACTTTATTTATTTATTTATTTATTTATTTATTTATTTATTTATTTAAATTTGACCAGAGAGGGAGAGAGAGAGAGAGAGAGAGAGAGAGCCACCAGCCACCAGGTCTGGGACTCAAACTGCGGTCAGCCGTGAGGGAGTCCAGCGTCCTTAACCACCACACCACTTGCGCCCCCCCCCCCACTGCCTCTCTCTTCTTGCACATGTTCTCTATCAAATAAAATTATGTTAAAAATAAAAATAAAAAACTGTAAAATGAAATCAGAATCCAGTGGGAAAACTTGAATGTATTTATTCTAATCTCCACCTTCAGAATCACTCTCCCCTTTCTAGAAGACCAACACCACCTCATGTCTGAGACTTGGCAGGTAACTGCCGAGCAGGGATCTCCTTATTTCACCATAAATCAGGCATGAGGACAAGGATCACATCACTCCCTCTCCCAATGAGAAATGCAAATCCTGAAGTCATCACCTGTGATTTATTTCAGCTCCTTCAGATGGCCTCAATTAAATTTCACTGCTAGTAAAGAAAAGGAGGATGGCTGAGGCATTTAATTACATTTTATAATATGCTCACTGCTGAATTTATTAAAGTGTATCAGGGATTTTTAACCTCATAACCAAACAATGGGAGACCCGGGTGTCACTAGAGTAATTATCTTCCTTGTGGGGATGACAGATGGAGAATCCAACATGTTAATGGTAGAGGGGTATGTGTGTAGGGAGTATGGGGGTTTGGTGGCTGACAGGGGGGCATGGCAAGGAAAGTGAGGCAATGGGCCATTCATTCTATGAGATGTCACCCCAAGGACTGCAGAAGGGAGTGCACTAATTACCAATCCTCCCTTGAATCTAAAGATGAGATGTATTGGGAAACCTACCTTTTTTTCCTCTCCTTAAATCTCTGTCCCAAACCTTCCCCCAAGAATTTCCCTTTAATAATTATATCGCTATGGTCTAGAAAGAGGATGGGAACATCTTGAAATGTCAAAAATCCTTCTATTAAATAAGATAATAAAGTACAAAAAAGGAAATAAAACATTAACATTTAGATATCTAGAAATAATTGTTAAGATGATTGATCTACCTGAGTTTGTTCGGGAAGCACTTATGAAAAAACTGTCAATAAGGAAATGACACGCAGAGCATGGAATGGGGGGACGTAACTTATACACAACCCTGAGGGCAGGCCTGACACTTTTCACAAGTGGTCAATGACATTACGGTAGGGGTCTCTCTGTTCCAGAGGACTGCTCTGAACTTGAAATATCAAGGCTGGCTCCACAGCGCAGTAATGCTCTGCTCAAGAAAAGCTGGCTCTCGGGAACCAGCAGTTAGCGTAATGGCTATGTCTCTGGACTCCCACGTAGTCAACCGCGGTTCGCGTCTCGGACCCGGTGGCTTACAACTCACGCCGGGCGCGTGTGCGTGCGTGCCCAAGATCCCGAGAGGAGAATGAAGGAGAAGGGATTGCCACGTGACCATCCCCCCCGGGGGGTGATTTCTCGCTTTCTGTCTCTATGTCTCTCTCTGTCTGTCTGGCGAGCGCACGCGCCCTATAGCAAAAAAAAAAACAAAACAAAACAAAAAAAACCTCTCCAAGAAAAGCTGGCTCTCATGGAACCGGCTCTCATGGGACCAGCAGATGGCGTGACGGTTACATCACTGGATTCTCACGTAGTAGAATCCCGGACCTGGTGGCTTGAATCTCACACCAGGAGAGTGTGTGGGCATGCTCAAAATCCCGAGACAAGAATGGAAGAGAAGGGTTTGCAGCATGGCCATCCCCCCCCCACCCCTTGCCCCTGGGGAGTGATTTCTTGCTTTCTGTCTCTCTGTCTAGCACATGCACCCTACAGCAAAAAATCTCTCTCAAAACAAAACACAACAAAACAAAACTCACTCTCACATGGTGATCATGGTTCAGATTCCTGGCCTGGTTAGCCTGGAACACTTCGGGCACATACATAAGCACCCAAGATCCTATAGGCTAAAGGACTGGATGAAGGGGATCTCAGAGTGACTAGACCCTGTGACAGTGCTTCTCTCTCTCTCTCTCTCTCTCTCTCTCTCTCTCTCTCTCATTTAATTCAGAGGTCAGAAAACTACAGTCCATAGGCCAAATCTGGCCCACAGCCTGTTTTCATAAAGTTTTACTGTAACATGGCCATGCCCATCTGTTACTTTTGCACAAGAGCAGAGCCCAGTAGTCATGACAGAGACCATCTGGCTCTTTAATAAAAAGTTTGCTGACCCTTGATTTAGTTGTGCTGGGATACGGCCTTTCTTTGCAAATTACAAAGGTCTCCAGGTAAATTTAAGGTGTAGTCAAATTTGGCCTGAGTATGTTATGTTCATTAGTCCACTGATCTAACAACCACGTCTGTTTCGTTCCCTCCCGTATTCTCAGGACTAGCGCGATGATGGGCACACAGTGGCATCTCCACATAAACGTATTGTGTGCACGAATAAATGAATAAGCGAACAGCCCAATCCGTGAGGTAGATATTAATGATGCCATTTCACAAATGGAGAAAGTGAGGCTCGGAGGCTAATGAACAAGTCCTGGGTTTTGAATCTAGATGCCCCCTGAGGGCAAAACCCTATTTCTAAGCACTGGGTTTTCTCTTTAGACATTTAGAAAGTTGGAGAGACACCGGTAACTCTGGATGGAGGTCTTGTGCACATTCCTGAGAAAGCACTAGGAGATGCAACCTTGCGATCCAGAGAAGCAAGGGGTGGCTTCTAGTGTAGAACCATCTCAGACCACACAGATTCAGGACCTGTCTCTTTGACCCGAAGGAAAATGCTAATTGGGAGAAGCTGACTTACCTTGCCTGGCTCAGGCTTAAATGAGGACAAAACAGGAGTTGACAGCTCCACTCTGCCATCACCACAAATGTCCCCCGTGAAGGGAAAAAAAAAAAAAAAAAAAAAACAGCCAACCCTGTGCTCCATCCATTTTAATTGTAAATGGTTTCACGTTGAAATAAACCAACAGAAACAGCAGTGGCATTGACAGGTAGGGGGAAGGAGGAGGGAGGAGGCAGGTGGACCACAGGCTGGGATCTGTGAGTTGGGCTTGACATTTGGACCCAGAAATGGACAAAAGTGTTCGTCTGTGGATTGCATATTCTCTGATCTAGGCAATCAAGGACTGCAAACCTCTTTTCCTAATAGGCAGACGGGCGAAATGGGGTTCACGTGCTGGTGCAGACCTGCGTCAGAATTCTGCCTCTGCCCTTTCTGCCCGATCATCTTGTCTCTTTCCCACTTTAGACCTCCTTGTCTGCAAAACAGAGTCAATGAAACCCATCTTGCCATTTCCCTAAGGCTCAGGCACTGGAATATGAAGTGGGTCCCTGGCACGTAGTAGGTGTGCAAAATAAGAAGCAGCTACCTCAGAGCAACCCAAGTCTTGTTTTCAGCTTTCCTTAGCTGCCTCTCTTCCTGGCTGGAGAAGACAAAACAGCAAACAGGGTCCTTTGGGGAAAAGGCCATAAGCGTCCGGGGAAGCAGCGGTGAGTTACGGCGAGGGCAGCACTGTCTAGGTCTCTCTGGCCATTTATTCCCTCCTATCATCCTGTTCTCAGAGCATGTCCGTAGCGCTTGCCTGCCTAGATGTGATGGATGGGTCTCAGGTTCCTCACACACTACATCATCAATTACTTACGTATTTATTGCCTTGAACTGAGTTTATGGATCTTAAATCAGAGCCATGCAAAGTCATCTGAGCTGAAATTCTCCCCCAGTGGAAATGTGCGTGTATGTGTGTGTGTGTGTGTGTTTAAATTCTGCAGCCTCTCTGTAGTTAATGTTTGGTGAAAGTTAATTGTCCATACAACAAAGGGTGCTGAGAAGTTCCCCGCACAGTTATTCCATGATTTTACTACATGAGTGGACTCTGCAGGGATAGACCAGATGAGCTTGCTGTAAGACACTCTGACCAGACTTTAAGAAACCCATGCGCCCAGGCATTGCGGGGTCTGCACTTGAGGTAATAGCTCGCCTCCCTCTCTCAAAGTGCCATCCAAAGAGGGGTCATGCTGTCTGCACTTTGCAGACGTGGTAGGGACAGCCTTCTGATGGATCACATTCCAAGGTCAAGACAGGCTGTCCATATTCCAAAGTGTGTCTTATCTGAATATCCCAAAATGGGCCAGGAAGCTTGCTGGGATGACAGAATTAAGCCAGCCCCAAAAGTTGGACCACAGAGGCAGGAGACCTTTGCTGCAAACAGGACCATGTTCACCCTTGTCATGAAAGGGAGGGTACAGGGAGTCCTCACCTTCAAGAACGGAGATAAAAAATGAAGTTGGCCCTCTAAGAGTTAAACTAGCCCAACCTGTAACAGGATCAAGGACAGAGAAAAGAAGTGAACCAAGAACAGTGGTTCTCACTGCAGGCTGTGATACCCCTTCGCATCCCCCCTTACTCCCAGGAGACATTTGGCAATGTGTCCTTTCCCCCCCCCCCCACCTTTTAATAATGGCTAGAGAGTATGTGCACTCACCAGAGAGAGACAGAGAAAGAGGGAGAGAGAAAGCCCCTGCTAATGGGGTGTGGTCATGCCACAATCCATTCTCCATATCTACATCCTATTAGCATTTGGGGCACACATACGCATGCGCCTGGTATGCTTTGCAAACCACTGGGACCAAGATTCAAATAACAGTAGATCATATGGGATCTAACTCCAATTATTTCAAGGAAGAGGCATGAAGGGACATTTGCTGAGCTTCTTCATGGAAGCTGGCATTTTATGTACAGGGGCCAGCAGCCCAAGTGATCAAGACTATATCGCATCTCACAGAAGAAAAAAAACTACAAATCAGAGAAGTTCAATAACTTGCGACACACAGCTAAAAAAGTGGTGCGCTAAAGAATTTCTTAAAATTACTGCTTTAATCAGGAATTGCCTGGGGGGAGGGGGGCTCTTTATCTTGTTTGTGACTGAGCAGCCTGAAATAGTGGGGCTGGCATGGTAATATCTGTGAGTAAGCCTCAACATTCCTTCAGTATCAAATTGGAGAATCTCTCTCCCCGCACCAACCACCACCACCACCATCAGCATCACCCTTCCTGGAAATAAGCAATTTAATCTACAAGTCAACAAGGGAAGGCATCATCCTAAAAGACTGAAGGTGCGTTCTCACCTCTGGTAGGCATTTAGCAGTGTTTTAATTTATCTAGAAAATTATTTGGCCTCTCAGACTGACACCATGTGCTGAGGTTGAGTGTTAGCCTGCCTATCTAGCTAGCTAGCTAACAATCTAGCTATTTATATTTGCTAGAGGGACGTGCCCTAGCAAGAGAGAGAAAGGGAAGAGAGACAACACCCCACCCATGGGGGATGGCCACACCACAATCTCTTCTCCTCCACTTCTCTCTCCCCTTGGGATTTTGAACATGCATGCACATGTATCCAGCATGTTTTTCAAGTTCTGGGACTTGAACTGTGCAGTCAGCCATGTGGAATCCAGCTGCCTTACCCATCATGCACCATGGGACCCAAGAGTTAGTCATTTTAATTTGACGCAACTTCAAATGGGACAGAGAGGCCATAGTGACTGAGGAGGGGGGCTCTGCAACACATTTATCAAGACCCACGCATGTAACTGCTTCTCTTGGCTTCTTCTAGCACTGAAGGTTCTAGGTAAATGGTTCTCAAACATCATACATCAAAGTCTCCTAGATGACTTATTAAACTACTGACTACTAGGGGTTAGACAGGGGTGTGCAGTTAAACATGACCCTCTGCAAAGCTGACCCACAGGGGAAGATTCTGAATTTGTATCTGGGGACCTCCCTGAATACATCAGGTATGCACATGCCCCCCAATCGGCGGCTGGCTGAGGTGAGGGTGGGTTGTGGCATCAAGACTCTGTTGGGGGTACCTGTATTTCTTTCTCTCTGTCTTTCTTCCTCATAGAAGAAATGAATAAACTTCAACAACAAAAATAAAAAACAACACTGACTGCTAGACTCCTTTCCCACGGTCACTGATTTGGGCAGTGGTGGAGACTAAGAATTTGCATTTCTGGTTATAGAAGACACGAGTGCTGTTTCAGAAACTGCCTTTGAGAATCAATGCTCTGGATCATAATTTTTCAACTCAGTATTACTGACACCTCACCACATCCTTTGTGGTGAGAGCTATCTTGCATATTGTAGAACCCTGAGCAGCACCACTGGCCTTTCTCCACTAAATGCCCATAGCACCCCACTTCCTTAGCTGTGACAACCAAAAATGTCTCCAAACACTGTCAAATGTCCCTGGCGGTGGGTGGTAGGGGCAACATTTTTCCCAACTGAGAACCATTGTTCTAGAACAAAGATACCAATAATTCATAAGGAGGAGGAAAAGATGAACAAGATCCCCAGCATCTTGGAGCTCTTGACTACAGTGCCAGGTATTTGTCAAGGGTGTGGATTGGATGGTGGCCATGGGAGTGAGAGACAGCTGAAATGGATGAGGAGCAAGAAAATACCACAAGGGGCCCCTCTTCTGTTTCATGCCTGGAGTGTCCTGACACATTGCCCAAGACTATCACACCTATAGACCTTCTAAGCTTGGTCAAGCAGCCCCAGGTTCTACAGCCATATGACCCACGATCTTCTTAAAGTGACCCCCGAGTTCTCAGAGAAGCCACTACTCCCAGGTAGTGACTCAGCCCAGTAACTAAGGATGAACACGACCAACCTTGATCAAATCATAGATAAATGGGTCTGAGTCCCTGAAGGAACTCAAAGACAGTCTGATTGCAACTCTCAAAGAAGAAAGCACGTGTTGACAAAGCAGCCGCAGGTTTCCAATTCTCAGACTCAGCACACCGAAGTCTAAGGTACAATCTTCCCAGGTTTCTCAAAAGCCACGTTGTTGATAAGCGGTGGGGAAAGGAAGAGGCGTCAAACGTGGGCCTGATGGAGGGGCACAGATGCAATCAGACATGTTTTCAGAGCCTCTTCACTCTGACACCTGCCCCCATTCTCTAGGGAGTTTGGCTCTGAATGGGCCCCTGGACCACGCCCTCCATCTCTGTTACCTGGTGTTCCTATTCTTGTGGAAAGGAACACAAGCTAATGATGGATTTGCTCAGTGTGATCATTCTCACTTATGTACAAAACAAAGGCAGGATTGATGAACTCCGAGGAAGCACATTCACGGCCTGATCTATGTCTTTTGCCTTGGAGCGGGCAGCACAGCCTCTGAGCGCATGTCAACATCTTTGTACTTTGTCAATAAGACCTTGATTCTTTAAAGGCTGAAAGAGGTTTTCATGGGTGAATGCTTAGAGCCAGCTGAGGGTTTGCCAAACCCCACTTGAAGCCTCCAGATGACTCTTTTTACATCCGCTAGTTTCTTTCATCCCTAGATATCATCCCAGGATGAGGGCAAACAAAGATGTCCTCCATACTTATAAAGAAGAAATGTTACAAGTATGGGGAGGGTAGGTATGCCTGTGTTCTTGAAAGAGCAAGGTTACTGTCCTGGGCTCACCTTTCACCCTTGTCCCTGGCCAAATCTTTCACCCTCTCTGAGACTATTGACTTACCTGCAATATGAGAACTTAAACAGCAACCATGCAAAGTGGCTGTCAGATTAAATACGGCTCTGAAGCAGAGTGCCTGGGTTGGCGACCTGGCTCCCCTACTTGTCAGCTACAAAACTTGGGGCAAGTTCTTGCTTAACTTTCCCGTACTTCATTTTTCTCACTGGTTTGTCGTCGGATCAATGGAGTGTTAGAACAGTATCTAGCCAGGCTCTTAGTAGGTGCTTAATTAATATTTGTCCTTCTCTGTTTCTTTCTGCTCAGCTTCAGAGTGCATCAGTTAAGGCATGGATAGTATATGCTCACTGACTTAAAATCAAAGATATGGGGGGGGATGCTCAGTGTACTGGGTTGGATCGTGTCCCCCCAAAATACATGTTCACTTAGCACCTCTGAATCTGCCCTTATTTGGAAATAGAGTCTCTGCAGATGTAATCAAGTTAAGATGAGGTCACCAGGATGAGGGGAGCACTAATCCAATGATTTCTAAAAGGACACAGACACACCCACAGTAGAAGGGGACATGAAGACACAGAGAGGGTGCATGTGATGATGGAGGCAGAGACTGGACTGATACAGCTGCAAGCTAAGGATGCCAAGGATGGCTGGCCACCACCAGGAGCTGGGAAGAGGAAAGCAGGATCTTCCCCAGTGCCTTTAGAGTACGGCTCTGCTCACACCTTGATTTTAGATTTCTAACCTTTAGAACATTGAAAGAGTAAATGTCTGTTGCTCTAAGTCAGGGGTCTCCAATGCCCAGGTCATGGACCACTACCAGAACAGGAACACACAACAGGAAGTGAGCAGTGGGCAAGCGAGCGAAGCTTCATCTGTATTTACAACCACTTCCCATTGCTTGCATTATCCCCTGAGTCAGATCAGATTGCAGTGGCATTAGATTCTCATAGGAATGTGAACTCTATTGTGAACTGTGCTTCCGAGGGACCTAGGTTATGCGTGCTCATAAACCAAACCACCTACCCTCTGCCCCCCGTCCATGGAAAAACTGTCTTCCATGAAACCAGTCCCTAATGCCAAAAAGGGTGGGGACCTCTGCTCTAAGCTACCCAGTTTGTGCCACCCTGTTCCAGCAGCCCTAGGAGGCTAAGGCACCTGCTATCAAGGACAGCCTGTGTGTCCACCCCTCTGCCTCCAGACAGGAGCCCTCTAACCATTCCAGTCTCTCCAGAATTTCCCACCTGACTTCTGTCATCTGGCTAGAAAGGATCTAGAGCAGGAGTCTGCAAACTTTTTAGCTAAATGCTGCTGTATAGTAAATATTTTAGACTTTGCCAACCATTCAGACTCTGTCCTAGCTATTTAGCTCTGCCGTTGTCACATGAAAGCAGCCATAGGCGATGTGTGAATGAATGGGTATGGCTGCTTTCCAGTAAAATTGTATTTATGGACACTAAAATGTAATTTTATATAATGTTCACATGTCATTAGATACTACTCCCCTTTTGATTATTTTCCACTTATTTGACAATGTAGAAACATTCTTAGCTTGTGGGCTAGACATAAACAGGCAATGGTTTAGTTTTTTGTTTTCTTTTTAAAAATTGAGGTAAAATGCATATAACACAAAATCAACCTCTTAAAGCATATGATCTGGCTCAGTCAGTGGCATGGTGGTTAAGGTGGATGGATCCCACATGGCTGACTGTGTCTTTAAGACACAGTGAGCACATGTGCATACATGCCCCCAAATCCTGAGAGAATGGAGGTAAAGGGACTGCAGCATGGCCATCCCCCATGGGTGATATTCTCTCCCCCTCCCTCTCCCCTTCAGTGAGCACACATGCCCTGTGGCAAATTTATAAATACATAAATAAATAATAAAGCATCTAGTATATTCGCAGTGTTGTGCAAACATCACTTCTGTGTAGTTCCAAACCATTTTCATCAGTCCTTGAGGATATCTTCCATGCATGAGATCCTCTACCACACAGCTTCTACACAGCTTCCCACTTGTCCTGTGCTGGCTTCAGCCTGGCAGCCCCAGTTCTCGACTCCACTCTCCAGCTGTAGCCTTATCCCTAACAGAAGAGGAAAGGGGACAAGGGCTCCCTCAAGGAAGGGTAAGACAGGAAAAGCTGCCATCTGTACCCAGGAAAGGGGTGACATCAAGATCTCAAAGCTTGGCCCAGTTGTTTTCTCGCCAGGACACTCTGGGTAAGTTACTTCTTTCTGTTCCATTTCCCTGCTATAAAATGGTGACATCTATAGGCTAGGGTGGTAGCCATGACCAGTGACCAGACAATGCATACAGAGCACTTACGACAGGGCCTAGCATGCAGCAGTGAACAGATGAGAGCTGAGAAGTTAAGCACTTTAAACAAAGCATTGAGGAGCTGGTATCCAAGCAAGCAGTCTCCCTGGCAACTGATTCCTAGTGACTTTCAAACTGCTTGTCTTTTCTTGCTCCCTCTTTCCTTTCTTTCTCTCTTCTCCCTCCTTCTTCCTCTCTCCATTCTCCTCCCTCCCCTTGCCAATGAGCCTTTGCTGACTGCTTCCTCAGGCTCACACATTGCACTTGGCTTTGGGGATATGGTAACAAGTCTTTTTTCTTAAAAAGCAAACAGTCCTTTCAAGACATGTTCGCGGGCTGGCCTCAAAGCCTAGTGGTTAGGGGAGCCAGATCCTGCATGGCTGACTGCAGTTCCAACCCAGCCCTGGTGGCTTCAGAATCACACTGGGCATGTGTATGTATGTGCATGCCTCTAAATCCCAAGAGGGGAGAGAAATGGAGAAGAGACTGTGGCATGACCACACTGACAGAGGTGCTTTCTCCCTCTCCTTCTGGCAAGTACATATGCACCCTAGCAATTAAAAAAGAAAAAGAAAAAAAAAAAAGACATGGTCTGAAATGATCTCCCCCAAACACACACATACACATACACACAAAGAGGGAAACAGCAAAGGCTACAAAGAGACACAAAAATAAACACAGGAGTAGGAAGAGAGGAAGAGTCCCTGGTCTAGGAGGAAGAGGGGCTCTGAGAGTGTCTCTCTTCCCACTCAAACTCCTTGTTGCCTTCCAAGACTTCTGATCATCCCAGAGCCCATGACAGTTTTGTTTGTTTTTTGTTTTTATTTTGTTTGTTTGTTTGTTTGTTTTTTAAGAGATTTTTCCTGTCAGACACGTGTGCTCACCAGAGAGACAGAAAGCAAGAAATCGCCTTCTGGGGGAGATGGTCATGCCACAATCCCTTCTCCAGTCTCCTCTTGGGATTTTGGGCACACATGCACACGCATCTGGTCTGAGTTTCAAGCTGCCAGATCTAGGACTTGAACCATGGTCGACAATGTGGGAGTCTGCTGCCTTGATCACTGTGCCACCTTCTGGCACGACCCCCCCCCCCCCAAGACAATTCTGTAGGTGATGGGATTCAGTATAGCTAGACCTATCCTTGTGTAGCACCTGCAGTGTAAGCTGGCTTTTGATCTCAATGACAGGGAGCTCCTCAAGGACAAGGGACATGTCTGGTTTACCTCAGCTCCCTGGTACCCAGTTCAGGGCCCGTCTGGCTCAGAGTGGTCACTAATGAAGATCTATTTGCATTAAATTAGGGTAGCACGAGGCTACTTTGCACACAGAGAAAATCCCTCTAACATTAATTAATGACAAGAACTGAGATGCACTCGCTGTCCTGAGAGCTTAGAAGATATGACCTCGTTTAGCCTTCTCAGTGGTAGTGGGGTAAGAGACAGGCATAGCCCCCTTTTGCAGATAAAGAAACTGAGCACAGAGATATACCCAGCATGTGGGAGACACAGCCAGAACTGAAGTTGATGGGTAATCTGCCACCCACCAGGGTCTGGTCACCCTTGGTCACATCAGTCAGCACTCCCTTCTGGCCCTGGAGCTGGGGGCCCTGGGTTCAAATGGTCTCCACAAGCCCCAATTTCTCCCCCCAGTAGGAGATTCTCCAAAGGAGAATCAAGCAAACCTCAGAGCTGCCTGGGCTCATGCTACAGTACCCCCTTGCTTGCACAGACCTCCCTGGAGGAAGCTGGAGGGGAAACTAGCAGATGTGATGGGCAGGGGGTGACGGTGTCAGGCATCTAGCTGACAGGAGATTAACCTGGGGGTTCTGTGGATCTGAGGCCGACAGACAGGTGTGACAAGAGGGGACAGGGTTGCTGACGCCACTGGTGCCCTTCTGGAGAAGGGTGGGCAGAGTTGGGGAGCCTGTGAGGCTAAACTGTCCCCGAAGCCACTGAAGCATGAGCCACAGTTCCTGGGTGCCTGGCACCTGCCAGTCCTCAGTACTGCAACCTGGAACCAGCGCTATAGGGGGGACATGCCCTCAGGCTTACCAGACAGCTGGGGAAGGTAGCACGGTGCTGGAGTCAAAGGATCAGGATATGAACCCCAGCTCTACTGCTTACACACGGACAGCTTTAAACCTCTCTGAGTCTCAGTTTCTTCATCTATTCAGTGGAGTAGAAACTAGTACCTATATCCTGTATGTCAAGTATCTCATGCTTGCCGGCATTTTAATGTAAGTTTGTCCATATCACATGGTTTTTCAAGACATGGCTGTACTGTATGCAGTGTAGGGAGCCATTTAGTAGCTGCTCAATAAAAAAAAAATCAGTAAAAATAATAACCCTTCTGCTGATCCAAAGAATGAGCAAACAAACAAATGAAATTATAGGTGATTTTATCATCACACTCAGACTTCAGATTAATAAGGCATCATTATTACATTTGTAAAAGCAAGGAGATTTCAGCTCAGAGAATATAGAAGTTTGCTTGCTGGCACTTGATCCCAGAACTGTGGGGAAATAGCATCAGAGGGATTTCTTCCCCTTGGCATCAGAGGTATAGCGCCTGGGGCTCACCATACTTCAAGGGCCCATGGAAATCCTTCTGTTTTCCTTTTCTCTTATTTTTTTTGTCTTCATTCATGAGAATACATGCATGCACACATGAATATGAGAGAGAGAGAGAGACAGAGAGAGAGAACCCTCCACAGAGCCTGGTAACTCTGCAATCCCCTTCCTCCAGCCCATCGAATCCTGGGCACCCATGTACGTGCCCAGCATGTCTCAGGCTGAGAATCTGAACTGTGGTCGCCATGAGGGATCCACTTCCCTTTTAGCAGTGCATTACTACTGCACCACAGAGCCAACTCTTTTATGATCTGAAAAAAAAATTAGTGTGTTACTAATAACTACGTCATAACGAATCTAGCATGCATATTTTCTTTACAGCAACGCAGTGGTAAATATAACGTTAAAGCTCTTTTTTCTTCTTTTCTTCAGTCTTCATGAGAAGAGAGAGAAAAAGAGAGATGGAAGGGACAGTAGAGTGAGATAGGTTAGTTTTTTTTTTAAAAAAAGTCTATTCATTTATCTCTTCTATGAGAGAGAAAGACAGAGATAGGCACCCACAATCAGCCCTTCACACCACAATCCATCCCCAGTCTCAGCTGGCCTGCTCCACATGCACATAGACTACTCAGGGAGGTCCCAGGACATGAACCCAGAACCATTCCATGTGGATCCAGGTGCATTACTATTGTGCCACCACTGGCCCACAGACAGTACTTTGAATGGTCTCATGGTGTCAAGGTCCTCCTGCTCTAGCCTCCTAATTAGCTGGTTTTACACACAACAGAGCCTGGCATGCGTAGCTGGCTGGGAACCAACCTCTGCCTCCCATGTAGCTTTCAGCCTCCCAGGCAATGGCACTATCTCTGCACCACTAAGACACCTAGACTTGATCTCTCTTCTCTTCTCTTCTCTTCTCTTCTCTTCTCTTCTCTTCTCTTCTCTTCTCTTCTCTTCTCTTCTCTTCTCTTCTCTTCTCTCTCTCTCTCTCTCTCTCTCTCTCTCTCTCTTTTAAGGAAGAAAGGGACCTATGGAGGCAAACGTGCCTTGGGCCCAGCCTAGACAGTTCAGGCCTTGGTGGAGAAACACTGATGGCAAACAGCATAAAGCTATGAGTTGGGGCAGAAGGGCTAAGCATGTGCGAGGCCCAAGATGGACACAGTGGGTGAGAAAGAGGTCAAACCAAGACAGACACAGTGGGGAATTCTGAGAGGCTGCCCACAACCGTGGAACCTCCTCCCTGCATTCTTTCCACCAGCAGCCTTTTCTCTCCACACACTGCCATTTCTCCATTTTTCACTACCCACCCCCATCTATCCCTCCCTCCATTTCCACTTTTCACTTTGGCCCCAACCTCAGATGAACACACACAGCCTTAGGGAACAGTCGTATCATTTGGAGTCAGGCAGCCTGTTGATTTAACGTGCTGGCTCTAGAAGGGTCCATACCTGGTTCAAATCCCAGCTCCTTCACTTTGTAGCTGAAAGACCTCAGACAGGTGACTTTGGCTCTCTCAGCCTCAAGTTCCTCATCTTTAAAATGTGAATAAGAACCTTCCACAGCCTTGGTGTGTGATTAGACAAGATCATAATCCACACACAGTGCTCAATAATATCTTTATCTCTATCTCATAGAATCTCCAAACAACAGCCTTTAACCAACCCAGAGGTTAACCAGCCTTTAACCGACTACCTGCATGAAGGCCATATCCAGTCCACTGCTGGCTTTTGCATGGAGGCAATCAAAGAATCTTTGATGTTTTTAAATGATCTGAATAAAAAATAATTTTTTTTTTTTGGCTAGAGGGTATATGTGCTTGCCAGAGAGAAAGAGACAGAGAGACAGAGAAAGGGAGAGGAGAAAGCACCCCCCTCAATGGTCACACCACAATCCCTTCTCCATCTCTCATTCTTTTTGGCATTTTGGGCATGCATGTACGCATGCCTGGCATGTTTCTCAAGCCACTGGGTCTGGGACTAGAACCATGTGGTCAGCCAAGTGGGATCCAGCTTCCTTAGGCCATAGAGCTGACCTGAATACAGTTTTTTTTTTTTAAAGAATAATATTTTGTGACATATGAAAATCATACAAAAATAAGATTTCAATGTCCATCAATAAATGTTTATTGGAACACTGTCTTATCTATTTCCTTCTGCATTGTCTATGGCTGGCTGGGTACTACGATGGCAGGGTTGAGCAGCTGCAACAGAGATCAGGTGGCAGGACTTCTTGAAGGTTCACCCAACTGCAGCACCATCGACATTTGGGGCTGGATAACCCTTTGTGGTGGGCACTGTGTTTTGCACTGGAGGATGCTGAGAAGCATCCTAACCTCTTTTCACTAAATTCCCATAGCAGGTTTCTTTTTGCTTGTTTGTTTTTTAATAAGTTTTACTTATTTTCTACTCATAAAGAGTGTGTGCAGTTTCTCCAGCACAACTTGCTGAAGAGGCTTTCATTTTCCCGCTGGATTGACTGGTACCCCTTGTCAAAGATCAGTTGACTGTATGTTTGGGCACTTATTTCTGGGGACTCTATTCTGTTCCATTGGTCCACATGTCTGTTTCTGTGCCAATACCATGCTGTCTTTATTACCACAGCTTTGTAATATATTTTTGGATCGGGGATTGAGATGCCACCCACTCCATTCTTCTTGTGTAGAAGTGCTTTGGCAATACGGGGTCTTTTATGATTCCAGACAAATTTTAAGATTGTCTTTTCTAGATCTGTGAAGAATGTGTCTGGTACTTTGATTGGCATTGCATTAAATAGGTAGATTAAGTGGTGCTGGAGAAACTGGACTTCCACTTGCAGAAAGATGAATCTGAACCCCTACCTCTCTCCTTTGACAAGAATCAAGTCAAGGTGGATCAAGGATCTAAATCTAAGACCTCAAACTATAAAGCTGCTCCTGGAGAATGCTGGGGAAACTCTGGGAGACATTGGTGTAGGGAAAGACTTCCTAAAGAAGACCCTCAAAGCAGAGTCCATCGTCCACAAAATAGACAAGTGGGATTACATCAGACTAAGAAGTTTCTGCATGGCCAAAGACACAGTAGTTAGTGTGAATCGACAGCCCTCAGAATGGGAAAATATTTTTGTAAATGTTGCATCAGATAAGGGACTGATAACCAGAATACACAAGGAACTAAAAAAGGTGTTTGGAAAAAAGATGAGCAACCCTATTAAAAGATGGGAGAAGGAGATGAAGAAAACACTCTCTAAGGATGACATACGAATGGCCAAAAGGCATATGAAAAAATGTTCAACCTCCCTCATCGTAAGGGAAATGCAGATAAAAACAACAATGAGATACCACCTAACCCCAGTCAGATTGTCTAATATTAAAAAAACAAAAAATGATAAGTGTTGGCGGGGGTGTGGTGAAAGGGGAACTCTTTTACACTGCTGGTGGGAATGTAGATTGGTCCAACCACTGTGGAGAATAATTTGGAGATTCCTCAAAAATCTACAGAGAGATCTGCCATATGATCCAGAGATCCCACTCCTCGGTATCTACCCAAAGGACAGAAGAATTCTTCATTGGAAAAGTGCTTGCACATCGATGTTTATTGCGGCACTATTCACAATTGCTAAGTCATGGAACCAACCCAGATGCCCCCGTATGGAGGAATGGATTGAAAAACTGTGGCACATATACTCTATGGAATACTACTCAGCCATAAAAACCAACAGAGCCCTGGCTTTTGACAGAAAGTGGAAGAATATGGAAGATGTACTGCTGAGTGAGGCAAGCCAGGCTATGAAGGAGAGACATTGTATGTCCCCACTTAACATATACCGTTTGTCTGCATTCTATGTCTGAAACTGATTGACTAACAGTTGAACAAACACAAGAGATGGGTGTGAATGTCAGATGAGGTGTATGTGGAGGAGTGGGGCCCAACGAAAGACATTTGGAGAAGGGATACAGAGGTAGAGCATTGACGGGATGGGGAGGTGTGGTGTTATCTGTTGAAGATATTTCGATCAACGGGTCTGGGGAGAAATGTTCACATATTGAAATGGTCTCATTGTAAGCCAAACAATATGATTGAAAGTATATACAAAAATAAATAAATTAATAAAAAAAAAGAGTGTGTGCATACACACACAAGAAAGAGAAAGAGAAAGAAGAGAAAGAGAAAGAGAAAGAGAAAGAGAAAGAGAAAGAGAAAGAGAAGAGAGAGAGATGTATGCTAACAATAATATCCCTTGACACTGGGAGTGAAAAATCACCCCCGGTTGAAAATTACTGCTGTTTGGCACATAAAACCTAAGAAAGTCACTATCTGGCCACTTATGGAAAAAGTTTGCCAGTTTTTGAGCTAACGCAACCTCTTTTTGGCACAAAATGGTCACACAGTAACTTGCTCAGATACACCTAGCTGGATAGCGGCAGCATGGGGACTGCTCGAGTGGTTTTCTTGTTTTTATGTATTTTCTGAGTGTTCTTTCTACCATTCTTGGTAAGAAGATTTTTAGCTTCTAGGGAGTATAAATCAGTACAATTTTCATAGGATAATTTGGCAGTAAAATTCAATAGCCTTATAAATATGCACACTTCATGACACAGAAATTATTCTTCTAAAAATGTCACCTAAGGAAATAATCGTGTTGTGCCCAAAGCTCTAAGGCTATGCAGAGTTTTCTGGAATTGTAGAATTGTTTAAGACACCCTCAAATTAGAAAATAACCCAATAGCTAACACCTCCCTTCAACAAAAGAATGGGTAAATAACACACAGGACATATTATGATGAGATATTGTGCAGTCATTCAAAGTAATCCAAATTAGAAAAAAATAAACACACACATCCAGCACTCCAGATTCTATACGTATGTGGAGAGAGAGAGAGAAAGAGGCTAGAGACATACACATTTCGAAATATTGTTAAGAACTCTAAGTTTTGAGATTATTTCTGCAATAAACCATGATTATTATGATTATTATGTTAAAAAAGTTGATATTGCTGATTTTGATTTTTAAAAGAACCTGGGCCCATGTTGATGGCATGGTTGGTAGGGTACTAGACTACAGTGCTGGGAGTCACATGGCTGACCACGGGTTTGGATCCCTGGCCCAGCACACCCAAAACATGCTGATCACCTGCATATGTGCCTGCCCAAGATCCTGAAGAGCTGAAGGGTTGAAGGAAGGGGATTATGGTATGACAAAATTCTGTCAAGGGTGACTTTTTCTCTCTTTCTCTCTCATGTGTACATTCATGCACTTGTTATGAATAGAAAATAAAGTTTTTAAGAGACTAAACAAAAAAGAACTTGACAAGCATCTCTCCTATCTCTCTTCCTCCTAACTTCAGTACTACTGTGGGCTTAGGAGTTGTGAGACCAAGCCTGGAAGCAGCACAAACTCTTGGAGGAGGTGGGGGTCCTCAAAGCAAAGCAGGTTTGAACAACTCTGATTTGACTCTGATTAAGAGAAAGCTCAAAAAGTCACATGGGGTGAGGCAGGCAGGGTCGGTATATGCTCTCTGCTAAAGTTTCCAAACCAGTCAAATCAAAGTATGCATCTGAGCTTCACAGAAATTTGTCAGTACCTCTGCATGTGTGCACGCCTGTGCATATGCAAACACATATTCAACCCAGGCTACTGCTGCCAATAAGCAGGGTGACAACTGGATGGGACATGGCGTGGTTAGGCACCATGAAAGCTGTGTTCATGGAAATGATCATGGGGAAGGTAAGTGGACAGTTGAGGCACCTGGGAGTCAGGCTTCATGACTTGGTCAAACCCACACCCTGAGCAGAAATGACATCTGAACCCAGGACTTAAGCAGCAACCTGGAACCTCTTCTAACCATCACTTTTAGAACCCCTGGTCTACTGGAGAACCATAGAGGATCCTAACCAGTGGTAACTTGAAATCACTTTTGTACTCAGCCTTAAACAGGAAGGGAAATTCTGATACATATTGCAACATGGAGAACTTCAACCTTAAACTAAGTGAAATAAGCTAGTCACCAAAGGACAGATCTTGTATGATTGCACTCATACAAAGTACCTGGAGTGGTCAAATCCACAGACACAGAAAATAGAATGGTGGTTGCCAGAGCGTGGGAACAGGGGTCGGGAGTTAGTGTTTAATGATTACAGAGTTTCAGTCAGGAAATATTGAAAAGGTTCTGGAAATGGATGAGGGTGATGGTTGTACAACAATGTGAATGCATTTATGCCATAGAACTGTACTCCTACAAAAGATTAAAAAGGTAGCAGCCAGGCAGTGGCACAGTGGTATGATTCAACTGGGCCACATAAGAAAGGTCCTGGGTTCACATCCCAGGACCTGTAATGTATGTATACCTGTGATCTGGGGCAAGCTGAGACTGGGGGGTGATCATGGCATGTGCACCCTCTTGGAGGTGCTGTCTCTTTGTCTTTCTTTGTTTCTCTCTCTCTTTTGTAAAATTAATTAATTAATAATTAATTGTTTTAAAATGGTAAGTTTTGGGGCCAGTAGATGGTGTAATGTTTAAGGCACTGGACTTCCACGTGGTTGATCGTGGCTCAAGTCCTGGACCTGGAGGCTTGAAACATGCCGTGTGTGTGTGTATGTGTGTGTGTGTGTATCCCCAAAATCCCAAGGGGAGAATGGAGGAGAAAGAACTGTGGTGAGGCCATCTCCCTGGGGGGTGATTTCTCACTTTCTCTCTGTCTCTCTGGTGAGTACACACTCTCTATAGCTAAAAGAAAAAAAAAAACTCTCAAAAAAACAAAAGCTAAGTTTTTATGTTATATATATTTAACACAACAAAAATATGGGGGAAATTATATGTGTTTGACTTTGAAAGGAATGATGGAATTTATTTTTTTTGGAAAGTTTCCTTCTGTAGGGTCACTCAGGGAAATACTTACATGTCTTTTTTTCTCTAGAAAAAGCCTCCTGAAGCTTGCTAAAATACAGAAATTTTAGCATGTTCTGAACTATATGAATGGTGATTGACAGAAGAAAAGCCAATGGCCCATACACCTATGAAAAAAAATCTTCACCTCACTAATAATTAAATAACGGCGGATTAAAACAAAACCATTTTTCACCTGTCAAACTGGAAAACCTTGATAAAGATTGATAGTATCCAGGACGGTGGAAGTGTAGGAAATGACTCCCTCATGACTGTAAAAACAGTGTAACCTTCTTTTCTTTCTTTTTCTTTTTTAATTTTTTTTCTTCCTATAGGGTGTATGCACTTGCCAGAAAGACAAAAAGAGACAGAGAAACAGAAAGTGAGAAAACACCCCCCAGGGAGGATGGTCATGCCACGATCCCATCTCCTCCATTCTCTTCTTGGGATTTTGGGCACACATGCACAAGTACCTAGTGTCAGTTTCAAGCTTCCGGGTCCAGGACTCGAACGGCAGTGGACCATATGTCAACCATGAGGGAGTCCAGGGCCTTAGCCACTATGCCACCTACTGGCCCCAAATCAGTGTCACCTTACTGGAACATAATCTGTTAGAATCTATCAAAGTTATATTGCACATACTCTTTGGTCTAATAATTACTTTTAGTCATACATCATATAGAAATACTTGTGCATCAGACAAATCTCATGAGCCTCCTCAGATTCTACCAGGCTCACTAACTCTCAGGCCTCCTTGTTCTGCCATCCTGTAGACTGGCTCCATGTGGCCCATGAGGTTTTGCCACTTGAGACCAATCAATGATACCTTGGGCCTCTGGTGCCTCCTACATGGGACTCTGATCAGACACCAAGACACAGGGCATGGGATCTGGGCTCTATGAGCTGCTGCCACATGGGTGTCAAGTCAAAGCACTCCTGCATTTAGGAGTGAACCTTGCCTACTGGAAGACAAGAGGTGAGAAGCAGTCAGCAGATCCATCTTCTCTCTCTTCCTCTCTTTGATGGACTGTTCTCGAAACGTGGTGACTCTGCACAGCCTGCCCTTTGTCAAGCCATGTGGCCAAGCAGAGGCACTGGCTGAGAAGCTGGCTTTATCTCCATGTGGCTCACAGATAAACAGTGGCTAGTGTGGTAATGTGTCATCGTGAACTGCTCTCTCTTCTTCATCCCTTATGCTCAAGATCTGGGATTGCATAGCCCAAATAAGGCATTAGCACTTAATCCTTGCCTCAAGCTCTGTATGCCAGGCTTAAACAACTAGCATTACTCTCAGAGATCTACGTGAAAGCTCTTGTGGCACTGATACAGTGCATGTCAATAAAATAGGATAATATATCAATTGATTATGGTATATCCATGATAGGAAATAGTATATGTTGTTAATGCCATAAATATATATGTACTGATATGAAAATCAGTGTTTAACACAGTTAGGTGAAAATAACCAAGGTATAAGATAATATATCTTTAATAAAAATAAAATGATACAATATTACTATATGTATAGAAAAAATGCAGGAAAAATACACCCAGACTGGTTTCTAAGTGGACACACTCTGGCAGCAGGATCTTACTCCTGCAGTTGACATATTTGTGTATTTTAAATTGGTGGTGATAAGTATAAATTACTTTTCCTAATTAAAAAAAATGTTTAAAATCTAGAGAAATCTCATTATAAGGATAAGACACACAGAAGAAAGTACACACATAGATAACTACAAATTGACTGGGGCCTAGGGGCTGACAGTGGCACTACAGTCATGCAATCAGACTGGGTTGGTGTCCCAGGACCTCTCTAAGCATACAAGGAATGCATGCACATGTCTGTGATGTAGGCTGGCTGAGATTGAGGGTAGGCTGCAGCATGAGGACCTGTTGGGGGTACCTGTCTCTCTATCATTCTCTCTTATGGAAGAAATGGATAAGTAAATTAAAAAAAAAAAAAAAGTATAGTCTGGGGCCCAGCTGCAATGACACACAAGTAGTCCATAGCTTAGAAGGCTAGAAGCCATGTGGGAAACCCTGGTTCAGTTCCAGGTCAGCCTGAACATGCCAGGCATGGCAGTACTTGCCTATAATCCTAGCTAACTGGGAGATTGGGGCAGGACGATCTCAACGACAGGACCCTGTCAAAAATACCCATCTCGGGAATCAGCAGTTAGCGTAATGGCTATGTCGCTGGACTCCCACATAGTCAACTGCGGTTCGCGTCCCAGACCCGGTGGCTTAAAACTCATGCCGGGCGTGTGTGTGTGCGTGCTCAAGATCCCGAGAGGAGAATGGAGGAGAAGGGATTGCGGCATGACCATCCCCTCTGGGGGGTGATTTCTCGCTTTCTGTCTCTATGTCTCTCTCTGTCTGGCGAGTGCATGCGCCCTATAGCGAAAACCTCTCCAAAAAAAGAAAAACACCCATCTCTGTTCTCCCTCCCTTCTCCCAATAAAGGGGGGAGAAAGGAATTAACTAGACTTGTTCAGGCTAGCTGGAAAATGTTCTGAAACTCCTTGGACTGCATCTCCCTGGGTGGGCTGCTCAGAACTCAAGTTCATTGCCTGATAAAATGTGAATTTAATATCGCTATTAGGAGTAAATGATTGATTCGGTTGAAAAGGGATCTAACAGAAGATAAAAGGAAAGACTGTTGACATCTCCATGTGGAGAAATGTCCCTTAATATCTTTCTGTCGTACTTTTGTGCATTCAACTGTGGAAGCTTGGGGAGAGGAAAATGAATCAACATTACAGGGCTGCCTTTTAATTTACACCCGTGAAATAATTTTGACGGTCGTTCATAAGTGTTTAACTAATGTTTATTCTGGAAATGTCATCACTGCCTCTGAAATTTACTTTGATATTCTCTGAGTGTTATCTCTCTATTAACATGTGAGTGTGGAAAGAGTTGCTCTCTGTTTTGTGTCCTGACATCTTTTCTTGATGTGCTAAACTTGGGATGAATTTGATACTGATTGCAGTTAAGACAGACTTTATCTTAAAAGAAAATCTAATCTGTTTTCTGTCTTCTAGCATGTTCTCTATCTTTCTAGCATGCAATCTCTCCTCCTCCTATCCCAACAGACACACTGGAGATACCTAGGATATGCAATGGGCCCTGATATGGTCTCTACTCTAGTCTACCCACTTTAGGATCAAAAATATTTGGATAACAGTGGAGGTGACCACCCATTCTCTTCTAGTGAAACACACCCAGAGCACTGAAAAAAAAAAAAAAAAACATGTTTTATTCTCTCTGGTCACATAAACAGGAATCATATTCCTCTTTCATCTAGAAGGACTTGTAATGCTTTAAACAGGTTAGGGCAGCTCATGCACAGGGTCTAAATCCTGCCCAATGACCCAAGGGTTTGAGGAAGAATGATATCTACTAACCAGCATTAAATGTTTTGTTATTCTTTGCTAACAGCCCTCCCTTACCTGTGTGTTCCCAACTCTTCAGTCTCCATATTACTATGTCCTCCTTAGGACAAAACAGACCTAAGGGAACCAATGCAGCATGGGGAGATGGTGACTAGTTCCTGTGAAACTAGAACTGCTATGTCATGAAAATGCTTAAGTAGCCATAGGGAAGATTCATCTGGAAAGAAGCTCAGGTCTCCTGTGAAAAGTCAACACCAACTTGCTAGCCATGTGAATGTGTCATCTTGGAAGCAGATCTTTCAGCCTCAATCAAGCCTTCAGATGAGACTGCAGCCCCAACCAACATCTTGACTGTACCTTCATGGGAGACGCTCATCTAAAACTTCCCAGCTAAACTGCTCCAACATTACTGATCCACAGATACTGTGGGATAATAAAAGTATACAAGGGTACTTTAAAAGTAGTTGAGCACAGTTCCGAGTTCCGGACCTGGTGGCTTAAACTCACACCAGGTGCGTATGCATGAGTGCCCAAGATGCCGAGAGGAGGAGAAGGGATTGTGGCATGGCCATCCCCCCTGGGGGGTGATTTCTTGCTTTCTGTCTCTCTCTCTGTCTTTCTGGCAAGTGCAAGCGTCCTATAGAAAAAAAGTCTCAAAAAAACTGTTCATGAGAAAATGGAATTAAGATAGAAGATTATTTTTGTGCAATACAAATTGAAACTCATGCATAGGGTTGTTTTTTATAAAAAAGTATTTTTCCATGAACTTTCTGAAGACCCCCCCCCCATATTGTTGTGTTAAGTCACTAAATTTTGAGATAATTTTTTGAGAGATTTTTGCTATAGGGCATGTGCACTTGCCAGAGAGACAGAGAGTGAGAAATCACCTCCCAGGGGAGATGGCCATGCTGCAATCCCTTTTCCACAATTCTCCTCTTGGGATTTGGGGCATGCATGCACATGTGTCCAACATTAGTTTTAAGCCATTAGGTCCAGGACTTGAACCCCAGTTGACCATGTGGGAGTACAACACCTTAATCATTTTGCTACCTCCTGGCCCAAGATAATTTTTTATATAGCAGCTAACGATTGGATTTCAAAAAGAAAGAACTTTTGCTGCTTTACAGCAAAATAAAAAAATATTCTTATGAATTTTTAATAATGATAAGTAAATGAATAAATTTAGACAAAAAGAGAAGTAGAGGATAATGTTAGATACTACAAGTAGAGGGTAATGTTAGATACTCGCTCCTAATGGGAGGGGTAGGAAGGCTTGGGAGAAGTTAGTTAAGAGAAGAAAGTATATAATCAAGTGAAATAGGTTATAGAACAGTATACCACAGCAGAGTAAAAAATACTGTTGACAATTAAATATATACATCCCTAAAACCCAGTAGAACAAATTTCAAATTTGTACAACATGATGTAATGTTAAATGCTGAAAATAGTGAATATGTTTATATCCTTGATTTGAATATTACATACTGTATATATGCTTTAAAAAAACAGTGTATCCCACAAAGATGTATAATCATTATATGTAAGTCAGAAAATACTGTAAAAAATATAAAAGAAAGATGTCAGCAAAAATCAGGATAGATAAGCAGCACTCCAGCCCCAATGCCCCATAAGAGAACTGCATTTTTTCATACACATAGCATGAGGGAATAAGTTATTTCATATGAGTGTTAAGGAATAGGGTAGCTCCAGCAGGCTACTGAATTTGGGATGGTAGGTTTCCAGGCCTCTTCTTTTCTATGGAGATGTGAAGAAAGGGAGATGGGGCCAACCCCATGGCCTACTGGTTCATAAAAGCCAGATCTCACATGACCAACTGCAGTGCAAAGCAACAGCAGCTTGTAAAACACTTTGGATAGACATGTGTATGCCCAAAGTCCCAACAGGATAGAAAAATAGAGGAGAAGGGAATGTGGCTTGACCACATACAGTTAGAAGAGTGCATTATCCCTCTCCTTTTGTCTCTCTGTCTCTTTCTAAAAGATGCACTCACTCTCTGACAATTGAAAAAAATAAAAATGAAAAGAGAGATGGAAAGAAGTTAGAGAAATAATGGACACTACAATACACCACACAGAAAGCCCTGGCCAGCAACTGTCCCTGGCTAAAGGAAGTAGCTTTGCCTAGAGTCACATTCCCTCCTTGGAGACAGCCTACTACTAAAAATTGGTTAGCAAGGTAATTTAAAGAATGGGCCTTTTGACCCAATTTAGAACAACTTTGTATTGCCAGTCTATCTCCTGAGTGCCCTATAAGATTGGATAAGGTCTTTCTTGAGACCATATCACAATCCAACTTGTTCTTCTGCCTAGTCTTGCTTCTTTTACTCTCCCCACCCTAACTGCTGTTGATTATAATAGTGCTCTCTAATAAACTTCTGATATGCTCATCTCCTTCTCAGATTCTGCTTCCCAGGAAACAATCTGCAATATTTGACAAATATGGGAAAGAAACAAGGCTCTGTGATTCATCTTCCTTTTTTCTTCCTCCTGTCCTTCCTTTTTAAAATTCTTTTGTTCTTACATTTACTTATTCACATGCACATGCATTCATTGAGTATGCCTGGGAGCCCCATATGAACCAGGAATTGATTGCAAGGCATTGGGTTTAGCCTTTTTACTAAAATGTTCCTGGAGTTGGTTTTCTTTATATTCTTTTTGTGAGGTTCAAGACACTCACCAAAGCTGTAGCTCGATACCTTTTATAATTTTTGGAAAATTTTTGGTCATTGCTTCTCTGCATTTTGCTTCTCTTCCTTCCTCTCCTCTTATACTGGAATCTCATTTACAAGTATATTAGACCTTTATAACAGGGTATATATGATTCACATCCATTCTTAGTATTTCCCATTTTCTCCCCTTTTTGCTTCATTCTTGATATCTTCTTCTGACTTACCCTCTAGTTCACTAAGTCTCTCCTCAAGTATATCTAATTTGCTGTTAAGTCAATGTATTAAATTATTAATTTCAGTTACTTGATTTTTAGTTCTAGAATGTCCATCCCATTCTTTCATAGTTTATGATCTCTGCTGAAATTCTCCATCTTGTCAGCTAAGTTTTTATATATCTTTTTTTAAAGAATTTTAAGAATTATTTAATTTATTATTTTTTTAGAGAGGTTTTTGCTATAGGGCATGTGTGCTTGCCAGAAAGACGGAGAGAGACAGAGAGACAGAAAGTGAGAAATCACTCCTCAGGGGGAATGGTCACACTGCAATCCCTTCTCCTCCATTCTCCTCTTGGAATCTTGGGCATGCACGCACATGTGTCCAGAGTGAGTTTAAGCCAGCAGGTCTGGGACTCAAACCGCAGTTGACTATATGGGAGTCCAGCAACATAGCCATTACGCCAACTGCCGGTCCCCTTATTTAATTTTACTTATTCATTCATTCACTGGACACACACACACACACACACACACACATGCACACACAGAGAGAATGCCACCAGGCCTAGGACTTGAACCATGGTCAGCCACATGGGAGTGTCCAGAGTCTTAACCACCACGCCACCTCCTAGTCCCTAATTTTTTATATATCTTAATCATAGTTATTTAAAGTCTGTATCTTACAATGAAATATAAGCAATCAAAAATAACAAATCATGATAAATACAATAACATGGATGTATTCCAAAAAATTATGCTGTGTAATGAGCACATACTGTATTAATTAATTTATATGAAATTTTGGAAAATATAATATATAGTGACAAAAGAAGGTAAGTGTGTAATGGGCCCAGAGGAATGGAGGAACTGATTTAAAAAGGCATAAGAGAACTTTATGGTTGATGATGATGTTCTTTCTGTATTTTTATTTTTGTTGTGGTAGTATTTATGGGGAGGATCTTCAAAAAGTTCATGGAAATACAGATTATAAAAAAGCTATGCATGAATTTTTTTGCAACAAATAAACTGGTACTTAATTCCATTTTTACATGACCTTTTTGAAGTTCCCTGTACACAGTTGTATGTACTCATCCAACTGTATACAAGTATGCAAATAGGCACAATCCCTTATACCTCAATAGTGCTGGTTGTTTTTTTTTTTTTTTTTTTTTTGAGAGGTTTTCGCTATAGGGCATGTGCGCTCGCCAGAAAGACAGAGAGAGACAGAGAGACAGAAAGCGAGAAGTCACCCCCGAGGGGGGATGACCACGCCGCAATCCCTTCTCCTCCATTCTCCTCTCGGGATCTTGGGCACGTACGCACATGCGCCCGACGTGAGTTTTAAGCCACCAGGTCTGGGACGTGAACCGCGGTCGACTACGTGGGAGTCCAGCGACATAGCCATTACGCTAACTGCTGGTTCCCAATAGCGCTGGTTTTTAAAAACCCAAGTTAAAAGTTAAACTTAAACCAGTTGGGGAGATAGGTCCTAATTCTGGCAAATCCCAGAACACAAGATTTAAGAACAAATTAAATCATGATAAAATAGAAGAAGATAATGTCCATGTTTGAAAATTCAAATATCTTTATCTTTTCAAGGTCTGCTTTTTTTCTCCTGGTTTTCTGTCATGTGGTTTTGCTTCATAATATGTCTGGTAATTTTTTTATTGGATTCCTAAAATTGTGCATGAAAATTTAAAAAGATAATTTGAGTTTCTGGATGATGTTATCCTTCTCCAGAAAGGATTTAAATTTTGCTCCTGAGGGGCAGTTAGGAGATAAGCAGATCACATTAATTCAGTCAAGGATTAAGTAAATATAATGCTGGCCTTTGTTTTTATAAATACACAGCTATTTCTAGTTTACCCTTACTCTTAGAATATAGCCCCTCAGTGTTCTTACTGACACATTAATATTTACCGTGGGCTTCTCCCCAGTTGATGGATCTTGAGCTCCAATTTTAGTCTCTCAGCAACAAGAGGTACAGAAAGTTCTCTCAGCTTTTGAGAATATCAGCCACCATTTTAGAAATAACAAATACCTTAAGGGGAAAAGCAGGATTGAATTGTGAGTTCACCTCTCTGTACCTCTTTTATTTCTGGGATGATGGCCACTCAAGTCCTCACTACCTTACTAGCTTGTTGATGTCTTCAAACAGATTTTTAAAAATGTTTTGTCCAGATTTTCTAGATATTTTTGGAAAGCTTGTTGCTCTATAGCAAAACAACTCACCATTGCTGGAGAAGAGAACTTCTCCAGAACCCTGGAGAAACACAGATCCAAGGCCAATACCTGACTTCAAGAAATTTACTAGGAGGGGAACCAGCAGTTAGTATAATGGCTATGTCGCTGAACTCCCACGTAGTCTAACGCGGTTTGCGTCCCGGACCCGGTGGCTTAGAACTCATGCCGGGCACGTGTGCGTGTGTGCCCAAGATCCCGAGAGGAGAATGGAGGAGAAGGGATTGCGGCGTGACCATCCCCCCTGGGGGGTGATTTCTCACTTTCTGTCTCTATGTCTCTGTCTGTCTGTCTGGTGAGCGCACGCGCCCTATAGCGAAAACCTCTCCAAAAAAAAGAAACGTACTAGGAGTCATTGAGAATTACTACAATGCTATCTTCTAGACTGCTGGGCTACCAATGGAAGCAATCACTTTCCCCCAGCAACAGTTCCTGCATGCAGTTTGCCTCAGGGGACAGTCATCTTCCAAGTTTGAAAGTGCTAATGATAATGCACATGTACAGCATGTCAGAATGTTCTGAGTGGTGCCAATTCATGATCTTACCTGAACCTCACAATTGATACTTTAAAAAAAAAATAAAGCTTCTTAAAGGTATAACCTATATATCACAAAATTCATTTAATTTAAGTGAACCACCTGGTGATTTTTAGTAAATTTTCAGACTTGTGATCATCATCACAACCTAATTCTAAAACATGTCAATCCTCAAAAAGATACCTTGTACAACTCATTCTCTATTCCCAGCCCCAACCCAGGCAACTACTAGTCTACTCTCCGTTTCTATATATTTGCCTCTTCTGGGTATTCCATACAAATGAAGTCATATAGAATGTAGTAGGTCTTTTATGTCTGTCTTCTTTCATTTATCACAGTTGCTCTTTAACATGATAGTATTATTCTTACTTTATAGATGAGGAAATTGACGATTGGAGAGGTTAAGAGACTTGCCTGAGATTAATCAGTTAGATAAGGACACTAACATTTGAACTCAAGTATCTATGAAGAACTGCCTCCATTGTATGCAAACTCCCTGAGAGCCATAGTCCTGTCCTGGGAGGGTCCCTAGATTCTCGTGGTGAACACAATGTCTTGCCTATAATGGGCACACAGTAATTGTTGAACTGAAATAAGTTTATCCTGTATTGATTCCTGACCCCTCCTCTAGTCACCATCCTCAAGTACCATTTTGAGGCCTATTGTCATTAGTTGATATTTGCCTAGGAATCACACAATGGAAAACCAAGGAAATAAAAGTGAAGGAATTATGGAGACATATCCAGCACAAATAGTTTATGGACTAACCTCTACTAGAGATGTGACGAAAATAGTATCACTGGAAGAACCTGAGTGAAGGGTACGTGGAAATTCTATACTATTTCTGAATCTAACATTACTTAAACAACAACAACAACAAAATCTTTTAAAAACAAATTCTAAAGCCAAATATAAAAATAATAATCATGGGGTTAGGTAGGGTACATATAGTGGTAGCACAAGTGGATGCACATGGGAAAAGTCCTGTGCTCACATCCTGGGACCTCCCTGAGCATATGCCTATGATCCAGGCCAGCTGAGAGTGGAGATGGATCATGGTATAAGGATCCCACTGGGGGTGCCTGTGTTTCTCTATTTCTTTCTCCCTGACTCCCTCTCTCATGGGAGAAATAAATGTAGATAAACATTGAAATAAAATAATCATGATGCAGATCTCCCTACTATTCTCCCCACTATCACCTGCACCTCCAAACTTTGGCTGCACAACACAAATTTGCAAAGGAAGAAGATGGACCACAGACATTCCATGGACATTCTGGAGATGTATTTGCACATCCTGTTCCATCAATTTAGGAAGCTAAGGGCTGATCTGATTCAGGAGACAAAAGTCATATAATTGCTTTGGCCTTGCAAGCAAGATGGCACCAGCTGCTAAACTCAAGTCTAGCTCGATGGAAGAATCTGAGATCATTTTCATCAATGACTTCCATTGCAACCTTAGGCATGTCACTATACCTCTCTGTGCTTCTGCTTAGGAAACAAAAATACTAAAATAAATAGAAAAAGAAAGAAAAATGAAGAAGAAGAAGAAGAAGAAGAAGAAGAGGAGGAGGAGGAGGAGGAGGAGGAGGAGGAGGAGGAGGAGGAGGAGGGTGGAAAAGTACCCAGACCTTGTGGGTATCTGAGATTTAGGATATGATTCAGTGATTCAAGAGTAAATGATCATTTCCTGCATCTTATTTTACATGTGTAGTTCAAGATCTCAGAGAGTCAACACTGTTGAAATTTACAATCAGCCTTCACAGACTGTACCCAAAACATCTGCAAAGCAAAAGAAAAGATTCTATCTCAAAGAGTCTCTTTGACAACAAAAGTTACTTATTCAACTGGCAACCATTTTCAATGAGCCTACATATTTGTACAACTTAGATGTTGTAAACTTTAGTTATCAAGATTTTCTTTTTTATGTCCCTAGCTGATAAGGTCAAACAGGATTACACATGTTAACACCTTCCAATTCCTTAAACAAAGATAACATCATGTATAATCCACATCAGTTGGGGAGATTCTTACACATCTGCAGAAAATCTCCAGATCCATCCTGTGCCCTAAAGCTTCAATTCAATAGAATTTTCAGAATCTTGACTTGTTTGGCAATGTCCTTTACGCCACTTTTAGGAATGAGAGGAGGGAATGGTTCCTCAAAGCCAGACTGAACTGATACTCACTCAATAAATATTTATTGAACCTCTTCTATATTCCATACATGGAACTCAATGCCAAAAATACAAGACACAAGTCATGAACGCTCCCCTCCTTGAATACATAATCAGGTCTAGGAAAAAGACAAGTAGGCAAACACTTATAACATATTAACGTAGGCAAATGTTCCCAAGGAGAAAGTTCAAGGTAATAATTCAAAGCACAAGTATTCAAAATCAGAGTTGACATTAAAACGAGGCTCTGCCAGTGCTGGTATGTGACTCTGGGGGAAAGACACAACCTCTTTGAGCTTCATTTTCTTCTTCTTGAAATTTCATAATGCAAATTTGATAATGTGTCCCAGAGCTTGGCACATGGTATATGTTAAATGTACCCTTAGGGGTAAATAGTAGTTGAGTTAAATAATAATACTTCACATTTGCACGTTTATTTATGCCTTCCTTTATGCCAGAAAGGACTAAAATTGCTTATATTCATATATTATGGAGAAAATAAGCTTCTCTAATGAGCTAATGAGCAAAATTGGACAAGAAGAAAGCAAGAGTAGAAAACAAATATGAAACCAGGAGGGAGAACTTATGCTGACAATTCGAAGAAGTTGGCCACAGATTTGATTTTGAGCTTCCTGGTGGTCAGAGCAATCAGTTACCAAATCCAGTCACCAAATCCATAATATGAAACAAAACAAAACAGGAATGTATGAGAATTACAACTCTCCCTGTTCCTGACATCAGAAATCAATTATCCCTTTAAGTCCTTGATTAATGGGACACTGGTTAATAAAACAATCAACATCCTCAACGATATCTTGTTGGGGCTGTCTTAAAAGGTCTTTCAATTAATAATAAAGGAACATAAGAAACAAAGTGTTGGCCTATGAAGGCAATTTTGTAAGAAGTCAAAATAATGTAGTTCTGGCATCATGCAGAGACCCATGTTGGCATATCTTGGCATAACCCAAACTGCAGATCTTTCCCCTACAATCTACTCCATTCAGTAAACCTTTGGCAAAGTGAGATACAGCAGGGAGTCCCCTACCAAGTGGACTGTCTGCAGCCTCACCACATGTACTATCATTTGTTTCATGGTTCAGTTCACTGGACCCACCCAGGAGTTGGTCATAGATGTATCCATGAACAGGCCAAGAAGATCTCTACCCCAGTAGTTTTGGATTTTTCCCAGCACAACAAAGAAGAAGCAAGAAAAAACTCAAGGTTCAAAGGAAGTGGTGCTACACATACCTCATGCACTCTCAGTATCCTAGTGATTCTCATTTCAGGAAACACTAATCCACCAAACTACAGGCTGATGGAAGACACATGCTGTAGGTGCTCAGTTGTATTCAGCATGTGCAAAAGTCCTGGGGTAGTGGAGAATATACTGGTGTGAAGACTGGAGTGGAGAAAGAGAGAGAAAAGGAATCTTTTATGGACTGAGGAGATACCATGAAAAATGAAGCTGGAGAGGTAAGAACCAGAGCACACAGAGTCTAATGGGCCACATTGAAGAGCTTTATTTTTGGCCTAAGAGCAATGGGGAGCCAAAGAAGGGATGTATGAAAGGACTAACTGATCAGATTTGCCTTTTGCACAGATCTTGTCAGGTGCAGCTTAGGGAAAAAATTAGAAGCAAGCAAAGAGAAAGAGTTAGGAGACCCGTGGGTACAGTGGTGATGGTTTTGATATGCAGTGGAAATGTGAACGATGAAAGGTGATTTGAGAGTTAATTAGGAAATAAACTTGGGAGAAGTTAGGGACACTTTTTCTGGGAGTTGTGGTCATTGAGTGGACAAGGAGAGTAGTACCAGTGGATAGTACCGATGGGCAGTATTGGGAGAAAGTAGGGACTGGGATTAGATTTGTGCAAAAAAGCAGAAAGCCTGCAGATAAATACTCTCTCCTGTTGGTATCCATTTACCAAAAATCTGGAGATTTGTAATCCAGGTCAATAGGGTCCATGTGAAGTGAAAATGCTCCTCAGGTCAACAACAGACTAGCCATTGGGCTGGCCAGTAGTGTGGTGGTTAAAGTGATGGGATCTCACATGGCCAACTCTGCAGTTTGAGTCTCGGACCTGACAGCTTGAAAAACATATGGGGCGTGTGTGCCTGCATGTCCAAAATCCCCAAAGGAGGGAAAAATGGAAGAGAAAGGATTGTGGAGTGACTATGCTCCATGGGGGAGTACTTTCTCACTTTCTCTCCCCCAGGCCCCTGGCAAATGCACAGATTCTTTGGCAAATTAAAGAGAAAGGGGTATGCATGCATGCACCCGTGCACACACGCACACACATACCATAGAATGAGACTCTCAAAAAATGTGTGTTGAGTGAATAACTGAATCAGGAGTTATCAGGGAGTAACTATTCTAAAACTTCAAATCTGGGGCCAGCAGGTGGTGTAGTGGTTAAGGGACTGGACTACCATGTAGTCAACTAGTATGGGTCCTGGACCCAGTGGCTTGAAACTTACACGCGGCATGTGTTCATGTGGTGTCCAAAATCCTGAAAGGAGAATAGAGAAGGGATTATGGCATGGCCATCCCCCTGGAAGGTGATTTCTCATTTTCTGTCTCTGTTTCTCCCTTGTCTCTCTGGTGAGCACTCATGCCCTATAGCAAAAATCTCTCTAAATAAATAAATATAAAACTTCAAGTCTACATAATGGCCTCGACTCCTATAACTATTTCAATGTTTAAAAAACATTTCATTATTATTTTATGATTAAAAAAATCATGATTCTTCTTTATGAATATTATCTGTCTAGGTCTTTTATTTTCCATCAGAAAAAATCTTGACTTTTATCTACATTTTCATGCCTAATTATTTTCCTTCATCTATATTCCAATATGCTAAATATTATGATAATACACCTCGATAATTTTTAGTTGGTTCCTCTTCGAGCGTACTAAGTGTTCATTAACAACCAAGATCCAAATGAAACCCCAGGGATCAATAAGAAGAATAAAGTTACTTGAGGATAGGATAGGATAATTATCACTATTTATCAAATGAGATAATATACAAGGAAGTACTTTTAAACCAAAAGCAATATACAAAATGTGAGTTGTTATTATTATTCATTGAACAAAATTTCAAAGTTAAAAAATTCATTAAAATCCTCATAAAAAAAGCACATGAGGAATATGTCCCACATCTTGAGGGAAAAAAAATCCTCATAAAAGATTTATTTTTGAGCTGCAAAATAGCTTCCTGGTATACTCTTGAAAATAAACTAGTGGTAAATATATGTCCAGGCAGCTGAACAGATTAATATAGTGTAAAATATTATTAACTAAGATATATAAGGATCATTTGCTAAGATGATAACTGGGTTTTTTTCACAGCTGTCTTTTGATTTTGGCTAGAATTCAATACAGAGGCTACCTGTCTATTAAAGACAATTTTAAATTCATAGATATAAAATTGTATTACTCTACAACTTTTTCTACCCATTATTGAGCTTGACATTAAGCACTAAAGTCTACTGTAAGAGAATACTTATCACTCTGTTTTTAGCTGTAGAACAGTTCTCATCCAGCTGTTCCAAGAGTGATAAAGTTATTCAGATGTAATTTTTCTTAGACAGAGTGTCACTCTGTTGTGATCTTCCTGCTTCAGCTTCCTAAGTAGTTGAAACTATGGGTGCATGCCACCATGCCTGGCTTTTTGAGGTGGGTAGGGAATCAAACCAGGGTCTCCCACGTGGCCTCACAATCTACCAGTGCATGCTACCATGGCTGGGCCATTGAGGTATAATTGTATAAAAGGCTGAAACACACCCTTTTTTCTTGGCTTCTGGAAATAGTGATTGGATTTGTCAAAAGACTTTTTTATCAACTCCTTTCATCATGGTACACAAATTATGATATTTGATTTATTTCCCAACACAGGCTTCCTCCTCCTCCTCCTATCTCTACTCTTCTTTTTTTTTTTAATTGCCAAAGGACATGTCTCCTCATCAAAGACAGAGAGAAGGAAAGGAATAGGGAGAAAGCACTCACCAATGGAGAGTGGTTATGCCATACTCCCAGCCCCAACAAGGTCCTCATGCCATGATCCAGCCCTAGCCTCAGCCAGCCCTGATCACGAGTATGCCTGGCATGTACAGGGAAGTCCCAGGATAAAAATCCAGGACCTGCCCAAGTGATTCCAATTGCATTACCACTGTGCCACCATCTGGCCCCAACTGTGTATTTTAAATAATAAAGAGAGAGTAGGATAATGAGGTGATTAAAACTGAGGGCAAACTAAAAGAGTCACATAATTTAAAATGGGGCTAGCAGGTGGCATGGATGTTAAGGCAGCTGGATCTCACATGGCTGACTGTGCGACTCAAATCCTGGACCCAGTACTCTGAAAACATGCTGGATGCGTATACATGCATGCCCAAAATCCCAAGAAGAGACTGGAAAAGAAGGGAGAAAAGATTGTGGCATAGCCATCCACTGTAGGGGGTGATTTTTCACTTTCTTTCTCTCTGTCTCTTTGTCTCTTTGTCTCTGTATCTGTCTCTCTCTGGCAAGCTAACTAGCCCTAAAGCAAAATTACAAAAAAAAAAAAAAAAAAGTTAAAAATGAATTAGGATTCCAGTAAACAGAAGACATTGACTGTTTTTGTTTTAAATAGATAAAAGAAGAGAGATTTAAAAGACTGCCAGTCAATGAAGCCAAAATTCAACTGATGAAAGGCAAAAGAGATAAAAGATTTAAATGGTTTTAACACAAAAGGTAAATTAAAGATGTAAATGTAAATGATGTATTTAAGGATTAAGAAGTGGCACTAAAAAGAGAAGATGGAATTTTTTAAAAAAGAAATGAGAAGGGACCAGCAGGTGGCATAATGGTTATGTCACTGGCTTGAATTTCATGCTGGGCATGTGTGTATACAAAATCCTGAGAGGAGAATGGAGAAGGGATTGTGGTGTGGACATCCACCCACCCCCTACCGGGGGGATGATTTCTTGCTTTCTGTCTCCCTGTTCTTCTCTGTCTTTCCAGTCAGCGAACATGCTCTATAGCAAAAATCTCTTTAAAAATAAATAATATATTTTTTTAAATGAGAAAAATATTTTTGAGCAACATTTTATTTTGGAATAGTTTTATATTATAGAGAAGTTGCAAAGATATTACAGAGTTTCCATATGCTCTTCACCTGACTTCCTCTAAACCAACCAACCTTTATACAACTACAAAAAAAACTGTCAAATTAAAGAAGTTAACATTGGTATGTTACTATTAAATGCCAGACTTTATTTGGATTTCACTTGCTTTTCCACTGATGTCCTTTTTCTGTTCCAAGATCCATTTTTAAGACACCACACTGCATTTGAGAGATAAATATTTTTTTAAAAGAAAATAAAAGCAAACATTTAAAGATGATCCAGATACATACAAGAGAGGAAAATCGTAGTACAGAACTAGTTGAAACCAATGGAATAGGATAAAGAGCACCGGGATGGTCCCGAGTAAAGGCAGACACCTGATCAATGACAAGTTGGCACAGAAGTTGAACGGGAGAAAGAAGGACTACTGAATAAATGACACTGGGTAGGCCCAGCCACATGCACTAAGGCACTGTCCTGTGTAGGCTGGGACTACAGGGAATTCAATTCCGGGTTCAATTCCTAGTCCAACTTAAAGGCCAGGCACAATGATGTGTGCCTGTAATCCCAGCGATTTGGAAGGCTGAGGCAGGAAAATTCTGAACTCAAAGTTGGGGTAGGCAACATAGCAAGACCCTATATGAAAAGGAGCTGAGTGTGATGGTGTATGCACCTGTAGTCCTCGCTGGGAGGCTGAGGTAGGAGAATTGCAACAGGGTGAGATCTTGTCATGCATTCGTTCATTCAAAGTAAGTAAATGTCATTTTAAAATATCAATGGTACTGGAAAGTTGGTTATTCATTTGGAAAAAAATATAGGGCCTGGAATGAGCAAATGGCATAATGGTTATATCTCTGGACTCCATGTAATTAACTGCATTTTGAGTCCCCGACCAGTGGCTTAAAACTCACGCTGGGCACGTGTGCTTGTGTGCCCAAAATACCAAGAGGAGATTGGAAGAGAAGGGATTGCAGTGTGGCCATCCTCCCTGGGGTGTGCGTGTGTGTGTGTGTGTGTGATTTCTCACTTTCTGTCTCTCTGTCTCTTTCTGTCTCTCCAGCAAGCACATGTGCCCTATAGCAAAAATCTCTAAAAGAAAAAAAAAAAAAATAGGGCCCTACATTACGTCATACATTAAAATCAATTCCAGGTAGATTAAGGACTTGAATTTGAAAGGCAAAACTTCACAACTTCTAGAAGAATATATAGCACAATATATTTGTAACCTCAGGGAAGAACAAATTTATTAAATAGGATTTTTAAATAATAAAAACCATAAAATAATGATATATTTGAACTATATTATGTTAATAACATCTATCCATCAAAATGAACAATAAAAAAGTGAGAAGGCATGCCACAAATCAGAAGATATTTGTCACACTTAGAACAAAAAAATTAGAAGCCAGAATACTTTTCTAGTTTCTAAAAATCAGTAAGAAAAAGAGAGGCAACTCAATAAGCAAAAAATGGCAAATGACATAGACATTTCACAGAGAACGAAACAAGAGACCAATAAACTTGTGAAAAGATCTTCAACCTCATCAGGAATCCAAGAAACTCAAATTAAGCTGATACCACTTTATCTTCCACCAGACTGGCAAAAAAAAAAAAAAAAAAAAAAAGAAAAGAAAAGAAAAGAAAAGAAAAAAGAATTAAACAGCCTGGTTATATAAAAGTTGACAAGGATGTGGAACAACAGGAACACCCATACATTGCTGGTGAACATATAAATGGATGCAACCATTTTGACAAACAATTATACATCATCTGGTCTAGCAGTTCTCAATCAGGGGTGATTTTACCCCAGCACATCTGGCAATATCTTGAGACATGTTGATTTCCTAAGCCTTTGTGTTGGGGGTGGGGGAAGAGTGCTACTGGCCTCTAGTGGTAGAGGCCAGGAATGGTTCTAAACATCCCACAATGCTCAATTGTCAATAGTGCGGAGGGTGAGAATCTCTAACCACATCAAGACTCTCAGGCCCAGCATATCTACTCCCAGGAATACTTCCATTATCTTAATAAAAATTAAGAAGGGCATTTGTACCATGGACTAACTCCTAGGCCTCTATCTGAAGAGGCTGATTCAGTAGGCTGATACTGACACTCAGTAATCAGCATGTTTTTAGCAAATGCCCAGGTGACTAATACCACTGGAGAAGTTTGCTAAAATGTCCTAAATGTTCAAGTGTACTAGAAGAATGTCCAAAAATACCTTGATATTAAAAAAAAAGAGAAATGTGGGTCAGCAGGTGGTGTGGTGTAGTGGTTAAGGTGCTGGACTCCCACATGACTGACCACAGTTCAAGTCCTGGACCTGGTGGCTTGCTTTCTCGCTTTCCTTCTCTCTCTCTTTTCTCTGTCTGCCTCTCTCTGGTGAATGCATGTGCACTATAGCAAACAAAATAATAATAATAATAATAATAATAATAATAAAATTTTAAAATAAATAATTTTTTAAAAGAGAAATGCATAGGGACCAGCAGTTAGCGTAATGACTATGTTGCTGGACCATGTAGTTGACCGCGGTTCGCAACCCAGACCCAGGCGCGTGTCCGTGCGTGTCCAAGATCCCGAGAGGAGAACGGAGGAGAAGGGATTGTGACGTGGCCATCCCCCCTGGGGGGTGATTTCTCGCTTTCTGTCTCTCTGTCTCTCTCTGTCTGTCTGGCGAGCGCACGTGCCCTATAGCAAAAACCTCTCAAAAAGAAAAAAAAAGAGGAATGCATAGATTAATTGTGGTCTATTCATACAATGGAATGTTTCCTTATTTCATCACCCAGAAGATGTTATTGATCATTAAATTATGAACAAGAAAGAGGCTGACAATTAACCTAGAACAGGGTGCTTTATCACATCTAAAATTTTTACTTTTGTGTTATTATAGATCTGTTTTAGGGTCAAGCAGAGATATAGCAGTAACACAACTGGACCCACATGGAAAAGGTCCTGGGTTCACATCCTGGGACCTTACCATGATGATAGGTATGCCCATGATCCAGGTGGGCATGACAAGGGATAAATCAGAACATGGAAGTGTTTCTCTGTGTCTCTCTTCTCATAGAAGAAATAAATAAATAAACAAAATCTCTTCTAGATTTATTTAGATATATTTTATCTTATATTATGCTGCCCTGTTCCCAAGCCTTTCTGCATGGACAATATGTACTGAAAACTTTTGACTTAATCCCCGGACATGGTGTAATAATTCTGAAGACCTTTTCAAGTCCAAGTAAACTCAACGTGGCAAGATCAACAATGCACAGCACCACCGAAGGGACAACATTTTGAGGAGCCATGTCCATGTGCACTGGACGGGCAGGCAAGGACAACTTCAACCCAACTCTGCCAGGCAGACTGCAATCATGAGATGCCAGAGATTCTCATTCATGAGATGCCGGATTCACAGTCCATTACCAGAGATGCTAAACCGTGGTAATAATCATGCCTTATATAGCTAGTGAGATGGGGTAGATGGCTGTGTCAAGACCCTGTTGGGGGTGCTATCTTTCAGTTTCTGCCACTGTCTCTCCCACCCATGGAAGAAATAAACTTTTTGGGGACCAGCAGATGAAGTAATGGTTACGTTGCTGGACTCCCACATAGCCAACTGTGGTTTGAGTCCCAGACCTAGAGGCTTGAAACTCACACCAGGCACATGTGCGTACGTGCCCCAAATCCCCAGAGAATGGAAGAGAAGAGATTGTGGCATGGCTGTTCCCCCAGGGGGTGATTTCTTGCTTTCTGTCTTTCTCTCTCTCTCTCTCTCCATCTCTCCGACCAGCATACATGCCCTACAGCAAAAAAAAAATAAAAATAAAAAATAAAAAAAATGTTCTGAAAGAGAAAACCAGTGACGAGAAGGATACCCAACACAATATTGAGGGTGTCCTCAATCTCTCCTGTAGCATTCACTCTCTTGATGGGAGAAATGTGCTCTTCAGACTTGTCAGTCAACTCAGTAAAATTGGGGGATGTTTAATAGCATAAACCCCAAACAGATGGGGAGGGACATCAGTGGAACATCTACCAGCCTGGTCCTCCAGGAATCTTCTCAACCAGCCTCCTCCAGTGGAATGAAAGTCTTCTCTTAGATTTTTGTTAAAAGAAAAAAATGATAGACAAAACAAAATTTAAGAGAGTTTAACAGAACAAAGAAAAATTTGAACTGGGTAGCCCCCAGCGTGGTTTCCTGGGAACTCCAGGCTGCCATTGGGTGGAATAACATTTATGGACAGGAAAAGGAAATGATGTAGAGAAACAGCTGGATTGGTTGCTGCTTGGTGTTTGCGTATTTGAACACAGTTTAAACTGTGGGCCATCTGTGATTGTCTGAAGCATGGCTGCTGTGACTGGCTGTGACTGAGCAATGGAACCGGACTCCTAGGGCTGTGGTTTGTTTACGAGAACTCAAACATTTGAGTACAGAGGCTCGTTCAGTCATTTGGCCCTCCGTTCTTGAGTTTAATCTGTCATACTGCTGTGGGAGAAGTAGAAGAGTCCTCACTTTCCAGATGGAGACACTGGGTCTCAGAGAGGTTGACTCACCTGCCTAATACCGCATAGCGAAGGATGACAGAGTTCGGCTCACAGTTGGGGGTTTCCAATCCATTCAGCACTCTCGGTTTGTCAGAAAAGTCAGGACACATTTTTGCACAGAAATTTTGCAAAAGCGTGTCATGACTTTTCTGATAACTCAATAATTCCACCATAGGCCATCTTAGGCCAAACTCATTCCATTTTTTCTGAGTTAAAAAGCACGTTACTAATTTACTATTAAATCATAAAATGAGGAGGCAAGTGGAAGCAAGAGGGTTCTGATGAAGCTCCTTTAACGGGGAAAATGGTTTAATCCAAAGAGCCTGTTCCCATAGTGTTACTGGCAGTATAGACCAGGTGCCTGAGGTTGGGCAGTGACAGCTGTGTCTAACTGGCTCCCACCCTCCCTTCTGCCCAAGCCCCCATGAGGTGGACAACAGTCCTGATTCTTCTCCACAACAAACATCTGCCCAGAGGCATCTGGGGAAGCACCATTTAACTCTTCATGGTCACTAGGGGGGCGTGTGTGAGGTGATCACTTGAATGCATAGATTGATGAGCAATTTCACAGCTGAGAAGAGTGCAAGTCACTTCCGCCAAAAGTACACATTTACTCCCAGATGGATGAGACAATCACTAGGAGACTGGCTCATTAGCACCTACGCACACAATTTAGCGTAGAAATACACCCTACAGACACTGTGTTTTAGTCAATGGCAGATTGCATACATGACAATTGTCCCAGAAGAGGAGACCATAAAGCCTAGCTGTGTGGTACACTAGACCATCTAGGTAAACTTTATGATGGTTGCAAGACAAAACTGCCTACTGATGCATTTCTCAGAAACATTCCAGGGGACTTCACAAAGTTCATGGTAAATGGAATTAAGTACAAGTTTATTTGGATGAAAAAAAATTGAAATCCATACATTATATTTTTCTTTTTTGTCATTAATACACATGTCTATGAACTTTTTAAGCTTCCCCCAGCACTGTTGTTAATGGATACATTATAATGTCTCTGCACTGATCCTATTTCCAAATAAGGTCACATCATGAGGTACTGGGGGTCAGGACATCAACATATCTTTATTTGAGGAAGACAAACAATTTAATCATAACAGGCCCACTTGTCAGCTAGCAGAAGTTGCCCCTTGAAGAGCAGGCTAGCAACAGCACAGGTGAGTTAGTACCTGAGTCTAAGACCTGAAAGCTTCCCTTAGCACTGAGACTGAAGCCAGGATACTAAATTCTGGAGCTGGCTCCTGCTCACATCTTCACTCTCACCTCCAACACTTCCTCTCCCAGCTTCAAACCTCCTGTGTTCCTGAAACCTGCCAAACTCAGTCAGTGGTCCACACAGGCTGCTCCTTCTGCCTTAAATCCACTTCTGTCCTATTGCATTCATCACCTGCCTAACCCTACTTAGCTTCAGGTCTCAGTTTAATACATGCTAATGGAAGCCTCCCCTCTTTTAGATTTTTGTGGCATCTCGAACTTGGCAATTTGCAGCTCAGATTATTGTCATAATTGGTTTGTTCGCATCTGTCTCCCCCTGAACCCCAGCAGTCTAGAAGTTTAATCTCTAGGATGGAGTTGTTGGATACACATTCATCCCTGTAGCCCTGATATCCATCATGGAAGCAGGAACTCAAAAATATTTTTGGTTGGATGGACAGATGACAAAGTGACTCTTAAAAAGACCAATTTTGAAGTAACAGTTATGTTCATGACTCCAGAGCTGATGGTAGCATAAAGAGAAGTGGGAAATGGCCATCCATGTGGCACAGAGGTAAAATTATACAATGTTCTGATGTTGAAGCCACGTGGGAAGGTCCCAGGTTCAAGTCCCAAGGTCTTCCTGTACACACCAGCTGTGCACATGCTGTGATCCTGGCTGGCAGTGGTTGAGGGCGGATCAAAGCATGAAGACCTGTTGGGGTGCCTGTCTCTCTGTCTCTCTTTGACAGAGTGAACAAACAAACAAACTAGGAAGGAAGGAAGGCAACTGGGCAGTCAGAAAAGAGCTCTGGACCTCAAGGGAAACATCTCTGTCCCTGAATCTTCCTTTGTCTTAGTGACTCTGAGAAAATCACTTAACTTCCCTGATCCATGCTGACCTTCACAAAATGAGGAAATCAAACTGCACCTCCTCCCAGAGTTGTTACAAAAAAGCACCCCCAAAAAATAACAACAACAACAAAACCCCTTAACAGGCTCTAAGTCATATTGGAGTTTTTGTAGGTTTTTGTTTGTTTGTTTGTTTTTAATTTGCTAGAGGGCACATGTGCTCACCGAAGAGAGAGGGCCTGGGAGACAGAGAGAGAGGGGAAAAGCATTATACCACGGTCCCTTCTCTTCCATTTCTCTACCTTACAGGGATTTGGGGTACGTGCACACATGTAACCAGCACATTTTTCAAGCTGCCAGCTCTAAGACTTGAACCCCTCAGTTGGATTCATGTGGAAATCCTCCTTAACCACTAGGCCACAGAATGACCTGAGTAGATCTTTTAAATTTATCAATGATATGTTGTCTTGTGATGACTGAGTCCAGTTAAGAATCAAGAATTTTGGGAAAATGTTTTCCCTCCTAGAGACTCAGATTTCTTTTTTCTTTTTCTTTTTTTTTTTTTTGGGGGGGGGGATAAAGGGGAGAGGGTTTTTTTGTTGTTGTTTGTTTGTTTGTTTTTTGAGAGGTTTTCGCTATAGGGCGTGTGCGCTCGCCGGAGAGACAGAGATAGAAAGCGAGAAATCACTTCCTGGGGGGATGGTCATGCCTCAACCCCTCTTCCTCCGTTCTTCTCTTGGGATTTTGGGCATGCACACGTGCCCGGCGTGAGTTTAAGCCACCGGGTCCAGGATTCGAACGCAGTCGACTACATGGGTGTTCAGTGACATAGCCATCACACCAACTGATGGTCCCAGGGACTCAGATTTCTTACTTGTAGCATTCAAAACATTTCTAGAATAGCACTTTCCAAACTGAGTTTCAAGGAAGTATCTCAGAGGTCACTATTATTGAGGAAAAGAAAGAAGGAGAGACCCAGGAGATAGGCTAGCAGGACCCCCTGCTCCATGTAACCCAGGACAATTCCACTTTTATCTACTGACTCATATACTGGGCTTTTATATATGATATTTTTTGAAAAGAGGTTTTATTACTAAATAACAAGAAAGTTGTAAAGCTCCAATCTAGAGAAATGACTTGCTCCTGACTTGGATTTTATAGGCTGGTAAAATTAATAAATAGGGACTGCATAGGGTTAGCATTTTTTTTCTAAGTCAGGACATGAAGTAAAAATCAATCACCATTTATGATTACCATAATTTCATTTTTTAAAAAGGTCATTTAACACCAAGAAGGAATGCAAGATACGTATTTTGTGGAAATACTCACTGCATTGTCATTATTTTCTCAGATGGCTCTTAGCTGGCAAAAAAATTAAAAAAAAAAAAATCAGCAGCTACTAACCTTGGTCTCCAGGCTGGTCTCCTAATTATGTTCTAACTCAATGGGAATTTGTTAAAGGCCCACATGTTGGGACCAGCCTCGGAGAATAGGACAAAGAGCAGGAGAGAGATTTGGATGTGGTTGATCCATTGAATCAGCGTTTAGGAGCTGCCAGGATCTCCTATTCCTTTAAATCATTCTTTCTAGGTTTTTAAAATTTACTTTGTTAGACAAAGAAAGAGAAACAAGTACTCCAACAGTATCTTCATGCCACAATCCACTCCCAGCCTTGGCCAGCCTGGACCATGGACACACATGCACTTGGCATATACAGGAAGACCTCGGGGCGTGAACCTGGGTTCTTCCCATGTGGGTCCAGTTGTGTCACTGCTACACTACCATCTGACAACTCGACTTTGCAGATTCCTGCAAGGATGAATGAATGAATGAATGAATGATCTATGGATGGAGTTGGCAGGTGGTTCAAACCCCTAAACAGCTATCACAGTTTCCTTTTTGGCCCTGTCCTCACAACCTGATCTTCCTGTTGTCACCCCCAGGAATCACAGTTGCATCTGTAGTTCACACCTGCCTGCCTGTCAACTTCTTCCACCTCTGCAAATTTGTATTCGGGAAGCTGAGCAGGTGCTCTGTGCAAGCTTGGCTGAAGATGCAGTCAGGGGACCATATAATCTGACACTCATCAGGGTGTTGGTAAGCAGGAACAGTACTGGGGAATTACGGGCCCAGCAGGGCCTCTGCACCTATAAATCACATGGGATCACATCACAGTCTAAGATCTGTCTTCGATTTATTTCTAGAACTTGGACTTAGTTTGAAATGAGAAGACAAAGTCTGTAGCGCCTACGCTGAAGTTGTCAATGCTCAGGAAATCCTCCAAGAGCTTAGCTTGCCCTGTCTAGGAAAGCTTTTGAATACAGGGAAGCTCCAGCTGGATCTACGGTTCTCAGCCATGGCTACACACTGCAATTACCCTGGTGGCTTTAAAATGTATTGATGCCCTGGCCCTAACTGCCAATGGCACTGAAATGAAATGCAGCCTGAGGATCAGTTTTTTGTTTGTTTGTTTGGGTTTATGCCATAGGGTTTCTGTGCTCACCAGAGAGAGAAAGGGAAAGTGAGAAATCACCGCCTGGGGCAGATAGCCACACTGCAATCCCTTCTCCATTTTCCTACTAAAATTTTGGGCATGCAAACACATGGACCTGGTGTGATTTTCAAGCCGCCAGGTCTGAGACTTGAACCGTGGTTGGCCATGTGAGAATCTAGTGCCTTAACCACCATGCCACCTGCTGACCCAGTATCAGAATATTTTTTAAGCTCCTGAAGTTATCTGAATGTACAACCAAGGTTGGAAACTACTTGGCTAGAAGCATACCCTCCTTGTTTCATGACCAGTTGAAGCCCCATGGCAAAGGGCTTCCTGACACCCTCTGAAAGGAGGAATCTCAAGGAAGCAAAAATAGGAATACTCACCACAGAGGGTTGTGTTCCCTTCTGGAATGAATAATCATTCATATTTCCCCCCAGCTACTCGACGAGGGGAGAAACGAATGAGAGCATGACAGACAGGTCACGCCCAACCCACAGCCTAGACAGCTTCTACAGAGGGTGGCTGCTCTTGCCTGCTCAGTATCCCATGCTGGTGGTGGCATCACCCTGGTATCCCTTGGAGAGCCCAATTCCTTGATTGAAACCCAGTTGGTTCAGTGGGGTTGACTCACTCTGTGGCTTCAGGAATCAACCAATGACTCAGGCCATACAATTAATTCCAATTTAACTAGCTAGAGTGATTATTTCAGGATAAACATGTGTGTGTTCCCACCAGTCTAATCAGAGCTAATCCTGGGACTCTTTTATTTTTCTGAAGCACTTAGAGCGGTGACGATGGAAGCTTGAAGCAGCCAAGGAAGGATCCTAATTAAACCCACAAGGAGGGAAACAGGGCTGAGATGGAGAGAGAGAAAGAATATATCTTGATGACACTGAGCTCTGGGATCCAGCCATTCCTGAAGTCCTGTTCCACATGTAGTTGGTTTTTAAATTTTTTTTTTTTAAGGGAGAGATTTTTGCTAGAGGGTGTGTGCACTCACCAGAGAGACAGAAAGCAAGAATTCATCCCCCAGGAGTATGGCCATGCCACAATCCCTACTCCTCCATTTCCCTCTCAGGATTTTGGGCACACAAGTACACATGCCCAATGTGAGTTTCAAGTGTCTGGGTCTGAGACTCAAACCCTGGTCAGCCATGTGGGAGTCCAGTGATGTCTATGCCATCTCTGTGTCCCAGATTTTTTTTTTCAGTGTGTGAATCAACTTTACTTATATTTGCTAAAACTAGTACATGGTGTGTCTCTGTAACTCACATCTGAAAAACTCCTGACAAATGTAATCTTGAAGGTCTAGAAGCCAGGAACCTTTTCTTTTCTTTTCTTTTCTTTTCTTTTCTTTTCTTTTCTTTTCTTTTCTTTTCTTTTCTTTTCTTTTTCTTTCTTTCTTTCTTTCTTTCTTTCTTTCTTTCTTTCTTTATTTTTGAGAGGTTTTTACTATAGGGGGCATGCGCTCGCCAGAAAGACAGAGACAGAGACAGAAAGCGAGAAATCACCCTCCAGGGGGGATGGCCATGCTGCAATCCCTTCTCCATTCTCCTCTCGGGACCTTGGGCACGCACAGACACGCGCCCAGCGTGAGTTTAAGCCGCCGGGTCCGGGACTCAAACCACGGTCGACTACGTGGGAGTCCAGCGACATAGCCATTACGCTAACTGCTGGTCCCCAGGAACCCTTCTTTTAACAGCAACCCCTACTCCTTGGCCCAGGTTCTATGGGATTTCCAAAAGAGAGAGAGAAGCTAAGAAATCATCTCCTCTCTCTAGACCTCTGAATTCTAATCCCTTCCAGGATGGAGGTCCTATTAATCTCCAAACTCTGCAGATAAGAAACTGAGGCTCACAGACATTACTTATCCAAGGAAAGCCTCATAGTCACTAGGCAGCAGAGCTAGGATCTGAAACCAGGTCTTCCTTAGCTCCAAGTCTGAGCCTAACCAGAGGCTGGGCAAACACAGCTCATCCTTGTTTTGTTAATAAAGTTTTATCGGAACACAGCCCTGGCCATCCAGTTACATGTGGCTGCAATCACGGTACCACAGACAAGCAGAGGACAGATGTGCCTCAACTTGATAAGCCCATCATGCATTGAAAACATAATATTGTAAGCCAAAATGCATTTCGACTACTAATTTGCAGCATGGTTTCTACTGAAAGTGCATCACTTTCATACCGTAATAAAGTTGAAAAATAGTAAATTGAACCATCGTAAGTCAGGGAACGTCTTTGTGACAGACTGCTCATCTACAAAGCTGAAGATATTTGCGATTTGGCTTTTGGCAGAGAAAGCAGCTGACCCTGCACAGCTCATAACACGTGTCATAGGCTCCTCTGGTCCTCACTGCAGCTCTGTGAGGTCAGGAAGACTCATTAGCTCCATTTTATAGATGGGAAAACAGACAGGTGAGGTGCCAACCAGGGGTGGCGAAGGCAGAACCCCTATGCTTTCTACTGCACTGTGGTGCCTCCCAGCCCCAGAGGACCCTGATGTTTGGGTGACTGACAGGGTTAGCAGTTCCCTGCTAGTCCCCTACCCCTGCAGGAAGAGCCACTGGTGGATCAGGGGCAGCAGCCTCAAGGTGCTGGTGCTATCACAGCGGTTCCTGGAGTTTACGGAGAACACTGCAGCCAAAAGCTGCCTGGGACGTTTGGACAAACAGAAAATCACTCCAGCAAGAAGCATGCCAATGAACACTGGAAGACTAGGACCTTGGCCTTGTCATGATGGGTGGGGTCAGTATCGAGTTTCCCTGAGCGGACAACCATCCCCTGCCACAGGTGGCTCCTTCTCTGCTCTCTGCCTCTCCTTCCTGCTCATCCTCAGCACGAAGCCCGAAATCCTCTGCCTTCTTCCCAAACAGTCAGAAGATCTGGCCTCTGAAGGTGTTAGTCCACCCTCCCTCCAGTCCCCAGTTGCCTTGTCCGGATCATCTCTGCAGTGTGAAGGTTCTGAGGAACGCAGCACGGAGGGGCTGCCTGTGCTCAGCAGCTGGAAAGGATGGGTCATGGAGACTGGATGGAGAGGAGAGAGAGGAAAGGACAGAGAGGGGTGGATAGAAGACAGACAGATAGAGATTAGAGATGAGAGAAGCGGAGGTTAAAAGGAAGAGACACCGAGAGCAAAGGCAACACAGAAAGAGAAAAGAGGAGGAAGACGGGTTCCAGGAGAAACCAACAGAAAAAGAGACGGGTGATCCTTTGGAGATAGACAGACGTTCAGACAGAGATGACAGAGGAGGGATTGATGCTGCAGGTGCTAAGCTTCATGCCACCCACACCTGCCAGGCGATGCCCTGACTCTCAGCAGAGGGAAGAATCGGGCTAACAAGGACCTTAAGCAAAGCAACAAGGGGTCTGGTGAAACACTTACACTCTAATCCCCAGTCAGGAATTTTGACCAGGGACGAGAAACAGGCTTTCAGATCCTGCCCAGGAGCTCATGGAGCCAGGGCCTCTGAGCACAGCTATGCTATGAGCCTTGCCTGAAGCCTGTACAACCCTGGACTTTTCAGTTAAATGTGCCAAAAAATGCTCTTTATACCATTGAGTGGTTGGAAAGTCATGACGCATTTTTGCATAGAAAAAACATGTCATGATTTTTCAGATGACCCAATAAAAGAAACTTAAGGTGTGTTATCTGTCACTTATAACCAGGAGTCCCTACTATATATCAGTGTCATCATCACCACTACTGCCCCCATGCAATGATAAAGGGCTTTTTTTTTCTTTTTTAGAACTTTTTGCTGTAGGGTGTGTGTGCTGGCAGGAAAGACAGAGACAGAGAGAAAGAAAGTGAGAAACTGCCCTCCCCAAGTGGGGGGATGACCACGCCACAATCCCTTTCCATTCTCTTCTCAGGACTTTGGGCACTCACATACCATATGCCTGGTGTGAGTTTTAAGCCACTGGGTTCAGGACTCGAACCATGGTTAACTATGTGGGTGCCCAGCAATGAAACCATTACAACATTTGCTGGTCCCAATAAAGAGCTTTTTATCTTCCAATCAATGAAATGAATTTTCTGGGTTTTTCTTCAGAACTTGCTTCTCTGGTCAATTAAGGGAGAAGAACCATCCTTAAAATCCAGAAGACTTCATCCGAGTCTGGCAACTTGAGTTCTTGCCACAGCTAGCTCTGTGGCTCTGAAGGGTGACAAGCAAAATTCTTTCTCCTTTGCTCTCCGGATTCTGAGTAGCTGAAAGCCCACCATGCTGAGCACAAAGCAGTGCCTGCAGCATTACTGTTACTCAATTAAAAATACCTGTGGGTAAGTGCTCAGTGCCAGGGACAATAATGAGCAAGACCTACGTGGGCACTGCCCTCCTGCAACTGAAACTGGAAGAACAGAGCATGCAACAAATACTCCCATCAGTAAGTGTCCACCTGAGAATTGCGATGAGCGCTTCCTTAGAAGAGTGTAGAAGTTGAGAAAAGAGTAATTTCTGTAACAGGGGAAGTTAGGAAATGCTTTCCCAAGGAAGCCATGATTGAGATGAAGTGATAATGATGAGTGGATGTCCACTAGCTAAGAGTTTGAGGCAGGAGAGAGCATAGTTAATTTAGGGAAGTCCTTTGATGGGCGCAGAGAAGGTGAGATGAAACTAGAGAGGGGGCTGAAGCCAGCTCACCCAGGTTTTTGTGGGGGAGGTTCAGGATTTGGGAGTAGCCTGTCAACGATGGGAGATCATGGTGGAATCTCAATCTGGCCAGAATCTCATCTCACAGCCAGATGCTCATTATGGGAAAATTACCTTGATGGATTGGATTTGGCACCAAAATGGATATGGAATGATTCACGCCCTAGTCTCTTCCATTACTAATGACAGAAAATGCCCAAGTCTGGGTAGTTCTTAAAAAGAGGTTTACTCAGGACCAGCAGTAATGGCTATGTCGCTGGACTCCCACATAGCCGAGCGCTGTTCGAGTCCCAGACCCAGTGGCTTAAAAAACTCACGCCAGGCGCGTGTGCATATGTGCCCAAGATCCTGAGAGGAGAATGGAGGAGAAGGGAGTGCAGCGTGGCACCCCCTAGGGGGTGATTTCTCGCTTTCTGTCTCTCTGTCTCTGTCTGTCTGGCGAGAACACACGCCCTATAGCAAAAAACCTCTCCAAAAAAAAAAAAAAAAAAAAAGAGGTTTACTCATCTCATGGCTTGGAAGTCCAAGGTTCCAAGGTCCAAGGACTACATTTGCTGAGGGTCTTCTGGCTGAATTACAACATGGTGGACAGCAGCAGCACATATGTCTGTGCCCATGCATCTCTGTTTTATTTCTTCTCCTTATAAACCCACCAGGCTTCAATCATGGACATACTGCCCTAATGACCTTAATCCTAATCTCCCCCTAAAAGTCCCACCCATCACAACCAAATCTCAACACATGAAATTTGGAGGGATATTCAAACCATAGCCATCCATTTGGAGACTTCTATATAGTTTGGACTAGGGTGGTAGTGATGGAGGACAAGAGGGAAAAAAGTAGAACATAAGTCACTATCTATATCAAATATGGCCCTCCACCTGTATTTGTAAATAAAGTTTTATATTGGACCATAGCTATAGCCATTTGTCTGTGACTGTCAGTTAGATGCTTTGTGCCACAATGAAAAAGTGGGGTAGTTGTGATGAAGATCATATTGCCTGCAAAGCTGAAAATATTTGCTCTCTGGTCCTTTACAGATTTGAGAGGTCAACTCAACAAGACTTGGAGATGGGGCAACATTGAAAGGAAGAGTTGGGGAACCAGCAGTTGGCATAATGGCTATGTTGCTGGACTCCCATGTAGTCGACTATGGTTTGAGTCCCGGACCCAGTGGCTTAAACTCACGCTGGGCATCTGTGTGTGTGTGCCCAAGATCCCAAGAGGAGACTGGAGTAGAAGAAATTGCGGCGTGGCCATCCCCCTTGGGGGGTGGTTTCTCACTTTCTGTCTCTCTCTGACTTTCTGGTGAGTGCACCTGCCTTATAGCAACCCCCCCCCCGCGCCAGAAAAAAAGAAAGGAAGAGTTGGGAACAGCAGATAGAGTAATTTTTACATCACTGGACTCTCATGTAGTTGACCATGGTTCGAGTTCTGGACCCAGTGACTTAAAACTGATGCTGGGCATGTGTATGTGTGTGCCCAAGAGGAGAATGGAAGGAGAAGGGGCTGTGGTGTGGCCACTCCTGATGGGGGGAGAGGTGATCTCTCACTTTTATGTCTCTCTGTCTCTCTAGCAAGCACACGTGCACTATAGTTTGAGGGCTGGCCCAATGGCCTAATAAGAGCCAGATCCCACATGACTGACTGTTCGAATCTTGGCCCCAGCAACTTAAAAAACATGGCAGACGTGTGTGTGCCCCAAATCCCAACAGGATGAAGAAATGAAAGAGAAAGGATTGAGGAGTAACCATGCTCCATTGAGAGGTGCTTTATCCCTCTCCCTCCATCTTTCTGTCTCTCTCTGGTGAGCCTACTTCTCTGGCAATTAAAAATAAATCACCCCTAGATATTGGCCCAACTAGCTGGGTAGACGGGCAATACAAGGCTCAAGAAGAGGACTGGTTTTCTGGGGAGGATGTAAATTTTTTTTTTCTTTTTTTGGAGAGGTTTTTCGCTATAGGGCGTGTGCGCTCGCCAGACAGACAGAGAGAGACATATTGACAGAAAGCGAGAAATCACCCCCCAAGGGGGATGGTCACGCCGCAATCCCTTCTCCTCCATTCTCCTCTCGGGATCCTGGGCACGCACGCACACGCGCCCGGCGTGAGTTGTAAGCCACCGGGTTCGAGACGCGAACCGCGGTCGACTACGTGGGAGTCCAGCGACATAACCATTACGCTAACTGCTGGTTCCCTGAGGATGTAAATTTGATTAAAACAACCCACTATCCCTCCAACTTACTGTCTTATGGAAATATGGTCAGGCCAAGTTTTCTTGTTTGTTTGTTTGTTTGCAGAGAATGCATGAAACTTGGAGTCTGAAGACACTGTGGTTTCTGATCTTGGCTCTAACATGTTATGTAATTTCCAGCCACAAACCTCCCCTCTTGGAATGTCATTTTCCTCATCCTCAGAATGGGCTGTGAGAGCATGGAGAGGGAGTCTGAATGCCTGGTGCACCCTGTCCAGCTCTAATCATGTGCTTTCTTGTTATCAAATCAGCTGACATATGGAAAGCCCTCGCCTGGAGTCGGGGGAGTCCTGGAACAAAGGCAGTAACCATCAGACACGGGTTCTGGTGACAGGAAATGGAATGGGACTGTCCATGCTGACAGTGTGTACCTGACCGAGGATCAGGACTCACTCAAGAGGTGCAAAAGATCCCCTTGGCTCCTAATGCCAACCACTTACCAACCAATTTCTGCTGCCACAGTTCCTGTTGAGAACAATCATAACAAAAGATCTGAGGTTGTCTGGTGCACGCTGAGCCCAAACTGTGTGTGCAAAGCAAGAGGTGCAGATTGTGTAGGCAGACAAGAGGGGAGAAAAAGGATGATAGCATACCTGGAAGTGGCCTTGCGTAGGATATACACACCCACAGGTATTCATACACATACGTGTCGCACGCCCGCCCCCCCCCCGACAAAATACATGCCCCCTTTTAAACAAAACTATTTCCTTCCTGTAAACATCCACTACTTTGTTGATAAGCACTTTGAGTTGTAGCAGAGACAACTTTTTGCAACCATCTTCACACAATGTAGAGAGAGACATTATGGAAAATTCAATCCCAACTCTGTAGCTCTAGGCGAGTTCCCTTCTACTCTCTGCCTCAGTTTCCCTACCTGTAAAATGAGGGGTTGGACTCTGAGTTTGGAGGCCCCTTCCAGCACTGACATCCATGATTCTAGACTAGAGATTAAAAAAATGGGAATTCCATGGGTCTAGCCCCATAGCCTAGTGGTTAGGGGAGCTGGATCTCACATGGCTGACCGTGGTTCGAATCTCGGTCCTAGTGGCCTGAAAAACATGCTAGGTGTGTGTGGCTGTGTGACCAAAAATCCAACAGTATGGAAGACATGGAGGAGAAGGGGTTACAGTGTGACCATGTTCCTCTGTATGGGGATGGGAGTGTTTTCTCCTTCTAACCTGTCTCTCTCTGGTGACTGCACATGCCCTTTGGCAGTTAAAAAAAAAAAAGAAAAAAGTAGAAACCTCAAGAACCAAATACAACTTGCAAACATGTGGAATTATTCAACATTAAATTACACAGTGGCAGAAGATTTAAAATTGATTGTGGATGCTTTAAAATTGGGAACTCTTATAAAAGTCAGGTTCTCCAACTTCTGATACATCGCAAACCTGGCAGTACTGGGCCCATCCCTACGTGGGGGTCATACCTACTAGGGCTGGAGGTGAGCTGCCCCTCAGAAGGAGGTTCCCTGCCAGTTCCCCACAGTCCTTACTCTTTCTTCTCTACCCCTCACAACCAGCCACTTCACACTTTCATGTTACTTCTCAAATAGGTCACTCCCTGTAGGTAGCTGAGACAGTAAGTCCTTTTTCCACAGATAGTCATGGTGACACAGAAACGTTGAATGTGTCCTGAGTTGCCACAATAGTACCAACGGGTGATGGTGACACTTTCCCTCATTTTTGCTTAGAAAATGAGGAGGGTGCCTGCCTCGATGTCTTATAGCTGCTGTAATATATTACCATAAACTGTGTGGCTTAAAACAAGAGAAATATATTTTATTATTGCTCTGGCAGCCAGAAACCTAAAATCAAGATGACCCTTGAGTTTTAAAGCAGGTTGGTTTCCTCTGTAGGCTCAGAAAGAACCTGCTGCCTGGCCCTCTCCTGACTCCGGCCAGCTCTGGCAACCCTGGGCATTCCTGGGCTATATAATGTGTCTCTGATATCTGCCTCCATCTCTGCGTGTTGTTCTTGCATCTCTGTGTGTTCCGTCATTTTCTTCTTCTTTATTATAAAGATGCTGGTCATATTAGATTGGGGCCTCCCTAATGATCTCATCATAACTTGATTACATCTGCAAAGACCCTATTCCTGTATAAAGGCACATTCACAGGCACTGAGGGCTAGGATCTGAACATATCATTTGGAGACCACAATTCAACTCATGAAAGAGTTGTGCAATCAACTCACAATTCGACTCATGGTAAGGCCTAATGTAGTTCATTAAATGGGAGTGTAAAAGAACACACAATGGAGAGATGGAAAATTCCTCTGGGCCTCAGTCACAGTGGCACGTTGGTAGACGATGCTCTGCAATGCCAGAAGCCATATGCAAGATCAGAGCCCAGTGCAAGGTCGACCTATTCACCCCAGGTGTGTGCATTAACCATGATCCTAGCTCACTGGGACAGGCTGTGTGTGTGTTGGGGGGTAGGAAGGAAGCACAGCATGAAACCCTGCTGAGAGAAAAAAGAGAGAGACATGGAGGGGTGGAGGGAGAGAAGGAGGGAGAGAGAGAGAAAGAGAGAGAAGACATTAAAAAAAATTTTTTTAATTAATTTCTTTTGTAAACATAATAATAACCATGCCTCCAACTAAATCATGACGATCTAACTTGTGTGTAGAAAGGTCAGATCCTTGTATCTGGGCTTTTCCTTTTGTGTTAAGTTTCTCACTCTTTAATAAAAGTTTGTACCTAGAGTTTAATAACCCCATTCCTGTTGCAGGAGAGTACCAGGAAGGTTAGAGCTGCATTTTTGGCCACATTAATAACCACATGGCAGGTCAGAAGGCCGTGGAGGGCTCCTCAGTCTCCTGTTCCTACACAATGGGTTTTTCTAAAGATCTGGTGTGCTGGGACACAACGCTCTCTCTACGGATGTCCTGCCAAACTGCACAGTCTGAGCCTAACCACAGAGAAGCATCAGACCCAAGCTGAAGTATGTACTATAAAGCAGCTGGCCCTCACTCTTCAAAGATGTCAAAGTCAGAAACAGCAAGGAAAGGCTGAGGAACTCTTGTAGACAAATGGAATAGGGGACCCTGGAACACAAATTGGATTCCATATCAGGAGAAGAAGAAGAAGAAGGCTAATGGATGCTCTTGGGCCAAGTGCTGGAATTGGAATATGGCTAGATAATGGTACTGATTCAATGTCAAGTTTGCTGACTTGGGTAACTCTGCGGTTATATAAGAATGGAAAAGAACATGCAGCCAAGTCTCAGATGGCTCACAAAAATAGAGTGAGAAAGGGAAAGCAAATATAAAGAAATGTTAAAAACTGATGAATCTGAGTAAAGGGGGGATGGGAGTCCTTTGAAGTATTCTTGCAACCTTTTGGTAAGCTTGAAATGATTGAAGTATTAAAATCTAAAAAGGACAGAAAAATGTTATACAGCCCAGTGATTCTGAAATGTGAACCTGTAGACAGATTTGTGAAAACTCAGATTCCTGGGCCCCTCTCCAGAGCTTCTGATTCGGTAGGCCTTAGCAGGGGAGAGCAAGAATTAGCATTTTTTAAAAAAAAGTTTTATTTTTATTTCTTACAAGAGAAAGGGAGAAAAAGAGACAGAGACAAAGGGAGAGACAGGCACACCCAACAGGGTCTTTAGATTCAGATCCTACCCCCAGTCATGGGCACACATGTGTCAAGCATGCACAGGGCAACCTCGGGACACGAACTCAGGACCCTCCCACATGGCTTCAGCATCATGGAGTGTTGGACTGTCACTACACCATTGTGGCTGGCCAAGAATTTGCATTTCCAACAAGCTCTCGGGTGCTGCTACTGTTGGTATGGAACGCACTTTGAGAACCCCTGGTAGAAGCTAGTATAGTTTCCATTGTGGGCTAGTGAAAGAACTAGGCAGAGAGAGTTAAAAGTGGCTGCTTTGGGGCAGCAGAACTAGAGGAGAGATGGTACAAGGGATCGGGGCTTTTCATTTGGAAATGAAAAGTGTTCTGAAGTGTTCTATTTGTTTTCCAGTGTACATATTTTAAAGCTGCAAAACATCTAGTTAAGGGTCTTTCTGGCATGTGGCAGGGGGACAGTACATGTTAAGGATCTGCTGGGGTCTGAGTTTCAAAACAGGGCAAAGATGCAGGGCTGCATCTGCAGGGAGAGGGAGAGACCAGCGCCCGTGCTTACACTTCTGCTTGCTCATTCTTGGGGGACAAGGACCTTCGGATCACTTCAATAGGATGTGTGTTTTCCCCTTGGAATTGCTATCACTGATCAGGTCAGATCTAAACTGCTCAAAAATCTCTCCCAATTTTGAGAGGAGACTGCAGTTCAGGCAGCAAACTTGTGTCAAGACACGCGCCTCTCTTCCCCCTCTTCTGAGGGTAATGAACCTTGGCCTCAAGCCTCATTAAACCCCATTATATAATCACCCCCATCTCGAGTCTCTTTAGAACCCTTCCAGTGGCTGCCTTCTTGGGAATATGCAGTTCAGCTTCATCACTCTTTATTGCTACCTGCTGCCTCCCTCACAAATCAGGCTTCTGACTCAGCCTCAAGGCATACACAAGGCCAGGTTCTCCACCAAGGGTCAACTCTGTCTTGCTCCATCTCTGGGACCAAGCTTGGGAGTAGCTTAGAGAAGAGACACAGAGAGAGCATGGTGGTTTAGTGCAAGAGGAGGGCATGAAGTCATTCAAGACACTTCGTGAAGGACAAGATTTCCCAAGACAGTCTCTCACGCAGCCCCAGCTGGTGCCATTATGACCAACATGGCAAATTCTGGGACCATCAGTCACTTGCTGCCCTTGGTAGCCGTTGCCCTGAAGTGCTCAACCCCACAGGCAGCTAATAAAGAAACAAATTGCAGGTGGCAAAAGAACGTCACTCCTCTTTTTCTACCAACATGGCCAGGATGAAAGAGTGGCAGAAGCTTCCTGTAGGTCGATGTCTGAGCAATTTTCTGCAAATGCCTGGCCCCCACAGGGATGGCTCCCCTGGGACAATCAATCCCCTGAACAGTAACAGCAGAGTCCAGGCGGGGTAACGAATGGCCAGCCAGTGTGAGTGCTGCTCCCTGAGCGAGCACAGCAGGCCTCTGAGCAAGGCTGTCACCACCTGAGCAAGTTAAATTCCCTACTTGATGAGAAAGCAGGTTTCAATGGAGATGGCATTGTGATTTCTTACCTTAGCATTATCGGATGAAAGGTTGAGAATTAGGGCAGATTTCATCTCCTGTCTGACCCTAGGACCTTGGGCCTGTTACTTGCACTTTCTCAGCCTCAGTTCTTCCACCACAATATGGAATTAATAACAGAACCTACCTTATAGAGGATGGTGCAGTTTAAACAAAGTAATGAAAGTAACTGACTTTGTACGATGCTTGAAATACTGTCAACACACGGTAAATGCCGATGGCTATGATCATCATTTTCATCATTGTTACAAGCTACTCCATCAGATAACGTAAGGCTAGTAGCTTCCAAAGTCACCTTTTATTGAATCTCTGCGCTCTAAGTGGCAGCCCTCATGCCAGGAAACGTACACGAGTTCTTCATTCTATCTTCGCCATATCCTTACCAAGTAGAAAACACACTCGGGAGGGTAAGTGATTTGTCCAGTGACTTGTCAATGTCCAGTTAGTTGCTATAGACTGGAAATCACTTCTACCAGATGATAGACAATGACAGATAATTAAATCTTTCCATCTAAGCAACATTTTTTCATTTTGAAGTAGCCTTTTTTTTCTTTTTCTTTTTCTTTTTTTTTTTTTTGGAGAGGGTTTTTGCTATGGGGCGTGCGCACTCACCAGAAAGAGAGAGAGACAGAGAGATAGAAAGGGAGAAATCACCCCCCCGGGGGGATGGCCATGCCACAATCCCTTCTCCTCCATTCTCCTCTCGGGATCTTGGGCACGCACGCACACACGCCTGGCATGAGTTTAAGCCACTGGCTCTGGGACTCGAACCACGGTCGACTACGTGGGAGTTCAGTGACAGCCATTACGCTAACTGCTGGTCCCTGAAGTAGTCTTTTCTAGGGGACTTAAAGACAGCCTGACCTGTATCAGCAGAGATCGGAGATGCCTAATAAGGAAACATAGGTTCACAGTTTGTTGGACAAAACAAGCTAGTCCACAAGTGAAGGGCATCCAATCAGATACTGCCAAAGCCATATGGCATGCCCAAATACAAGACAGATTAAATACAGCACGAATGGAGTCTGCTACTCTCTATTTCTCTAGGAAGCAGGTTCATTTCTGAATCAGCATCTCCCATGCTGAACAGAAGATACTGACATCTTGCATTTTCTCCATACCTGAGTGAGGCTATGGACCCAAAGGGCTGGCAAACCTTGGAGACACATTCCTCTGTACACTGAAGCTCCTGCCACATCCCTTTCTCCCTCCTGCTATCTGCCAACCCCAGGCCAGGGATGTACGGTAAGCCCCAATAGGTGAGATCCTTTCTACAGCCCGCTGAGTGGCTGAGCACCCCGAGGGTCCAAGGCCTGGCCATTCCATGGTCAGATCTGCCTAACGCTGTCTCCAGACATTACCATCAGGGTAACAAGATGGCATATCACCACCCTTCACAGAGCAGACCAGAGCCAGAGGTGACAGTGACAAATGGCAGACAGACTCAGCCTGGCAGAGAGGAAGCCCCAGGGGCTCCCATAGCTGGGCCAGGAGGAGGTAGCTTGGCACCAGGGCCCAAAAGTAGAGTTCTCTTATGAAACTCAGAATGGCAGAAGCAGAAACTATTACAAACCAGGAAGAGCCAGCGCCTGCAAGCTTTATTCTCCCCAGAGCACCCGCCAGGAATACCACCAGAGCCCCAGCAGGAGTCCCCAAGACCAGCATTTTAAGTGAGTCAAAGATTTACCTACGAAAAGCTCAGTAGTTGGCCTCAGAATCCCAGAGTTTCTAATCTCTGGAATAAACCATCCAGCAGTGGGTGCAACTGTTGAAACTGACGTATGGTCAGAGATAGACACTTGTCCTGAAGACATGTAATATAGGCTACTGTCAGATCTGGATTCAAAACATACCACATGGGTGAGGTCAAGCATCTTTCTGGGCCTCAGTGCCCTGATCTATGAAATGGGGATAATAGTACCCACCTCACAGGCTCTGGTCAGCCTTAACTGCAACAATGCAGCTGACATGCCAGGCAGAGACCAAAACCACACAGCCAGCTGGTGACAGCACAGACATGCCAACAGAGCTGCCCATGTCGTGGTCTGGAGCCTTCCCCACCACACCAGGCAGCTTCTGCTTCTGTTATTTGTGAGGGACTGGCCTGTGGGTTTCCAGCAAATAATTGGGTTTTACACACCCCTTCTCCCACTGAGATGCAAATGTTTTTTCCTTTCTAGGAGATCAGAGGGCAACTTCACACGCATGCATGAGGGCTGTCCAAGGGATAATAGTGCTTCCAGAGCCTCCTGGTGCTGGAAGCTGCCTTTTAACTAAGGCTATTCCTCAGGCCCATGGGCAAGTGGAAAAGTCTGTCCCCTCTGGTAGACACCAGGACAGAGCAAATCCTGAGAGCCATGGTGAAGCCTCACAAAAGTCTTTGGCGGGATCAGCAGATGGCAAATGGTTACATCACTGGACTCCCACATAGACAACCGCGGTGCAAGTCCCAGACCTGGCGGCTTTAAACTCATGTCGGGTGCATGTGTGTGCCCAAAATCCAGAGAAGAGAGTGGAGAAGAAGGGACTGCAGCATGGCCATCCCCCTGGGGGGGGGGGGTAATTTCTCACTTTCTGTTTCTCTTTGTGGTGAACACACACACACCTTATAGCAAAAATCCCTCTTAAAAAAAAAAAGTCTTTGGTGGGATCAGGGCCCAAATGTACCAGTCTGTGGTTTTTGTTTTTGTTTTCTTTTTTTTTGAGAGTTTTTTTTCGCTATAGGGCGCGTGCGCTCGCCAGACAGAGAGAGACATAGAGACAGAAAGCGAGAAATCACCCCCCAGGGGGGATGGTCACGCCGCAATCCCTTCTCCTCCATTCTCCTCTCGGGATCTTGGGCACTCACGCACACACGCCCGGCGTGAGTTGTAAGCCACCGGGTCCGAGACACAAACCGCAGTCGACTACGTGGGAGTCCAGCGACATAGCCATTACGCTAACTGCTGGTTCCCCAGTCTGTGGTTTTTTAAAGCACGTGGGAGATGTTTTTACTCTGGCCAAAACTAAAGTGCAGGACTGTGGTAAAGCCCTAGAGGTGGCCATGCTGACATGTGCTCACAGGATGGCTGCCCAAGGACAGATGGCCACTGGAGGCAACCAAAGGCATCGTGTCCAGGCACATTCCTAGCACTGCGGGGGCCCTGGGAAAGTGGTGGTGGGGTGTGTGGGGGTCAACTGCAAGGCATTTAGCTGCAATTGCCTGGAAGTTCTCAGGCCAGAGGCTGCAAGTGCAAATGCTAGAGAAAAGGTGCCAATACACTGCACAACAGCTAGCGTTTATCAAGCACCTTCTACTTGCTAGATACTGTGCAGAGGACTTGACACTCCGGAGCTTATCTCATTTATACAATGGTCCATGAAATTATTATTATTATTAGCCCCATTTTACAGATTAGGAAACTGAGGCCCAGAGAGACTCTTAACTTGCTTAAGACCAGACACATTACTTCAAAATAGCAGAACTGGGATTCGAACCCAGGTATCTCCCACCATGGCCTATGTTCCCAGCTATGATGTCTACTTCTTCCTGCTGCCATGACATGTTACAGATGTCATCATTATCCCTGTCTTTGTCTGCACTCGCTAAGCCATTCTCTGCCTGCCATGCAGGCCCACCCTCCTGAAGCTTTTCTGGTCTCTCTGACAGTAATTTCTCTTGACAAATTAATAAATTGGCCTTCTGGTGTTGACATACATGTATGTCGTGGGGGCTATTTTAGTTTGCTCCATTCGGAGCCTGCACATGCCAGGCACTGAGACAAGGCAGTCTCTGGAACTTTTCCTAACTGACAGCCACGTGGGTCTGCCTGAGTCCAGACCCTCCGCCGATTCCTGCGTCAGGCACGCCATACCGACTGTGCACTGCAAACTGAGTTTGCCATTCAGTCCCAGCCTAACCATCTAGCTGGCTGGTGGGTGTTACATGTGCCTTTCTTCAGGCAAAAACGAACAGACTTCATCTCGTCCTCAAAGTGTCCTGGGCCTCCCTAAAAAATGCTTACCAACCCTCAGCTACAAGTAACAAATACAACCCACATTTAGAAGGGGTATCCTGCTGGCTAGTTGAGGGATCTTGGCTACTGAATCACATGTGATGGTTAAGCTTACATGCTCTGGAGGTAGAAAGAACTGAATTCAAATTCTGGTTCGACCACTCCATAGCAGTGTGACTTTGGGCAAGCCCTTTGATGTCCCTGGGACTTAGTTTCCTCATCTGCACAATGGGAACAACCCACCTATAGGACGAATCCATGCAAGAACTGAGTGAGGCCCTAAATGTGGGTGGTTAGGGTGTGCAAGTGCTCGATAAACACTACTCTCATTTACCAGGACCGCAGCAAACATGGACGGCCTGTGGCTGTACCAAGGGTCAGGGGCTAATTCTAGCATACTCCAGCAGCCCTTCCTCCTCCTGAGCAACCGATCAAAAGAAGTTGCTGTCTTGACGGAAGGACTGACTGAGCTTTATTCAGGGGGCTCCCCTCTGACCACATCTGTGCCTGTTCAGCAGCGCAGGCCTCCGGGCAGAGAAGATTAAACACCTTCTGAGACCTCAGCTTTGGATCACCAGGAAGTTCCATTTCTGCTCCTAGTAATTACCACACGGTCTCCGGGAGAAACGGGTGAGAGCAGAATGGAAACCACCCCAGGCCACACTCAGCCCATGTTGAACTCAAATACATCTTTGCGATGTAAAGGTTATGCATGCTGACCTGAGTGGGACACACACACACACACAAACACACACACACACACACACACACACACACACACAGTAATCATAGATGCCTGATGCACGACGCCAAGAAAACCCCACTGAGACGTCTTTCCTCTGTCATTCCTTCACAACTGAAGGCAAAAGAGCAGAAACTGGGGACCAGTGACACCACCAGTCAACCTCCTGAGCGCCAATTACGCCTCCTTCAAAACCATCCGCAGGGGCGTGAGAGGTGCAGGTGGGAGGATGAGTCTTGATCAGTGAACACGTCACAGCCCGGAGACAAAGAAAAGGGAGTCTGCACCTGGCGCTGAGGACAGCAGGTGCTGGGAGGCAGCGGTGGCGCGGCCCCCAGCCAGGACTTACTTGCAGAGAAGCTGGCCTCGGTGTGGACAGGAGGGGTGGAGGGCAGGAAGGGGCCATGTCCCACGAAGAAGGAGCGGAGGGAGCGCTCGGACAGGAGCGGGGAGCGCTGCTGAGAAGGAATGTTCTCACAGCTGCCCACAGTGCTGTGGATCTTGAGGTTCAGGGGTTTGCTCTTCTTCTTGGCTCTGGAAGGGAGACAGGAAAAGAGAAGGAAATGTACCATGCACGCACAAACTGAGAGCACGGAGACCCAGCTCCTGTCTCCTGCAAGTGAACCAGATCCCGCGCGAAGGGAAAAGAACCCACCAGCTTTTGTGCCCTGATAGGCAGAGGAGAAGGGCTGGGCAAAGGCGAGGCTCACCCTCTCCCCTATCCCCTTTGAAAGGCATATTTCACCATAGGGCACGGTAAATAGACAGGCGCTGAGCATTTCTTACTCCAGAGCCATCCTGTCTAATGATGAAGCGACACACTCCATGGGCACTCCAACTGTGGCTAGGCCTGATTGAGGTGGACTTATTATAAAAAAAAATTATGGGGACCAGAAGATGGCGTAATGATTATGTTGCTGGACTCCCACATGGCCGACCACGGTTCAAGTCCCAGACCTGGCAGCTTGAAACTCATGCTGGGCACGTGTATGTTAATGCCCAAAATCCCAAGAGGAGACTGGAGGAGAAGGAATTGCAGCATGGCCATCCCCCCTGGGAGTGATTTCTCATTTTCTGTCTCTCTGTCTCTCTGGTGAGCACATGTATCCTACAGCAAAAATCTCTCTAAAAGAAAAAACTATGTAAAATGCCTTATTAGTAATATTTTATATGCATTCAGTGTGGGGTTTTAAATACATTGTTAAGGTGTGAGGGCTATTATTTTCTTTCTATTTAAAAATAAGAAGACAAGGCAATTAGCAATTATCCACAGTCAAATACTGGAATAAAAATGCCAGGGTTCTCATGATTTTTTAAAAAGTAAGATCTTTCTCTAGTCATCTTCCTTGCAAACAGGCAATCATTGGGTTGTTGGGGAAATCATGACACTTTTTTTTATATAGAAAAATATGTCATGAATTTCCAGATGACCTAATAGAAGGTGAAGGAAAGGATACCATCTACAGTAGGATCCCTCACACTGAGAAAGGAGTAAGGAGGAAACATTAAAACCTAAAGGATCCCAGAAAGATGGCGATGAGGTCGTGATCTGGAAGAAAGAGGACGCATCTCTGAAATGACAAGCATAAGTCACCGACATTTTTTTTTTCTTTTTTTTTCTTTTTGGAGAGGTTTTCGCTATAGGGCGTGTGCGCTCACCAGACAGACAGAGAGAGACAGAGAGATAGAAAGCGAGAAATCACCCCCCGGGGGGATGGTCACGCCGCAATCCCTTCTCCTCCATTCTCCTCTCAGGATCTTGGGCACGCACGCACATGCGCCCGGCGTGAGTTTTAAGCCACCGGGTCCGGGACGCGAACCGCGATCGACTATGTGGGAGTCCAGTGACACAGCCATTACGCTACCTGCTGGTTCCCAGTCACCGACATTTTTTAAAAACTTTCACTTGACCAAAAGGGAAGCTTGAGAGCACCACAAACGCCATCACCCACAGCACTCACTGTGGCTGCTTGGATTTGAGTGCGAGCCCTGTCCAGGGATCGGATCAGGTGTTTGGCATGTGTGAGCTTACCTGTGTCACAGTAACCTGAGGAGGAGATGCTATCATTAACCTCCCTCCGCTCATGAGGATGCCGAAGCAATTAGAAAAGGGACCTGATGCAGCGGGCGTCAGTGTTGAAACCAGCCAATGTGGCTTGACAGCACCGACACCAAACTCCCAAGTGAGCCCTGACCCCAGAGACGGCCATTCTCCCTGAGGCCAACTGCCCTGAAGAGCTTGCTTTTGAACACGTTCAGGCTAGAGTTAGCATAATGGCCATGTTGCTAGACTCCCATGTAGTCGACCATGGTTCAAGTCCCGGACCTGGTGGCTTAAACTCATGCTGGGCGCGTGTGCGTGCATGCCCAGGATCCCAAGAGGTGAATGGAAGAGAAAGAATTGTGGTGTGGCCATCCCCCTGGGGGGTGATTTCTCGCTTTCTGCCTCTCTGTCTCTTTCTTTCTGGCAAGTGCACGCGCCCTATAGAAAAAAAAAATTCAATTTAAAGTGACCAGTCCAGGGCATTAAGCCCATTTGCAAGGTTGTGCCAAAGCTGTCTCTATCTAGTCCCAAACATGCTCATCATGTCCATCACTCCTCAAGGAAACCCTGCCTCCTACACCGTCACCCCCATGTCCCCTTCCCTCCAGCTCCTGGCAACCACCAATCTGCTTTCTGTTTCTGTGGATTTGTTTATTCTGGCTATTTCCTGTAAATGGAATCATACAAAATGTGGCCTTTTGCATCTGGCTTCTTTCACTCAGCATAATGTTTTGGAGGTTCATTCATGCTATAGCAGGTATCAGAACTCTGTTCCTTTTTGTGGCTGGATAGTGGGATCCCACTTTGGGTTCCTTACGATGTATTCTCCACCCCATAGTCAGAGTGTTGTTGCTATTGTTGGATTTTTAAAATTATTATTTATTATCACTATTATTATTTTTTAGTTTCCTACAGGGCTCATGTACTCATCAGAAAAAGACAGAGAGGAAAAGTGAGAAAGCAAGCCACCAGGTCCAGGACTTGAACTGTGGCTGACCATGTGGGAGTCCAGCACTTTAACCACCATACCACCTGCTGGACCTGAGAGTGAATTTTTTAAAAATATACATTGGGGCCAGGTTAAGGGAGTTAGATCCCACATGGCAAACTGTAGTTCAAATCCCAGCTCCAGTAGCTTGAAAAACACATCAGATGCATGGGAATGTGTGTCCCCAAATCCCAACTGGATGGAGAAAGAGGACTGCAGCATGACCATGCCCCACTGGGAGGTGTTTTCTACTTCTCTCTCTGGAGATCACATGCCCTCTGGCAACTGAAAAAGAATACACTGTATCATGTCACTTCCCTGCTTAAAACCATCAAAAACTGTCCTGTTGTTCTTCATCGCTAAGGCCGTATGAGACCCGCCGTGCCACACCTTCCCTTGACTTCCGGTACCAGCCCCTTGCTGTTCTCTGATTAGCCACTCTGGCTGTATTTCTGGTGATCATGCCTAGTGCTCATGCACCTCTGGGCCTTTGCACATGCTGTCCCCACTGTCTGGAGCATTACCCTGCCTGTTCCTGGAGACCTGCGCATCCTTTAGGCACTGCTCAGCGTGAGTCAGTCCGTACCTTCTCTTCCAGCACCACCAGTGTGTTCTTCATTAAGTGCATCTCGGTCAGAATTCTGCACTCACCTATGACTTTACTGGATGGATGTCTGTTTCCCCACAGCCTGTGCCTGGAACATGGGAAGAGTTTGTATCTTCAGCTCCTAACACAACGCAGGCCCTTCACGGTGCAGAGCCAAGAATATAAGCCAGGTTTGCAGACTCCCCCAAAAGCCCATAGGTCCCAATTCAAACAGGGACGAGGGGGCATCTCCCTTGTGTGGACAATCTAAAGGAATATGGTCCTTTAGCATTTCTGTCTCATCTGAGTCAGGAGGGCTGCTTTAGAAGCATCTTCTTAGTTAATTCTCAAGGATGGACTCCCTGAGGAAGAAACACACCTTATTTCTTTTGTCAGCCTTGGCCACTCCTGACCCAGGTCTGACAGATGTCTTGGCACTCAAGAAGCTCTGGGTTGGTGCCCATTTTCCACCTGCCTCTCCCAGCCTTCATCACACAGGTTGCCAGGGGAAGTTCCAAGCTGATGTTTAGTCGTGGCACCATTTCCTCTTCCAGAAGTTTGCTGGCCTTTGAGTTAAACAGAGCTACCGGCTCAAGCCTGTTTATTCTCTGCTTCCTTGAGTATGAGGTTGTGTCCCCTTGAACTCAGAAGCCTTCCTCAGGACAGAGCCCTCAGCCTCTTATTAATGGTGTCTGGAGTGTCTGGCCCAGACAACCGGGAGGAAATGGCAGGGCTGGACCAGACCAGACCCTCCATGTGGTCTGAAGACAGGCAGGAGCACACCTCCTGGCACCCCCCTCACCCCTCGCAGCAAACCACAAATTCAGCCACCATTTCACCAAACAGGAAATGGTTGACACAGGGCTGTGCGAGCTTATCTGAGCTATTTTAATCCTTTGCGCTTGGGTCAATCTGATTATCTAAGAGGAGGCCTCTAGGCAAGACACTATAAAGATCAAGGAATAGCAGGAGCTTGGCCAGCCAGTAGTGTGGCATTGAGGTGGCTGGATTCCACATAGCCAACTGTGCGGTTTGAGTCCTGGACCCAACAGCTTGAAAAAACACTCTGGGCACATGCATATGCATGTCCAAAATCCTGAGAAGAGAGTGAAGGAGAAGGGACTGCAGCCTAGCTGGCCTGGCCATCCCCTCTGGGCGTTGCTTTCTCACTCCTCCGCCATCCCCCATCATCCCACATCTCTTTGTAGCAAGTGCACGTGCCCTATAGCAAAACAGAGGGGAAAAAAAAGAAAAGAAAAAGAAATTTTTTTAAAAAAAAGAAAGAGAAGAGAAAGAAGAAAAATAAGAAAAAAAAAAAAAAAGAGAGAGAAAAGAATAGCACAGGGTTTGGGAGATGGGAATGGGAAGTACTTCCAGATCATCATTTCAGCTGCTCAGGGCACAGGGAAGAGGCTGATTTGGAAAAGCATAGGCCTACTGCCTCTAACACCCAGAGATGTTTGTGAGAATCTGCTTTGTTCTTTGGCCACAGGCTATACCTTTCATTTATGGCTGGAACACTGCCCAAGCATGGCATTAATCAAACAGGACCCTGGCAAAAAGGGGACAAGGAAGAGGCAGCCCTTCAGTGTGTGGCAGACTGCGTGACCACCAAGGTGGGAGTACTTACTACATGGCCCATAAGGGACACCTTTGCTGATCCTTGATGAGCTCTAGACTACCTGCCCATGGGTGTTAGTCCAGAAAAACCCTGAGTCAGGTGGTAAGGCAGTGAGGATGCAACTGGGCCCATGTATTTGCCACAGTCTAGCTGAAACTGGGAGTGATTATGGCATGGAGACTCCCCTCCACCCCCAACTTCGTGTCAGAAGAAATGAATGAATTTAAGTTTAAAAAAATGAAACAACGAAAAAGCATAGTCTACTTGGGATTGATTTCCTCTGAAGTTATAGTTTCTCCTTTGTCATTCTGTGTCTAAATAAGGAATGTTTCTGGTCAATTTCCTCCCCATAATCTACTAAGTATGGCCTGAGCTATCCAGAACTGGGCTCTGGGAATATTCTTTAGTGTAAGTAAAACACCTTTTGCTTAAAGCTATATGTGCACTAAAACTTTTCTTCTTCTTCTTCTTCTTCTTCTTCTTCTTCTTTTTTTTTTTTTTTTTTAGAGGTTTTTGTTTTAGGGCACGTGTGCTCACCAGGGAGAGACAGAGACAATAAGAAAGCACCCCTAGGGTTGTGGCCACACCACAATCCCTTCTCCTCCTGGGATCTTGAACATGCGTACGCATACACCTGGCATGAGTGTTAACCCACTGGGTCCAGGACTTGAACTGCGGTCTCCCATGTGGGAGTCCAGCAATGTAAATGCTACACCATCTGCTGGCCTATGAGTACTAAAGACTTATGAAGTTAAAATTTTAAATTCTGCTCATCAGTTGTAATAGCCACAGTTTAAATGCTTGAAAGTGGCATGTGGTCAGTGGCTACTGTATTGAACAGAACAAATATAAAACGTTTCTCCCACTGCTTAAGCTTCTTGCTGCTCTAAATATCCCTGCTCTGCACTCAAGGGTGAAGTGATACATTGTTCTGCTATTAGATCAGATGCCTCATCTCATCTCTTTCCCTCTAAGTCTGACTTTCATTCCCTTGCAATACTAAAATTAACTTTGCGTAGCAAAAGACTGGAAGGAGCTAAAATATGCACCATAGTGGACTAGTCAATTAAATTATGGTAATTGCATTTGATGGAAACTATGTAGGTGTTAAAAAGGATCAGGTTAGAGAGAACATCAACAGTTGTTATTAAGTGAAAGTAGGAGGAGGCAAAGAACAATTATATGGAATGATCGCATAACATCTTTAAAAGATATATATAAACTCAAAAATTAATCCAACGAATAGTACTAGAACGATAAGGTAATTGGACTCTAGCAATGAAGGAGGCAGATGAGCCGTACTCTCTGTGGGCCTGTAGGCCACTAGGGGAGTACAGAGAAACAGATAACAGTACGAAATACTGGTTAATCAGAACAGTCACATAGATGAGCTGGCTCCGTGGCACAGTACTAATGTTTTTCTCAAGAGAAGCTGGATCCCACATGGTGACCACAGTTCAAATCCCCAGCCCACCTGAAAACATGCCTGGCGGCACATGTACAAGTGCCTAAGATCTGATGGGCTGCAGGACTGAAAGAAAGGGATCATGGCATGGCCAGACCCTGTGGAGGGTTCAGATATCTCTTTCTGTCTCTCTCTCTCTCTCTTGCTGTGCACACACACGTTCTATCATGAATGAAGAAAAATAATACAATTACATAGAATTTAAATTCAGCAGTGTGGTGACAGTTGGGTGGGAAGGCATTTCTGCTGGAAATGGTATTTCTGCCGGAACCTGATGTCAAGAAGCCAGACCCACTGGGACCAGCAGTTAGTGTAATGGCTATGTCGCTGAACTCCCATGTAGTCGACCATGGTTCAAGTCCCGGACCCGGTGGCTTAAAACTCATGCTGGGGGGAACCAGCAGTTAGCGTAATGGCTATGTCGCTGGATTCCCACGTAGTCGACCGTGGTTTGCGTCTCGAACCCGGTGGCTTACAACTCACGCTGGGCGCGTGTGCGTGCGTGCCCAAGATCCCGAGAGGAGAATGGAGGAGAAGGGATTGCGGCGTGACCATCCCCCCTGGGGGGTGATTTCTCGCTTTCTGTCTCTATGTCTCTCTGTGTCTGTCTGGCGAGCGCACGCGCCCTATAGCAAAAAAAAAAAAAAAAAAAAAAAAAAAAAAAAAAAAAAAAAAAAAAAAAAAAAACCTCTCCAAAAAACAAAAAAAAACAAACAAAAACAAAAAAAACTCATGCTGGGCACATGTGTGTGCATGCCCAAGATCCCGAGAGGAGAGGAGGAGAAGGGATTGTAGTGTGGCCATCCCCCCTGGGGGGTGATTTCTCGCTTTCTGTCTGTCTCTCTCTGTCTTTCGGGTGAGCGCACGTGCCCTGTAGCAAAAAAAAAAAAAAAAAAAAAAAAAAAAAAAAAAAAAAAAGAAGCCAGACCCGCAATGATCCAGAGAACAGGAAACCACACAGCGAGGCAAAGGCAATGTCTGGAGTCCAGAGAACCAAAGGGAGGCCAGGTCTGCTAAACTCAGAGAAACTGAGCAGGAGAGATACAGGCAGAAGTGAGGCCAGGAGGTGGCAGGGCCAGATCACTGCAGACCTCCCCTGCACTGTAGGAGTCGGGCTTTTATTCTGAGTGCCATGGGAAACTGCTGGTGGGTTATAGAAAGGAAGATGATGAAATTTGATTCTGTTTTTAAAAGACCACTCTGTGTGATGTATACAGTTGACTGTGGTGGGGAGCAAGAATAGGATTGGGAGATCTGCAGTTATTGGAGTTGCCCAGAAAGGGAATGGCACTTTGGACCAGAATGGGGACGGTGGAGGTGGAGGGAAGGGAGACAATTGGGACAGCGCTCTCCAGGACATTTGACAGGGTAAGCCAGTCAAATCAACTTGGTGGGGGTAAGAGAACAAAAGACATCGGATGGCTCGTAAGTTGGTGCACCATAGAGATACACAGTTTTAGATCCACTCACTTGTATATAAACTCCAGAAAGAGGCAGTAGGCAGGCTGGTGAGGGAGCTGTAGATTGGAAGAGTAGATACTTTGTTACTTTTAGACTGGCCACTGCCATTTGAATATAGTAACAGGAATATTCTTTTCTGATAAGATATCATTTTTAAATGATACATAGTAAATTTTTTGCCTGGCAGGTTTTCTTTTTTTCCTTTGCTTTATTCCAAGAAAACAAAACAAAACAAAACAAAAAGAGGAAGATCTAGAAAACAGAGGTACAGACACGGAATCATATGGTCAATTGTTATTTAATATTTCTATGATGTTTCATTATTTTTAAGACGTTTCAAATTGAAGATCAAATTTGAGATGGATTTTTGCTTCCCAGATGGCTGCTATAAGTAAGCTGGTAACTGGTATCTTAGATTTAGTTGACAGATATCAAAAGGTGGCTATTTATAAGTTCCTAGGAATTAAATATATATGAGAAATCTTTTTAGAGTTCATAGAAAATGCTTATATTGCTAGGCCCATGATTGGAACTGGCAAATCTGGGGGTACATTGTGGCATCAAGACCCTGTCAGAGGTGCAGTATAGCTGACTCTGTCTCTCTCCCTCATAGAATAAATTTAAAACAACAAAAAAAGAAAATGCATATTATGAAAAAAAAATTGTACATGGACTTCAAGTTTTTCACACCAAAATAAACTTGCACTTTAATTCCATTTTCCCACAAACTCTCTGAAGTACCCTTGTATTATATATGTGCATAACATATATATTATACGTATATAAACATATGAACTGTAATATATAGTATATATGCTATGTAATTATATCTTATATATGATTATATATAATAGTATAATATATTATATATAATTTTATATACAATAGTATAATATATCAATATAACACTTTATATAATTATATATAATATATAGTTATATTATATATAATATATTATAATTATATAATATAATAAACATATTATATCATATTATAGTATTTTATATGTAATTATATAATCTATAATACATATTATAATATAATATTACATATTATTATAATACATATTATAATCCATATAGTATATATACTATTTTATAGTATATATAGTATATTAGATATATACACACACACACACACACGCTTAAAAATATTCAAGATGTCAAGAACAGAAATAGTCGTTGTTTTGAAAGGTTAAACTTTACACAGTGACAAATCAGCTCTCTATAACTAACAGACCTTCTATCAAGTCACAGTTTGGGAGAAAGAGCAAATTGTTCCTCATATACATATCCCGCTCTTGTCCACTAAGATACTACTTCAGAACTAGGGTGAGCCCAGAAGGTAAAAGGCAGAGGTAACCAACCCTTTTCTGTGAAGGACCACTCAGTACCTACCTTCAGTTTGGTGCATCATGTGCTTCTTTGTTGCAACTACTGAGCTATTCCCTTTGTAGCCAAAAATCAGTCATGGACAACATGTAACAAAACCAATTATAGCAACCGGCAAGGCTGAATTTGGTCCTCAGGCTATAATTGCCAATCTCTGTTCTGGTAGAGTCTAGATTTATCAGCCAGTAGGAAAATTGAAACAAACTACTCAAAAGATGACCCTGAATTCCTCTTCTCATCACCTGGTTCATTGGCGGTGGCCATCCCTACAGCCTGGACTTTATCTGGTATCTTTCCCTTCCTTATCCAGCCCTCCTGGGATAGGTTAGGTCTTGTCACTCGCAGCTACAGGTTTTTTCATAGCTCTGACCACAGTGATGAGTATGAGTTTGTTTTTCTGATTATCTGACTAACTTGGACTTCTCCCACCTTGTTTGGACATGCTGGAAGAATAGGAGTTGTGTCTCGATTTCTTCTGGCTGGATCCCACAGCCCCATACCGTGCCTGGCATATAGTGAGAACACAGTAAAAACAATTCAAATGGTTGCATTTAAGTCTGGATGTTTCCACTGCACTTTGACATGAGTGCTCACCCCTGGAGGTCAGTAGGGAGGGAAAAACACTCTAGAAGATGCTATGGAAAGAGGCAAAGCTGGCCTCCACCCTATCTATGTATTTCTAACCAAAGGCACTTGCTGTGGAGAGTGGTTGTGTGGGGTTTAATTCACAGGGAAGGGAAGAAAGTACCTGCACTGGCCCACCCGGGAGAGTGAATTACAGTACTCGTGGGGCTGCCAGAGTCAGTACCTGAGATGCCAGAGACCAGCCCCTGTGCTCAGGATATGTTATCTCATTTGGTATGAGCACAATGATGACTCCCATTTTGTACTTAAGGTTACGGGGTTCTCAACAGTTAATGTGCGCAGGTCACAACTCAGCATAGGCCGGGGTGTGATTGCTGCAGATCTGGCTGACTTCAAAGCCACTTCTGAGTCAGTCCATTAATTCCTCTGTGAGAGGTGATCACATATATATTCCCATTTTACAGAGATGCCTGTACAGACAGGAAGTTTGCCAGTTGGCCAATTTCAGGGTTAGCCAAGAAGAACCAATCTTAGACTTGGAATCTGGGCACCTTGCCAGAGGCTGGTCTTGGCTAGTTCTTTAACCAGACACAGACAACACAGCCACTGCCAATGGAGTATTCCAGAAACTCATGGCCCCCTTTCCAGATGCAGATCCTGTACATAGCCTGGCCTAGCCTCCCCCAGCATCATATGAGCTCATCCGGACAGCGAGCTGGACACTGCCTTCCAGACCTGATCTGCACCGGCCTCCAGGCCCACTGACTTTCCTGTATCCCTGTGATTAGCAACTAATCTTATTTTTTTGTTCCCCAACCCATAAATCAGTTACAGACCAAATATTTACACAAGCCATCATTTCCGACTGAACCAGCTCATGACAGTCCTCATTATTAAAAAGGATGACTGATTTTGGGCAGAGATTTCACAGGCCTGCGGCTGGAGGCTTTCTTGTAGTTTTCCCTCCTCCTCCTCTTGCCCAAAGAAAAGACAATTTCCAAGATAAATTGGTGCAGAGGTCTGCTCTCACTGTCTCCCTGGGGCCATGGGACGTGGGCAGGCTTCCGTGAGTCCAATAAGTGATGGCCTCTCTGGGAAATAGCCAGTGCTGGCTTCTTCTGGCTTCTCTTGGCTTTCCCCTGGGGCCAAAGAGCAGAGCAGGGAGTCATCTGACTCACAGACATTTCCTAGAATCAGAAACTCTAAGGAAGACAGCAAAGGAGGGGGTCTATGAAGATAAAACAGCAACTTTGCTCCCCAAAGTCCTTATGAGCCACTGGGCTGGGGTAGTTTGGTCTGTCCAGGTGATTCCCAAAGGAGGCTGCATGTAGAGTTCATAAAATCACTTTATGGAGAAGTAGGAGGCTAAATTCTAGGCCTGGCTTTGTCATTACTTAAGTGTCCTTGCATTTTGATGCTGTGTGCCACTCCTATAAAATGCAAGGATTTGCTGGGCTGGCCTTTTAGTGCATTGGTTAAGTGCTATGCACTGGGAGCTGCATCCCACATGGCCAACCAAGTTCAAATCCTGGCCTGGGTGGCTTGAAAAGCACACTGTCCTCCTTAAGACTGTATAGTATTCCACACGCAAAAGAATGAAACTAGACCCACCTTACTCACAAGATCAATTCCAAATGGATTATAGATTTAAACATAAAACCTGAAATGATAAAGCTACTAGCAGAAGACAGAAGAAATACTTTGGAATATTGGTATGGACAAAGAATTCATGAAAAAAAAAAAAAAAACACCAAAGCACAGGCAACAAAAACAAAAATAGACAAATAGGACTATGTCAAACTAAAAAGCTTCTGTACAGCAAAGGAAGCAATCAACAGAGGGAAGAGATAACCCACAGAATGGGAGAAATTATTTGCACACTATCCATAATATAAATTTTCTATGAACTTGTTAAAGGCCCTCTCATATGTTGCAGCCTTCCTATAACCTGAATTTTCTTTGAACACCTGGCAAGGAAGTGTGCTGTCACTGGATTCCAAATACTCTGACATCTCCGCAAGAAAGCACCCAGGGTTAGCATCCTGAGAAAATGCAGCACTGGCATGTGCTTAGGGAGTGAGCCAGCAAAGACCCTCCTCTATGCGAGTGGGAGGTCAGCACGAAATACGTATTCAAGAAAACTGTATTTTACTTCCTCTGGACTATTTTACAGAAATTTCTTTTACCCAGGGAGCAAATAAATTGAGAGTGAATCCTTATAGATGTGCCTAAATAGGCATATATTTTAATCTGCTAGGATTTTTTTTTTTAATGTTTTTGCCATAGGGCGTGCATGCACTTACTGGCGATAACAGAGAGAGACAGTGAGAAATCACCCTCCAGTGGGATGATCACACCACAATCCCTTCTCTTCCATCGTCCTCCTGGGATTTTGGGCACATGCACACACACATGTGCCCAGCGTGATTGTCAAGTTACCAGGTCCAGGACTTGAACCACAATCAGCCAAGTGGGAGTCCAGTGCCTTAACTACTACAGCACCTGCTGGTCCCTCAATCTGTTAGTTCTATGAGATCCACACCAAAATCTATCCATCAGAGCCTTGAAGATAAATGGCAGCAGGCACTAGCTATTGAGGGTCTGGGGAGGATACCAGGGCCACTTACTTAACCCCAGTGAGCTCTCAGCTCCCTTGCTTGTACAATGAGGGGCTTGAAGCAGATCATCCTTAAAAGCACGTCCATCCTCAGCATGCTTTTGTGACGCTGCTCTCTCTTTTCCAGACTTACAGCATGACCTTGGCCAGGTCAGACTCCACAAGACTTTGATGCTTCTTATTTATACAGTGGGATCACCTCTCCTGACTCTTGTCTGCCCCTTGCTTTTGTGGGGGCAGATGAGTCAGTGTGAGCTAAGCAGAGAGCACAGCGAGAGCTCAGTAAGTGTGATCCCACTAGTGTGGAATTCCCAATAATTCAGCCGTGGCTCTCCCACAAGGACTCCAAAAAGAAAGCTTGAAACTCTTTCCACCAGAGTGTGAAGAGCTGTTGACTGAAACTAGTGTTTTCTCAAAGCCAGGTCTTCGATGTGCTGTCAGCTTTTATATCCAGCAATGACTTGTTATGAAGGAAAATTTGCTTATTTAGGATGAAATAGTATAATGGGGGGGGACACTGCAAATTATAATTAACATGTAATTATTCCCGCTCAGCCAGACTTACGTATTTAAATATCTGAGCCTACAACTTTGTAGGGGACACTTGTTTGGGGACTATCCAGCATTTACTCTACCCTCCTTGGAGAATTCTTTTCTACTCTGTCCACAGTCTTACTAGGGAGGTGTCAACGAGGGGACCCTGCTCTTTCTAAGTCATCCGATGCCAATCAAATCAATCTGAAAGTCACTGGGGGATATAAATCTTGAGTGGCATGACACAATGATGAAAAAAAGTATTTGAAGCTCAGTTTATCTACTGGGTCATCAGAAAAGTCATGACATAGTTTTCTATACAAAAATGTGTCATGACTTTTCCGATGACCCAACAGTAATGTTCCTCTGAAAGAAACCCATCAAGTCACTCCTGCTGCTTAGATTCCCAAGACACCTTGATCCTGTGCATTTCTGACTTTGGATCTCCAGCTTTCCTGTTGATTTTGAGATTTACCCTATATCTTTCCAAATAGGTTCATTTTTGTCTTCTGCTAGGCAGAGCTGGCAACTAAAGACCACCTAGAACATCCTTGAGAACTCTAACACTGAATTTTCCTGTTAAAAACAAACAAACAAACAAACAAACAAAAAACAAATCTACAGTTGAATTCTTCACTAAGTCAGACTGAGTACCCTAAACTCCAGTTTCTCAAATCCTTTCGGCTGGGGCCCAGAAATCTGCAGTGTCAGCAAACTCTCCAATGACTCCTCCCTCTCCCAAGCAACAATGCTCACCATAGAGATTCTACATCAAATGACTCTTGCCTGGGCTGTTACTAGCAGAGTTGGCACAGGTGACATGCTGGAACAAAATGCCATTCACCTGCTAGTTTCTGCTCAGACTTGCTAAGAACCAACTTCAAGAGCTGAGAGTTTAGGCCACAGAATCCTGGCTGAGGTTGGAGCATGTCAGAAAAAAAGAGGAAATGGATAACCAAAGGATACTGTGTAGGATGATCACAGGGACACAAGTGCACATGACACGAAGTCATCGCTGCTGCGAGTGTTGAAGCCTCAGGCTCCTCTACTCGCCCTGTTAGAAAAGTCCATAGTGTGCATGTCAAATCTCAGGCATTCCCAAGATAACCCCAAGTAGTGAGTCCTCATTTGAGAATGTAGACACAGCAGGAAACACCTTAAAGGGGATGCTTTAATAAACTATTATGCATCCGTATTACTGAGAAGCATGCTATCATGAACATGGAGGAGGTGGCTCTATAGCAGGGTAGGCAACTTTCCTGCAAAGAGCCAAATAGTCAGTGTTCCAGGCTTTGTGGAACATCAGTCTCCATCACAACTACTCGACCCGTCCTCTGTTGCACAACAGTGGTCCTAGGCAATACATAACTAAAAGGCATAGCTGTGTCTCAATAAAACTTTATTTACAAAAATGGGCAGTGGACCGGATTTGACATGAGGGCCAGGAAGTGATGACTCCTGATCACACAACAGATATAACCCTGGATTATAAACCAGGACACTGACTTGTGAAGAAAACAAACTATCAAAGGACCCACATAGTATGACTTCAGTTACACAAAAATGGAGATATGTATAAGCTTAAAGATGCATAAATATATGTTCATAATGTTTGACTATGCTTATTATATACTCAATGCATTTGAGGTCACAGAAAAAGAACTGTGAGGGCTTACACATTCAGACAGATGACAGGAGTAAGGGGGTTAGAGGAACTTCTAAATTTGTGTGTGTGAATTTTGGACGATGAAAATGTGTGTCAAGCATGAATTTAACATGCAAGGAAGGAAATAGGAAGAGAAGAAGGGAGAGAAGAAAGAAACAAAGAGGGAAGAAAGATGGAAGAGAGAGAAAGACGGAATTGTTAATAAGGGGAGGGAAGATAAAGAAGTAAAGGGAAAGAAAAGAAAGAAGATGGAAGGCTGTGTTTCAAGAAAACCTTTTCTTCCCTAAATTTCACAGCACTTTGATGTAATTTTTGCTTTTTTTTAAAGCTTATCCTTCTATGAGAGAGAGACAGACAACACCCCAAAAGCGTCTGCATGCCACAATCTACTCCTACTCTCAACTAGTTGGAATCACACATACACACACACACACACACACACACACGTGCGTGCGCACGCCTGGCACATATGAGGAAGCCTGAATATGAACCCAGAACCTTCCTATGTGGCTTCGGCACTGCAGAATGCTGTGTTACTACCATGCCACCATGGCTGGCCTTAATAAAACTTTACCAAAGCAAGCCATGGGCCACATCTGACCCATAGCCTGTGGTTTTCTGCCCCCTTGAGACTATCAGGTCCATGGGGGCAGGGTCATGGTAGTTTGGTTCATCACTGTATTCCCAGTGTCTACAACAGGTCCTGGCACAGAGTAGGGGCTCCAGACATAGACGCTGGGGCCAGGTGGCATGATGGCAAAATGCATCACTCCATGAAGCGACTGCACAGACCGAGACAGTGTCCACTTTAAGTCCAGAGACTTTCCGGAGCATAACAGGTAAACGCTTGCCCATGATTTGGGGCTGGCTGAAGATGAGGGGGTAGATCATCACATTAGGACCCTGTCGGGAGTTCTGACTCACTCTCTCTGTTCATCTCAGAAAAAATAATTTAAAAAATTTAAAAAGGGACCAGTAGTTGGTGTAATGGCTATGTCGCTGGACTCCCATGTGGTTGACCACAGTTCGAGTCCTGGACCCGGTGGTTTGGACTCACGCCGGGCACGTGTGCGTGCGTGCCCAAGATCCTGAGAGGAGAATGGAGGAGAAGGGATTGCTGCGTGGCCATCCCCCCTGGGGGGTGATTTCTCACTTTCTGTCTCTCTATCTCTCTTTGTCTGGCTGGCAAGTGCACACACACTATAGCAAAAACCTCTCAAAATAAAAAAAAGAGAGAGAGAGAAAGAAAGAAAAAGAATCAGAAGACAAAAGGAAAAAGAAATAGTTACTGAAAAAATGAATAATACGTGCCCTTTCCCAGTTAACCTGGAAAATTAACAACTCAACTGTTATCCCAAGCCCTTGACAGCAGCACTTACAAAGGGATACACCTATGTTTTACTCATTTAAATGTCTTAAACTAATTGCTGCCGGCATGCAGGTTAATTAAATGGCAGTGATCTTAAAAAAAAAAAAAAAAATCAGTTCTCATTCTCACATTATCACATCAAAGGGGTCTTCTCTGTGGCACTTTACTGGCTTACAAAAATAGAGGACACGGGGCTGGTGACTTTTTTTTCTGTACGTAGAGACCTGTTTTCCAGTTCTCACCATGCACAAAAGTCTGTCCCTGGTCCTGTCGGATCCCAGATCTGCAGGCAAATGTTTCTATCTCCAAGGAAACCGCATCTCTAAATGCCACGCAGTGTTTTCCAACCACAGGCAATCAGATTCCAAAGAGAAGCTGCAAACCTACTCTCAAAACCTAGGGACAGAGTTTCCAGTGGGACCCAGCACGGGTTGACAGTGTAGTAAAGGTGACTTTCAAAAGAATCACAGCTGTATTTCTGAGGGGGTGGGAGGAGAAATGGAAAGCTGTGCCAGAGAATTTTAAAGTAGGAAGAAAATTGCTGCACTCTTGGATATTGTGTTCCACAATACTCTGGAATCAAGAGTAACTGGCATCTCAACTGGTGGATGGGATCGGGGAGCAACATCAAACACAACCTCTAAGTCCTTGGGAAAGGACACAGCCCAGAGTCTCACCGCAACAAAGAGATGAGGATAGTGTACAGGGAGACACTAACCACCACCTCGAGCCACTGGCTCCTGAGACACTGTACAACCCCCACCACCCCCCCCACCCCTGCATATGCAAACACACTTGCCCTCTGGGTCTCTGCCTTCAGTGTGACTTCTAAGCCATGTTCATTCGGCCCAAAGATGAATTATGTATAGGAGGAGTTTGGCAGGTTGACAGAGACAGACGGCTGCCTACCAAAGGCCACGCTGGGTGTGAACCAGAGCCATCACGTCAAGATGCTCTAAAAAGCCCCCTCCAGCATCCTGTTAGCTTGGTGCAGAACTCTGTGCTGTGTGGCTGTCTCTGTCACTACGTATACTATCTATCCTGGATCTCGTATCAACGCCAGGGCATCGTTAAGGTAGTATATGTTGTAGGCCACACTGTAGCTGTGGGTTAAACCTGAAATGGGAGTGAAAGCAAGCCAGTAAGAAGCCCTAGTATCTTTTGGAGGTTTACCGAGGAGGCTGGGTCCTGGGATAAATGGTTCTCTTGCATTAACTCCACTCTGTAGAGCCTTTGTGAGAGGTGGAGGGTCACATACCCACTTTACAGATGAGAAAACTGAGGAATGGAGCGTGAAAGAGGCTTGCTCAAGGGTCCACAGAGATAGCATTCCACCCAGACCTGGCTGGCTTCAATTCTGTGTCCTTGCCTCTGCGGGGTATTCAATGCTACTATCAGGCTAGTGGGATACCGAGGGAAGGAGAGATTACAAATGTGGATCAAAAGGGAATCTGGGGGACCAGCAGTTAGTGTAATGGCTATGTCGCTGGACTCCCACGTAGTCGACCGCGGTTCGAGTCCCGGACCCGGCGGCTTAAACTCACGCCGGGCGCGTGTGCGTGCATGCCCAAGATCCCGAGAGGAGAATGGAGGAGAAGGGATTGCAGCATGGCCATCCCCCCTGGGGGGTGATTTCCTGCTTTCTGTCTCTCTGTCTCTCTCTGTCTGTCTGGCGAGCGCACGCGCCCTATAGCAAAAACCTCTCCAAAAACAAAAAAAAAAAAAAAAGGGAATCTGGGAGCTGGCTCCGTGGTAAAGAGCTGCTCAAGAGAAGCTGGAGCCCACACGGCAACCAGAGTTTGAATCCCCAGCCTGATCATCCCGAAACAGGCCAGGTAGGTGTATGAATGCCCAAGAGCTAATGGGCTGGATGACTGGAGGAAGGTGATCAGAGCATAACCAGATCCTACAGAGGGTGTTCCTCTCTCACACGTGTACACACACACACACACTTTATCACGGATAAAGGGGGGGAAACTGAATATGGAACAAAAACATAGCCCAACTAAGAAAATGAACAAAGGATTTCAAGAGAATTTCTCTTAAGAAGACATCGTGACCAAAACAAGCACACGAAAAGATGTTTAATATTATTAAACATTAGTGAAATGTAAATTACATCACAAGATACCACTTCATACCCACCCTTTATTTCTTCTCATTTTATTTTTAATTTATTTTTAGTTTTGCTATAGGGCATGTATGTTCACCAGAGATGGAGAGATGGAAAGTGAGAAAGTACCCCTCGGGGGGTATAAGACCAATCCATAATCCCTATTCTTCCATTCTCCTCTCGGGACAATACACACACACACACAAACACATATGCGCACACACACACAGTGGGCTATGATTCAGCCTTTAAAAAGAAGGAAATTCTAACGCATGCTCCAGCATGGATGAACCTTGGGGACATCATGTTTGGTGAAATAAGAGTCACCAAAGCACAAATACTGTGTGATTCCCTTAGAAGCGGTGCCTCCAGAAACCAAATCCACAGGGACAGTTAATAGAATGGTGGTTGTCATGGGCTGAAGGTAAGTTGCATGAAAAACTTGGGAACAGCAGTTACCTTAATGGCTATGTCGCTGGACTCCCACATAGTCGACCGCGGTTCGAGTCCCGGACCCGGTGGCTTAAACTCATGCCGGACGCGTGTGCATGCGTGCCCAAGATCCTGAGAGGAGAATGGGAGGGATTGCGGCGTGGCCATCCCCCCTGGGGGTGATTTCTCGCTTTCTGTCTCTTTGTCTCTCTCTGTCTGTCTGGCGAGCACAGGCACCCTATAGCAAAAACCTCTCCAAAAAAAAAAAAAAAAAAAAGAAAGAAAAGGTACAGAGTTTCAGTTTAGAAAGATGAAGAGAGTTCTGGAAATGGATGGCAGTGATGGGTGCGCAACCATATAAATGTATTTAATGCCTGCACACTTAATAAATAGTTAAAGTAGGAGCAAGCCGGTGGTGTGGTGGTTGGGGACTAGACTCCCACATAGCTGGCTATGGTTCGAGTCCTAGACTGGGCAGCTTACTTTCTCATTTTCCTTCTCTGTCTTTTTCTGGTCAAAATTAAAAGTAATAATAATAAATAAAATAGAATGAATAATTCTAAAAAAATTAGTTAAAATGGTAATTTTTATGATATGTGTATTTTACCACAATTTGAAAAAAAAAAAAAAAAAAAAAAAACAGTGTTGATAAGTAAGTAACTCACGCTCAGATAATGGAGAGCTTAACACAGGGAAAGAGAAACCTGTGAGGAAGAGAAAGAGACACCAAGGAACTCATTGCTTTTCTTCAAGAAGGGCAATGGCAGGGCCACCAGCCCCAGGGCATGGGCTGGGGCGCCAGTTGATGGGAAAAGGAAGCTGAACTTGCGCAAGTGAAAGCAGCCAACCAGCTGAGCTAAGGCTGGTTTCTTTAACTCTCTTTTCTAGCTGTGTGCTCTCTACCTGCTCAGACCCAATTTAATTAGAGGTTCAGGGCTCCCCAAGTACCAAAAGCAAATGCCAAGTTTATGACCATTAGCAAAGGAGCTGTAAAACTCAGGCTCACTGAAGTACAACATGGAACCACCTGCCACCTGCCACCCCAGGGAGGCCGCTGGGCCCAGCTTGGTTTTTCTGAGGTCCCACTCCACCCATGATCAACACCATTACCTGGGTCATAAGACAGCCAGTGGACGATGAACCCCAAATGGGAGTGGGGCCCATTTCTCAGAAGCACAAATTGTTCAAATGTTCAAAAGTGATCATGGCAATAATTGTCCTATGGCAACCTGAGCTGTCCTTACAGCTAAGTTTCTTTTTTGTCTTTTTCCTTTCTTTCTTTTTTAGGTTTTTGCTATAGGGCATGTTTACTTGCTGGAGAGACAGAGAGAAACAGAGACAGAAAGTGAGAAATCACCCCCACCCCCGGGGGGGATGGCCACATCACAATCCCTTCTCTTCCATTCTCCTCCTGGGATTTTGGGCACACGCACATACATGCCCAGCATGAGTTTCAAGTCACTTGATCTGGGACTAAAACCACAGTCAACCATGTGGGAGTCCAGCACCTTAACCACTATACTACCTGCCAGACCCACAGCTAAGTTTCACATGGACTCCAAGAAAAACACGGATTTGAAGGCAGACGAACCTGGCATTTGCTTCTTTGGACCTTGGATTTTTCTTCTGCACAGAGGGATGACCTACATCCTGATGCTGTTGGGTGCAGCATCATGAAGTCGGGCAGAGGATGGGATCAGGAGTTGGGATGGGATTTAGAATGCAGCTCTGCAGCTAATCAGCTGTGATATTTTAGCAAAGCTGCTGAATCTCTTTTGGGTTCGATAGCGCCATTCCCCAAGGACCCTTTCAGCTCCAATCTGCTGTTACGTCAATTAATGAGTGATTTCCAGGTGGTATCAAAGACATGTGTGACCTCCCTCGCCAGCACAGATGACATCAAGAAAACACCTAAGATGATACACCTAAGAAGTCACCTCAAAAACCCTCATCCCCCATACCTATAAAATGGAACTACAATAGCACCTCCCTCCCTGGGTGGCGGGGAGGATTTCCCGAGACTGTGCATGTCAAGCAGGGCTCTTCAGCCATTTTTATTTCATGACCTATACAGAAAGTGATACAAATGTGCACTTGGGAAAACAGATGCGGGGGCTCCAGCTGCCCTGGACACCCAGGGGACTGAGCTGATCAACATCTCAATGCATTATCCATTCTGCAGGACCTCAGCTGGGAAGCTCTCTTGAAAAATACAGAGAACAAATGAAGAACAAATGAGAGAGAACAGAGAACAAATGAAGCCACTTTCTCCACTGATGGTGGAGAAGAATGACCAGCTCTTTCTGCATAGATGTTGCTGAACTTAAATACAAGCTCTTTATTTTTACATTTAATTTGGTTTTATCACTTATTTGCAACGTTAAAACACCATAGGAAGGTACATATTGAAAAGTAACAATCCTTGAGACTGGCCCCATGGCTTCGTGGTTAAGGGAGCTGGATCTGAGGCTGGGCCACCTCCTAGCGATTGCTTGGTGTAATCATTTTATCTGTCATCTCTGTCCAGCTGTGTCCACAGCCCTGCTGTGGGTAGGCACACACACCTGAACACACACATACCGCTTAGCAGAGTGGAGCCTGGGGGAGCCTTTGGGACCTCAGTGCACAGCTAAGAGCAGCCCATGGGAGCCAAACCATGTAGCTGGTATCATGCTCAACCTCAATATGGAAGAGCACTGCAGAGAAATTCCCAAATACTAGCAGCCTGGAATGTACACAGCCCTGATATCAAGATCTCCAGAGAGACCTGCCCCTCAAAAGCCTCCAGCAGCCTTCTGTGACACGTTGTCTCCTCTCATCCACTTTTATTTCTCTCTGCGTTTTCTTCTAGCACCATCTGACATCATATTGCTTCCTGTTTATTTATCTTTTACTAGTCTACTGACAACCATCAGAGTTCTTACTGACTGGCCCAGGACCTTTGCACATACTATTCTGCTGGCCTGAAATACTCTGTATAGAAACTGTGTGGTTTATTCCATCACTTTATCCCTTTCTCTGCTTAAATGTACCCTTGGCAGAGAGGCCATCCCACTTACTGCATCTGAAGCAGTAGCACCCGACACCTTCTACTTCTTGCCTTGCTTTGCTCTTCTTTCTCACAATGATCACCACCTAGCATTGTGTGCATTTATTGGTTCATGTACCTGCTATCTTTCTCCCTCTACCAAGCTTCATGAGGACAGGGCCTTTGACTATTCTGCTCTGCTGTTAGCCCAGCATCCCAGACAGTGCTCAGCATGTGCTCGACATTGGACAAACACCTGGGAACAAAGAGATGTCATGCATTTTTATAAAACATCAGTGACTGCTATCACTACCCTTGGGCTGTGTCTTCTCAATGCATCATCTCATTGAATTCTTTCAACAGCCCCAAAAAAGTAGCTACTACTATCATTCCCATTTTACAGATGGGGTACAGAATGTTTGGTTGCCTTACCCAAGGCACAGACCTAAAGAGTGGTGAATGCAGGCTTTGACCACAGAACCTCAGGTCCCAGAGCTCAAACGCTCTGCTTCATTCCCTCCACTCAGCTCCACCTCCTGAGCGGCCCATGTGACAGTGATAGTCACTGTTCCCATGCCACGTTGCCTATCCAGACATGATCTGACCTGAGCACTGTGGCAAAATGAGGTCTTTAATGAAATGCAAATTAAATGCAACCCACAGTGGGTACCAAATTGCCTTTCTTATTTAGTTTTCCTACACAGGACTAGCCTGGTTGTTATAAAAAAAAAATAATAAGTCACTGAAAAATAATGATGCTGTGGAGATGTATAGTCTGCCTGTGTTATAATTGCCTTCTTGCCAGTGTGTACTTAACTAGGTGAGGACGCTATTAACTGCACTAAAGAAAACATTTATCTGCAAGAAAGGCGCGTAATGAGGGAATCATCAATGTAGGAGCACATGTCGGCATCTCTCAGATAAGGAAGAATGGCTCATTCAAACTGCCGAACCACCTTAACCGCTTTTTGCACCAACATCGGTGCCACCATGCAGGGTGACATCGAATAAATGATTCCAGATGATAAAAAGAACTTCCATGTTATTCCCCAAGGACCTTTTGATTCTGTCTGTTTCTCAACATCACCTCCTCCTCTACCCTAGGACAAACTATAATCATCTCTCACCAGATGATTTAAAATAAAACAAAATACACTTAGCTGGACCTGACTACTCGCCTATCTTCTGCTGTGGCTGAAGAGGAGAAAAATTTTTTTTTAAGATCATTAATTTATTTAGGGGTGGGGAGGTATTACCAATAAGATCTTCATGCCACAATCCCCAGCCTCAGCCAGCCCAGATCACAGAAATGTGTGCCCACCTCACGTGAACAGATGGCCTTTGGACATGAATCCAGGGCCTTCCTTGCAGGTCCAGAATCCCAGAGCATTGCATTACCGCTGCGCCACCTGCTGGCCCAAGAAAACTTTTTCTTGTTGTTAAGATTTTTGCCATAGGGCACATCTACTGGCTTGGACAGACGAGAGGGGAAAGTAAAAAATCACCCTCCAGGGAGTATTAGCACACTGCAATTCCTTCTCCTCCGTTCTCCTCTTGGGATTTTGGGCAAGCATGCACACACACCTGACATGATTTTCAACCCACCAAGGTCCAGGACTAGAACTGTGGAGTAGGCTATGGGGAACCCAGCCCCAACTATCACGCCACCTGCTGGCCCACCAAGAAAACTTTTTTTTTTTTTTTTTTGCTATAGGGCGCGTACGCTCACCAGACAGACAGAGAGAGAGAGAGAGATAGAAAGTGAGAAATCACCCCGCAGGGGGGATGGCCACGCCGCAATCCCTTTTCCTCCATTCTCCTCTGGGGATCTTGGGCACACACGCACATGCACCCGGCGTGAGTTTTAAGCCACTGGGTCCGGGACGCTAACTGTGGTCGACTACATGGGAATCCAGCGACATAGCCATTATGCTAACTGCTGGTCCCCCAAGAAAACTTTTTAAGCCCAGAAATGTATGCAGCAGTCATGCAAGTGCTTGCAAGGCTGGACGCCACGTGGCCAGCAGTGGGTTCCGAGCCTCAGGCAAGTCTGAAGACACTGGACACACACGTGGGCATCCCGGATCCTAAGAAGCTAAAGGGCTGAGGGAAGGGGACTGTGCTGTGCCAAGACCCTGTCCTAGGTGCCTCTCTCTCTATTCCTCTCTCTACACACATATTTTATTCTTTATCATAAAAAGGGAGGAAGGGAGGAGAGAGGAAAGGAGGAAACTTAAAAGCATAAATCTGGCCATGCCATGCCTTTGTTTAAAGCCTATTAATGACTTCCTAAGGCTTGCAGAATAAAGATCAATTTCTTTATTATCACTTCTCGGTGGGTCGGAATGGTATTCTGTCTCCCACATAGGTCCACAGGGACTTGTGGATATTGCCTTACTTGGAAAAAAGGTCCTTGTAGACATAATTTAAGGTAAGGATCTTAAGCTGAAATCATCCTGGATTTTAATAGGGTCCCAAGTCCAATGATAACTGTTAAAACCAGGGAGAGGTAACCTCTCCCTGGAGTTCCAGGGCCACCAGAAGCTGGAAGAGGCAGGGGGGATTCTCCTACAGTGCTTTTGGGGGAACCTGCCCTTCCGAACTTTTGCTCAGACTTCTGACCTCCAGAACTAAGAGAGAATAAATGTCTATCACTTTAAACCCCCAAGTTTAAAACCATTTATTACGGCAACCACAGGAAACTATTGGGTCATTGGGAAAGTCATGATGTATTTTTCTATGCAAAAAAATGCATCATAATTTTTTTGATGATCCAATACTATAGTTTCTAGGCTTTTGTGGGCCCTGACCCTTCGTACTCACTCTCTCTACTTGGCCACACTACTCTTCTTTAGTCCCTCAAATGCAACATGCTCCTCTCCTACTCCAGGGCCTTTGCACATGCTGTTGCCTCTGTCCACCCCCAGGTAATTTCCTCAACACCTTCTGACTACTGATCAACCATCGTTCTCTTCAGGAAACCTTCCTTGATGTCACCGGCCAAACGTGATCCCTCATTACAGCCCTTCCCAACACTAAGCACCTCTCCATGGTAGTGTCGATCAGTAACTACTGCAAAGGTGTGAGATTTAATTCTCTCCCTCATCAGAACTGTTCCAGGAGGAAGGAGATACTTCATCTTCACCCTGACCCCCAGAGCTACTCACACAGTGTGACAGGCACTCAACTATTTGAATAATGACTGCTGGGTTGAAAGGAAGTACATTTTATGAATTTCAAAAATAGGATCTATAACCAGATATCAAATAGACTCACTAAACTAAAAAAAAAAAAAAAAAAAAAAAAAAAAAAAAAAAAAAAAAAAAAAAAAAAAGGAAGAAGAAAAAATAAAGTCCCTGGCAATGTAGCCTGAATCACTTTCCAATAAACCACATCAAAATTTTCAGAAACAACTTCCCAATGACATCTGCAGCCCAAGGATGGTGTCAAACCAGGACTTCTTGACTTCTAGACTCTCTGGCGTTGGCAGAACTAACTTCTTTATGAGGGATCATTTTTATCTGTCTATCTTCCCTTTGCACCCAGCAAACTAGAATATTCCTGACATCAAGCTATAAGCTCCAATTTCTTGCAAAAAGACAGAAATTCAGTGAAATGGCTGGAGCTGGTGGCCAGTCCAGCATGGCTCTTCTAAAAGCTCCTCTCTGGCTAATGGGATACTTAGCTCAGAATGAGATCTTCCAGAACGACATTATTACACATTTGAGGCCATTTTTTCTCTATTCACAGCTGGACAATTGGCTGCAAGGGAAGCCAGCCAACTCCCCAGGAGAGGCAGGGGAAAATAGTGAGGAAGGACAGTGTTCTAGCAACAGACTTGGTTTTTTCTTTCTCTCTGAACTCAAACTATCCACCCCTTAGAGGAAAAGCCACCCCAGAATTGAAGAGGAATAGAGAGTCAGGGTTAAGCCAGGGTCAGGGAAAGAGAGGCAGATGGTTCCAGAGTCAAGCCTGGATTCAGGTCACAAACTCAGGACCTGCCATTTGGCAGATCTTGGGCAAGATATTTAACTTTTTATACTCTCACTTCCTCCTGTAGAAGAGGGATTAATTTATTCATTCAACAGATACAAGGGGGTCTTCAGAAGTTCATGGAAAGAGCTACCTCCATGGTGCAGGAGTTATCTGCCATTCAAAGAAGGCCAGATCTCACATGGTGATTGAGGTTCAAATCCCTGACCTAATCAGCCTGAAATACATGGAGCTTACACGTGAGTGCCCAAGATCCAACAGGCTGGAGGACTGGATAAGGGGATCGTGGCGTGACCAGACCTTGTGAAGCGTGCTCTCTCCATCTCTCTCTGTCTTCCTCTCAAGGGCATGTATACATGTCCCATAATGAATAAAGAAAAAAAATGTTTTTAAATCATTAAGGGGCCAGTAGGTAGCATGAAAATTAAGGCGACAGATCCCACATGCCAACTGCACATTCAAGTCTCAGACCCAGCAGCTTGAAAATCATACCGGGCATGTGTTGTACATGCCCAAAATCCCAGTGGAGACGGGAGGAGAAGGGACTGCAGCATGGCCATCCCCCTGGGGGAGTGATTTCTCACTTTCCCCTTTCTCTGTCTCTGGTGAGTGCACGCACCTTATAGCAAAATCTAAAGAAATAAAACAAAAACAAACAAAAAAACTCATGAAAAAAATATACATTATGAAAAAAACTACACATGGATTTAAAAATTTTTTGTACCAAAATACACTTCTATTTCTCACAAACTTTTTGAAGTCCCTTCCTATTAACGTATTATCAACAATGTGCTAAACAGAGCTAGGACTATGGTGAGGTGTATGAGGTGCAGAGGGCACAAAATTTAAGGTGATGCTTAGTCTCAAGCACCTACCCAAACACCTCCCCAAAGTGGTACTCCCGTGCCTCTCGCTTGCCTAGTCCTGGGGTTGGTGCCCAGCACTGGGATCCACCAATAGACATCAACGCCATTTCACTGCCATGAAGTCTCAGAGGTAAGGGGGTAAGACCTGCCTATACATGGTGACACTGGTCCCCTGGTCACAATACAAATGGCGAAGAAATTGCAGCTTGACGTTCTTAAAAGGCCAATCCTACCTCCTGCTGAAAAAGCACTCATGTGTCCTAAGTGAAGTTGAATTTATCAAACACACACAGCAACCCAGCAATCTTCCCAGAGTGCTGGATTAGAAGCCAAAGGAAATGACCACCAACAGTGTTCATAAATACCAATCTCTCCCAGGCCAGCTCTGCTGGGGTGTCCATCCTGGTCAGAACGCTGAAATTTCCAACAGCACAGAGTACAGACTGTTACACTGAAATTAACTACCCCCCATGCCATGTAAATAAAACAGGATGAAATCAGCTTGTTTCTTTATTTTGCAAAGAACCTGTTAAGAGAAAGGGCAAAACAGCACATCCCTTCAATGGGGCCACATTAACATAAACAGAAGGCATTGGGGTGATTTCTGGGTAAGAGCTGAGCTTCTTTGGGGGGCATTATCTGATCTGTGTACTGCTTCCCATGAGGCTCCAATAGGAGACCTGTAATCTTGGAGATTATCTGAATTCGAGGAGGGTATTTCATATTCATGGATGAAGGATATTCATATTCATGCCTTAGCAGTGAATGGTTCCTGAGCTGCAGGTGCCCCTGGAAGATCATGCACATCAACCGTCTTCAGTTATGGAAACTCAGGTTTCCATATGGCTACAGCCACTAGGACTGTAATCCATCCACTGCCATATTCAGACACATAAAAAGAACTCTTCAGGACCAGCAGATAGTGTAATGGTTATGTCATAAGACTTCTAAGTAGTTGACTGTGATTTGATTCCTGGACCTGGCAGCTTAAAACTCACACCAGGCATGTGTACGTGCATGTGTGCATGTGTGCCCAGCATCCTGAAAGGAGAATGGAGAAGAGATTGTGGTGTGGCTATCCCCCCAGAGGCTGATTTCTCACTTTCTGTCTCTCCAGGGAGTGCACACACCCTATAAGAAAACTGTCAGGAGAAGGAGAAGGAGAAGGAGAAGGAGAAGGAGAAGGAGAAGGAGAAGGAGAAGGAGAAGAAGAAGAAGGTACAGGCTGGTTTGCGTTTTTTTAAAAATTCCTTATCTGCTATCAGGGCCTAAGTTGTGCTAGACTCTACGGTGGAAGGCAGTAGGTAGCATCTTCTATGAGGAACACATACATACATACACACACACACACACACACACACACACACGGCAATAGTCTCTTTCCCACAAAATAGCGGGATTTCCAATGCTAGAAATTCTTTTTTTTTTAAGAATTATGTATTTATTATTATTAGAGAGAGAGAGAGAGCAAGCTGCCAGGTCTAGGACTTGAACTGTGGTCAGCCACGTGGGAATTCCAGCGCCTAATTCACCATGTCACTTGCTGGCACCCAATGGTAGGGCTTTTATTAATAATCTACCATCATCTATACCAGAGGTTGGCAAACTGTATTCCTCTGATTGAGTCTGGCCACACCCTCTGGTTTTGCAAATAAAGTCTGATGGGAACACAGCCACATCTACTCATTTCCATATTGTCTATGATTGATTTAAAACAACAATACGGTTGTTGAAACAACTTCATATTAAATTGAAACAAAGATTGCATGACCTACAAGTTCTGAAATATTGACCTATCTGATCCTTTATGGAAAGTGTGTTGACCTTTACTCTATGTCAAGCTCAAGACACAACAAAGACAGATCTGGAGCTGAGATGGTTTTAATTAGAATCTACTACCTCTCAGCTTCAAGAGTAGGGCAGGGTCAGAAAGATAAGTGCGTCTGGCCTTTTATTCAGTTCCTTGTCCCACAAATACTCGCGAAGGCACTACTTTGTGCCAAGCTCTGAACTAGTATACGCCAGGATATGCCGATGAACCAGCAGGCCAGGTGCCACCTCCAGGCTGGGCGCTGTCTCTGTGGGACTTAGAGGCCACTCGATAGAGGGAGAGTTGATCACAACTGTAATAAGCGCTACAGAAAGGCAGATCTGGGTGCTCTGAGAGCTGATAAGATGCCTGTGGCCTAGTGGAGGGAGCCAGGGAAGGTACCTCCCCAGGAAGCTAAGAACAGATGCAGGAATAGAAATTAGTCAGGCAAAGGACATTCCCAGAGCGGGAGATGCGTTTCTCAACTCACACTGAAAAACATCCACTCTGCCCATCGGCTCCGGCACACTTCTGTTCATGCCACAGACCCATGTACTCATGGAGGGCATACTAGGTGCTGGATTTAGGGACATGGGTCATAGGAAAATGTGGTACAGGGACACCCTTTCCTATCTCCCCAGTGCACAGTGGCAGATGTGTCCCAGGGGACACCATGCGGAGGTCCCTCTCCCAGTCTGTACATCATTGATGTCGGTTCTATAGCCCCAAACCCTAGCATGGCCTTGGCTTGCAGGCAAGCGGCCTAATGTGCCTGTGCTGCCGGGCCTTGGCTTCCATCCGCTTCGTTACCAGGAACCACACTTGCTGCTAAGTGCTCTCAGCCCTAATTGTTCCTGATGGATTGGACCATAACAAAGCACTTAGGATCTACCGAGCGAGTTAGGGGCAGAGTTCTAGGCATGGGATGGGAATGCCCTCCTCTTTGGGAATTTTTGCTGGGTATGAGCAGCTGGGGAGGTGGGCAGAGCCCTGGATCCTGAACCTGCTGATCTGGAAGGATCCCCAGTGCCTCAATCCCCAATCTCCCTGAGCCTCTGTGTAGCCATCTGCAAAATGGTGACACCTGTCTCACAAGCTGTTGGGATAAAGTGAGAAGGTGACCATGGTGTCTTTAGTTCACTGAGTGCAGAGGTTTATGGTGAGTGTTTCACATGCTTCCATTCATGACAACTTTCAATCCTTGAAAGTCACCTGGAATTCTCAACCCCACTTCATGGATGGGAAGACGGAGGCTCAGTGAAGTGAAATCACTTGTCCACACCACCTGTCCTCTGCCCACCATCATGGAAATCCAGAAAATGTAACCTCCTCTTTCTCAGTATTGGTTTTTCTACTTGGAAATGGATTTAACAGTGGCCCATTCACAAATGTAGAGAGACAGAAGCAGATCAGTGGTCGCCTGGAGGTGGGGTGACACTGCAAACAGGCACAAGAGGCCTTTCTGGGGTGACAGATGTTCTAAAACTGGATTATGACGAAGGCTGCACGACTCTGTAAATTTACTAAAATGCACTGAATGCTATTTAAAACGGGTCATTTTGACAGCATATAAATTATACCTTAATAAAGCTGTTACACAAGTAAGCAAATATGATGATGCTTTTTAAAAGTGGTCTGGTCAACACACAGTCTGTAAGAATAAAATACACAGTACCCTGTAATGAACAGGAGGGTTACAGGACATACAAATACACATTCAACACGAAAACTTCCACATGGCTGGTTCATGGCAGCACGATTTTTAATCGTCAAAAAGCAGAAACAACCCAAATGCCCATCGAACAAGATACTGACAAGTATTACATGACAAAAGAGTCCCAAAGAAGGATTACCTTGGGAACTTCAAAGCGTTTATACATAGTGAAATGGGCGTCTTTACTGCAAGCCTTGTCAGGAGCCTTTAATTGATATATTTGTGCACTGAATCTCCATACAAAGATAATGGTACTCGGAATTTTCAAAATTAACTTGACCACAAATACCTTTTGACAGCTGCTTGTGGTATTACAGTTTGGCAAGGCAAACTTCAGGAGACAGTGAGCGAGGGCTTCGATGAAACTACTGTGAATGTACTGCTGGGTGTTAAGTCAGATTGCACTAACTGAAACTGGTAAGTCAGATCGTGAACTTGAGGACTCCGAGTTCCATTTTTCCCCTGACCCAGTGCCAAGCTCTGTGTGCCGAATCTCATGGACCCTCTTGAGAACCGGGAGGTGAGGGCTGGGATTTCCTCTGCTGTCTAGAGATCAAGGGACCTGCCTTAGCCAATGACCAGTAGTGCTGGGACTTGAACCCAGGTCAGACTGGCTGCAAAGCCGGTGGTCTGAATTACCGCGCCTCACCACTAATACTACAGAGGCAGTACCTGGTGTAGTGGAGGCTGAAATGATCTTTGTATCTCTTTCCAAAACTGAAGGACTTGGGGCCAGCAGATGGCACAGCGGTTATTGTATCGCTGGACTCCCACATGGCCGACTATGGTTCAAGTCCCAGACCTGGTAGCTTCAAAATCATGTTGAGCATTTGTGTGTGTGTGCCCAAGGTCCTGGAAGGAGAATGGAGGAGAAGGGACTGTGGCATGGCCACGCCCCCAGGAGGTGATTTATCACTTTCCTTCTCACTGCCTCTGTCTCTCTCTTCCCAGGGAGTGCATATACCCTAAGGCAAAAACCTCCTAAAAAAAAAAAAAAAAAAAAAAAAAAAAAAAAGATCGAAGGTCGTGTATCCCTAGGTGGTCAGAGTTGTTGCCAGGGGACATCTCTCTTCTGTCATCCTTTCCAAAAATGAACTGAGACTGAAGAAACTGCCTTGCCCAAGGTTAACTTCCCTCCAGAGATGACCCGCATGTAATAACAAGCCCACATGGAACAATGCTGAGGGGCTGAGGGTCAGCCCTTCTAGCATCAGCCATCCCTGGAAAACTGGCCGAGGCCCCCATAGAGACTGCCTCACAACCCAGTGCCCCCCTTCCCAGCTGTATTAGTCTCCTACGGCTGCTGTGACAAATCACCACAACCAGAGTAGCTTGGAACAATACACATTTATCACCTTAGAGTTCTGGAAGTCGAAAAGTCTAAAATCGGTCTTACGGTGCTAAAATCAAGGTGTCAGCAGAAATGCATTCTTTCTGGAGGCTGGAGGGAAAATCCACTTCCTTGCCCTGTCCAGCTTCTACAGGCTTCCTGCATTTCTCAGTTCACAGCCCCTTCTTCCATCTTCAAAAGGTATCATTTGGGGACCAGCAGTTAGCGTAATGGCTATGTTGCTGGACTCCCACGTAGTCGACTGCGGTTCGCGTCCGGACCCGGTGGTTTAAACTCACGCCGGGCGCGTGTGCGTGCATGCCCAAGATCCCGAGAGGAGAATGGAGGAGAAGGGATTGTGGCGTGACCACCACCCCTGGGGGGTGATTTCTTGCTTTCTGTCTCTCTGTCTCTCTCTGTCTATCTGGCGAGCACATGCGCCCTATAGCAAAAACCTCTCCAAAAAATAAAGGTATCATTCTTTCTCTGCTTTTGTTGTCACATCTCTTTATTCTTTTTTTGAGAGATTTTTGCCATAGGGCACGTGTGCTCACCGGACAGACAGAGAGAGATGGAGAGACAGAAAGTGAGAAATCACCTCCTGGGGGAATGGCCACACTGCCATCCCTTTTCCTCCATTCTCCTCTTGAGATCTTCGGCACACACTCACATGTGCCCGGTGTGAGTTTCAAGCCATGACTCTGGGACTCAAATCGTGGTTGGCCATGTGGGAGTCCTGCAATGTAACTGCTATGCCATCTGCGGGCCCCACATCTCCTTTTTTTCTGATTCCAATCCTCCTGCCTCCATGATACAAGGATCCTTGTCCTCATCACCTCCCCATCACAAGGTCCTTTACCTAATCACGACTGCAAAGTCCCTCTAAAGGGTGTAAAGTAATATATTCACACGCTCTGGTGACGCTGACTTCTTGGAGCAGGGAGCACTGTACTGCCTCTTATACCCAATTCTCCAACTCAAAGGCTGCTTCTCAAGGAACCTGCTGTGCACCTGACCATCACAGGCTGCATGCTTATGCTTATTTATTTATTTATTTATTGGAGAGGTTTTTGCTACAAGGCGCATGTGCTCGCCAGACAGAGAGAGACATAGAGACAGAAAGCGAGAAATCACCCCCCAGGGGGGATGGCCATGCCGCAATCCCTTCACCTCCATTCTCCTCTCAGGATCTTGGGCATGCACGCACACATGCCCAGCATGAGTTTTAAGCCACTGGGTCCGGGACTCGAATCGCAGTCGACTACATGGGAGTCCAGTGACATAGCCATTACACTAACTTGCCTGCTTTTCACGCTGGATCACGTCAGTGCAGAAGTTGAGGAAACGCTGGTAGCAAGCTAACTTCTCATGGAAATCGCTACGTCAGGGCTCTCTGCTTCAGCACTGTTGACACTGGGGCCACACCATTCTCTGTGGTGAGGACTGTCCTACACACTGTAGGATGCTGAGGGGCATCCCTGGTCTCTGCCCATGCGATGCCGGTAGCATCCCCTCTTCTCAACTGTGACAACCGACATTAACTCCAGACATTGTCCCATGTCCCCTGGAAGGGGGCCACATCCCCAAGATTGAAACCCTCAGGCTAAATGCACTTGATTGTAAAGATCTGACCCACATCCAATTCTTTTCTTAACAAGGGCAGAGAGTGTGCTCCCAGCTCTCGAGGAGATGGAATGCACAGGACCATGGGTGTTTGCGAGGCATCTGAAAAATCACCTGCAGGGATGTTGGAATATTGCATCTGAGCCCTGAATCTAAGGAGAGAAATGAGTGAATAAAACATTGCGAAGCTCGACAGGTAATGATGCCATTTGAATATGGCCTCTTGCTCCGAACCATCAAACCATTGCTTCTGTTTCGTTTAAAGAAAAAAAAATTGACCAACAGAAAAATTGGCAGGTGACATCAAAGGCCTCGAGGGCATCTGGATTTCATTATCTGCCTCTCATCTTTTATTTAACAAGGAAATGGGAAAGTTTCTGAGCATGTGAGGGAATGGAAATAATGGAATGTTCGAATGCATTAGGAAGAAAGTATGAGGGCCTGCAGAAAGTTCTGCCCTGGCGTGGATTGTGTGGGAACCTGGGGTACTGGCACCGCCCTCTAACCCAGGTGGCCTTGGGCACTCCGGCAGTGGAAGCAGAGTTTGGAACGCAGTGTAGGCAGAAGCAAGTGTTAGGTGGCACTTAAAAGCTTTGGGGTGGTCCAGCCCATGCCCTAGTGGTTAAGGCAGCTGGATCCCATATGATTGACCACACAGTTCAAGTCCCAGACTTGGAGGCTTGAAAAACACACTGAGGGGACTAGCAGTTAGCGTAATGGCTATGTCGCTGGATTCCCACGTAGTCAACCGCAGTTCGCGTCCTGGACCCAGTGGCTTAAAACTCACGCCGGGCGCGTGTGCGTGCGTGCCCAAGATCCCGAGAGGAGAATAGAGGAGAAGGGATTGTGGCGTGGCCATCCCCCCTGGGGGGTGATTTCTTGCTTTCTATCTCTCTGTCTCTCTCTGTCTTTCTGGTGCACACGCCCTGTGACAAAAACCTCTCCAAAAAAAAGAGAAACAAAACAAAAAGAAAAACGCACCGAGCATGTGTGTGTGTTCTTTTTTTTTTTTTTCTTGAGAGGTTTTTTTCTTATTGGGCGTGTGCATTCACCAGAAAGACAGAGAGAGACAGAGAGATAGAAAACAAGAAATCACCCCCCAGAGGGGATGGCCACACAGCAATCCCTTCTCCATTCACATCTCGGGATCTTGGGCACACACGCACACGTGCCCAGCGTGAGTTTAAGCCACCGGGTCCGGGACTCAACCGCAGTCAACTACATGGGAGTCCAGTGACATAGCCATTATGCTAACTGCTGGTCCCAGCATGTGTGTGTGTTCTTTAGAGCTTGTCCTAAATGTCACCTGAAAGGAGACACTTTCTCCACCTGTCCAGTCTAGGTTGGATCCTCTGCTCATCCTCACCTCTCATCGTGCCCTTAGTTTTCCTCTCTGCCCCTCCTCTCGGCTTTATATTGTGCGGTTATCTGTTTAAAGGCTGCCTGCCTCCAGACTCATGGTTCCAAGAGAGCACAGACATGGATTAGGTGACAAGCTTACAATCAAACAAGAGCATTTCAAAGTGCTTCAAGCACACCAGATGCAGAGACAGGATGACAGGGTGGTCAGATAGAGCTCTCTGAGCAGCTGAGAGTGAGACAGAGGGACCCAAGGGAGTCAGCCACACAGAACAGGGATGGGAACAGGGAAAGTGCTCCAGGGAAAGACATGTGCCCGAGGCAGGAAGCACCTGCACGTTCCGGGAACTCACTGAAGGCCGGCATGGCTGGAGCTCTCTGGAGCAGCCTTGGAGGGGGTGACCATGCTTGGGAGGCCACCACAGCCAGGCAGCAGAGATGCTCGTGGCCAGAACAGGGCAGTCGAAACAGTCACACCAGGGGTGGTGGAGTCAAGATAGATCTTGGAAGTGGAGTTGGTCGACCTTGCTGAACTGTCATGTGTGTTGAGCCTCACTCCCTGGGAAATGGGGAAATGGGGAAATGGGGCAATGAGCTTGGTTCCTACCCCCTAGAGTGCTTATAAGGAGTAAAGGACAACATGCTTTTAAATAAACATGCTGGGCACATGTATATGTGTGTGTGTGTGTGCCCAAAATGTAAAATGCGAGGGAGAAATGGAGGAGAAGGGACTATGGCATGACTGTGACCCAAGGGGGTACTTTCTTCTCTCCCACCAAGCCCCTCATCTCTCTTAGGGGGACACACATACCCTGTGGCAAATTATTAAAATAAAAAAAATAAATAAAGGGTTTGGGTGGCACGAAGGTTAAGGTCAGCCCTGACTCTGCAGTTTAAGTCCTGGACCCAGTGCCTTGAAAACCACGCTGAGTGTATATGCATGCCTGCCCAAAGCCCCAAGAGAAGAACAGAGGAGGTGGTACTAGGGTGTGGGTATCCTGCCCCAGGACGGGGGGGCGGGGGTGACTTCTCATTCCTCCTCCTCCTCTGTGTCTGACTGTCTCTGTCTCTCTCCAGCAAGCACACATTCCCTATTACAAACTAAAAAATAAATAAATAAAATAAAGGACTTAACACAGTGCTTGGTACACGATAAAGAATCCTGCCTCCGGGACCAGCAGTTAGCGTAATGGCTATGTCGCTGGACTCCCACGTAGTCGACCGCGGTTCGAGTCCCGGACCCGGCGGCTTAAACTCACGCCGGGCGCGTGTGCGTGCGTGCCCAAGATCCCAAGAGGAGAATGGAGGAGAAGGGATTGCGGCGTGGCCATCCCCCCTGGGGGGTGATTTCCTGCTTTCTGTCTCTCTGTCTCTCTCTGTCTGTCTGGCGAGCGCACGCGCCCTATAGCAAAAACCTCTCCAAAAAAAGAAAAAAAGAAAAAAAAAAAAAGAAAAAAAAAAAAAAAAGAATCCTGCCTCCAGACTGCCTTCACACTGAAGATTGCAACAGGAACTCCTGGTGGAATTTCCAGACTTGCAGGTTTTGATCATGAGCATGAGTCAATTTCTTACACAGAGTAATGGCTACATCGCTGGACTCCCATGTAGTTGACCATGGTTCGAGTCCCTGACCCGGTGGCTTAAACTCATGCACGCCAGGCACGTGTGCATGCGTGCCCAAGATCCCAGGAGGGGAATGACTGAGAAGGGATTGCGGCGTGGCCATTCCCCCTGGGGGGTGATTTCTCGCTTTCTGTCTGTCTGTCTCTGTCTTCTGGTGAGTGCACGCGCCCTATAGCAAAACAAAACAAAACAAAACAAAACAAACAAAATAAACCTCTTCCAAAAAAAAAAAAAGATATCAACAGACAGACAAACAGACATCTCCTACTGGTTCAATGTCTTTGAAGAAATTGTATATAGACAATGATTTTTGTCATGTTAGCTATTATTTTCCAAAAGGACATATAGTAAACAGTCGAGAAGAATTACTTTAGGATAAAAATCAGGGCAGGAGGGCTTGGGGGACACTCCCTGCTTTACCCTGTATACTACTGTATCATTTATATTTGCTCTGCCCGGACGATTACATTTACAACTTAAAATGGGGGAAGAAGAGGATCAGAAAGGAACAGGACATTGAAGTGGGGAAGGGAAGGGAAAGGGAGGACAGGGAAAGGAAGGGAAGGAAAGATCCATTCTGCCTCCAGAATTCTATTCTCCTGACTGCCCTTCTTGTTTTCTGTAAACCCAGATGAGCAGGTGCCAGCAAAAGGCTTCTAGAGTGAGAGGCTAGATGGGGCTGCTCCCTGGAGGATGAGGCAAAACCAGATTACTCCTGAAGGCTGACTCAATGCAACTGCTCAAGTTGCCTTGTGCCAGCAGCCCACCGCCTCCAAGTCAGAGTTAAATGAGTGGGGCTCACCACTGCTTGTGATGTTCGGGTGGCCAGGGAAGGCAAATTATTCCCCCTCAATTTTATTTTATCCTTTTCTCATTCATCTAAGAGGTCAGAGAGAAGAAGAAGAATTTTCTTTCCTGATTTGTGCACGGGGATGCAGGGCGAGCCGTGGCTCTTCATTATCAAAGCCTGGCTTGTTAAATATTCATTCAAATGCCTGTCACCCTTCCAGGAGGATGAGCCGATTTAAGGTTCGAATCTCACTGATCTATTATTCTTTTTGGAGCCCCAGGTGGGACTCTTTCATGAGGCTGCAAATTAGGAAAGCCGCACCCTTCTTTGAAGGGAACTTTAAGCAATCAACTGCAACTTCTTACCCCAAAATGTGAGCCTGTGCCGGTTCTCCTGAAGAGAAGCTAGAGAAGGAATGGAAGTGACCTTCAGGGCAGATTGCATTTATGTGTCCCTAGAGATCAGCAGCAAGGAGAGCAAAGACTCTCAGAGTCTGAGGAGGACAGAGGGAGCGGAAGAGGAAGAGGAGCAGCAGGGACAGAGAGGGAAACTGCATTTGCAGAGAACCTACTTCACGCTGGACACTTCATAGACATCATCTCATTTCATCTTTAAAACCTTTGAGGGGCCAGTAGATGGCGTAGTGGTTATATTGCTGGACTCCCACGTAGTGGACTGTGGTTTGAGTCCTGGACCCAGTGGCTTAAAACTCACGCTGGGCATGTGTGTGTGTGTGCCCAAAATCCCGAGAGGAGAATGAAAGAGGAGGGACTGCGGCGTGACCATCCCTCTGGGAGGTGATTTCTCACTTTCTGTCTATCTCTCCAACAAGTGCAACCTATAGCAAAAATCTTTCTAAAAGGTAATTCCTTTGAAGCAGGAATTACCTTCCAAGAGGTTAAGTAACTCACTCAAGATCACACAGCTAGCAGAGCACACACCTCTGGGATCTGAATCCAGTCTGTCTGACCTCACAGCCCAGGCTTCTGTAGCAGCTGTCTCTATGGGACCCTGTAAACTAGTGGTTCTCAGTGGGGATGAATGTGTCCCTTAGGGGATGTTAGGCAAGGTCGGGAGACATTTTTATTTGTCCAACTTGGGAAGGCGGGTGCTGCTGGGATCTGGTAGGGAGAAGCCAGGGAAACTCAAACATTCTCCAAAGCACAGGACAGGACCCCCTACCCATTCCCAAGAATTTCAGCCCCCAAGGTCAGCAACACCAAGGCTGAGAATCTGCCCTAGGAGGAGAACTTGCAGTCACCATCACATATCTCATATCCCAGTTCCTGGCCTTCATGCTGGAATCTAGAAATTCTACTCTGTGGTCTGATATTTTTCCAGTGCCCCAAATAAAATTCCTGGAAGTGAGCAGGTATTTGGGGAATTCTTGACTTTTCATGTTGCCCCTGGATACATAAATTCTCATCTAAATTCATGCACACGCTCACAATTTCATGGCAACTGGAGAGACCCAACTTTCTCATTAAGGGGCAAAGTCTAAGTTTCTCTCCACTGAGAGCAATAAGGATCTGTGCTCCCCTGAAGTGAGGTGCAGTGGTAATTAACATTAATGAAACCCCCAGGTCAGCCCACAGGCCAGCACCCGGGGACAGCTGCAGCAGGGTGTATGTGCCATCCCACCTCCTGGCCTCCATGCAACACTCGGGATGAACCGGGCCGGGGGCCCAAAGAGGAGACTCAGTCCCCCTTTCAGCTGCCAGAGAACAAGGAAGGTCCACAAGCACTGGACACGGAGCCCAGGGGGAAGATCTAGGGCAGAAGGGCGGGGAGACAACTCATCTCTGTTGAGTGTTCTATGAAGGCCCAGGCACACGGCAGGCAAGGGAGTCTCATCTAATCCTCACAACAACTGTTGGAAGAAATTACGGTTGTCCCATTTTATAGACCATAGACAAACAAATGTTTTCTGTAAAGTGCCAGATAAAAAATATTAAGGCTTTGCAGTCTGTGGGATCCCTGTTGCAACTACTCAACTCTGCCTCTGTAACATGAGAATGCTATAGTCAATACATAATGAATATACCCTTCCATCTGTCCACATATCCATCCATCCATCCATCCATCCACCCACCCACCCATCATGCAACAAGTATTCGTGGGCAACCTACCATATATCAGGCACTCTGAATATCACAGCAAATTAGTTTTCTCCATGCCATTCTCTAGATAGCTCTACCACACTAGTCTTTTTTTTTTTTTAAGAGAGACTTTTGCTATAGGGTGCATGCACTCACCAGAGAGACAGAGATAGAAAGCAAGAAATCACCTACCCAGAGTGGGTGGCCATGCTGCAATCCCTTCTCATCCATTCTCCTCTTAGGAGTTTTAGGTTGCTTGCCCTGGGACTCAAACTGCGGTCAACTACGTGCAAGTCAGGCAACATAACCATTAAACCAGCTGCTGTCCCCCACACTAGTCTTCATTACATTCTTGGGCCATGCAAGTGCTTTCTTGCCTCAAGACCTTTGCACGCACATGTCTTCTGTCTCCCTGGAATATGCTCCTCTACTCCATCATTCCTTGACTATTTGCATGTCCACTTCTGATATCAGAGTCACTTCTGACCTTCAACTTCCCTTCTACAGAGAGGCCTTCATGACCACTCTGTAATTCTCCGTCCCAACAACTTCTTTACTTCTTTTATAGAACTGGGAGCACTTTGAAATAATATTGTTCATTTTCTTGCAAGTTTCTTTGGGGTCAGCCTCACCCATAGCATATGAATTCCATAAAGGCAGAGATCAACTAGTCCTCATTTGTCATTATATCTTCAACATATAGCATATAACAGAGGCTCAGTAAACAGTTATTGAGCTGAATTAATTCATTTAAATTGACCCAGTAACATTGGTTCCAAAGTACCACCTTCACCCACTATAGCAAGTGCAGCATGGTGTCGTCCAACATGGTGGCCACTAGTCAGAAGTGACTAGGGAGTGCCTAAAATGTGGCTCGTCTGAATTGAGATTAACTGCAGCTGTACAACACACACCAGATTTTGAAGACTTCATATGAGAAACATAACGTAAAATGCCTCAAGTCTTAACACTAATTATATAATGAAATTATATTTTGGATCTATTAGGTAAAACAAGATAAATTTTTAAATCAATTTCATCCAGTTTAATTTTTTTTGTTTACTTTTCTAACGTGGCTACTAGAAATTTTACAATTATATACATGGTTTGCATTACATGTCTACTGGGTAGCACTGGTCTAGAACCACCTCAATTCCATTCCAGACTTGTTTTTTTTTTTTTTTTTTTTTTTTACACAAAAGCAATTTATTAACAGAAAACAATAACTTGAGGAGTCCTTATTACAGATGGCAACCACAGTGCTCCCCCCTTCTGCGGGAGCTGTCAGAGGGGATGGGGGGGTGACATTCTCAATCCTCCCAATCTTCAGATCTGAGTGGGCAAGGGTTCTGAGAGCTGACAGTGGGCCCCAGGGCCAGCGGTCTTGGTCTTATTTCCCCCTGTGGCCTGGATCTTGATGTGTAGGGCAGTGATGCCCAGCTCTTTGCACCTCTGGGCTACATCCTGGGCAGCCAGCATGGCAGTGGATGGCAGAGGATTCATCTTGGTCTGCCTTCCCTCTCATCCCACCAGTCACACAGCAGATGGTTTCCTTGCCAGAAAGGTCAATGACATGGACAAAGCTATCACTGAAGGATGCAAAGGTATGGCAGACACCAAACACATTCTCTCTTTCGGCCACCTGAGGTTCAATGCTGATGACTGTCCTTCCTTCCCTTCCATCCTCTTGCGAGGGGCACTTTCTGTGCATTCCAGAGTCTGCCACCAGAAAGCCATTCCCAGACTTATTAATTAGTTATCTAACTTTGGCTCAGTCAATTAACCTCAACAGGTCTCAGTTTCTTTTTTTTTTTTCTTTTTGGAGAGGCTTTTGCTATAGGGTGTGTGTGCTTGCCAGACAGAGAGAGAGAGACAGAGAGATAGAAAGTGAGAAATCACCCCCCCAGGGGGGATGGCCACACCGCAATCCCTTCTCCTCCATTCTCCTCTCGGGATCCTGGGCATGTACGCACACGCACCTAGCGTGAGTTTAAGCCACCGGGTCCGGGACTTGAACCATGGTGGACTACGTGGGAGTGCAGCGACATAGCCGTTACACCAACTGCTGGTCCCGGTCTCAGTTTCTTTATGCGACAAATGAACATAAGAATATCTGACCTACCACACAGGGTTGTGATGGAACTTAAGTGAAATAAGAAATATGAGAGTGCGGGGCAGGGAACTTATTCAACTGCAAGCTCTTTTCTAATGAGATTTTCTGACTCTGCTTCTAAATCTCCAACTGTTTTTTCCCTTCTTCACTGACTCTTGGATACGACCTAACTTCTTCCATCTTTCCCAACCTCTGATCCTCATGGTCTGACTTCTGAAGTCAATACTAGTTCTTCCTCCCATGTGAGTTCCAGAATTTCAGAAGCTGAAAAGTTTGGCAAGTCTATTGTCATACTTCTCAAATTCACCAACCCAGTGTGTGATCCACTTCCTCACCTCACTCTGGGGATGATCTTTCCAGTAATGATGCTGTCAGAGAAAACTTTGACTGTCCAGACAGACTCCTCTTGTACTATAACTGCATGTTGTCAACTGCACCTTTGAGAGAGCCCTTTGTGATGCAGGCTGACCAAGAGTTGAGGTTTTATTTATTATGAAAATGTTGGTGACATCTGCTGTTGAGTCTACCTACCCTCCATCTGAGTGGTATTGTGAGTCAGGCAGGTGTGTGGACTGTTCCAATCAGCTTCTTCCAATCCTACCCCCCACACACACCAAAAGACGCAGTGATGGTTTCAAGAACAGGCATTTGATGTGACCCAAGTTGCTCTAATTGGCACCAATCCCAAGACTTTTGAAGAACCTTCAGGAAATAAGCTTTTCTTTCTAATGAACTTACAAGCTTGGAACTACTTGAGACACATAGAGTTGAGGGGGAAAAAGTAGGTTGTGATGAGAAAGCAAACTATCACAGAGCAAGCAGTTGAGACAGAGTTTCTTTGACATTTGTTTAAGCGCCTAGATCCAACTGTATCTGAAGTCTACCTTCCCTATGAACTTTATAGTCATAAAAGCCAACAAATATATTTTGTGAGAGAAGTCACAAAATATATTTAAGTATAATTTAAGGTTTAATCACTCAAAAAGAGATCAAGGATAGTACATTTTAGAAGGCAGTTACCTTTATGCCTTTTAGTTAATAGAGTAATTCCATCTAGATTAACACAGTCTATTCTAGAGGTGTTTAGAGGTACTCCTGAAAGTCTTCATAACTAGATTATGAATTAAATACAAACAGGTTCTTCTGAAGTCAGCACAGGTTATCATGACAAAGGCAGGAAATTCACATGGCCCTATTAGGTATTTGGATTTGCAATTCTGTAAAATGTATGAGCATTGATTGCACAGTAAATTGTTAAGGCAAAATTCTAACATGCAAGATGTAAGGTAAGATGGTCCTTCTAAGGTCCCTTCCAACTTTGGTTTTGTGAGATCATATGACCAGAAAGAGCCCATGAATATTAGAACTTGAAGAGCCTTCTGTGGTCAGTGGTTAGGGGTGGCTGCTTCTCCTCATCCTTAATGTCTCTTTCTATGATAAAGAAACCCAGCGCCTCACACCTGACCTTTAATCACCTCTACAAGGGGAGAAAGATCAACTCAGTAACTAGAAGGTTGGGAGCTGGAAGGAGGAAGTGGACATGCATGTAACCCTTCTCCTTCATCATTCTTCTTCAACCTTGGTACAAACTACCTGCAAGAAGTTCAGCATCAAAGTTCAGCAAGTCAATGGTGACCCACATGGAGAAAGATCTGCCTGATTGAGCACCACCAGGGACTGGGTAGGTAACTCTTGTTCATTACAGGAGAAGAAGAACTATTTCTTAGGAATAGGTATCTCCAAGACCATAGTAATTATCTGGGCTGATGGTTGCTATCATTTTAAAGGTTCATTACTCTCCCTGAAAATCTCATGAAAGTTACGGATCCTCTATGACCCTCCCCTCCAGGGCATTTGTTTACACCACACTTTTACATATGATGTCAGGGTGCTCACAGATCCTGGAAGCCCATTTGCAGGCTCCAGATATTTTTCCATCCCTAACTTGGTTCCCTTCCCTTTCCTCCCCTTCCCTTCCCAATGAGGAGTTATTAAAAGTGAATTGAGGCAGAGGTAAGATCGATAAAAGCCCTAGCATTCTATTATCACCCTCCACATTTTGTATAAGATATGTTTATTCATTCAACAGACCTAAGTGCCTAGGTGCCAGGTGCTCAGTGGGCAGGCATTGATGAGCTCCATCACAAGGTCCCAATATCAGTCTACATATTACACTGATAAAGGTCTAATCATGCATCATAATAAACACTGTGGCAGCAAAGAACAGGGCCTTATTCTTGACAAGGGAATCTGATCTATTTAAAGGGGGGTGGAGTTGGAAAAGACTTCTAGAAGTAAGTAACATTCAAGCCAAGACCTGGGATTTATGGAAAAAATAGGAATTAATTAAAAGAAGGAGAGGACCACAGAGAAGAGGCATGAAGAAGGAGGAAAATAAGCAAAGACCCTGTGGCAGGAAGAAATGAGAATGGCATGAGATGAAGCTGCAAAGAAAAGTCTTGTGTATGTAATACAGGTGGCATAGACAGGGGTCAATTAGAGACCCTCTTAAATCCCACTCAGCCATGAGACCTGCAATTAGAGAGGGAAAGGGAGTCCATGCTTTGATATAGAGTTAACAGATTTGTAAACTCCATAAGATCTCTCACTTCTAGGAAAATTTATCCAAAGGAAATAAATTACTAAAAGCAAAAGAGTTATCTGTATCAACATGCTCACAGGAGTGCTACCTGGAACTGCACTGCTCTAGACATAATGGAAGTCTCCAAATAAAAGAGGAAGAGCTGGGGTCGGTAGGTAGGTGGCATGATGGTTAAGGTGCTGGACTCCCACATGGCTGATCTAGTGGTTTGAGTCCCAGAACCGATTACTTGAAAATCATGCTGGGCATGTGTGCATGCCCAGAATCCCAGGAGGAGAATGGAGGAGAAGGGACTGCAGCATAGTCATCCCCCATGGGGGGTGATTTCCCATTTTCCTTCTGTCTCTCTCTGATGAGCATCCACACCCTCTAGCAAAAATACATACATACATACATGCGTACATAGTCAAAGAACCATGGGTTTCAACACAATTGCACATCCATTGAAAAATGTAAACTCTAGTTGCGAGGCTGGATGGTGGTGTAGCAGTAAAATGCAATGCCTTACAAGTACAATATACTGTATGGTAGGATTTCTCACCCTGAAGTATTAATATAGACAAAAAAAGCATCCCAAATTTTGATTAGGTAAGTATATTAGAGTCAAGCAATCCTTAAACTCTATTCTTACTGTTTATTTCAATTTATTCTTTAAAACATAACATGTTTTCAGCACTAGAATTTAATGTCTATCTTTCAAGCCTAGTTGCAGTGGCATATATTAGGTCATCAGAAAAGTCATGACATGTTTTTCTACGCAAAAATGTGTTAAGACTTTCCCAACGACCCGACATATAGCACCACCATTTGGGAAACTGGAAGCCACATGGAAATCTAAGTGCAGTTCCCAAGCCAATCTGAGCATGCTGGGCACCATTGCATATGCCTATGATCCTAGCTAACTGGGAGGCACCTTGTCAAAAATGCCTACTTGTGTTTCTTTCCTTTCCCTTCTCTTTCTCTTCCTCTCTATTTCTCTCTCATAAAGGGGAAAAAATGAATACCCCAAACTACATATGAAAATAAGTAGCACTGATCCTCTCTGCCATTTAGATACCAGCACTGATCTACCACAGCAAAACAAAAACTATCCTTGTACTAAATGATGACGCCATTGGTGACAGATTCTTTCCATTTAGTCCTAAGAGTCATGAGACTTCAGGCAACAGACTCTTTTCATTTAGTCCTAAGAGTCATGAGACTTTAGGTGGCCTTGCTGTGGTAGCTACATAACAAGCGTCCTCTTCCTGAATCATCAGCAGAAAATAGCCATGCCCCCAGCCCTAGCCCATGCAGTTCTGGGCTGCTGGAGGCTCTGGGATCCACGTCAAGCAGGGAGTGGTGGTCTGTGATGTCAGGACATAAGCAGCAGCAGGCCAGATGCACTAGACCACGCCATGAGTAACTGGGAGGAATCGACAGAGACAACGTTTTTGATCCCTCGTAGGGATGGCTGTTTATGAGTGTTTGGTCCCGGCTTGATGAGTCACTCATTAGGAAAAAAGAACCATGACCTTTTTCTGTTGATTCCAGGAAGACATGGGGATGGGAGGGAGATGTTTCAAGAAGTCAACAGAGTCAACAGCAAGGGAAGAATACGGCTTGGCCAATCTGTTTAGATAGAATGTTCTTGGGGCAAGTGAGAACTAAGGTGCTGAGTGAGAAAACAAAACTGTAAGGCTGGCTGCAGTCACTCAGTGTCCTTTATCCCTGGCTTATCAATTTTCACAGACACACACGCATGCGTGCACACACACGCGACAAATAAACAGAAGATGGCAAAGGAGATAAACTGCAAAAAGCATGAGGAGTAAAAGGAGGCAAAAATAGATTCATTTTTCTCTCCCAACTGTGCTCATTTCAAGCCCAGTGAAAAAGGAGGGGCGAGAGGAAAAAGCAGAAGAGATGGATGAAGAAACAGGAGATTAGGGACACAACAGTAATCAAGATGTGTGGCGGTGCCCTAAGAGTAGGCAAATATTAGGTCATCAGGAAATTCATGATTTTTTTTTTCTGTGCAAAACGCATCATGACTCTTTTAACGACCCAACAGATCAATGGAACACAACAGAGTCCTGAGATAGATCCGCGTACATGTGGTGTGTGTGTGTGTGTGTGTGTGTGTGTGTTTCAAGTTTACTTTTATTCATGAATGAGTGCATGCCATGTGCACACAAAAGAGCAGCTGCTCTTGTTACTACAACAAAGTCCCTCAACTGCAGTGGCTTGCATGACAGAGTGTATTGTCTCAGAGTTCTGCAGGCCAGAAGTCCAAACTAAAGGTGTCAGCAGGGTTGTGATCCCTCCGAAGGCTCAAGGAGAGAGTCCTTCCTTTTCTTTTCCTGCTTCTGGTGGCTTCCAACAATGCTGGGTGTCCTTTAGCTGTGACTGGACCAAACTCTGTTCTGCCTTCACACGGCCTTTTTCCCTTACCAGGTCTCCACTGCTCATCAATAGATTTAGTACCCACTGTAATAAAGTATGACCTCATCTTAACTTGATTCCATCTTGAAAGACTGTTTCCACATCTAGTCACATTAACAGGTACTGGAGTTGGGAGTTCAGCATCTCTCTTTTTTTTTTTTTTTGGAGAGCTTTTTTTGCTATAGGGCGCATGCGTTCGCCAGACAGACAGAGAGAGACATAGAGACAGAAAGCGAGAAATCACCCCCCGGGGGGATGGTCACACCACAATCCCTTCTCTATTCTCCTCTCGGGATCTTGGGCACGCACGCACATGCGCCCGGCGTGAGTTTTAAGCCACCGGGTCAGGGACGCGAACTGCGGTCGACTACGTGGGAGTCCAGCGACATAGCCATTACGCTAACTGCTGGTTCCCGTTCAGCATCTCTTTTGGGGGATATAATTCTACCCTCTATACTCACAGTAATAAATACTTGGAGTATTTGCAGTTTGGAACTATTGGAAATAAATTCTTCAAACATTTCATTTTGGGGTTTTTTTGTTTGTTTTATTTTCACGTCTTTTTTTGTTTTTGTTTTTGTTTTGTTTTGCCATATGGCATATGTGTCTGCCAGAGAGAGAGAGAGAGAGACAATGAGAGGGAAAGTAAGAAACCACCCCCCAAGGTGGATGGCCACACTGCAAGCTCTTCTCCATTTTCCTCTCAGGATTCTGGGTACGCACACATGCACACACACCGGGCATGATTTTCAAGCGGCCAAGTCTGAGACTTCAACTGTGGTCAGCCATGTGGGAGTCCAGGACCTTAACCAACACACCACCTACTAGCCCCTCTTTTTTTTGTTTTTAATTGCCAGAGGGCACATGCACTTGCCACAGAAAGAGAGGGAGAGAAAGCACTCTCCCATGGACATTGTCATGCCACAAACCCTTCTCCTCCATCTCTCCATCCTGTCAGAATTCAGAGCACACATGTACATGTGCCTGATGTATTTCCCAAGCCGCTGAGGCTGAGATTTCAACAATGCAGCCAGTCATGTGGGACCTGGCTCCTTTAACCACTCAGCAACAGGACAGGGGGTTTTAATATGGAAATGATATCTCATTTACGAAAGTAAAATTGGGATGCATGTCCCCAATCACTGTTTTACAATGGTACAGGGCAAATAAGGCAAAAGAGAGGGAGAAGCCAAGGATCATAAGAAATAAAGACCAAGAACCAACAGACCAGCAACTTTGTCCCCACCTCCAGCAAGTTTTGTCATTTGGTTACACCTGTGCTTGCCATGGTTCAGTAAATGCACAAATTTGTCACTGAAGGCCAAGTTTGGAGAGCTGCCTCCAGCAAACTGGCCCAGGCGGACATCCCAGCTGCTGTCCATTATAACTGAGAATGGAACATTAACTTCTAAGAAGCCCCGCTGGCTCCCAGAGAGCCCCAGCCGCCCTACACTTCAGGGATATTCTTGAAAAACTGAATAGACGACTGGAAAAAATTTGGAACACCGAGCCTGGTGAGCAGCCCATATCGTGTAACACGCCAAGCGTGGATGATGGCTATGCGGCCCTCTCTGCCCGGTCTGCGCTAATCTCTAATTCAGGTGATGCTGGGGATGTGGGCTGAGCCAGCTGCAGGCATGTAAGGGCTCAGGTAGGGAAGCAGAAGTCGAAGACCAGAGTCTTCTATACTGCCTCCACCACAGCAAAGCCAGCTCAGGTCATTGCAAATGGCAGTAAAGGGTCAAAATCATTAACAATGGCATCAGATGAGCCAGCTTCTTGTCTGGGCTCAGCATGCTTTCATTTTTTCTTCTGAGAAATGAAAAAAAAAAAAGTTAAATTGTAAGAGTTGCACACGCATAAGGAATGGATACTTAATAAAGACAGGTTTCCTTTGCTGAAATGCAGTTAGTAGCACCCGCTTTGAAGGCCGAAATCTACGATGGGCATGGAAGTGTTTTATCAAATATCGGGGCTACAGAAAATGAAGTTACCAGCAGGGAAGTTCTTTATCGGTAAGAAATAGAGTTTGTGTGCCTCTGCAGAGTCCATGGCCTAATTAATATAGAGGGTGCTGCTGCTTTAGCCTCTGCCTAGAATTCCAGGCTGACCTGGTAAAAGAGCACACCTCCTGTGCATTTATTGCAGCACCCCTAGGGAAAGGCCTTTACGCTTTCACATTCAAGAATGTGCTTGTCATGAGGTCATAAACATGGTTGCAAAGGACACAGTGCATTAGTCAAGTTTGGACTCTGAACTGCAGGCGAGGACAACTTCAAGAGGTCTACTGAAGGGAATAAGGGGATGATAAAGAATGCGTTCTCTGGCATGGCCCAAGTGCCTGCATCACTCTGCCCAGCAGGCCAAGCGCTGGAAACGATGAGGCAGATGTTAGCAGGACATCACCAGGCTCCATGCCTGCACTAACGGAGCATCAAATGGGGCCCCTCCTTACACAGTCTCTCCAGCATTCTTGCTAAAGCACTAGACTGAGAATTGGCTTCCAATGCTGGGAAGGTTGGGGTGGGGCATGAAGCCATCCATTCATCCATCCATGCATCTATTCATCTGGTCAGCAAATATTTGCAGAGTCTATACCCAGTGCTATGTTGACCAGGGATGAGAATAAGACAGGGTCCTAGCTCTCAAAGAACTCACAGTCCAGGAGATGGGAAAACAGTAAGGATCTGAAACCTGCTGGATGAACAAGTGGCAGCCATGGAAATGGTAACTATAGAGACAGCATAGGATATGTATAGTCACGTGTTCAGCCTCAGGGTCAGAGTGACCCAGGTTTATATCACATTTGCACTTATCAGCCAGGATAAGAGTCTGCAGCATTTTCTGAGAGAACCATAGAGTGACTATTTTTGGCTCTGAGGACCATACAGAGTCTGTTGCAAATACTCAACTCTCCACAGTAGCATGAACACAGACAGAGATAATATGCAAATGAATAGGAATGACCATGTTCCAATGTGGTTCAATTAAACTTCATTTACAAAAACAAGTGGTGGGCCTGATGGGCCATCAGGTGTAATTTGTTAATCCCTGAGTGAAGAGATGGGATCGTGGGCAAGTTATATAATCTGTCTATATCTCTATTTCATTCACTACAACAAAGTGATGATGATAAAACTGGCCTTGTAGGGTGGTATAAGTTGATACTACATGTAAAGCGCTTAGCACCATCCCTGCTACATGGTAAAGATGCAGTAAATGTTAATTGTCTGTTACTATAAATTGTATTATAGTATGATAGAAGTGTGTGGGGAGAGGCAGAAAGGAATGGGGTTGGCTTGATGTGAGGAAAGCCATAGTCAGTGGCATAAATCTGAGTCTAGCTTTTGTTTTTTAAGTTTATGTATTTATTTCTTTCATGATAAAGAGAGCACATACAGGTAACCCCAACTGAGTCATCATGCCTCGATCCACCCCAGCCTCACCCACCCGGATCATGAGCACACATATATGTGTAGACACATACTCAATATGTACAGAAAGACCTGGGGACATGAACCCAGGACCTTCCCATGAAGATTCACTATCCCAGAGCACTGGATTACCTCTGCACCACCATGGCTGGCCCTAAGCCTCACTATCTTTATCTATTAGAACAAGGACAAAGCTCCCCTAACCTCCCCACAGGGCTGAGCTCTCTGAAGACTGCAAAATACACAGGTCTCATGTGTAGGCTTTCTATGAAACAAAAGATTGTATGCAAGTAAATCTATACCTTCCCTGGACAAAGGCATGTTTCTTAGCTAGTCCTCCTCATTCATCTTCACTGAAAGTTAAAATACTTTAAGTGTCCATATATTAGAAAATAAAATCAAAGCTGGGGTCATCCTCAGGTCTTCTGAGATGCCACAGGTCAATCAATCTGCACCCCCAGGTGCATGCCCCCTCTGAAGGGGTAGTTAAAACCCAGATCAGGGAGGTGATCACTGCTAACCCTGTGCCTGATTCAGTTGACAGACACAGAAAGGCCACCTCTCAATGTGCAGGTAGATGATTCCAAAATATGACTGGGGCTAAACAGAACGACGGGGTATCTGCTTACTGAAAATCATTAAGCAGCACTCTAGAAAATTAACCTGGCCTGTGCTCCTGGTGGCTTCCGGGAGCTTGGCGGTGGTGGAAGGAGGCCCCAGCCGGAGGCCTAGTGAGTTGTTAATATTTTTATTCTTCCTCTATTAATTTGAGTTAATAAATACCTTCAGCCTAAGGGGAACAGGAGCAGGGGGGTGGAGGGCTCATTATTAACAACCAGACAGCCCCTGGCCACATCCATTTTAAATTACAGAGCTCTAACAGGGCCCATTGGGAAGCTGGAGGCCAGGAGGCCACGGAGGTGACGCACACAGGGAAGTGAGTGGTACTGGAGGGACGTCCAGGGCTCTCTTCCCTGCCATCAGCCTCCAGAAACAGATGGCAGCACCCCCATCTACTTCTGCTCAGCTCTGTCACCAGAGCCACACTCTGCTGTGTCCTGGGAGGCACACTGCACACCTGCAAGAATTAATTACTGGAAAACAGGAGGACAGAGGCTCGGAGCAGCTGAACCAAGTCTTGGAGGCCAAAACACACGGCAGCTAAAATGATGCACCCACAGTGCTGAGCCCTGTTCTAGAGGGGCCCCTTGTCACCCCACACCATAACACAAACACACATGCCATAGTCCAGCCACGTGACTATTTTCAGTTTCCAAAGCAGCTCTAGCTCCCAGGTCTTTGTACCTGTGTTCTGCCTAGACACATTGCTCTCTCTCACCCCCTGGCCCACTCCAACACACCTTTCAGGTCTCATCTTGGATCAGGTGTCAGCAAACTGCAGCCCGCAAGTCAAATCTGGCCCACCACCCATTTTTCCACCCTGTGCCCCAGGCCTCTTACACGGACTCTGTACATTTCATAGGCACTGAAAAATAAGAGCTGAATGAAGAATTGAACAAATGAACGAGTGTTTTGATGAACCAAGACCAACCCCTGGCCCAACAGGGATATGAGAAGTCCTATTTAGGCATGTTCTTGACTGTCCTATTGCTACTTGGAGTCTGGCATGCTGAGGTCACATACTTGGTTTCAGACAACATCATCATCATGGCCTTCAGTATCTGGATGCATTTCTGGGGCCTCAGCTGTCCCCAGACTTGTCCCTGACTGCCTTTCTGCGACTGCTGCACCCCAGGCTGAAATCTTCCACCCTCACCCACATTATCTTAAATCAAAGTGCTGGGTAGCTGCCCTCCATGACTCAAGTTGCCATCCGGGAGCCAAAGCACAGTGGAGAAGCTGGCCCTGGAAGGAATGTGTAAATCTCCCCATTTATCACACTAAAAGGTTCATTTCAAGTTCTATTAACTAGGTCAAATATCGAGATAGAGAGCAGAGCCTTCTCTTTCTCTTTTGCAGAAATGGCACTACACTCAAGAGTGAATACATTTGGGGCATTTAATTTGGCAACCAAGTGACAGTCTTTCTCAGAAGGCTGGCGCCTGCCAGTGGCAAAATGGAGAGAAAAGAAAAGAAAAGCAAACACCTAACATGACCACCACAAGGAAAGATAAAATGAAACCGTGAATTCTACTCGGCAAATCAAGTCTCTCAGAGAACCATGCATTTTTCCTGTACACAAAATTGGTTTTTGCTTCAAGGCACCACGATCTTTAGTCTAATTCTAATATTCTTTCTTTTACCATGTTAATAACAAAAATTATAATGACACATTCAAGATTCCAGAGCCATGCAAAACATAGCATTCCACTTGTGGTCAAGCAGTACTTGGTTTGCATGACGAGCAGAGCCTGGATGATGGCACCTCTGAATGATTTGGAGAAAGTGCATTTATAAGTCAATCATAGCACCATAATCCACAGGGTACCCTGGGACAGTAGCCAAGAAATACAGTCAACAGCTTAAGGATGACACTCTTCCCCCAGCCTTTTCTTACTTGTGTTTCATATTCTAAGTCACATCCCCATCAAGAGAAGATTTTCTGGGCCAGGTGGTGGCTTAGTAGTGATGCTGCTGGACCCGTGTGGGAAAGGTCCTGGGTTTGCATCCCAGGGCGTATCTGGGCACACCAGGTGTGCGTGTGAGTGAGCCCATTATCCAGGTCAGTTGGGAATGGCAGTCCAAAATGAAGACCCTCTGTCTCTCTCCCTCATGGAAGGAATACACAAGTAAACTTTACAAAAAGAGAGAGAAGATATCCTCTAACCAATAGAATAAAGAGCTTTGGGGGACCAGCAGATGGCATAATGGTTACGTAGCTAGACTCAACATAGTTGACTGCAGTTCAAGTCCCAGACCCGGCAGCTTAATACTCACACCAGGCATGTATGTGCCCAAAATCCCGAGAGGAGAATGAAGGGGAACGGACTGCAGTATGGCCATCCCCCCAGGGGGTGATTTTTGTCTGTCTCTCTGGAGAGTGTATGTACCCTATAGCAAAAATTTCCCTTAAAAAAAAAAAAGAGCTTTGGGGTGTCCCAGAAAATGACATAACAGTTACATCACTGGACTCCCATGTAGTTGACCGTGATTCGAGTTCTAGACTCGGCGGCTTAAAATTCACACTGGGCATGTGTGAATACATGCCCAAAATCCTGAGAGGAATGGAGGAGAAGGGATTGTGGTGTGGCCATCCCCCCTGGAGGATGATTTCTAGCTTTCTATCTCTCTGTCTTTCTGGCAAGCGCATGCACCCTACAGCAAAAATCTCTCTTAAAAAAAAATAGAGTTTTGGGAAGGGTGGGAATCAGATTACTCAAATATGCTTGTTTTAATTGATTTACAGTGACTTTCCCAGAGTTGTGTTAAGAAGGATTCTGGGAACCAGCAGTTGGCGTAATGGCTATGTTGCTGGACTCTCATGTAGTCAACTGTGGTTCAAGTCCCAGACCAGTGGCTTAAACTGACGCTGGATGCATGTGCATGCATGCCCAAGATCCCAAGAGGAGAAGAGAGGAGAAGGCACTGCAGCGTGGCCATACCCCCTGGGGGGTGATTTCTCGCTTCCTGTCTCTCTGTCTCTCTCTGTCTTTCTGGCGAGCGCATGCACCCTATAGCAAAAACCTCTCCCTCAAAAAAGAAAGAAGGATTATGAAGTCACACTGGGCTCCGTGAAGAATGTCAGCTCTGGGGCTGGCAGGTGGTGTAGTGGTCAAGATGCGGGACACTCTCACATGGCCAATCATGGTTTGAGTCCTGGACCTGGAAAATTGCTTTCTCACTTTCCCTCTCTGGTCAAACAATAAATAGATAGATAGATAGACAGACAGACAGAAAGAAAGAATTCTTAAAAAAAGAATGTCAGCCCCCTAAATTAGTGGAGGAATGGCCAACCTTAAAACACCAGATATGCCAGCCCTACCTTTTGTCATTTGACCATAACTGAATCAGGTCAAAATGGGTACTGGAATTTCTGTCCAGCTTCTGTTCCCAGCCAATATAAAACACAACCCACAAGGTCCAGTTAAAGTATCACCCCATGTGACTTACTCACTTTGACTTCCCTTGGTACTCTTCTCTTCTGCTCGTGGAAAATAAAAACTCCCTTGTCTGTTCAAAAGTGTAAAGGGATCAAATCTGTACACTCTGTGTTCTCGAGTCTCACGTGCCTTACCCTGACTGGAGGAATTCACCCTCACATTTGCCTCCTCACCTGGCAGAAGCCGTGGCACTCACGTCTCCGTATTCCCAGCAGTCACCCCAGGGCCTAGCCCAGGAAAAGGATGCAGGAAATATTTGTTGAACTCATGTTTCATCTGAACAAGTACCATCCCATCCTCATCTCACCCAAGAACCTTTAAAATTAATAAGGAGTAAGGATAAATTCCCAGAGGGGAAATCCTAATGAGTGTATTTCAAAATAGCAGTTTGCTTCCTGCTTAGAACCTGGCTCCAGGGCTCAGAGGCAAGAATGGGATTGACTCTTGAAGAACCACAGAGAATACCACCATTGAAATCTTTTTTTTTTTTTTTTTTTAGAATTTTAAATTTAATTTTAATTATCATTATTATTATTATTTTAGTTTGCTACAGGGTTCATGTGCTCACAAGAGGGAGACAGAGAGAGAGAGAGAGGGATGGAGGGAGGGAGAAGTAAAAAGTAAGCCACCATCTCCATGACTCAAACCATGGTCAGCCATGTGGGAGTCCAGAACCTTAACCACCACGCCTCCTCCTGGCCCCCCACCACTGAAATCTTATGTCTACACCTCCAAACATAATTTCCACCTCTATAGTCTTAGGAGTGTGTTTCATTCAAATTAGGAAGTTAAATTTGGCCTTCTGGGGTGAGAATGTGACTTCATAACAATACTTTTCAAACTTCAGTCGTTTTCCAAACCACCTTCTTGAGTTCTGCCATAATTAAGTACCACCTTATTTACTCACTATTTCATTAAGTTGACTTTTTTTTTTTTTTTCTTTAGGCTCATGATCAGCAACAAACATCAAATGAACTGTGAGGCAGCAAGCTCACTCATCTTCATTAACTGGGATTTTCATCGCACTCCATTTCTACAAATGGCAAATGGCACGTTCTATGTTAGGGTCTCCATTCAACTTGGCCTAATGGACTCCCAGCGGCTGAAAGGAAGGCTCTGAACATAAATAACCAAGTGACGAATGGAGACAGTGAAGAGCTCCTTGAAGAACATGCAGGACGCTGGCAGCACTAGATACTTTCTGTGGCCAGATGCCACACACCCCCCCCACACACATACGCACACATGCATAGTCATTGCACTGAGTCTTCACCAACTCACAACTGTCACTGCTCTAGTCCACTTTGCATCTAACTATCTCCATTTTGCAGAGAAGGAAACATGCTCAGGCAAGTTGAGTCGTGTTTCCACAGAAAGTTGGCCAGTGGCACAGCTAGGATTTGAACCCAGGTCTGTTCAGTTCTATCACCTGCACCCTTAACCTTTATGCTATACTGCTTTTCTGTTATTGATGGGCAAACGTGCTCTAAAGTGGCAAGGATCTCAGATGCATAGTGGAGTCTTCTTGATTCTAAGAAGGGGAGAGAAATCGGCAGATTCTCCAATGTCCAACTGCTTTTGACCCCAGCCTCCAGATTCCAGAAGGTGCCAAAAGCAGCCCTGACACCCCTCATTTTATTCCTACCACCCTCAGCAGTTCTGCCACTGATCCCAAGCCAGCACTTAAGCCCTGCCCACCCCCTCTTGTGTCAGAGTCCTACAGTCTGGTGTGTGTGCCACCTGCTGAACACAGTCACACCCAATATGGCATTGTGGAAAGCAGCCTTGCTGTTGGGCTGGGCTCCCATCCTGCCTCTGCTGCTTTCAAAGCTGCATGGCACTTATCATCCTCTCTCGGCTTCAGTTTCCTCATCTGCAAAATGGGAATATCTTCCTCTCCTTAACTGTGAAAACCAATCACCCTAACGCGTGTGGAATAACAGGCTCACCATATGCATTTGATTACTGTTAGTTCCCAATCTCCTCAAACTGTCAGGTACCCAGGTACCCAGGAGCTCTGGGTACCAGGACCCATCACAACTGAAACTGAGTTGCAGACTCTTGGCTGGCAGAATGATCAGTCACACGATTTATCCCACCTTATGGAAGGAGAAGGAAGCAGGGCCCAAGTTAAAGCCCAACAGAAGTTTTTCCACAGTTTCAACCAAGAACTTTGCTTACGGTGGCTCAAGACCTGGCAGAGAGGTTTTCTGACTCAGCTAGCAGGAAAGGAAGGAACAGAAAGAAGTCACCTGTGGCTTGGTGACCACATACAACCATCTTACATGAAAGCATTCAGAGCCTAGAGGTACGGGGATACAGGTCTGTAAGTTTTTCCCTCAATTTCCAAACGTATTTTCACATTTGATTCACCTAATGTTATCAACTTCCTGCTTTAATGGTATGTCTTGTTTTGTCAAATTAGAATTGAAGCTCCTTAAAAGCAGTAAGGATTCTATCAGATCCCTTCCTCTATCCCTAACGCTGTCTTTCATTTTGTTTTATGTTTTTGCCATACAGTGCATACACTCAGTGGAGAGAGAAAGAGAGAAGGAAAATGAGAAATCACCTCCCAGGGGGCATGGCTATGCTACAATCCCTTCTCTTTCATTCTCCTCCTGGGATTTATGGCATGGATGCACATGCGCCCATGTCATTTTCAAGCCACCAGCCCTGGGACTCAAGCTGTAGTTAGCCAGGTAGGAATCCAGCGTCTTAACCACCACACCACCTGCTGCATACTCCCACTCCCCTACACATTGATTATTAACTGATTATTCCCCTGCAGGAAACTTACTAATAACCAAGGTTATCGTCACAGATTCCAAACTACCGGCAGGAAAGATACTTTTAAATAGTGACTATTATCAACACTTATTTAGTCCCTCCTCTGTGTCAGGCAGTGTTCTAAGCATTTGACAAATATTAATGCTCCTAACAACACTAAGAATTCAGTCCTGCTATGAGTCCCATTTGGTGAAGAAACAAAGGCTCAGAGAGGGTAACCAACGTGTCTGAAGTCACAGAGCCAGGAAGTAAAATCCGGATGCAAACCCAGGACGTCTGGCACCAGAGCCCCGTCCTTACTCACGCCCATACTCACCCGTGTTGCCATGGTCTTTGAGTGAGATGGCTCCCATCTCTGACTCTTAGCTTCTCTGAATGGTTTGTCAAGGCATGCTCGCTCTCTCTCTCTCTCTCTCTCTCTCTCTCTCTTCAATTTAATTTAAATTATTTTTAGAGGTTTTTGCCTTAGGGTGCATATGCTCATGGCGGAAAGGGGGGTGAGGGACAAAAACAGTGAGAGAGAAAGTGAGAAATCACCCCCTGGGGGGATGGCCATGCCACAATCCCTTCTCCTCCCTTAGCCTCCCAGGATCTTGGGTGCGCATGCACATGTACCCGGCATGAGTTTCAAGCCACGGGGTCTGGGACTCAAACTGTGGTCGGCCATGTGGGAGTCCAGTGATGTGACCCCTACGCCATCTGCTGGTCCTGGCATGTATCTCTTAAAGCCTATGTCCTCACCTGTAAATAGGAACATCTGAGGATTAAATGTTTAAAACAATGCAAGGTGCCAGATACTTTAAGCATCCAAAAAGTGACAGCTGGGTCAGTAAGCAGCTTCGTGGCTGAGGGAGCTAGATCTCACATGGCCAATCATGATTCAAGTCCTGGGGCTGGCGGCTTTATAAGCATGCTGGGCATGTGTGTGCACATCCAAAATCCCAGCAGGATGGAGAAATGGAGGAGACAGAATGTGACCATGGCCCATGGGGGGGAGAGGGGATACTTGCGCGCGCTCTCTCTCTCTCTCTCTCTCTCTCTCTCTCATCTCTCTCTCTCATGAGCACGCCTGCCTCTGAATTTTTCCATTTTTTTTTTTTTTTTAGAGATTTTTGCTATAGGGCGCATGCACTCACCAGAAAGACAGAGAGAGACAGAGAGACAGAAAGTGAGAAATCACGCCCCCAAGGGGGGGATGTCCACGCTGCAATCCCTTCTCCTCCATTCTCCTCTTGGGATCTTGGGCACACACACACACACACACACACACATTCCTGGCATGAGTTTAAGCCACCGGGTCCAGGACATGAACCACGGTCGACTACATGGGAGTCTAGCGACATAGCCATTAAGCCAACTGCTGGTCCCTTCAATTTTTTAATTAATTAAAATGCCTCCTAGGAAACCCTCAACTCCTTCAAAAAAGAGATAAGCAATAGAGGCAGGCACTGGGTCAGTAAAATGACTCCATATACAGCAGGAAAAAAAAATTTACCAGCATAACATATTCAGTTTATTCCTTGTAAGTAACAAGACACTTCAAACTCAATACCTGTGAACTCACTCACAGCACACCTCCCCACAATAATTCATAATAAAATAAGCACGCTCTTGAGATAATTTTTCAATGTGGAACTTCAGAGCTGCTGTCAATAGGAATGTAACGGTGGATGATTCATTAGTGGGGTGTAGATAAGCCTCTGGGCCAAATCAAAAGAGAAAATCCATTTGATATTTAGAAAGCAAAACATATTTTTAATTAGTATTACCAGACTGTCTCTTTTTTTTTTTTTTAAGATTTTTGCCATAGGGTACATGCACTTGCTGGAGAAAGATACGGAGAGACAGTGAAAGGAACAATAAGAAATCACCCTCATGGAGGAACGGCCACACCACATTCCCTTTTCCTCCATTCTCCTCCTGGGATTTTAGGCACGCATGCACACATCCTTGGTGTGATTTTCTTTTCTTTTCTTTTTTTGGAGAGATTTTTTTGCCATAGGGTGCATGCACTCACCAGAGAGAGAAAGAGAGACAGAAAGCAAGAAATCACTCCCTGGGCAGAGGGATGGCCATGCCACAATCCCTTCTCCTCTATTCTCCTCCCAGGATCTTGGGCACACATACACACGCACCTGGCATGAGTTTCAAGCCACAGGCTCTGGGACTTGAACTGCACTCGGCAACATGGGAGTCCAGCAACAAACCACTACGCCATCTGCTGGTCCCCCTCGGCGTGATTTTCAAGTCAGCAGGTCCAGGACTTGAACGGCAGTAGGCCATTCTGGAGTCCAGTGCCTTAACCCCTATGCACCAGCTGCCCCTGAACAGACTGATTCGGTCATCACAGGATTGAAAGATTCAACAGCTCAGGAGTAAGGAAGAATCTTCATGTGAGTTAGGGAAGGGATGTGATGAGGATAAGTGCCTATGAGGAGACTTCCAAAAGTCTTTGGGAAAATGGAAGCATGAGTTTATTTGGGTGCAAAAGATATTTAAGTTCATGATATATAAGATATATAACAAAAATATTCTAAGCAGTTTTTACATATTAACTCTCTCAACAACACTGTAAACTGAATGCTGTTATTGGTCCCATTATATAGAGAAACCAAGGCTCAGAGAGGGTAAGCAACTTGCCTGGGGTCATTCAGCTTAGAAGTGGTAAAATTAGGACATCAAATGAGAAACTTTGGTGGAAATTATGCAAAGTAGTAACAATACATAACAACAACAAAAAACCTCACAAGTGTAAATCTTCCTAGAAATAATTATATTGTTTATAACATAACATATTTATGTCTATGTATCTTATATAAATTATAGAAGACCCTGTTGAAAACCTCGCTAATGCAAATGAAAATGAAATTCAGTACAAACTAGTGACAAGTCCACATTACAAAAAGAAATCAAGGAGAATAAGAAAGAAGCAAAGCATTTAAGGGACACAAAAATGGAAAACTCTCTGTTGATGATAAGGTGTATGATAATAACTTTAACTGGACTGATATACAGTGTACTCATGCTGGGAAAATTCATTTTACAAGCTGTAATGATACACAGTGGTTGCATGTATAAAAAATGCATAAATAAACTGAAAAAAAAAAAAAAAGAAGCCCTGAGTAAAGGGTTAACACCATCTTTTCTTCCTCAGCATGGGAATTTGGTCTAACTTTCTAGCTCTGTTCTCTGAATACCCAATAAAGAGGACTATCACTGTGTTAACTGGGCACGCTGCTCATAGTCAAATTACCTCTGGTTGGTGGGCTGCATTTGGACTGAGAATTCTTGGTATGAACCAGAAATACCTGAATACCTGATGAGGAATCATAGCTTTGGGGAGGGGGGGGTGGCCCTTGAGTGACATGACTGTTATAACCGGGCAAGTCCCCTGCAGAGACCCCAAAAGCTCTGCTGATGGAGTTGTTACAAACACTATGCTCCCTAGGTCGGGTGGCTCCAGCACCTGCTCAATGTCATTCTCATCACCTTGAACTTGCACTGCCACTTGAAGGTAGGGATGCAAGAAAGAATGGCCCCCGAGGACCCACAGGAGAGATGCCTGATCCTGCCTCGTTGTCCTAGGTCAATCTGATGTCAACTGCAGCTGAACGATTAGCTGAACCTGCAAGGGAGCTTGATAAGTAGAGCAGAAGCCTTCCTGGTTTAATGAATATACCGTTACTCAACAATTCATCATTCCACGCTTGCTCTTATTAATCCATTAGAGTTCCTTATAATAATTAGCACAATGATCTGTAGGTGTGTGCCAGTGAGTTTAAGTGCTTGCATATAATTAGTTTTCTAAAATAGATAAAAAGATCCCTCCTGAAATCTTACTTACATAATGAACATGTTGAACAAAGTCTGTTCTCAGACAAGCTACAAACGACATAACCTAGGCCATGCACAAAATCTGTATTAACTAAAAGGAAGAGAATGAGGTCTGAACACAGTAATTTAAAAAAAAAAAAAAAAAAAAAAAAAGAAGAAGAAGAAGAAAACAGGCCTTGGAGCCGGATGGTGGCAGAATGGTAATAACACCTGCTCTGCAAGACTGACCCACATGGGAAGGTTCCCAGTTCGCATCCAGAGACTTCCCTAAGGATGTCAGGCATGTGTGTGCCCTTGATCTGGAGTTGGCTGAACCTACAAGACCCTGTTAGGGGTGCCTTTTTTTTCTCTTTGTAAGTGTGTCTCTCTGTTTCTCTCACTCATGGAAGAAATAGATAAACTTTAAAAATTAAAAAACAAAATGTCCTATGGCTTTTATCTAGTCTGGTTGTCTCTGCTCACAGGCCAGCTTCAGGTGTTGACACAGTGCCCCAGAAGGATGGAGATGAAACGTGTTCATGCATGAACAATGCAGAGGTCTGAAAGAAGAGACATACACCAAGGAATGTTCTAGATGCACACTGGGGACAATAGGAGAATTTCTTTTCTTTTTTTTAGAGAGGTTTTGCTATAGGGTGCATGCTCACCAGAGGGACACAGAGACAGAAAGCAAGAAATCACCCCCAAGGGGGGATGGCCACACCACAATCCCTTCTCCTCCATTCTCCTCTTGGGATCTTGGGCACGCATGCACATGCACCCGGCGTGAGTTTGAGCCACCGGGTTCGGGACTCGAACCGCGGTCGACTACATGGGAGTCCAGTGACACAGCCATTACGCTAACTGCTGGTCCCAATAGGAGAATTTCTAAAAGCAGTAAATTGTGACGTTACAAATGGTATATTTGTATTCATGTAGGACTAATAAAGACAAGTTGCATTTGTAAAAGCACACAGGGCAGCTCCAATAATTAAGGAAGAGAACCAGATACATTACTCATGTACATGCAACCACTATGTGTATATGCAAGGATTCAAAGCATTAGGAGCAGTTATATTAGTTCCTTAGGGTAAGAGAGAGAAAAAATGTTATCTTTTATTGCTTCTATTTTCTATTGCAAGTATTTCCAAATGAAGATGTATCTGGGAATTATTTCTGTACTTAAAATTGTAATTGAACATTGCCTTTAAAAAGGATTTGCAAAATAATTTTACAATAGAATTCTTTTTTAATATTGAGCTTCTACTATATGTTGAAAATGTGATTCGGACATGCATGGCATTCCCTTTTGAAAAAGCAATGTAATACACTGTAAAGTTATATGTAATTCAATGTAATATAAAGAAGAATATGATGATAATAAAAAATTAAAAAAAAAAAAAAAAAGAAAATGTGATTCAGGGGACCAGCAGATGGCATAATGGTTACGTTGCTGGACTTCAACATGGTTGACCACAGTTCAAGTCCTGGATCTAGCAGCTTCAAACTCACGCCAAGCACATGTGAGTGCATGTCCAAAATCCCGAGAGGAGACTGGAGGGTAAGGGATTGCAACACGCCATTCCCCCTGGGGGTTAATTTCTTGCTTTCTGTCTCTGGCAAGTACATGTACCCTATAGCAAAAATCTCTCTTAAAATAAAAATGTAATTTGGTTTACAGATATGCTATTTACCCTTTCAGACCCCCTGACAAGAAAGAAAAAGTCATTTGTATCATGGGCAGACAAATGGGGGAATCTACAGACACAAATCATGGTTCACATAAGAATGGCAAGATTTTGTTTGTTTCCCCAACATCACCATGAGTGTGGGGGCCTTAGGATGACAGTCAAGATGAACAGAACACCTAAGATCATTCTCCCTTGATTTTCCAAATAGCTATCTATAAGAAATCAATACAGGGTTACCTTAAATTGGCCACCAAGCCCAGGAGAAAACAAGCTGACAAAGTTGGAGGGCCTATTGATAACTTCCCATGTCGACATCTCACTATAAAGGATTATACCCACAGACCTGTGCTGGAGTTCCTCAACCTTTTTTTTTCTTTCTTTTTTTTTTTTTTTTTTTTTTTGAGAGGTTTTTTGCTATAGGGTGCATGCGCTCGCCAGACAGACAGAGAGAGACAGAGAGACAGAAAGCGAGAAATCACCCCCCAGGAGGATGGCCATGCTGCAATCCCTTCTCCTCCATTCTCCTCTTGGGATCTTGGGCACACACACACACACGCGCCTGGCGTGAGTTTAAGCCACCGGGTCCAGGACTTGAACTGCGGTCGACTACGTGGGAGTCCAGCGACATAGTCATTATGCTAACTGCTGGTCCCCCTCAACCTTTTTTTCAGTATGGGCCCTTTATAGACATTTTTAAGCTGTAGCTCTTTTTCTTTTCTAGGTACCACCTCAACCCCAATGAAATGTAAATACCATAGATACACTATTTCTGTACTATAGCTCTTGGAGTGGGAGTAGGGTGGGGGCACAACTTATTATAATAGTCTCAAAAGCAATGTTTTTCTCATTGGAGGTGAGTTCACTCTTAGTGAGAATGCATGCTCCATGTATACATATACTAGGGGACTGGAAAATGTTTAAGAAAAATAAAATAAAATTAAGATATAATTTATTTTGGTGCAAAATATTTTGAAATCTAAGCAGTTTTCTCATATTATGCATTTTCTTTCTTTCTTAAAAAATTTTTTTGAGAACTTTTTGTTATAGGGTGCGTGCGCTTGCCAGAAAGACAGAGAGAGACAAAGAGACAGAAAGCAAGAAATCACACCCCAGGGGGGATGACCATGCCGCAATCCCTTCTCCTCCATTCTCCTCTCAGGATCTTGGGCATGCACGCACACATGCCTGGAGTGAGTTTAAGCCACTGGGTCCGGGACTCAAACCACAATCACTACTTGGGAGTCCAGCGACAGAGTCATTATGCTAACTGCTGGTTCCTTCTTCCATTTTTTAAAGAAGTATTTAATTTTACTCATTGTCATTATTTTATTTCTTTCTTTATTTATTTATTTTAAATTGACCAGAGAGAGAGAAAAGGAAAGTGAGAAACCAAGCTGCCAGGTCCAGGACATGAACCGTGGTCAGCCATGTGGGAGTCTAGCCGCCTTAACCACCATGCCACCTGCCGGCCCTTCCTTTTTGCTTTTTTGAGAGATATTTGCTATAGGTTATATGTGCTCACTGGAGAAACAGAGAGAAACAGATAGAAAGTGAGAAATCACCCCCCGGAGGGATGGCCACTTGGTAATCCTTTCTCCTCCACTCTCCTTTTGGGATTCTGAATGCACATATGCCCACACCCACCCACCCACACACCCACACACACACACACACACACACACAGACCAGGTGTGAGTTCATGCTGCCAGGTCCAGGACTTGAACTGTGGTCAATCAAGTGGGAATTCAGCACCTTAACTACTTGCTGGCCTCCATATTATGCATTTTCTATAAACTTTTTGAAGACCCTCTCATACCTAAGAGGGTCTTCAAAAAGAAAATGACACGAGACCAGCAGTTAGCGTAATGGCTATGTCGCTGGACTCCCACGTAGTAGACCGCGATTCGTGTCCCGGACCCAGTGGCTTAAACTCACACCGGGCGCATGTGCTTGCGTGCCCAAGATCCCCAGAGGAGAATGGAGGAGAAGGGATTGCGGCGTGGCCATCCCCCCTGGGGGGTGATTTCTCGCTTTCTGTCTCTCTGTCTCTCTCTGTCTGTCTGGCAAGCGCACGCGCCCTATAGCAAAAACCTCTCCAAAAAAAAAAAAAAGAAAAGAAAAGAAAATGACAGGACCAGTAAGTACCTCCCACTTTCTTCATCCTACTCTGTAGGATTTTTCGACTTCTATAATAATCAAGTACTGCTTTCACTGGGGAAAAAAAGATTAGAGACTCTGTCTTCTCTTTGTTTTACTTACGCCAGAAGAGTAAAACCACACATTTAAACACAAGTACAAAAAAAAGGAAGGAAAGAAAAAAGAAGAAAGTAAAAAAGTACCCTGAAAATGAACAGAAAGCAGGAGAAATGGTTCTTGTGGACCAATCAGAGCAGTGCTGACATTTTCCAACATAACCTAGACGGTGAGGCTCCCGAGGAAGATGAGAGACAGCTACGGTTAATATTTTCTGGCTTCTTTCCACGCTCTTTCTGAAAAGGCCTATGAGATACTACTGAGGATGGGATTGAAACCCAGACGAACCATCTGATGAACACCATTGTGGGTGTGCAGAGCACCCAGGATAAAAGGGTCTAAAAACAGCTTTCTTCCAACCCAAGATGTACTGAGGTGCTGTGTGACTGAAAAAAAAAATCACAGGAACCAACTGTTTTGAAAGAGTCAGGTCCTTTTCAGAAAGACGTGTGATTTTCAAAACTCTGCTTCATCCTGTTAAGAGGAAATAAAGACTGAAAACCACTGAGTTAGCAACCGAGATCGTGCCCAGCAGGAGTCCAGGTTGAAGGAGAGAAGAACTGTGGCATGAAAGCAACACAACCAGCGACAGAAGGTGCCGAGTAGCTCTGGAGGTTTCTACAGCTGCATTTGACTGCTAAGGAACTGGCTTCCAGCCCCCTCACCTATGCCCTGATGGTGGGGCTTATTCTAAAGTCAAAGCTGTCCAGGGCCAGGAGTCTCCCCAGAGTGAACAACAATGAAGTGTATGTATGATGTATGTATTTATACATACACACACACACACACACACACACACACACACAAATAAATGTGTCTGTTTGTATGTGCATGTGTGTGTGTTTCTGGATCAAGTTTTACAAGACAACACCAATGCTTAGCCTTAACCACAGGCCAATGTATTCCAATATATTCTAGTCTAGGCTAGTCCATTTCATTTTTATAATGCTGGTCACGGCCATTAAAATGATGCCATCATTCATGAATGGATCATGACCTCAGATTTAAAAACACAAATGTATTCCAAACCCTTTGGTTCATAGATGAGAAAGTTAAGACTCAGAGGGGTTAAATCTAAGGTCACACCGTGATACCTGGCAGAAGCCATGCTAGCTTAGTTCACGGTAAATGCTGGCTATTATCATCAGTCTAATAATAAGAACTCCACTCTACTAACACCTCCCCTATACAACGCCCTTCCTTAACCTCGCTGGTAGAATTCAAGTCTCTCCCACTACTGTTCATACTGCCCAGGGTATCATTATCAATGTCTTGCATTTTTTTTAACTCCCAAAGGCTGGGTGCCATGATGTCCCTGTGAATCTGAAAGGACAGTTCAGGCCAAGTGGTCACATGGCATTGTCCACGTGACCAAACTACTCCCTTCTGCTGCTTCCTTGCCATCAATCACAGCATCTCCCCCCACCCCCCGAACCCTCAGGTGCACCAGGGAATTACCTCCCTTGAAGAAGTGTGGCACTTGCTAACCCAGGCAGAAGAACCCAGAGGAGCAAATCTGAGCTCCACCTAAATCTTGATACACAGTCTCCAAAAAACACTAGAGGTGGCCGAGTCAATTTGGAAGGGAGTGATTCAGCCCTATCCGGACAAAATAGTCTAGGAAAAGGCTCCATCTAAAAACCACAAAGGAGTAAATAGTGCCATTGACAATTCAACACACATACTAGCGAAAAAACCTAAAACCTAGTATAACTATTATCAAATATGCACAACATAAGGTAATGGTCAACATCAACAAAGACAAATACATCTACATTTTTGATTTGATTATTACACACTGTATACATGTTTTGAAACCAACCATACTGTACCCCACAAAGATGCGCAATTACATATAGACTGGAAATCACAATTAAAAAAAAAAAAAAAACTGGGTGGGAGGGCTGGCCCCATAGCACAACAGTTAAATCCCGAATACAGACAGCCAAATCCCATGTGGCTGACTGTGTTTCAAGCCTGGAGGCTTGAAAAAAAGACTGGGCATGTATGTGTACCTCTAATCCTGATGGGATGGAGAAATAAAGGAGAAAAGATCTTGGCATGATCACGCCCCACTGGAAAAGTGCTTGCTCTCTCCCTCTCTCTCTCTCTGGAGAGTGTACATAACCTCTCTACCAATAAGGCAGCAGCCTCTCGCTCAGCCCATGTTGTGGCTTGAAAGATGATGTGTCAGAAACTTACCGTCTACCCCAGCTCTGCCTCCCACTGTGGGGTGCGCACAGAGGGTGAGCACACCATAGCAAGCAGGCCCCAAACGACTCTCCCACCTCTGCCCTAGCAACTTCCACTCCCTGCCTTCCTGGGACTGTCTCCCATATCCTTGTCTTGAGGTCTCAGCAGCCCCCCAATCTTGGAAGCTCTCGTCAAACCATGAAAATCAAACCCAACTCTGATCAGAAAAGTGCCCTCTGCTTGAACTTTCAAGGTCCCGTGTGTTCCATGTCCCCACGCGAGGTTTCACAGAGCGGCTTGAAGGGCCTTGGTAAAATCACACCTCCCACATCAATCACTGGAGGGCCTCCCTCGTGCCTGAGAAGGAAGAATCCCTTTCCATACCACGGCTTCTTATAAGGCACAGAACAAACCACAGCACACAGACCAAACCCAGACACCTGTTTTGATGAAAAAAGTTTTACTGGAACACAGTCCTGTCCATTCATGTACCGAATGTCTGATGTTGTGCTACAATGCAGAGTAGAGTCATTGCAATAGAGACCGTGTGCCCTGCAGAGCCTGAAATATTTACTCTCTGGCCCTTTACAAAAATGTGTGCTACCTTCGGCTTGAGAGCCTGCCTCTGTATTTATTTTTTTTTTTTAAGTGTAGTAAAACATATTTAACGTAAGATTTACCAATTTCATCATTTTTAAGTGTACAGTTCAGGGCCTTAAGTATATTCACCTTACTATACAACCATCACCACCATCCATGCCCGGAACTTCTTTGTCATCTCAAACTGAAACTCCCCATTAAATAGGAATGTCCCATTCCCCTGCCCCCAGCCACTAGCAACCACTGTTAGATTTTCTGTGTCCACGAATGTGACTGCTCTATGTATCTCCATCTATGTTGTAAGATGTATCAGAGTTTCCTCCCTTTTTGAGGCTGGAGAACGCAGGACAGTATAATTAGCCTGTGCTGCGTTTGCCCATTCGTTCGCTGATGGACACTTGGGTTGTGCCCACCTGTTGGCTGCTGTGGACGTGATGGCAACTGCCTGGGTTGGAGGCTCTCTGACACTACCTGCTTGGCTTCCTGAGCCCCAGGGTTTTCTGTCAGTGCCTCCTGCTTCTTTACCCCTTCCAGAGACGAGCTCTAAATATAAAATATGCACTGGACTTTGAAGACTTTGTAGAGAATAAAGAATGCCAACTATTTCAGGGATAATAAGTTACACTGATGCTATGTTGAAATAGTAACAGTTTGGGGTATTGGGTTAAGTGACACATTATGGAAATTAATGCCACTTGTTTCTTTGTATTATTTTTGATGTAGCTACCAGAACATTTAAGGCTGGGACCAGTTACACAATGCTCTGAGAGGCTGACCCATATGGGAAGGTTCTAGGTTCATGTCCAGAGATCTCCCTGAACATGCCAGGCACACACGTGCCCATGATCTGGGACCGGCTGAATCCAGGGTTGGATAATGGCATGAAGACACTGGTGGGGTGCTGCCTCGCTGTCTGTCTCTCTTTCTCCTCTCCCCCTTCTCTCTCACTCACAGAAGAAATAAATATACTTAAAAAAATTTTTTTAAGGAAACTGAAGGTTAATAAGTGGAGACTTCAAAAAGTTCATGGAAAAATGGAGTTAAAGTACAAGTTTATTTTGGTGCCAAAAAAAAAAAATCTAAATTCATGAATAGTATTTTCATAATACACATCTTCTATGAACTGTTTGAAAACTCCCGTGTGTGTTATAGTTCTCGTTTTATTTGGAGGAGCAGCGAGCAGCACTAGGCTAGACTCTACAAGAATCAATAAACATTTTCCTGTAAAGAGCCAGAGGGTAAATATTTTCAGTTCTGTGGGCCATACTCCACTCCACCACTGTCATGCAAAAGCAGACACAGTCGATACCTAAGAACGAACATGGGTGTGTTCCAATACCCGTTACTTACAGAAGCTGGCCCCAGGTCACACTTAGCCTCCAGCTATATAGCTGGTCAACCCATATTCTGGAATATTGATGGTACTTTTTAAAATCGCCAGTTCTGGGACATTCCACCCTAAAGCCCCTTTCATTCAACCAGAGGGGGAAACACAAGTCTATTCCCGGCTTGGCTGACCTGGGCAGCCCCTGGGAGGCCTGGCCTCCCTCTCCAGGACACCCACCCCCAGCACTCACTTGGGCGTGTGGGCCTCATCCACGCGGTGCCCCAACTGGAACTCATGTGATTTGCTCCGATGCAGAGCCGTGAAGCCTGGGATCAAGTGGATCAGCTTTCGGGAGGAGGGCGGCGGAGTCCCCGGGGGTTTCAGCTTGTTCTTTCTCCTCATGGGCGGCGTGCCAGGTGGCGTCACGGTAGTGACAATATTGGGGGTGCGCGGCGGGGTGCGGACTGTGTGCCGCTGTCGGGGTGATGGGGGCAAGGATCGGTGGCCTGACTCCAGTGGCGGTGGTGGGCACAGGCCTGGGTAGGCGTCCACGGTGAGCCTGTCCACATGGGTGTACACAGGAGCCCCTGGAGTGGGGCTGGTGTGACAGTAGTGCTGGACACACTTGGCCTGGACCCTGGGGCTCTGGGAAAGATGGGTGCGGATCCACGGGGTCGGCTCCGGGGGGCACACAGGATTGTTCTCCTTCCCGGTCTCCGTGGTAGGCCACTGGATGGTCCAGTCTTGTTTGGAAAGGTTGCCTCCTGAGTTGGAACAAAGAGGTAGAGAAAACAATGGACACGTTGTGAGAGAGGAGATGAGGTACACATGTCCCACTACGTCACAGGCCGTTACATCCTATGTGTGTGACACCGTATGTGCCGTTACATCACAGGATGTCACACCCTATGTGTGTGACACCACATGTGCCATTTTGTCACAGGATGTCACATCCTATGTGTGTGATACCACCTGCACTGTTATGTCACGGGATGTCACATCCTATGTGTGTGACACCGTATGTGCCGTTACATCATAGGGTGTTACACCCTATGTGCGTGACACCACATGTACCATTATGTCACAGGATGTCACACCCTATGTTCGTGACACCATATGTACCATTACATCACAGGATGTCACATCCTATGTGTGTGATACCACATGCACTGTTATGTCACAGGATGTTACATCCCATGTGTGTGACGCCATATCCCTCATTACATCACAAGACATTATATCCTATGTGTGTGACACCACGTGCCCCGTTATGTCACAGGACGTCACATCCTGTGTATGACACCACGTGCCCCACTACATCACAAGACATTCCATCCTATGTATATGACACCACATACACTGTTACATCATATACGCTTTACATCATATTCACATCGTACCATACACATGCCATACCATAAGCACATTACACATGTTATCTCATATGAATAATTACACCATATGCACCGTTACGTCTATGTACCTTATGCCATATGCATTATTATATCACACACTACAACATATACACATTACATCCTATGCATATTATACTAAATGCCTATTACACCATGAGCATGTTACATCATACGCATGTTATATCATACACATACTAAATCATTGCATGTTGTATCATATACTATAAGCACATTATATAACATGCATGTTACAGCATAGTCATAATTATATCATGTGCACCATTACATCATATACATATTACATCACATACACACATCAGCCATATCATATCCACCATTTCATGCACATTATACCATATGCCCATCACACCATGTGTACATTACCTCACGTGCACTTTTTATTAAATGCACATTACACCATAGTGTGTTCATATAAATCTAACCACATCCACCCAGTCCGTCCATTTTTTTTGGGGGGGGCGGTTGTATACACACGCCCCCAGTGTGAGTTTTAAGCTGCCGGGCCTAGAACTCAGACTACGGTGGACTACATGGGAGTCCAGCAATGTAACCATGACACCATCTGCTGGCCCCCTGGCCCCTCCAAAAAGAGAATGAAACCCCTTTGCTGACCCTGTTACCCTCTTCCTTACTCAACAACCCTGTCTTCCACTGCCCCACAGCTAGGAAGGCACAGCTCACACGCCCAGAAAAATGGAGATGTTAATTCTTGCCTTTGAGCTGCCAAAAGTTCCATTATCAGCCGTTTCAAGTGAGACACCTGAATTCAGCAGGAGTCAAGCTCACCCTCTCTGATGACTTAGTTAGCCTCTGCACATTTTTTCCAGATCGGCATTGCCAATGTGCTCGTTCGGGCAGTCGTTCGACAAACATTTTCTGAATGCCAAACATGTGCTTGGAAAAGGCACATCAGCCACACACTGAGGGGGCACCGGTCCCCTGCACTTCTCTCTGCTGAAACACAGACGGGGCAGACAAGAAAACTCTCACGGAAGGATTTCAGATGGTTATCCGTACTGGGAGGGAGATAAACACAATGACATGATGGGGAGTTCATGGGCAACAGTGAAGAGTGTAAGACTGTGGCCTGTACAAACTGCAGGATACGCCGCAGCCATAAGAGAATGGTCTATTCCTGTACACGACGTGGGCAGACCTCTACAGAATTACACTGAAAAGGAAAAAAAAAAAAAAAAAGCCAATCTCCAAAAGTTACATACTATATGAAAAACAGTATATTTTTATATATACTGTTTTTGATATGATAATATTTAGAATTGGAGGATAGATTGGTAGTTGCCAGGGGTTAGGGATGGGGACAAGGGAACAGGAGAGAAATTGATGTGGCTATCATTAAAAAAAAAAAAAAAGTCCATACAAGGGGTCCTTGGAGTGCTGGAACTCCACTGCCTTGACTGTGGTGGTGGATACACAAACTTGTACCAGGTAATCAACTGCATATCTGTGTCCCCGCCCCCTCCCCACAGGTGCAAGTGAAACTGGGAAAATCTGAACAAGATCAATGGACTGATCCAGTATCAATATCCTCTCAATACTTGTGACCCTGTACTATAGTTCTGCAAAATGTTACCATCTGGAGAAATAGGACGAAGGACACAAGAGATCACTCTGTACTATTTCCTACAATTACCAGTGAATCCATAATTATCTCAACTAAAAATTTCACTTAAGAAATTAAAAATAAAATACAAGAGTATGGGTGGGACAGAGAACTTTCTTTTATTAATTTTTATCTTTTTGAATTTGCCAGAGGGTACACGAACTTGCCAGAGATAGATGGGGAGTGAGGGGAATGAGAAAGCACCCTCTTTGGGCCATAGCCACACCACAATCCCTTCTCCTCCATCTTTCCTTCCTTTTTAGGATTTTGGGTACACACACACACACACACACACACACACACACGTCCAGCCTGTTTTTCAAACCTCCAGGTCCAGGACTCAAACATGCAGTCAGCCACGTGGGATCTAACTGTTTTAATCACCAGGTCATCGGCTGGCCTGAGGGCAAGAACTTTCATCCATCCTGTGAATAGGGAAGGTCACTAAGGAAGTGACACACCTGAAGGATAAGAAGGTGGTCACACACAAGAGGCAGAGCGAGCACAACAGGCCAAGATACGGCAACAGCAAAGGTCTGGAAGGCGGAAAGGCTTCTTTTGTTTTCCCAAGTCTCCCAACATTAAAAGAACAGAGCTGGGACTAACAGTTGGCATGGTGTTTGGGGCACTGGATTCCCACATGGCCGACTGCGGTTCGGGTCCTGGACCTGGTGACTTGAGAATCACTATGGGTCTGTGTGCATGGATGCCCAGGACCCCAGGAGGAGAGGGAATTGTGGTGTGGCCGTCCACCCTGGGGGTGATTTCTCACTTTTATTCTCACTGTCTCCAGCAAGCACACACACAAAATAGAAATTTAAATAGGGTATTAATGTTTTTTTTACTCATTTGCTATATTGACAGTACAACATAGAAATGTGGTCTAAAGCTACAGACTCTGGGGCAACCATGTCCAGCTTTCGTATTCTCCACACTAAGAGATGTGAATGCATGGAGTCGAACAATACCCAGCGAACAGGCTGGAAATGGAAGTCATGGCCGCTGCTTTCCCAGGTCCCTTTCCTGAGTGTCTACACCTAGACACATTCTCGTCGTCTAGTGACAATGGGGCAACTGGATCAAGAGGCTGAAGGGACAGGTAAAGGACAGCACGGGCCAAGGTGCAATATGGGTTTTACGCTGAGTTCGTGAGACACTACTGACAGCTCTGAGGCAGCAGAGAAACCTGACCTAATGGTTGACTTCCCAAAGATCACTCAGCCTGCAGCATGGAAAAGCAGAACCCCAATAAAGGGTTTTACAGGGATAATGTGGGCTCTGAAATTAGGGGGAAGCACAGAGATGGAGAGACGTCAGCTGGGTGTAGATGAAGGAAGGGAGTCACGTGGGTACTCCCACGGTGGGGCAAAGAAAGAGATTTGGGGCAGAAAAAATTTCAACCCAGAGCCAACTGGCAATAATAATTGCCAAAATGAGGATTGTAATAAGAGCTAATTCATAGCATGTTTGACAGTTTACAAAGTGCTTTCATAAGCATTGAACTCACTGTCCCATTTTAATTAAAACGACTCATTTTGTTATTGTATGTTCCTTACAGAAAAGTTAGAAAATTCACATAAGGAAAAAGGCAATGTCATTCTATGGCCTTGTCATCATCTCTATTAAGGTTTGGCTGTGGGGCCTTCCAGATGGCTTTCTGAGCTTTTAAAATTTATTTATCTAAGAAAACAAAATAAATAAAATCTTCTCTGCCTATTCAAGACAGTGTCAGGTTTATTTTATATTTTTTAAGTTTTTTACAAAGAGACAACATGATTTAATCACATGCACCTGTCTCCTCTCCCGTCTGATCTCTCAGTTTCCACAGTAGACATCCCACAGCCCTGAATCACACACAGGTCAGAAAGGAGAAGCCATGAGAACATGAACCACCGACTGATCTCCTCAGAAAGAGAAGTGATGCCTCTGCATTTGGCAGATTTGCTTTCTGAACCAAGAAAACAAGAATGAACGATCTGAATCAACATCAAGCAAAGAAGTAGGCATTTTCACGATGTATGGGACACTCTGACCTTTGCAAGATGACACCTTGTGGGGGGGGGGGGGGGGGGGGTGGTCAGCAGACAGCACAGTAGTTGAGTCACTGGACTCCCACATGATCGACTGCAGTTTGAGTCCCGGATCTAGTGGCTTAAAACGCATGCTGGGCGCTTGTGCATGTATGCCCCAAAATCATGACAGGAGAATGGAGAAGAAGGGATTGTGGCATGGCCATTCCCTGTGGGAGAGGAGAGGTGATTTCTCACTTTCTGTCTCTTTGTCTCTCCAGCAAGTGCACATGTTCTATAACAAAAATCTATTTAAAAAAAAAAAAAAAAAAAAAAGACGACACTTGGACATAAACTTGTCCCTACTTTCCTGTTGTGGTTCAGTTTCTCCGTACCTGTGACAGGAGTAGCAACAGAGCTTTCCTTCGGGATTGCTCTGAGGATTAAGAGAGACTGCAAGTGGAGCATTTAGCGTAACTACTAGCACACAGCAATGCTGGATAAACAGTCGCATGACGTGAGGGTAAAGCCATCTAGTTCACGTGACACCACTGAGGATAAACAAGGTGAGCATATAGAGTACCTCGCCTTGTGCCAACACAGAGCTGGCACTATAAAGTCATGTTGTATAGTCTTTAGCCCTGGTCTTGCCAGCCAGGATCCCCCACAGAAAGGGGATCCACAGTACCCAAAGCCACTCATCATTAATTACGAGTTGAATTGTGTCCTGAGTCTTAACCCCAGTACCTCATTCGCAAATAGGGCCTTTGCAGATCGAATCAAGGTAAGATGAGTTGTGACTGGCCTGGTATGATCCTTAAACCCAATGATCCAAGTCATAAGAGGAAAAGACATGCACGAGTGCTCACCAGGTGAAGATGGAGGCAGAGATGGGAGCGATACAGCTGCGTACAAGCCAAGGAACACCGAGGACTGGTGTTCCAGCAGAACCAGCAGAAGCTGGGGAGAGGCGCAGGATAGATTCTCTCCCAGAGCCCATGTGGAGAGTGGTGATGCTGTGACTTCTGACTCTAAGCTCCCACAGTAACGTGACAATAAACTTCTGTTATTTTAAGGAACCACATTTCGGTAGCTTTGTTAGAGCAGCCCCCAAAGACTCACACAGCCCTTGGGGCCAGATGGTGGCCGAGCAATAAAACGTGATGCTCTTCAAGAGTGCCCATGCTGCAGGATTGGCTGAGGCTGGGGGTGGCTCATGGCATCAAGATTCTGTAGTAGTGCTGTCTGTCTGTCTGTCTGTCTCTATCTCAAAATAAATAAATAAATAAATTGGAAAAAAGGAGAGATGGACAAATGGACAGAAGAACAGATAGACTCATACAACCTTGGACTGATAATCAGTATTTGCTGAATTCTCTTTGGGGAGTTATTGTATTAAAGTCAGCATGTGCAGGGACCCGCAGTTAGCATAATGGCTATGTCGCTGACTCCCATGTAGTCGACCGTGGTTCAAGTCCCGGACCTCGTGGCTTAAACTCACACTGGGCGCATGTCCATGCGTGCCCAAGATCCTGAGAGGAGAATGGAGAAGGGTTTGCGGCATGGCCATCCACCCTGGAGAGTGATTTCTCGCTTTCTGTCTCTCTCTCTCTTTCTGGCAAGCGCATGCGCCCTATAGAAAACAAAACAAAACAAAACAAAATACCCTCTCCAAAAAAAAGAAAAAAAAAAAAGTCAGCATGTGCAGAGCAATTGCTACACTCCGAATTAAGGGACTCAGTGCTTCTCTTACTTGCCCTGTGAGGTAGATGTCACTTATCCCCTATTCCACTTTATTGGATATGTGATGGAACTTGGCTAAAGTTCCCACAGTCAGTATACCCTCACGTTCCCCCTTTAGCACATGGCATCCCACAGTAGATCTGGGACTCCCTAACCCATAGCCTACAGTTCTTCCAAAAACAGTCAGTCTCTCTTTCTCTCTCTCTCTGTCTCTGTCTCTGTCTCCTCTATCTCCCCACCTCCTCCACACTGGATGCAAGGAAGCACTCGGCTACCTGCAAGAATCTTTTCTTTCCTGAAAGTTTTCTCAACATCTAAGAGAAGGAAAAAGCTTTACCCCCTGCCAAATCCCCTCCCCTGTGAAATTCTCCTCTTCTCCACCCCCAGATTTCCAAACCAGAGTTTGGGAATGAAGAAGCCAAAAGCCTCATTTCACTATCCAACCTGCCAGTGGCTCGACTCCTCACTGCTGAAGCTTCAGAAGTGTTTCACTGAAGGGCTGCATTATATCTTCTCTTCTCCTCTCTCTTTTGATCCTCTTTTTAATAAAGTCTGAGTGGGAAAAAAAGGTAATTTTTCATTTTAAATAGGGAAGGTGTGGTAGCAAGGGGCTCCGGGGGTTATTAATCGTCGCCCTTGCTATCCTGTCATCATTTCTAGAAAATCATTTTATTTCAAGTCTTGAAATGGGTGGGGAGAAGGGAATAGGTTTTAAGAAATGAAAGGTCTGAAGATTGATTAAAGGCATTTCAAGGTGCAGAGGTTTTTCTTTTGACATTCTTTGATAAGGGACTAAGAGAAATAAAAGCCATTCTCAAGAGAGAAAATGATTTTGGAAAGTCTAGGCAAGTGTCTAACTTCTTTGTCCCTTCCCATTAAAATTCTATAAACAGGCAAATAAATGTATGGCTTAGAGCTGGTCTGGATTTCAGAGCCGGCATCGGCCTGTAGATATGCTTCAGCCCGTCAGAGGCAGATGTAACAGGGCACCCACCACTCCAGAGTCACCTCTGCTTGCAAATTTTGTGACTATTTCAGAGCACTTGTTAATTTAATCCTCATAACTTTCTGGCAAGAAGCAGAACTTTTAGACCCTGGTTGAAAATAATAGACTAAAGTCATTGGTAGAACAAAATAAAAATGATTTTTAGTCTAATCCCCATAAGTTTTAGACACTGGCTGAAAACATTTGACTTTACTCATGACTTTATGAGTAAAGCAAATAATAGTGATAACTGTAAATTTTTTTTTTTTAGATTTTTACTATAGGGCGCTTGCACATGCCAGAGAGAGAGAAAGAGAGAGAGCAAGAAATCACCCCCCAGGGGCAATGGCCACAATCCATTTTACTCTGTTCTTCTCTCGGGATTTTTGGCATGCATGCATATGTGCCCAGTGTGATTTTCAAGCTGCCAGGTCCGAGATTTGAACCACCGTCACCCAAAGAGAGTCCAGTTCCTTAACTACCATGCCACTGCCTGGCCCCCAATTTCAATGATTATTAATATTAATAATTACTATTTATCCTATTTGATGTTTATTTTATTCATCATAGAACACGTGCATGAGAGAGAGAAAGATGAGCACCATCTGCAGGGTCCAGGCAAGCTGCGAGCCCCTCCCTCTAGTCCTCTAGTCAGTTGGATCTTGGGTATTTGAATGCACGCCTTGGATGTTACAGGCTGCCTGGCCTGAGGACTTGAAATGAGGGTGCCGCGTGGAATCCAGCTTCCCGTGAGCAGGGCATTATTACCACAGTACCAAGAAGCCAACCCGACAGATACTATCTCTTGCACACTTACTACATGCTGGATACTATTTTAAGTATTTTATATGCATCATCTTGCAGTCTTCTCACAAGACAGTATGAAGAACATATGCTGCTATTGCCTACATTTGACCGTGGAAGAAATGGAAGATTCTTCAAGAGACTGAGTTGCCCTAACTCACACAGCTAGTAAGTGGTCACTGAGAATTCTCCATCCAGGTCTGTACCCCTCACCATTGAAGCTTTCCCTGGAGCCTCCCAAACCTTTCACAAAATGAAAGACCCAACCAGAAAGCCCTTGAAAGACCTGGATCAGCACTGGGGCCAAGTCTTTCTGATACTCCAAAAGTCAAACATGACTTCCGTTTTTTGCTACAATCCCTGAAAAAGTAAAACTTGACATCTAGGAAGAACTTTTGAATTTCTATAATAGTTTGTAATACTTGGGGAAAAAAATTTTAAAAAAAAAAAAGCAAATAAGGACAAATGAAAAACACACAGTTGCCAAAGCAATTCAACATTGGCAAGAATCTCAATCTAAGACCTCATTAAAGTGCTTGGCATCCAGCCAAACCATGGGTCCCGCTGGGCACTGTCCTCGCCTCAGGACATCTCCAAGTGGAACCGAACAAATGCACTGACCCCAGTCTGTGCAGGTCATATGGGAGATGGGATAGGGCAGGGAGCGTGGGCTCTGACCCCATAATGCCTCCCAGGTCCCGTTTCATGAGACATTTGTGATTTTATTCCCTACAAAGAGATCTGGTGAGATTAACCTCAGTCACTAACTTCGGGGTGGCTTTTCTGTTTTGACAAAGCTCTTTTTAAAAAAATTCCTTTATTGAAGTGAAATTCACATGAACCATTTTAAAGTCTAGAATTGAATGACATTCAATACACTCACAGTCTACTTCTATCAAGTTCCCAAACATTTCCATCACACCTAAAAGAGCACCCCAAACCCACCAGCAGTCACTCCCTACTCCCCTCTTCCTCCAGCCCCAGACAACCATTAACCTTCTTTCTGTCTCTATCAATTTTCCTATTCTGGATAGCTCATATAAATGGAGTCCCATAATACATGGTTGTTTGAGTCTGGTTTCTTTCATTTTGCATATTATTTTCCAAGTTCACCCATATAGGATATGTATCAGTACTTTGTTCCTTTTCATGGCTGAACAATAGGTATGTACCATCTGATATGTAGATACCGTATATACCATATATTGCTCTATGATATGTATATATCATATATACCAAATTTTGTTTATTCATTCATCAGCTAATGGGGTTGTTTATTCATTCATCAGATATTGGAGTTGTCTCCAAGCCTTTCAGTGACGTGTAATGCTGCTACAGAATATCTGTAGACAGGTATTTTCATCAAGAGTTTTCTATCCTTTGGGGTATTTTCCTAGGTGTAGAATTCCTAAGTCTCTGGTGACTATGTACTTAATGTCCTGGGAAACCCCAAGAGTGTTTCCACATTGGCTGAACCATCTTAAATATTGAGTAAATATTGAGAAATGATAATTATTGAGAAATGAATATTGGTAAATATGGAGAAATGAAGACCTGGTAACCAGAGAAAGGAAGTACAAAGTTGTCCTTATCTTTTTTTTTTAAAAAAAAAAAAAAAAAAAAAAAACTTATTTCAAGAGTTTATTCTTTTGGGGCTAGCAGGGGGTGTGGTGGTTAAGGGTGCTGGACTCCCACATGGCCAACCACAGTTTGAGTCCTGGACCTGGCAGCTTGCTTTCTCACACCCCCCACCCTCCCACACACACACATACTGTCCCTCTCTAGTCAAATTTAAATAAATACATACATACATACTAAATTAAATTAAATTAAATAATTCTTTTTTAAAAAGTTTATTTTTTCAAAAGTGAGAGACACAGAGACAGAGGCAGTACCCCAACAGGGTCTTAATATCATAATCCACCTCCAGCCTCAGCCAGTCCCAGATCATGGGCATGCACATGCCCAGCGTATTCAGGGAGGTCTCTGGACTTGAACCCAGAACCTTCTTGACTGGGTCAGCCTTGAAGAAGAACATGTTTCATCATTCCACCCCCACCCAGCCCTAAGTTGTCCTTATATGTTTTTAGAGAGAGAGAGAGATTTTTTGTTATAGGGTGTGCGAACTTACCAGAGAGACAAAGACAGAAAGTGAGAAATCACCCCCCCCCTGCCCCGTGGGGAATGGCAACACTGCAATCTCTTCCCTTCCATTCTCTTCTCAGGATTTTGGACATGCACACACACAAACCCAGCATGAATTTCAAGCCTCTAGGTCCAGGCCTTGAATTGGGGTTGGCCATGTGGGAGCCCAGTGACATAACCATTAGGCCACCTGCTGGTCTCAAGTCCTTATTTTGATGCTGTCTCCGCTGGCTCCATGTCCTCTAAGAATTAGTCATGGCTCTCCCCCCATCCAGTCCTACAGGAAGGCTTCTCCATGGGCCTCTGAGGGAGGGAGAATAAAATGAGAAGCTGCGGGGGCCCATACAGCTCAGAATAGCTCCTACGGATGCTGTAGGAACAAGTCCACAACAAAAGAAGCCACGTTGCAGGGCCAGCAGGTGGTATGGTGGTTAAGGTGCTGGACTCCCACAAGGCTGAATGCAGTTCAAGTCCTGGACCAAGCAGCTTGAAACTCATGCTGAGCATGTGTGCATGTGTGCCCAAAATCCCAGGAGGAGAAGGGGTTGTGGCATGGTCATCACCCCCAGGGGGTGATTTCTCACTTTCCCTCTCACTGTTTCTCTCTGTCTCTCTCTAGTGAGTGCATGCACCCTATGGGGGGGTGGGGGGAAGAAGAAGAAGCCACATTCTAGAAGGATGATATGACCTCCGAGACATTTCTAATTCCAGAACTCTCTGTTGCTCTATCACTCTGCCTCCCTTGAGTGACAGGCGTTATATTAGTTTTATAACCTCTTGTGTCGGCAAATTCAAGAAAGCTGAAAGGAGCATTAGAAGGCCTTACGTGCTGCAAAGCACCCTATTTTTATCTCTAGATGACTGACTTAGAAGCAGGTTTTCCAAATCCCTTTGTCTTTCCCTTCTCCGGGTAGATTTGGTGGAGCTGGCCTCTGCCCTGATTTTTTTCCCAATTTTCCTCTACAGAAACAGAGCTTGGGAAGCCTTCAGAGCCGGTAGGGCAGGAGGTAAATTTATTCAGGTTATCCACATAGTCTTGACCTAGAGACAGAAAGAAATGTGGACACTTCCAGGAGAAATGTGTTGGATAAACTTTTATTAGCCTTCTTAACCTCTCTTAACGAAGGCAAACACTTCCATGGGCACCAGGAGACTTCCAAGACAGCCAGACTCAAAATTCTTTGCCACAGAACCTCGGAGGGCCGCTGGGCTGGGTTTGAATTCCAGCTCTATCACTTACTAGCTGTGTAACCTGGGGTGAATTGCATAACTTCTCTGCACAATCACCAGACTATTTTCACATTGGCTGACCCATTTTAAATACTGATTGAATATCAAGAAATCATAATCACTGAGAAATAAATATTAGTAAATATTGAGAAATAAAAACCCAGTGACCAGAGAAAGGGGAGCAAAGCTTCTGTTTGTGCAACTGCAAAGAGAGTAATGGCTGGCCACGGTAACACAGCAGGAGTGCAATACTCCACCATGCTGAAGTGAACTTGGGAAAGTTCCAGGTTTGAATCCCAAGGCCTCCCTGGACAAGCCGAGCATGTGCATGTATGCTTGTGATCCTGGCTGGCTGAGGCTGGGGGTGGGTCATGGCATGAAGACTTTATTGCATCTTCATGTCTCCTTGTTCCTGGGTCTGTCTGTCTGCCTCTCTGTTTTTCTCCATCTCATGCAGATGAAATAAACATAAAAAACAAAACAAACAAACAAAAAAACCCAGAAAAAATAAAAGTACCCTCTTCTCAGGGTTGTTTACAAATTCATGATAAGAAAGTACCTAGCGAACAGTCTGCCTGCTGTTATTATTACTATTGTAGTACTTCTGTCCCTTCCCTAGTAGGTTTGTTTTGTCTTGTTTTGTTCTTTGCTGTTGGGTATGTATGCTTGCTAGAGAGAGACAGACAGACAAAGAAGGAAAATGAGAAAACACCCTTTACGGTAGATGGCTACGCTACAATCCCCTCTTCCATTCTCCTTTAGGCATTTTGGGCATGCACACACACGCACCTGGCATGTTTTTCAAGCCACTTGGTCCAGGACTTGAACCAAGTCCTGGCATGTTTTTCAAGCCACTTGGTCCTGGACTCCCACGTAGTCGACCGCGGTTCGTGTCCCAGACCCGGTGGCTTAAAACTCACGCCGGGCGCGTGTGCGTGCGTGCCCAAGATCCCGAGAGGAGAATGGAGAAGGGATTGCGGCGTGACCATCCCCCCTGGGGGATGATTTCTCGCTTTCTGTCTCTATGTCTCTCTCTGTCTGTCTGGTGAGCGCACGTGCCCTATAGCGAAAAACCTCTCCAAAAAAAAAAAAAAAAAATGGTTAAGATGGAAAATTTTGTTATATATGCTTTAGTACAATAAAAAAATTAACCTCATGGGGTTATTTTATGCTTTTTAATGTGATCACTATGAGGGGATTTTAAAATGTCCATGAAAAAAAAATGGAATTAAAGTATGAGTTTATTTTGGTGCCCCCCCCCCCAAAATAGAGAAGTCCATTGCAGTTTTTTATGAACTTTCCATGAACTTATTGAAAGCCCTCTCATGCATGGCTCACATGATTTTTCTCTTGGACACATAAATATTGCGGATATTGAGGAAGAGACAGGCACTAAACAAGAAATCACAGCTTCATTTATTAGTTACAATGTAACAGGGTTGGTTGCAATGTGACCCAGCACTAAGTTAGAGAAAAGCTTCCACTAGGAGTAGCATTTGAGCTGGGGTCTGGAGGATGAGTGGCAGTTAATTAAGAAAATAAAGAAGGCCAAGTGTCCCAGCCAGAACCAGCATGTCACCAGCATGTGGTACATTGGAAGAAAGACAAGGGGCCAGAGAAGGCAGTGAAAATGGTGGGGGTTGGACCCAGGAAGTGACGCAGAGAAGAGGCAGACAGAGACCTTCAGGGATAAAAAAGCAGGGGAGTTGGCACCAGCAGATGGCATAATGGTTATTAAATCACTGGACTCCCACGTAGTCGACCGCTGTTCGAGTCGTGGTTTAAAACTCATGCCGGGTACGTGTGCGTGCATGCCCAAAATTCCGAGAGGAGAATGGAGGAGAAGGGATTGCGGCAAAATCCCCTCTTGGGTGATTTCTTGCTTTCTGTCTCTGTCTCCCTGGCAAGCAAACACGATCTATAGCAAAAAAAAAAAAAAAAAAAAAAAAAAAAAAAAACTCTCAAAAAAAAAAAAAGGTGGGGGAACCAGCAGTTAGCGTAATGGCTATGTCGCTGGACTCCCACGTAGTTGACCGCGGTTCGCATCTCGGACCCGGTGGCTTACAACTCACGCCGGGCACGTGTGCGTGCATACCCAAGATCCCGAGAGGAGAATGGAGGAGAGGGGATTGTGGCGTGACCATCCCCCCTGGGGGGTGATTTCTTGCTTTCTGTCTCTATGTCTCTCTCTGTCTGTCTGGCGAGCGCACGTGCCCTATAGCGAAAACCTCTCCGAAAAAAAAAAAAAAAAAAAAAAAGGTGGGAGTGAAGGATTTGTCCAGAGGACAGTGACATCAGCAATCTCATGGCACAGATAACCAAACTTACTGCATTTGAGGTGAGGACTGGTCCATGTCTTCAATTAGACCATGAGCTCCTCCTGCAGGTCAGAGACCATGTCTTGGTAATTCCATCTTCTTAGCCCATCTCAGTCCCTTGCACAAAGTTGGCACCAATAAATATTTCCCTAGCTTGATGCAAGGGAAGACAACACAAGCAGGTCCCCCTAGAAGGTAACCCCTTCCTGGCTCCCAGCCTACAGCCGGAGTCCCAACATCATACTGATGATACTACCAAAGGATTTTTTAAAATTATGATTTCCAGTTTACATATAATCAATGTATATCTTTGTGGGCCACAGTATGGCTTTTTAAGGCATGCATACAGTGTATAATAATCAAATCAAGGATAAATGCATATTTGAAAGGAGATGCTACAAACCCAGAGATAAAAAAACAAATGCAAAACTAAAAATATCCCTTCAGGTCTAAACAATGATTAAACCTTTTAAACTGATAAAAATCATAGAGTGAGGTGGAACAAAGCACATCTAGATAGTTAGCAACACAGCTGCTGGCGATCTGCATCATTCCATCCTAGTTACTAACCCTATAGGGCAGTCTGATGTTGAGAGATAAGATACAGAGCTTGGATTGTTCCGTTGATTATTCATTCCACTGATCTTTATTGAGAACTTATTATGAAGCAAGTCTTTGCAAGATGCTAGGAGCCTTGGTCTGCTTTTGGCCAACTGTATTTAAACCATAACTTCTCTTCAGTAACTAGAATACCTTCTCTCATATTGTAGCAGAAATTTCTCGATCTCTTATAATCAAGGGAGAATAAGGAGCGAACATGCTTAAAGTGCCTACTATGTGTCTAGCTATGGTAGACATTTTGCCTTAACTACCTCAATGTAATTCTCAGAGCAACACAAGGAGGTAAGTCTACCAAATCTCTTTCCCACTGATTACAGCCAACACCTCTGGGATAGATGTAAAAAAATAACAATTTGGGGAACCAGCAGTTAGCGTAATGGCTATGTCGCTGGACTCCCACGTAGTCGACCGCGGTTCGCGTCCCGGACCCGGTGGCTTAAAACTCACGCCGGGCGCGTGTGCGTGCGTGCCCAAGATCTCGAGAGGAGAATGGAGGAGAAGGGATTGCGGCGTGACCATCCCCCCTGGGGGATGATTTCTCGCTTTCTGTCTCTATGTCTCTCTCTGTCTGTCTGGCGAGCACACGCGCCCTATAGCAAAAAAATAAAAAATAAAAAAATAACAATTTGAGGATCTTGATGAGTAAATAATAGCAGACAAATAGGGAGGGAAGTCAAATTTGGAAGGATGACTAATGTGGTGGCGAATTTCCTTCATCTCCCAGCTTTGCCCTGAATGCTGGCAGGATCTAGGAACTGAGCTTTGGGTACAGTAATATTCCAGAGCAACCCTCTAGTCTCTTTTCCTGACTAGAGGATCAGGAATTGGAGAATGAGGGGAGAATCTTTTTTCCCCTCCTAGCCCTACCCAAGGTCAGCACAGCCACAAAACTGAACTCATGAAACACAGAAACAGCACACATTCCTAAAAGCCTTAGATAAAGCCCATCCCTTTGGATGATGATAATAATAATAATAATAATAAGCGCCAATGTAACATAAATGATGTGAAGGGGCTTTTTAAATATTCCTTTTCTCTCAACACTTCACCCCAAGAATAGAACCAGTCATTAAGAGCTATACAATGGGGTGGAAAGTATAAAATTGAGAGAACTCTTTTATTTATTTATTTATTTTGGCAAAAAGAATGGGATAAAAGGGCTCCTGGGAGCCAAAGCATGTGGAAGATATTCTTGAAAGAGCCAGAGAAAGGGATCCCTACCCCTGTGTGTGAACGACTGCAAACTCTGAGAACAAACCCAAAGAAGCAAAGCAAAGACTGTGAGAACTCAAAGGCAAGAGAGGACTTACCATCAGAATCTAGTCAAACCCAAACAAAACAAAACCAAGGAAAAAAATGACACAGGAACCAAAAATCAATATTCTTCAAAAGGAAATAGAGTTTCACAAAAATATTCAAAATGTCCAGAAGACAGTATGAAATTATACAATATACCAAAGACTGGGATAATTGGACTAATTTTCAAGGGCAAAAACAATCAACAGATGACAACACTGAGATGAGCCAGATGTTAAAATAACCAGATTCTGAAGGAGACATTATGACCTTTTGTCTTGAGATAAAGGTAACCACTTTTGAAATGAAAAGATTGCAATTCTCTTGGAGAAATAAAAGCTATTTAAAAAAAAAATAAATCAAATGAAAATTTGGGGATTGAAAACAACAGTGTCTGGGACCAGCCCTGTAACACACCAGTTAAGCCCTGTGAATAGGGAACCAGATGTCACATGGCCAGTTGTGTTTCAAATCCCAGCCCTAGTGGCTTGAAAAATGTACCAAGCACATGTGTCTGTGTGCCCAAAATCCTGATGGGATGGAGAAATGGAGGGAAAAAGATTGCAATATGATTACACTCTGTTGGGGGTTCTCTCTTCCTCTCTCTCTCTTTTTGGTGAGTACACACACTTTCTGGCTATTATAAAATGAAAAATAAATAAAAATACAGGGACCAGCAGTTAGCGTAATGGCTATGTCGCTGGACTCTGATGTAGTCGACCGCGGTTCATGTCCCAGACCTGGTGGCTTAAAATTCCTGCCGGGCCCGTGTGCGTGCGTGCTCAAGATCCTGAGAGGAGAATGGAGGAGAAGAGATTGCGGTGTGGCCATCCCCCCTGCGGGGTGATTTCTCACTTTCTATCTCTCTGTCTGTCTCTGTCTGGTGAGAGCACGTGCCCTATAGCAAAAACCTCTCAATAAATAAATAAATAAAAATACAATGTCTAAAATACAATGGAAAAATACTTAATTCACTGGATAAGCTCAAAGAAAAAGCCAATGACTGAAATTAAATAGAAATTACCAAATGCAAAGAACAGGGTGAAAAAAATAAAGTTCCAAGGGTCTGTTAGATAATATCAAAATATTCAACATTCATGTCATTGAAGGAAAACAGAAAGGAATGTTGCAGGAAAAAAAAAAAAAAAAAAAACTTTAGAGATGTAATGGCAGGACCAGCGAGTAGCGTGGTGGTTAAGGTTAAGGTGCTGGACTTCCACATGGCCGGCCACAGTCTGAGTCTTACACCTGGCAGCTTGTTTCCTCACTCTCCCCTTCTCTCTCTCTCTCTCTCTCTCTCGTCAAATAAATTAATTAAAATAAAATAAGTAATCTTTTAAAAGAATTATTTTATTTGGGGCCAGCAGGTGGCATCGTGGTTAAGACACTGGACACTCCCACATGGCCGACCATGGTTCAAGTCCCAGATCTGGTGGTGGCCTGCTTTTTCTTTCCCTGTCTCTCTTTGGTTGAAAAATTAAAATAAATGAATGAATAAATAAAAATGTTTAAAAAGAATTATTTTATTTAACTTTACTTACTTATTTTGATTTGCCCAGAGAGGGATAGGGGCCGGGGGGGGGACTGATAAAGAAAGCCTCCAGGTCCAGGACTTGAACCGCCATGTGGGAGTCCAGCACCCTTAACCACCACACCAACTGCTGGCCCCAAATAAATAATTTGTAAAAAAAAAGAAAAGAAAAGAAAAGAAAAGAAAAGAAAAGAAAAGAAAAGAAAAGAAAAGAAAAGAGAAAGAAAGAAAGAAAGAAAGAAAAGGAAGAAAAGAAAAGAAAAGAAAAAGAAAAAAGAAAGGAAAAATAAAAACAAATATGTAAGAGATAAAATTTCCCCAAATTTGGTGAAAAATATAAATTTATAGATGCAAAAAGATCAAAAAACCCCAAACATGGAAAACTCAAAGAAAATCATGCCTGGACACATGGTAATCAAATTGTTGAAAACCAAACAGAAAGAAGAAAACCTTGAAAGAAGTTATTTAAAAATGATAATGCTTTACTTATTAACAGACGATACCTTGAATGACTACAGATTTCTTATCAGAATCTATGAAAGCCAAAAGTTAGTAGAACAGCTTTAAAGATACTCTCAAAGAAATAAAATTGAGGACTCATCACAAACAAATATAATTAAGAAACCCAGGTAAATGGGTGTAATTATATATATCAACTCTCAGCTCAAACATCAAGCATCTTTCTCTGAGTACCATCTCTGAATTAGGCCCCACCGTTATTGTCTGTCACTGTATACTTACATGTGTCCTGATTATTGCTTTTCTTATAGACTGTAAAGCCTGTAGAGATCAAATTGGTCTCGTTCAGTCTTGGCTCTGTAGCATCTCATAGACCCTACAGAGTGGGCACTCAAAGGTGTGTGAATGAATGAATAAATGGCTGAACAAGAGGCAGGAAGGAAGTCAGTCAATCAATTGGTTGGTTAGTCAAAGTGAAGTGCCAATTGTTTAGGAGTGGAAGGGTAAGTAAATGACGTAGTTAGACATAGAAGTAGACTTAACCAGGACCAACAGATGGTTAACAGTTACACCACTGGACTCCTATGTAGCCAACCATGGTTCTAGTACAGGACCTGATGGTTTAAAATTCACACCAGGCACATGTGCGTGCATGCCCAAGATCCTGAGAAGAGAATGGAGAGAAGGGACTGCGGCGTGGCTATTGCCTCTAGGGGTGATTTCTCTCTTTGTGTCTCTCTGGTGAGTGCACATGCCCTATAGTAAAAATCTCTCAAAAAAGGAAGAAAAAAAAAAGAGAGAGAGAGAGAGACTTCTCCAACGGCTAACTGGAAAGACCATGCTCTCCCTGAATATTTTATTGATCTGCCTCAGACAGATGGAGTAAAGTAAGACTACACCAGAAAAATGTTTGTTCTTTGTAATCACCTTTATGAAACTGCATGTGAGAAGTAAGCCATTTTAAAGGAGCAATTTCTACATTACTGTCTACAAAAGTCAGTCCATGTCTTCAGGACTAAAACTGGAAAGAGAAGTCTTGGGAAGAAAAGAAAAGAATGAACAGCTATCATGCTATTATTGTTAGGTAGAGGAGAAAAGACACTTGTTCTAGGTGGTTCCAGGACTCAGAGCTTGAATCCAAGAGGAGGAAATTAAAGGAAAGCAGATTAGGTTTAGATTAGACAAATACTAACAGACACCAATATCCTCTCAGAGTCAACCAGGTGGGTATGGTGGTTGAGGTGGCTAGCTCTCATATGGCCAATTGCACAGTTCGAGTCCTGGACCAGGCAGCCTGGGGCCTAAGATTCTGCTTTTCCAACTAGTTCCTAGGTGCTGATGCTGATGGTCCAGGGATCACATTTGAGAACATCTGTCTTGACTTTGACATTCAGACCTTTCAGAGTGTTTTAACCAAGCTGACACTGGAAAGCTTCATAGGCCTCACTGTGAATTAGTCTCCATGTTCTGGCAGTTCTTCTTACTCTGTGAAACTGTAGGTGGATAGCATAGACAGAAAAATCTGATCCTTACTGAAATAGATGGTCTGCAAAGCCCTCTCCTGATAGGAACTGTGACTATAGAAGATCCAGGTGGCATTATTAGGGGAGGCCAAATTCAGCCAGCCCTGGCTTAGACCTTGCCGATTCTAACTCAGTCTGGTACTCACTTTTCCCCAGGCATCCCTCAGTATGCTTCTATTTCCATATCTCATTTATCACCACAGAAATCTTGAAGCTGGCTTTACCACTCCCTTTTCACTCATGGCAAAATGGAAGCCCAGAGAGATAAAGTAGGTTGGTCAAGGTCACACAACAGAAAGCAGCAGAGGTAAGGTTTGAATCCAGATTATTTGAGCTCATGGGTAGAAGTCTCTCCACCAGGGCTCTCTTCTTGCTTCTGTACATTCCCTCTCCCTCACATTGGTCAAAACATACTTCCTCAGGGAAGGCTCCTCTCCTTGCTGATTACCCCTGTAATCAATTCCACTCAGTCCCACAAAGGGTGACCAAGTATCAGGTACCTGGAGACATAGCAGAGAGCCAGACAGACAAGTTCCCCATCTTTGCTAGGTTTGGAATCAAGTCAAGCAAACAGATATCCAAGTATGGTATTCGCGCAGACGTATGGTGTGGTGTGGTGTATCAGTCAGGTCAGAAGGGTTTCCTGGAGGAGATGACATCTTCGCTGGGTCATAGAGGGGCTCCAGAACACAAGGTAACTGGAGGTAGGCATGGTGTTCAAAGAGCCCCAGGACAACCCTTCCACTGGCTCTGCAGTCCCATGACCCCCTACTATTTCCCAACTCTATATACACTGCCTTGTGTTCAGGATCTTGGGGCCAAAACCTAGAAGTCATCCTTGTCGTACCTCTTCCCCTCTGCTCCATGGCAAGACCCAACTCAGACTACCTCTCGACATAACCTGAATTGCTTACCACGTCCATTGTACTGTGACTGCCCTGTACAAGGTACGATCTTCCTGCCTGGTCGGCCTTCCCTCCAGCTCCTCTATAACCCATCCTGTGATGACAACTTTCGTAATCATGTAACAGACCCTTGCCCTTCCCTTTGTAAACTTCAATGGCTCCCTATTACTTAGAATCCAAATTCCTTCCTATTGTCTCCAGAGGTCTTTCCCCAAACAGAAGTCAGCCCACATCCCTCCTTCTTCACCTCCACACTCCCTCCACACACATACCCTCTTATCTCCTGCCACACTGGGCTGACTTCTCTCCTTCACACACACCAACTTACCTTAGGACCTTCGAACATACCGCCCGCTACTTGCAAAGCTCCTTTGCAGACCCTTCTTGTCACATAGATCCTGAGCTCACAGATCACCTTCCCAGAGAAGCCTCCCTTGACCTCCCAGTCACTTCCAAATAAGTCAAAGTTGTATTTTTTTTTTTTCACAGCACTGAGTCATTTTCTGATATTCTAGTTCCTTTATTGTCTGTCTCCCCAGCCTAAAATACAAGGTCCATAAAGGCAGAAACTTCATCTGTCATATTTACAGTTCTCTTACCTACAACTGAGCTCAGCACATAATAAAAGAGGCTTCAAAACATTCGTGGAAAAGTGGAATTAAAGCTCGACTTTATTTGGGTGCAAAAAAAATTTTTGAAATATATGCATAGTTGTTTTCTTTTTACAATATGCAATTTCTAGGACTTTTTAAGACCCCCTTGTAGACCCTCAAATGCATACCAAGTGAGAAAGGGAGGGAGTGAATGACAGAGATCTCAACAGCTCGGTGTGGCTGGAATATATAGTCTGTAGAAACAGCAATAATTGGGACCAGCAGTTGGCATAATGGCTATGTCGTTGGACTCCCATGTAGATGACTGTGGTTCGAGTCCCAGACTCGGTGGCTTAAACTCACACTGGGCACATGCGTGTGCATGCCTAAAATCCCGAGAGGAGAATGGAGGAGAAGAAACTGCAGTGTGGCCACTCCCTAGGAGGTGATGTCTCACTTTCTATCTGTCTCTGTCTTTCTGGCGAGCGCACACATCCTATAGCAAAATCCTCTCCCCCACCAAAAAAAAAAAAAAAAAAAAAAAGAAAGAAAAAACAAAGAAAAAAACAGCAATGATTTTCAGCCCAGCAGCGACATGATTGGAGTTGTTTCTAGAAAGATCACTCCAGCTGTTGGTGTTGGTGGGAGTGGGAGGGGCAAGAGGAGGGCAGGCTTGGCTGTAGGAAGAACATTTTTGGAGACTGACGTGGAAATCCAACAGAGAAACTAGAGAAGCCAGCCCAAAGGGAAAAGCTGGGGAGCAGAGATATATATGAGTTCAAACAACATTTGGACAGGACACGGCGACAGACAAGATACGGGGGTGGCTGAGTAAAGGAAGCATCAAAGTCCAAAAACTCTGCTGTGGCTCATCTACACTGCCTGGCCCTGTGTGCTATGTGTCTAACTAAATGTCCTGTTCGTTTAACAACTGGAAACTTTTCTACATCTCTCTCCATACTTCTCTTCACCCACTAAAGGCAAGTTACACAGCTCTGCGTCCAAAGCCTGGCCAGACGGCTTAGCTCTGTGCTCAGTGTCCTCATCTGTAAAATGGAGATAATGGGAGTCCCAACCTCAGAGGATTCTTGCAAAAATTAAGCAAGAGCCTATACATAAAGTGTTCAGTGCTCTGCTGGACACAGAGTGAACCCTTAACCAAAGAAGCTATTATTAGGAATTCCCCTCGCTGAAATCAGATCGGCATCCTCTCCCGGACCCTCAGCCCCTCTGGCTTCATCCCTGCATCTGGCTCATCCTACTCCTCTCCATGTCTTGACTGCTGGTTGGTTGCTTTTTCCTCAGAACTGGGGTATGTCATGATGTGATTGATGTACCCAATCATAAAAATAACCAGTTATTTTGATGTGAGGTGCGTCATCCCTAAAAATAACCAGGCGTCTTGGAAGCGAAGGCGCCAAGGCAAATGTTGAATTGCATCGGGCACGCACACGCTCACACCAATACACACACAGAATAGTCACTTTAAATAGGATGGGGAAACACACCAACTTTAACCAAGGGGGTGGGATAGGAAGAAAAGCCATACCCACTCTTATCACTCTCACTGTAAGTTAGTGATGGTGACATTTTATTAAAGGCTCTTGTCCAGAGGCAGCTCAGATGGGAACAGCCTAACTACAGTATCAGAGAACATTTCAGGCTAACAATTTTCCCCAAGCTGCAGCAAAATCACTGACTCTCAGTCCCAGTAACTTCCCCGGACTTCATTTGCCACAGAATAATTCTAAGCTAGTGTCATGCTTCTTCCTGTAGCAGAGAAATCCCCCCCAGACATATCATCTCAACACAGATCACAAAGGACACCAACTCATCATTCTTCCAGCTGCTGGGATGGGTCCTTTACCATGGAAAGTTCCCAGGAAGAAATTCACTCTTTACTGCTAGAACCCTCTGCTTCTCATGCCTACATTTTGGGAACTCTTGACACGAAGGCTTTAAAACCTCTAGACTTCTTAGAAAAATAGATGAAGTTCAACTTGTCAGTGGTGTCATCTCCCTAGCCACATCACCTTGCTTCCTCCTCGCAGATACCCATTCAGTCTTCTGGAAAACTGCACCATCTTTTCAGACAAAGCTCAACACACCAAGTGGAACAGGCTAGAACACCAGGAAAGCACAACAAGGTTCAGAGGAGGGGCTCTGTGTTGTCTGCACTCCAAAACTTTCTGGGAGGGATTCAGAACCTTTGCAGGTACCCTGGCTCCCAAAGAATAACATTCACCTTCAAGAAGAAGGTTATACCAGCTTGTTAGCAGCAGAACATGGGGTTAAGAGTGAGTGAAGGTTTGAAGCTTGCATTTAAATGCTAGCTCTAAACATAGATGTGCAAGTGTCTTTCTGAGTGTTTTCCTGTTCTTTAGGTACAGGAAAAAAGCACTTCACAGACAATAAGAATATTGTTTTTGATGTATATGGTTTGATTTTATTATTACACACTGCATGCATGCTTTGAAAAAAAAACATAGCACACCATAAAGATGTACAATAAGCAAATGTAAATGAGAAAGTATACAATAAAAATTTTAAATAAATAAATATAAGCTCTGCCTTTTACTAGTTAGCCATTTGCAAGCAAGGAATTGTGTGTATGTTGGTTTCCTTGTCTATAAAGATTGGGGAGAATGGGACCAGCAGTTGGCGTAATGGCTATGTCACTGGGCTCCTATGTAGTTGACCACAGTTCGAGTCCCGGACCCAGTGGTTTAAACTCACACCAGGTGCTTGTGCTTGTGTGCCCAAGATCCTGAGAGGAGAATGGAGGATAAGAGATTGCGGCGTGGCCATCCCCTTGGGGGGTGATTGCTCGCTTTCTGTCTTTCTGTCTCTCTCTGCCTTTCTGGTGAGTGCACGTGCCCTATAGCTAAAACCTCTCCCCACCCCCCCAAAAAAATGGGGAGAATAATACCTTTCTGAAAAGGTGATGTGAGGAATAAAAAATAATATGAGAAAATCACAGGCCAGGCATAAAGTAAAAAAACAAATTATTGGGACCAGCAGTTAGCATAATGGCTATGTCACTGGACTCCCACATAGTCGACCGGTGTCCCGGACCCAGTGGCTTAAAAATCACGCCGGGCGTGTGTGCGTGTGTGCCCAAGATCCCGAGAGGAGAATGGAGGAGAAGGGATTGCAGCGTGGCCATCCCCCCTGGGGGGTGATTTCTCGCTTTCTGTCTCTTTGTCTCTCTCTGTCTGTCTGGCAAGCGCACGCGCCCTATAGTGAAAACCTCTCAAAAAAAAAATTATTATCATCATCATCATTTTAGTCAAAATGTGGAAGGGATATAGGCTGCCCTATAAATTTCCAAACCTGTGGAACATTCCTAAGAACACCCAGGGAGGCTGTATACCCAAAGGAATGGCATCATGTTGGGCAAATAGCATGGCCTTCACAGTAGAAAAGGTGGGGGCTCTAATCCCAGCCCTGCTTTTTACCAAACATGTACCCTTACGGTCCCCAAGCCTCAGTTTCCTCAGCTATAAAATGGAGCCCAGGTAGTCTTGCTCCCAGAGTAGGTGTGAGGACAAACATAGTGTTTCTCATCATGTGCTGGGGAGGGCTTCTAAGACACAACTTCCCTCTGTTCCCCCAGAACACAAAAGATGGCTCCAGGAAGACAAAAGTTACCAGAACTCAACTTGACCCACCTGCAGGTCTCCAGTCCAACCCATGGGAAATTGTGACTGAGAAGTGGCAGGAGTATGGGACTGTAAAAGGAGAGCCACCCATTAGCCACAGAACCTCAGGCAATGTAGGAGTTTCTAATCACTGCTGTAACAAGTGATCCCGAACTCAGTGGTTTTACAAAACACACCTATACTGTCTGAAGTTCTGGAGGTCGGAAATCCAAGTGGGTCTTACTGGGCTAAAATCAAGGTGCCAACAGAAATGTATTTCTTCAAGAAGTTCTAGGGGAGAATCTGTTTCCTTATCTTTTCTTGCTTATCAAGGCTGCCTGCATTCCCTGGATCCTGGTCCCCTTTCCCTCTTCCAAGCCAGCAGCACGGCATGCCCAGATCTCTCCGATTCTGACAGTCCTGCCACCATCTTTCCCTGCTGAGGACTTTTGTGATAGCATTGGGCCCACCCAGGTAACTTGAGATAATCTCCCCATCTGAAGATCCTTAACTTAAGTATATCTGCAAAGTCTCTTTGGTACGTGAGAAAACGTATTCACAGGTTCTGGGGACTAGGGTATGCACATCTTTGAGGGACCATGATTCTGCCTACCATATGGAGGAAGCCCCTTCTCCTTGCTAAACCTCAATGTTCTCATCTGTAAACCGGGGATAAAACTCTGACACCTGGGGGTTTGTATAAGGATGACAGCAGGAACAGAACAATCTCTTAGCACAGCCCTAGGAAAGGGCAGAGCAGGAAGAGGTGCCAGGTCCACCTCTTCTTTTCCCACCCTCACACTTCACCACAAGCACCCCAGGAGGCCTCTTGCATCTTTGAAATCAGTGTTCGACAAAGGCCTTGTCCAAGTTTGAGGCTCAGAAGAGAGTTACACATTGACTCTCGGCCCCAGTTATGACAGGAGGGTATCATTCTTCATATAAAAGTGAAAAATGGATCTTCACACCCCCCGATCTGGAAGTAATGGGATTTTTCAGGCAGGCTTCATTATTGTGTCTTGGTGCCATTTGACTGATAATTGCATTCTGAAGCCAGAATTGATAAATTGCCCATGCATTGTCATTACTGGATGTTTACCTGATCTATTTGATGAATATTAATTCGTGAAAAAAATATTTCCATTCCTGAAGCAATTCGGGGCAAAATGATGCCTGTCGCCCCCTTTCCCACCAGTGACTGCCGAAACAATGTACAGACTTAAATAATAACAAGCCCTTGTCAGAGTGATTTATTGGGCATGAAAACCAAGAGAGAGAAGGCCTTCAGCCTCTCCTTTATTAAGCAACACCTGGGGAAGGAACACAGTGTTCCATTGCAGAGCTGGGGACAGACAGCAGAGAGGTGAAGCTGAAGGCCATGGAGCAGAGAGTCTGGACAACGACCTTTTGCCAAGGCATCTTGCACGAAGTGCCAAGGTGTTGCCTCTATACTCCCTTCCTCCACTAGTGAGCTTATGTAAGAGCTGACATTTCCTGCCTACTAACTACAGTTCGGGCCCTCTACCCATGCACTTAGTCCTCACTACAAATTTGTGACATGGGGCTTGTCATCCTCATAGTACAGAAGAGGCCCAGAGTGGTTAAGATTGTACTTACTCAAAGTCCTACTCTTTTTTTTTTTTTTTTTTTTTTGGAGAGGTTTTTCGCTATAGGGCACGTGCGCTCGCCAGACAGACAGAGAGAGACATAGAGACAGAAAGCGAGAAATCACCCCCCAGGGGGGATGGTCACGCCGCAATCCCTTCTCCTCCACTCTCCTCTCGGGATCTTGGGCACGCACGCACACGCGCCCGGGGTGAGTTTTAAGCCACCGGGTCCGAGACGCGAACCGCGGTCGACTACGTGGGAGTCCAGCGACATAGCCATTACGCTAACTGCTGGTTCCCAGTCCTACTCTTTTTTTTTTTTAAGTGTTCATTTTATTTCTTATTAAGAATTATTTATTTTATTTTTTAATTTGCTATAGGGCATGTGTGCTCACCAGAGAGAGAGGGAAAGTGACAAAGCAAGGAACAGGATTCGAACTGCAGTTCCTATGTGGGAGTTCAGCACCCTAACCACCAAGCCACCTGCTGGCTCACTCAATGTCCTACTCTTGAAAGTGGCAGAGTTGCATCTAGAACCTAAACCTGACTGTCAGATATCATTCCTTTTTGATATTCCACAGGTCAGCAAACTACAGCCCAAGGGATACTCATTTTTGTAAATTAGGTTTTGCTGGAACACAGCTACAATAGTTCATTCATATATATACATATATTATATATATATATAATACATATATATACACATATATTATATATATGTATATATATCATATATCACAATAGTTCATTCATACATGTATGAATATATCATATATGTATATATGTGTATATATATGATATATATATGTGTGTGTGTGTGTGTATGTATATACATATTTCAATTTGCTATAGGATGTGTGCACTCACCAGAGAGAGAGAGGTAAAGTGAGAAATCACCGCCCCATGGGTGATGGTCACACCACAATCCTTTCTCCTCTCTTGATTCTGGGCATGCAAACACATGCACCTGGTGTGTTTTTCAAGCTGCTGAGTCCTGGACTCAAACCACGCAGTAGGCCATATGGGATCCAGCTGCCTTAACCATCATGCCACTGGCTAACTCTATGTATTGTTTTGAAAGTTTATTTCTTCCAAGAGAGACAAATAGAGAGACAGATAGACAGACACAGAGACAGACCCTCAACAGGGTCTTGATACCACAATCTACCCTCAGCTTCAGCATGTACATGGGTACATGCATGCCTGGAGTGTTTAGGGAGGTCTCTGGACATAAGCACAGAACCTTCCCGCGTGGGTGGGCCTCACAGAGCATGGTGTATCACTGTGCCACCATCCAGTCCCATTTGTTTATTGTTTATAGCTGCTTTCATGCTATAAGGGTAATATTGAATAGATGCAATAGAGATCATAGGGCCTTTAAAGTCTAAAATACAAACTATCTGGTCCTTTAAGAAAAGATTTACCATACTATTTACCCGCAAGTTTACAGTCCATTTGGAGAACTGAGATGAAGTGTTTAGTCAATGGTAGCCAAAATAATAACTATCATTACGGCTGTTTTATTATTATTATTACTATACTTCTCTTACCATCTTTACTTCCTTGAGAAAGACAAAGGATTCTTTGCAGTCACCCCATTAACCAGGCTTCAGGATATTAAGTGTTATACTTCCTACAGTAAATCATAAGATCCTTAAACATACTGAATAATACCTCAAGACCTTTGATGTTACTAAGTTCTTAATGAGAATTTAAATCGTAACCACATCCTCAACAAACTCTTCTAAAAATGTAATGTGTTCTTCCTCCCATTACGGAACAATTCCAGGGATGTTCAAAGGCACACATATGGGAAAGGTCAATGTGACTTCAAGACAGGCCACAGGTTAGATTATCTAGCTGCCCACAGCCAGCCGAGTGTCCCCAGAAGCCATGAAAGAACTGCCGAGATCTAAGTGGGGGACCATCCTGGTTTGACTGGGAGATGGCTCCAGGGTCATGGGACTTTCAGTACTAACTCCAGAAACATCCTGAGAGAACCAGGATCATCCTCACCCCAAGACATTGACCCCAACAGAACCAGATGGGAAGTCCTGCTGAAGTCAATCACAGATCTCTGAACTTCAGAGACATATTAGATTCTAATCCTCTCACAAACCTTTACATGACTGACTCTGCTGTGTTGAATTTTGACTGAATATTTCTAAGGCTCTCTCTTGACTATCTTGGGCCAACACACATCATCACCTCTATCTAGTTCCAAAACATTTTTATCACCCCCACAAAGGAGACCTCCCACTTGTTAAGTAGTCACTCCTCGCAGCCCCTGGCAACTAACTACCAGTTTTCTGTCTCTGTGGGTTTACCTATTCTGGCCAGTTCATGGAAATGGAATCCTCTAATATGATGGGGTCTTTTAAAAGTTCATGAGAAATCCATATTATAAAATAAACTATGCATGGATTTCAAAACTTTTTGCAATTCAATTTTATTAATAAAATAACTCATAAGTTATTTATAAAAATAACTCATAACTTTAATCCAGTTTTCCATGAATTTTTTGAAGTTCTGATATACATGACATTTCCTGCCTCAATTTTTTTTACTTCGCCTAATGTTTTGGGGGTTCATCCACATTGTAGCATCTGTACCTCCTTTCTTTCAGGTCACATTCAGACCCTCATAACTTTGGATCAAAACCCATATTCATTCCTGCATAGGCTAGACATCAGCTAGGCCTCAGGAGCAGGCCTCCACCTCCCAGAGTGGCTCTCCCTTGACACCTGTCACAGGCTCCCCCAGTGCCCATCCCCTGTCAGGATCCATTATGGAGGGATGAGTGTGAAGCCACACGTGCCTGTTCCACTCAGCCCCACTTAGCTCAGCCGAAGCAGCCCTGACACTTCCTTTTCATGGTGGGGAATCTGCAGTGCCATGGGAAGTGGTGAGGGCCTGATCAAACCTGACAGAAAGGGGGCTGAGCACTGAGACAGCGTCACTGTCACCAACATCCCACTCCAGAACAACGCGGGACAAACTGAAATGGGCAATTCCTGGGTCTCTCAGCAAACTGCATTTTCAAAACCTTTCATCAGTGGGTGTCTCCCCACCCCTAAAACCACATAGTGAGGGTTCCAATGTAACATGAGAAAAGAGAGATGACTGTCCCCTCCGGGAATCTTCCTTAAAGACAAAATCATCTTCCTTAAAGACAAGGTCATCCTTGGATCCCCTGTGCCTGGCACGAAAACTAGCCCAGTGGACCAGCTGCTCTAGAGTCATAATTTTAGATAATTCACATGATCACCTTGTGGCATAGGATGACAATCACCCCCACTTTGTAGATAAGGCTTGAGGCAGAGCGAGGTGAAGGGGGTGCCCATAGTTCATCAGCTCATAAATGGCAGAGAGCAGAAATTCCAATCCAGATCTGTCCAGGTGGGTTCCACAGCCGGCACTCTGACCCATCACACAATCGGCACACAGAAGCAGGTGGAAAGATGAACGGCCAGACGGACGCATTTCTGCTTGCAATGGCCAGGCCAGAGGGGAGAATGCCCTTCTGCCAAATCTTGCCAGGAATCCCAGACTCAGCCTTTAACCAAGTTCAACTGTTATTCATGAAAGTTTCAACGAGCCATTTAAGGACTTTCACAGCCTTTCTGTGAAAGTCTCTCTTTTTCTAGAAAAGAAAGTTTGCTGACAAAAGAGAAATCCCTTAAGACCTACTGTCTATTCACATCTGAATTTCGAAACCATTCTAGCAAAACTTCATTAGACTCAGAGTGTGACATAAGAGATAATGATCTGGCTTCTCTCTCTCAGTCACCCCACATTCTCAAATAGAAATGGCACGGGAAATTAGATGGCACTAATTAATGACTCAATAAATAGAGAGAAGGGGGAAAGAATGGCATGACATTTACTCCAGATCATCAATAGACATTTTGGCTGGTAATGATTACTTACTCATAGTAAGCTCACCTCTCCTTAAAGAAAGGGCTCCCCAAAGCCAAGACCTGAACTACAGATCTCAGTATTAATGGCCCCCAGTATTGACTGAGAACATGCTACCCACAGACCTGCACTAGACCTCACAGGCTACAATGGATAAAGATTTCTTTCCCTGCAGGGACTGGGACCTCACCCACCCCCAAATCCTTCCCTCAAGATGCTCCTTAGTTGTCCAGTGTGTTCTCCAATGCAAAGTTTGAATGAAAGAGGGATTAAAGGGTAAATTCTGGGTCACACTGCTAGCACCAAACCCCAGTGTCACCATTTGGCCTTGGGAAGATTTCCTACCCCACCAAACCTTAATTTCCTCACCTGAAAAATGGAAACCATCGGACAAACAGTGCTTGGTGACTACAAGGAAGCATTTTGAGGGTTTGATCCTGGCTCTGGGGCCTGAGGCAGTTGCTTAACCTCTCTCTGCCTCACTTCATCATCTGTAATGTGAGAATAATAAAAATGCCTACCTCATAAGGTTGGTATGAGAATTAAGTGAGCTCAGCCCCAGTCCTTACTGACTCTCAGCTGAGCCGTCCCTCTGCACACGCCCCATCCTGGGGCATGGCCTAGGCAACAGCTGGGATCCAGAGTTGCTGAGAGCCTCCAAGGGCGCATGAAGCCACCTCAGCATGCAATGAACTACAGAGGTGCTCCGGGACACTGTGGGGTAACGGATATGTTCACAATCATTATTCACGATGACAGTTTTTCAGATGTACACATACAAGGGGTCTGCAAAAAGTTCATGGAAAATGCAGTCATAAAACATGTACTGGAGTCAGCAGATGACATGGTGGTTCACGTGACTGGTTCCCACATGGCTGACTGCAGTTCAAGTACCAGACCCAGTAGCTTCAAAAACACCGTGTGTGTGTGTATTCTCAAAATCTGGAGAGGAGAATGGAGGGGTAAAGACGGCAATATGACCATCCTCCCTAGGGAGTGCTTTCTCACTTTCCCTCTCATTCTGTCTCTGAGTATCGTGTCCCATTGCACAAACAAGCAAACAAAAACAAAACAAAACAAAAAACTATGCACAGATTTCAAACCATTTTGCATCAAAATAGTACTTTAATTTTACTTTTCCACAAGCTTTTTGAAGTCCTTCCATATGTCAAAACTCATCAAATTGTATATTCTAAATCTACATAATTTACTATATATTGATTATATCTCAGTGAAGCTGGTAAAAAAATCATCTTTAAAAGATGTGAATGAGAATAGATAATATTGGGTCACTGAGAAAGTTATGACACATTTTTGCATAGAAAAGCATTGAAAAATATGTCATGACTTTCCCAATGACCTAATACAAAGGCCAGATGATACAAGATGTCTGGAGCAATCGTGTTAATAACAGCAAAAACAATCACTTGAAAGAAAACAGAAAAATATAAAAAGAAAAAGCAGAAAGCATGACAGAGTCAAAAAAAAACAATACTTATGTAAATTCACCATATTCACAAGAAGAAATAGGGTGTAGCTATTACGTGTGATGTTCTCAAAAATTAATGATCTGGCAAAAAAAAGATTTTTAAGTAAATGAAAAAGGATATAAGACAATCTATAAAATTTTATACTATTTCTGTTTCGTTAAAAATGCATTTTAAGGGATGGGACCAGCTGTTGGCATAATGGCTATGTCGCTGGACTTCATGCAGTTGACCGCAGTTCAAGTACCAGACCTGGTGGCTTAAACTCAGGCTGGGCACACGTGTACATGTGTGCCCAAGATCCCGAGAGGAGAAAGGAAGAGAAGTGATTGCGGCTTGGCCATCCCCCCTGGGGGGTGATTTCTCACTTTCTATCTCTCTGTCTCTCTTTGTCTTTCTGGCAAGCGCACATGTCCTATAGCAAAAACTTCTCCCTCCCCCAAAAAAATGCATTTTAAAAAGCCTAGAAATTATGAGACCAGCAGTTAGCGTAATGGCTATGTCGCTGGACTCCCATGTAGTCAACAGTGGTTCGAGTCCCGGACCAAGTGGCTTAAACTCATGCTGGGCATGTGTGTGTGCGTGCCCAAGATTCCGAGAGGAGAATGGAGGAGAAGGGATTGTGGTGTGGCCACCCCTCCTGAGGGGTGATTTCTCGCTTTCTGTCTCTCTGTCTCTCTCTGTCTTTCCAGTGAGCGCACACACCCTATCACAAAAACCTCTCAAAAAAAAAAAAAAAAAGCCTAGAAATTATTACAATTAAAATATAATTCTGTGTTGCAGGGGTCATGTTGAAAACATTTTTAAATATAGAAAGGACCTATCATAAAATATGATTATGGGTGATTTAGTGTATTTTTTATACTTTTCTTTATTACCCAAAAATTTCACAAGCAAACATAATCTTAGTATTAAGAAGAGAAATAAATATTACTGTAAAATGTAAAAGGCACCTAAGGTTCTCCCTTCTGTAGTTCTGTGGAGAGGGAGAACCAGAGAACCTTAAAGTCAGGGTGCCTTTGGCCCCCTGAAGACGAGGCCCCGTGACCTCTTCTAAACTCCAGAGGAAGGTTTGGGGGCACTGAGGTTATGGACAGGAGGTAGTGGGGGTGTTCTGCCTAACACAGATGCTGATTGGATTAGGGCTTGGTTCTGTTTTCCTCTAAGTAGATTACGCTTTTCTTGAACTTGCTCCAGTAGGTCCCGGAAATTCAGCCCAGGACAGTTCTGCGGTTCGTTTTCAGAGTTCACTGGAATATGTTTAAGCATGTAATAAATACATTTAAGCCTAATCAGATAAATCACTAAATCAGATCGTTATCTTGCAATTTGAAAAGCAGGCTCTGGCTCCAGATTCTAAGAGAGAGAGGGATAGGAAGAAATACGAAGGCTTCAGGCAGATGCCCAAGGTCATGTTCCTACCAACACTACCCAACACCAGAGGCAAAGCAGCACCTCCCCCACGAACTCAAATCCTGCAGCTTCATAATAACCTCAAAGTTGCAGCGAAATTTAGCAGCAGACAGAGTTAATGTGAGAAAAAAACATCCCGGTGCTGTCAATTTAGGACCATTCAAATGCCACTAGTGCTAGAATCCCACGTGTGGTTCAATGGTCTACCTCCCTGTCACAAAGCAAAAGAATCTTTAAGATCTCACGCAAGACCTATTGGAGAGCCCACATCATGTTACTGAGGCTTGGTTATGTCAAAGTCCTACAGTGTCAAGGTCTAAGGGCAAGAACTTGAAAACCAAGACAGTCTAGATTCAGATCCTCTGCCACTCACTCTCGGTGACACCTGAACAAGCTGTTTAGCCTCTCTGGGCCTCATCTGTAAAATGGGATAGTAATATTATAACACTTGCTTTGTCATGCCATTGGGAAAAATAAATGAAATAATGCATGTAAAGTGCTTAGAACAATGCCTGGCACAGAGTAATTTATTCATATTAGGTACTATTTTTATCTGAATTATTTTTTATAGAACTTCCTACCTACTATATATTTATTGAATTATTTAATCTTATTTATTATTACTTTTTAATGTGCTATAGGGCGTGTATGCTTACCAGAGAGAGAGCGAAAGAAAGTGAGAAAGCAAGCTACCAAGTCCAGGACTTGAACTGTGGGTCAGCCCTGTGGAAGTCCAGCACCTTAACCACCATGCCACCTGCTGGCCCCTCTACCTACTATATTTTTTTATGGGGATAAATAATATCTCTATAAGATACAAGCTACCTGAGATCATTTTCATTTGAACAAATATTAGCAGGCTCTCAAAGAGAGGAGAGGAACACAATGGTGAACCAAAGGGGCATGGTTAAATAAAAAAATATATTTAAAAAGAGATAAAATATAATAGAAGAAGATGAGGCCACTGAGGGGTGGACCATGCCTTACAGATGGGAAGAAAACCTCTCCAAAAAAAAAATATATTTTAAGAAGAGCGCTCACAGCGCTCACATTCGAATTGGGCTTTTACAGGATTAATCTAGCTCTAAGTAGAAAGACCACTGGAGAGGAGCAAGTAGGGAAGCCAGGAGACCAGGTAAGCTGCTGTAGATTCAAGCAAAGCATTAGAGCGCGGTCCTGAAAAGTGGGCAGATTTAAGGCACATTCTGAAGGCAGAATTAACATGACCTTGGCACATACAGTGGGTAAGGAATGAGGGTAGAATTGAAGTCAAGATGGCTCCCAGGTTCCCGATTTAAACAACTAGAGAGACAGTGCTACCATGTGTAAAGAAGAAAAAAAATATGATGGAAAGACAACATTGGAGGGAAAGGAATCATTCCATTTTAGGCAACTATAAGATGCAACTTATATAGCCAATGAGTAAACTGCAATAAAAGGAAAACCAGGAGAATGTGCTCTCAAAGAATCAAGAGGAGAATGTTTTGAAAATGAGGAAATGGTCACAACTATAAATGTGCTAAAAGATTACGATAAGAGAGGTGTGTCTCTAATTCACCTTGATATCTAAGTCCTGACATGTAGTTGGTTGTCAGTGCATGTTTGTTGGATGGACACAAGGATGGGTACACAGGTGGACAGACGGGTGCGTAAGTTATGAGAGTGGGTGCATGGATGGATGTACATATGGATGACTGGTGGTGCCTGAATGAAAGGATGTGTCCCTGATGGGTGCCTGGGGGAGTGAATGTGTTCATGTATAGGGGGTTGTACCAATAGGGTAGCAAGAACTAACTCTGGTTAGTTCCCCAAGCAAGAATTACTTTCCTCCTTCATACACATTCCCTTGGTCTAGAACATACTTTCCACCACCCCCTTTCCCTTTTGCACTCTTCAGATCTCAGTTCAAATGTTACTTTCCTGGAGAGGCCTTCTCTGACTGCCCTAGCTAACATGGTTCTCTTACCAGTTTCTTCACAGTGTTTGTTAGATTCTCAAATCATCTTAGTTCTTTGTTAAATGGCTTATCGCCTGTCTCCCTCATTAGATGATTCAGTCCACAACAGCAGGGGTCTTGTTCAATCTAAATCTTTCTAAATCTCCAGCACTAAGCAAAGTCCCTGGTTTATGTAAGAGGCTAGGTGCATATGTATTAGACAGATGGGAAGACAGGTGGGTGGCTGAATGAATAGAAAAATAGGTGGACAGATCAGTGGTGAGTAGATGGATTGGTGAGTGGTCGGATGAATGAAAGGACAGATAGATAGATGGATGGGTGGGTGTGTTGGTAGGTGGATGGATGAATGGATGGATGGATAGGTGGATGGGTAGGCGGATGAGTGGGTGGATAAGTGGGTGGGTGGATTGAAGGATGGGTAGGTAGATGAGTGGGTGGATGGATGACTGGGTAGATGGGTGGGTGAGTGGGTGGATGGGTGGACACATGGATGGATGGTTGGATAAACGAATGCTTGGATGGATGGTTGGAGCAAAGGGAATAAGGATGTAAAGGGAAGGAGGTGGTATGGAGGGAGGAAGAATTGGTGAATAACGAAGAATGAACCCTTTGGATCCATTCTCAGGACAACCACCCTGGTGACCCAGTTTCACTCAACTTCTGTTCAGCCAACAACTATCAAAGCAAAGAGCTTGCAGAAAAGACTTGCAACCTCCCAGGTGCTAAAGGACTTAAATTCTCTCTTCGCAAAGCCCATGGCAATCCTGCTTTACAACCTAAGCCTGTCCCTGGGGTAGGAGTGGGGGAGGGGGTGACATCAGCTGTCTATTATACTGTTTTAGATAAGCAATGCAGGGTCAAGCTACCAGGCAAAGAGAAGGGAGAGGGAGGGAAATTTTAAAAGACAAGCGAAGGCGCGGGAGGGGTGGCGGGGGGAGGAGGGGCATTCTAATAGGCAAACAAACAAAAACCATTTTTAAAATACACTGCTTCTTAGGGAGGGGAGGTCAAGCCCCCCACTCTCAAAATATTCAGGAAATGACAAGCGAGAGACACATGAAATCTGAAGGGTGACCTCTGCTATCAGAGGCAGGTGTTAGCATTCGGCAAGAGCTGTTTAAAAACTCACACACGCGTATGCAGAACTGACTGAGGTAGGAAGCCATCCTCCTCCTGCACTGCCTCGCTCATAGCTCTGCCTCAGCGGAGCCCTGGACTCCACTTCTGCCCTCAGAAAGAAGCCACAGAGGCCAAAGAGGAGGAGGAGGAAGGAACCAAGCATATCTATTTCTGAAAGTCTGAGGAAGAAAGACTGGACTCAGGTGATCATCAGTGATGCTAAACCCAAGGCAGCCAGTGCCACTTCTCACCAGCTGGGCTTTCCTTCCCATTCGCACCTCTAAGCTGAGCCTCCACCTCTTAGACACATTCTACTTCCGAAATGACCTTATTGGCACAGGGATGGGGCAGGAGTGAAGGTCTCAGGCACTGGGGAGTCTGATAACCTGGTTCTGATTCTTACCAGCTGTGTGTCCTTGGCAGGGCTTAATACGATGCCTCAGTTTTCCAATCTGTTACATAAGGATGATTCCGAGGGTCTTCAAAATGTTCATGGGAAATGAATATTATGAAAAAAAGGCAGGCATGAATTTCCCAATTTTGGGTGCCAAAAAAATTCATAGTTTAATTCCATTCTTCCATAAGCTTTTTCTTTTTTTTTTTTTTTTTTTGAGAGGTTTTCACTATAGGGCGCGTGCGCTCGCCAGACAGAGAGAGACATAGAGACAGAAAGCGAGAAATTACCCCCCAGGGGGGATGGTCACACTGCAATCCCTTCTCCTCCATTCTCCTCTCAGGATCTTGGGCACGCACACACATGTGCCCGGCGTGAGTTTTAAGCCACCGGGTCCAGGACGCAAACCGCGGTTGACTACGTGGGAGTCCAGCGACATAGCCATTACGCTAACTGCTGGTTCCCAGCTTTTTTTTTTTTTTTTTTTTAAGAGAGATTTTTGCTATAGTGTGCATGTGCTCATCAGAGGGGCAGTGGGGGGGGGGGGGGACCAGCAGTTAGCATAATGGCTATGTCGCTGGACTCCCATGTAGCCAATCACGGTTTAAGTCCTGGACCGGTGGCTTAAACTCACACCAGGTGCGTATGCGTGCATGCCCAAGGTTCTGAGAGGAGAATGGAAGAGAAGGGATTGTGTCATGACCATCACCCCTGGATGGTGATTTCTCACTTTCTGTCTCTCTGTCTCTCTCTGTCTTTTTGGCAAGCACACGCGCCCTATAGCAAAAAAAAATACATAAATAAACCTCTCAAAAAAAAAAAAAAAAGAGAGAGAGAGAGACAGAAAGTGAAAAAATCACCCCTCAGAGGGAATGGCCATGCTGCAATCCCTTCTCTTCCATTCTCCTCTCAGGACTTTGGACTTGAACACACACCTGCCTGGTTTGAGTTTAAAGCTGCCAGGTCTGGGACTTGAACCATGGTCGACTATGTGGGAGTCCAGAGATATAACCATTATGCCATCTGCTGGTCACCTCCCATAAGCTTTTTAAAGTCCCTTAATAATAGCAATCGCCATGTAAGATCATTGCTGAGGAATTAACCAATCCACGTATAATGCTTGGCATAATACACAGTTAATCAATGTAGTCTGCTGTTGTTGTTGTTGTTGTTGATTATTCCTTTATTTAACACATATAAAGCCCTTCATATATAGTAGTGCCTAGTAACTCAGAAATTCTCATAAAAACCGTATGAGATAGTAGTAGTAGCCTCATTTTGTAGAGGAGGAGATGGAAGCCCAGAGTGATTATGCAACTTGCACAAGGCCACACAATTAGTAGGTGGTAAACCCACTGAGGTAGATAGGTTTGAGAACCTATGCACTTAGCTCCTACAGTATCCTTACATCAGACCTGCCACAATGCCATGCTTTCAATCACTGCCCAAGTCATCACGAATCATCTTCCCTAACTCCTGGTGAGGTAAACTGCAGCAGAGATGCATCGATATGACTCCCATTTTACAGACACTTACATTGAGCAACAGAATGGCCCAGGGCTCTCATTACTTCCTGTGTTTGTGTCACGTGGCCAGGCATGTGTGCTTCCCCTTTACCCCCTGTCTCCCAGGCTGGCACAAAGTAGCTCTCAGGAAGTACCACCCAGGGCCAGTTCTCCCCCAAAACAGCGTGTCCCAAAGTCTGCTTCATAATCACATGTCTCAACATGTGTTCAGTGAAAACAGGGAAATATAGCAAGCTCAGATGGGAACCTGATGCTACATGAAATCTAGTACAGGGGCCAGATGGTGGTATGGCAGTAACACAATATTCTGCAGTGTTGGACCGTGTGGGAAGGTCACAGGTTCACATCCCAAGACCTCCCTGTATGCACAGGTCACACATGCATATGCCCATGATCTAGGTTGCTGAAGGCTGAGGGTAGACTGCAGCATGATAACCCTATTGGGGGCTGGCTCTCCCCCTTTTATCTCTCATGGAAAAGGTAAATAGATAAATTTCACACACACACACACACACACACACACACAATCCAGTATATACCAGCTTATAACCCATCCTTTGGAAACTGCTGCATTGGACAGTAATGTAATTACTAAATCATTTATTGAGTGCTCACTGTGTTCCAATGCTCATTCTAAATATTGTAACACATTAAATATGTAAATAACCCTAAGAAGTGGATGCTATCATTATCCCCATTTCACAGATGAGGAAGCACAGACTCTAAGCCCTTTTATCAAAGCAAATATACAAGCCCTGGATCTGCCCTTGAAGCCAGGCTGTTCTGAGTGACAAGGGCAGCTGGTGTCCACAGTCTGAATCTTCCTAAGTCTAGAACTTCTCAGGCCCCCAAAGGGCATCCAGTCCCCGGGCCACCTGGTGGTCTCTCTGGGACTTTGCCAGACCCTCTACAGAATGTTCCAGACCAGGTTCTTCTCCCCTGGCCAGCTTCCCAACTGTCATCTGTACCTCACTGTGAAAACAGAAGCTATGCCTTGGAGAATTCTAGCACCAACATTCCTATTGGCCTCAGAAGAAGGGAGGTCAATTCTCAAAGAATGAAGTAGTTCTAAAAAGTCAGACCAGAGCAACCAGCTCCAAAGCTCCCTACTAATAGGTGTGTCTGATTAACCTAATCACCCACCACCATTAAGCCTCTGCTTATAGCTTAGTCACCATGAAAGATGAAGACCCAAGAACTATTCCTGTCCCTAGAATGTTTCCCATACAGCCTCTTACCTTTTTTGCTCATTCCTCTCTCATTCCCCAAACTCTTTCCAGGTTGACTCTGAATTCCCTGAGCAGGTCATGTTTTATCACAACAATATGCCTAGCTACATGTGTTGCCCCACACCTGGAAGGTCACTCTCCCAGCCATTTGGTAATTTTATATTTTTTATACCTACCTCAAATGTCCTCTCTTCTATCAAGGCTTCCCCAACTTCCTCCTGCACTCATTCTCCAAAATATACCGTCTCATCCTTTGTGCCACCACTGTAACTGACAAAGTCCTCTGTGTCTTATGATATTGCAGTAATTCCTTAAAGACAAGCACACTTGTTCATCTATGAACCACTTGTACCTAATGTGGGGTTCAGCACAAAGAAGGTGTTCCCAAAATACTTGGTGAAGGAATAAGTGAATTAGCCTACTTAGTCACAACTATATACGTCAGAAACAAATGAAAAGCACAGAAGATCATAGTCAGAAACCAGAACAGAGGTTGGCAACCTTTTTACTGTAAAGGACAAGATAGTAAATATTTCAACTTTGTGGGTCCCATGGTTTCTGTTGCAACTACTCACTCCACCACTGTAGTGCAAAAAAGTCACAGGCAATATGCATATAAGTGTGTGTGATTGTGTTTCCTTTTTTAGAGGTTTTTGCTATAGGGTACATGCACTCGCCAGAAAGACAGAGAGATAGAAGGCGAGAAATCACTCCCCAGGGGGGATGGCCATGCTGCAATCCCTTCTCCATTCTCCTCTCAGGATCTTGGGCACGCACGCACGCACAAGCGCCTGGTGTGAGTTTAAGCCACCAGGTCCGGCACTTGAACCATGGTCGACTATATGGGAGTTCAGCGACATAGCCATTACGCTAACTGCTGGTCCCTGATTGTGTTTCAATAAAACTGTATTTACAAAAACAGGAAGAGGGCAGAATTTGGCCCAGCACACAGGCTCATTCTTAGCAAGTCATCCTCTGCTCTCTTCTCAAGACGGCTGGCCAACTTCAAATAGAGAAGGATCCCTCAGAGAGGGAGAGAGAATATGCCATCTCCCAAGGAAGCCTGAAGAGGTTCCAGATGATTAAAGTTTTTTTTTTACATAATTCTCCTAGACCTCAAGGCCTTGAGGCAGACATGAAAAGGACAAAATTTAGACCACAACCTAGCAACAGGGTCCACTAAAGAGACGAAAGTGACTTCAGTCCCAGACTTAACTAAGGACATGGTACTGTTAGGGTTTTTATTACCATTCTTATGAATACTATTACTAACACTGTCATTTCTATTGATAAATTGCCCTAACTGATGGCTTGGAAAAGAAAAACAGAACAAAACAAAACAAAAAAACAGAAGGGAAAATTAGCTCAAAGGAAAAACCAAACTCAATGAAAATTTAATTAAATAAATAGATTTCTTGACTGCAAAAGAAAAGGGATGTGACATGTCCCAAAATCCAGCTTCCTCCATGCCTCTGTCTCCTGGGGAATTGGCAGAGCATGGGAAATCTAAATGCCTCCCCAAGAGCAAAAATTTCTCTGATAATATTATTAATATCCATCCTTGCTACATTAGATCATATCTGTTCAGGCAGAACTTGTTTCCCTTTGCTCTTTTTCTTTCCCAATAAATACACTTAAAAAGAAAGTTTTCAGGCTGGCCCCATTGTCTAGTAGGTTAGGGGAGCCAGATCTCACATGGCAAACCATTCAGTTCAAACCCTATCAGTTTAATAAACACCCTGGGTGCACATGCATGCATGTCCCAAATCCCCACAGAATGGAGAAGAAGGGATTGTAACATGACCACGCCCCACTGGGGGGTGCTTTCTCACTCTCCTTCTGTTTCTCTGTCTCTCTCCAGAGAACACACCCTCTAGCAATTAAAATAATAGAAGAGAAAAAAGTTTCGGTTCTTCCTTAGCCCTTTCTTCTCCCATCCTACTTTTTAGTTGATGACATCTCTCCACCAGCGTGGCATTACTTCTTTCCTTGGAGGAAGAATTCTGTGCCTGCTCCATGCTGGCAGAAGCCTCCAACCTGGTCCATCTTGCTAGAGGCAGGGGAGAGATAGCCCAGGGGCACTCTCCTCTGCCCCCTTTTGACTGGGGTCGTGTTGCTTTGGCAGCTGCCCACCTGTTTTCTTGCTTGCTTGCTTGCTGGCTTTCTATGATGCCAGAGTGTAAGCATACATAAGAACAAGAGAGAGAAAGAGAGCACAACCCCCTTACAGGGTCTGATCATGCCACAATCCTTTTTCCTCCTATTCTCTATTCCATCAGAATCTTGGGCACACATGTGCACACGCACACAGCATTGAAATTGTCAGGGCCAAGACGTGAACCCCCATCAGTCATGGGAAAGCCAGTTTCTTCTGCACAGCACTTACCCACTACACTACACGCCCAGCCCCATACCTCTTCTGTCATCTACAAATTGAGAGCAGGAATGCCAGGCTTAATCTTAATTCATACACAAGACAGTTTGCAAAAAAGATGTGGAGTTGAAACTGAGGAAAAACATCCTGGCAGGACTGCTGGGAAGGTTAAATAGATAGGGGAAGACACCTACTAGTTACAACAATTATTGTCTGACAATCATAATAGCAAGGTACAGGTTATTAGGCACCCACAGTCACTCCTTGCCAGGCAGTGGACTTTGCATATCTGATCTTATTTAATCCTTGAAACAACTTAAGAGGTCGGGACAAACTATTATCCGAATTTTTAGTCCAAGTAATGGCTCAGAGAAGGGAATTAACTTGCTGAAGGCCACAGAGCAGGTACCCAAACACAGTACCCAAAACACAGTAGGTATTTAATAAATGCTGGCCAAAGCTGAATGCATGGGTGAGCTATACACTAAAATAAGCTCTACGGACAACTAACCTGGCTCTGTCTCTTAAATTATTTTATTTTATTTATTTATTATCATTATTATTATTGTTTTGACTAGAGAGAGAGAGAAGGAGAATGAGAAAGCAAACTGCCATGTCCAGGACTCGAACCATGGTCAGTCATGTGATAGTCCAACATAACCACCACGCCACCTGCCAGCCCTGCCTGGCTCTATATTTTAAGAGAACACCATTAAAGATATGGGTGGGCCAGGTCATTGCACAGCAATAACTCAATTAGACTCACATGGGACAGAAATTTAGTTGGCATCCCACGCCCTCCATGAACATCCTGGGCATGCTTGTGACCCAAGATGGTGAGATGGGGGTAGGCTATGGTGTGGGGATCCTGCTGGGGGTGCCTGTCTCTCCCTTTTTCATTTGTATTATTTTTTAATTGCCAGAGGGTGCATGCGCTCACCAGAGAGAGGCTAAGAGAGAGAGGGAGGAAGGAAGCAACCGCCCTCTGATGTGGTGTGGTTGTGCCCAAATCCCTTCCCCTCAGTTTTTCAATCTGGCGAGGACTTTGTGGTGCCCAGAGTGTTTTTCAAGCCCCTAGGACTGGGATTCTGACCACGGTTCACTACATGGGATCCAACTCCTTAAACACTAGGCTACAGGGCCAGCTCTTCTCTCTTTCAGAAGAAATCAGAACTTCACAATTTCATAATTTAATGATTTCAGAATTATGTTTCCTAGAAAATCTGTACATGTCTGCATGCACATGTGATGGGGAGAAAACAAGGTCTACAGGGAGTTTATTTCAACAGAGAGATGCCCCCCTCTTCTTTACTAATAGCCACAGAGCAAGCTGGTGCTACAGACCCAGGCACCATCTGCAGAATTAGCCCTGACCTGTCGGTGCTGAGCTACGCACCAGCTCACCTCATCCTCAGTCCGCCTTCCTAGGAGGACATGGGCACCATCACTGTGTTGTTCTAGTCCATTCTGTTGCTAACAGCGAAAATACCTGAGTCTAGGTAACTTAAAAGAATAGAGGTTCATTCAACTCCTGGTCTGGGAGGAAGTCCAAGGTCCAGGGCCTGCTTTGCGGGGGTGGGGGAGTACTTCTTGCTAGAGGACAACATGGCAGAGAGCAGGAGCATGTGTGGGCAGTGTGTCTGTCTATCTCATTCCCTCTCCTTATAGACCCACCAGCACTCAGCCCTGGGGCCCACCCTGATGCCTACTCACTTCCCAAAGGCACCACCTTTTGACACCATAATCAGATTGAGTCTCCTCTCCATACCTTTGCAACATAACCAAGTTCCAACACGTGACTTTGGAGGGACACATTTAGACCATAGCAAGTATGCATGTAAGAGAGACCCTCGGAGGCCAGGCCAGCAGCTGCCTGCCACCCCAGAGCAAGCCACAGGCAGGGCCAGCATTGCATTCCAGTGTCCTCCCAAAGCTCCAGAGGTCAGGGCTCCCCTTCAGACTCCAGGCCTTGTCTCCCTGCCCCCACATCACCTCATCTCTCCATTCTCTGCACCGACTGCCTGGCCAGTGGTTCTGATTCAATCTACTCCTACATCCACCAGCATTACCTGCACATAGGTTTGCATGCTGCTCCCTGGGACTCCTCACCTCTGCCACTCAATAGGTTCCTGATTCTCAAAAATTGGATCTAAGTTCTTGTAGCCCATGTAGCCCTCTCAGGAAAGCCCAGCTGAGACCAGCTGGGTGACCCTGGCTATGCAACTTCTGTACAGTACTTGGGCCCTCATGGAATTCCACTGCCTTCCTTTTCCTCTTTCAGAGCCACAGGGGAATGACACGAAGCAGCAATGATATGCTAAGCTCCCAGGAATGATGCTGGTTTTGTGATGTCCCTAAGCTGTGTAGCCTTGGCCAGACCCATCTACCTCTCTGAACCTCATCTTCTTCCTTGCACAAGGGACAGGGAAACCCCTACCTTATGAAGCTGTGATAAGGGCAAGAGGAAGTCATATAAGGGAAGTCCTTACACACAACATGTCCGGCACTTTGTAAACACGGTATGGTGCCCTGGTCAGAGGTATGGGACAAGCACGTGTTTTCAACTCTCTTTTCCCTCATTGATGAGCACCAAGGATATTTCAAAAAGTCCTTGAACCCCAAACCCACCCTTCAGGAAGTAACCTCCAACTTCTCCATCACACTTTTTGGCCCTGGACCTATGTTGTAATTCCCATTTCTGTTCTAGGACAGGCTCTTTCTTGAACTGGCATGACCAGGAACCTAAAGGACTCTGCTGAACAAAGCCCAAGATTAGAGGTTCGGAGTCATTTTATTTAAATTCCTTTTTCACCCTCTGGTCATTGGTACCAAGGTCAAAAGAAAGTGGATGTGGCTGAAGAAGGCCCGGCATTTTCCCCGAATATGACATCCTTCTTCCTGAAAACAAACAAATGAAAAACAAGTACACGTCCCAGAGCATGAACATTAGTGACTTCGGCACTGAAAGTCCACAGCAGCTTTCACAACACAAAGTAGTTCAAAAGATATTGCAAAAAAAGGCTTTTTCTTCTTTTTTAGCAGTGATGATTTGAAAGAAAGAAAGAAAGGAAAAGAAAGAAAATTTGAGAGTTGGAATCAGGTGGGCCATAAATAAAATGGTCAACCCAGGAAGTAAAGAAGCCCAAACATAGCCTGTCAGCCTCGAAACTCAACCTCAATGTTTCTTCCCCTAAAAAACTGCCCTTGAACTCGCTCAGGCTGAGTTAGGGTCCCTCTGGGCTCCCTCAGCCTCTGTGCTGCTGTGGTCTTTGAAGAGTGATGACAATCACACTAACACATAATAATCATACTAATCTATGCACTGAGATCTTTCTACAGCTTCTGAGCTGAGACCCAAATAATGAGAAGGAGCTGGCCCACAGAAGAGACTGATGCAGGAAGAAGAGACAAATGCAGAGGTGAGAATTAATTTTTTTATGTTCAAAGCATCCAGAAAAGGTGTCACCAAGTTGATACAGGGATCAAAGCCACCCTAACAGTAATAGTTGGGAGCTGTGGTGCAGAACATAGAATTGTTTTCTCGGGGACAGGGATGTGGCTAGTGTTCTCACCTCAGCTCACTGGCTGGGCGTGAAAGTCAAACCTGAGATACAGAAGCAGGAGGAAGGGCTTATGGACCAAGTATGGTGTCCTCAGGCATTTTACAGACCAGGACACCAAGCTCATTGAGGCCACATGGTTCATCCAAGCTCCCACTACTGGAGTAGTTAAGGGAAGGCCAGAACCCGAGCATCTGGCCTCCATCCAGTGCTCTGGCCACAGCTGTCTCCTCTCATGAGTGATCAAGAGCTGTTTATCTGCAAAACTGCTGAAAAGTTTTAACAAGGTCCCTGGGGAGAGAGGAAAAGTGTGTGCACACACATGGCTGTGTGTGTGTGTGTGTGTGTGTGTGTGTGTGTGTACTGGAGGAAGGGTGGTACATCAAGGCTCCCAGCTTTCATCTGGTTCCTGTTAATTTGACTAAAACCCCCTGAGAAAAGCATGCTCTTGGCATGATAAGCCAAACTCTAACTCAATTACAGTTTTCTGTGCTTTACAGAACTTCAATCTTTGCAAAATCTCCTGGCTTTTGTCTGGCCTCAGAATATTTACTTATTTGTAGAGAATTTTTTTGCTATAGGGCATGTGCACTCACCAGAGAAATACAGACAGAGACAGAAAGTGAGAAATCACCTCCTCCCCCAGGGGAGATAGGCAAGTTGCAATTCTTTCTCCTCCAATCTCCTCTCAGGATTTTGGGCACACATGCGCCAGGCTTGAATTTCAAGTCACCAAGCCTGAGACTCAAACTGTAGTTACCCACCTGGGAGTCTAGCACCTTCACCACTATGCCACCTGCTGGCCCCTGCCCCAGAATATTTAAGTGGTCACTGTCATGGTTATTATCAGCATCACCATCATCACCATCAGAGCCAGACAGCTACATTCCAGAGCGCTCAGGATAAGACAAGGCAGTTCTCACCGGGAGTGATTGTGTGCCCAAGGTCTTTCGACAGTACCTGTAAGCACTTTCTATAGTCACAACTAAGGGGACAGTGTTGATGCTACCAGCATCTAATGGTAGAGGCCAAGGACGCTGCTGCAGAACACCCCCTACCACCACAATTAGCCAGCCCCTGGTGTCAATATCGCCAAGACTGCAAAAGCCTGAGCTAGCCCTTACTGGACTATAATCGGAGACCACCAAGAAAATCCATTACCGGCGGCCTGAGACCCAACTACGCTGACATCAAATGGGATTAACAAACAGTAATTGTTCTTTTTGTTTCATAGTTCACTCCAGGGCACATTCACTGGCCAAGGAGAGAGACAGAGAGAAAGCATCCCCAGGGAGCATGGCCATGCTATAATCCCTTCTCCTCTTCCATTTCACCTCTTGCCATTTTTTTTTTTTTTATTGAGAGTTTTTTGCCATAGGGTGCATGCACTCGCCAGACAGACAGAGAGAGACAGAGAGACAGAAAGTGAGAAATCACCCCTCAAGGGGGATGGCCACGCCACAATCCCTTCTCCTCCATTCTTCTCTCGGGATCTTGGGCACGCACGCACACACGCCCGGTGTGAATTTAAGCCACCAGGTCTGGGACTCAAACTGCGGTTGACTACATGGGAGTCCAGCGACATAGCCATTACACTAACTGCTGGTCCCTCCTCTTGGGATTTTGAGCATGTACACATGCCTGGTGTCTTTTTCAAGCTACAGGTCCAAGACTCAAACCATGAAGTTGGTGATGTGGGATCCGGCCACCTTCACTACCACACTGCCTGGCTGGCCAGATGAGAACCATTCTTAAACAAGGTTCCTCCACCCCCGCCTTGAGACAGTCTGCAGTATGCCCAAACCCTGTGTCAGCCAACAGTTCCCTGCCTAAAAGCCCTTTAGTCTACACACTTGCTCACTCTGGAGGAATAAGTATAGTCACATGTCTCTAGAAAAGATTATGGGAAACTTTATCTGACCTCTCCAATATGGTACGAGAAGACTGGAAGATTGTGATTGGTTGTTGCCTATTTTTTTTCTGCTCCAATCTAGTAAAAAAGGATCAAAACATTGCTCCTTATTCATGGGGGCAGTAGGTCTGCCCACTTCAGGGGTCTGACTGTGGTTTCCAGCAACATCCTCACTGTCCACACCGCTGAACGAGTAGGCTTCCCCAGCTCTGGGCCCCAGGACCATGAGCTCCTGAGGAACCTGCCTTTTCAGGCCAGGCTGCGAGCAAAATGAACAACGCTGGTACTACAGTGGGAACAGGGAGAGAAATCTCTGACCTTGCCCATTCTCATTGGGTTGTTCGATTTCCAATTCATACCAACCAGAAGGACCAAAGTCAAGTCCTGCTCAGACAACACAAGAGCACACTTTACCTCATTTAACCCTCACGACGACACTGAAAGGTTCAGTATTATTATGACTATCTCGAAGATTGAAACAGTCCTATAGGAAAGAGACTGGACTGGTGGCCCAATTGGGACTCCCATCCCAAACCCAGGACTCACCTACCACAAATGAACCAACCCAGCTGGAAGAAGCAGTGGGGAGTCCAATAAATACCTTCTAGTATTTATTTTCTTGGACATCATCACAAGGTGGTACAACCACCAGGCGGCGCTGCCTGACAAGCCACCTGTGGGGCCTGTGGGGTCTGTGGGGCCATGTCTTTTTTTATCCCTGTGCCTCAGTGCCAGGCATGTGACATACACTAAGATGTTGATTCCAACTGAAGCAAGTCTCACTGCTTCTCTTCAGAGCTGTTCTATTAACAGCCTCTGGAAGGTCTTCTACACAGCTGGCTCTACCCCAAATCTAGCCCCCAGCTCTTTCCATATGTCTCCCAAGGGAATGAAACCATTGCCCACATTGTCCCTGTCTTTCAGGAGCTCCCTCTGCATCTCCAGTAGTTCTTCTCTGGAGCCCTGTGCTTCAACACCCCTTCTTTACACCTCTTTTTCTCTGCTTAACTGGTCTTGCCCTGTGTTAGGGAGACTGGCAGCAAGAGATCCAATGACATGACACTGAAGGAGGAGGTGGCAGCAAGGCCACCTCTGAGTGCACTGCAGGTGGGCAGCAACAAGGCTTAGATGCTCTGCATCTTGCTCAAGGCCAGCCAGGGAAAGAGACCGAGGTCCTTCCAGCCTGTCTAGAATGCTCTGTGCAACGGAATTCTGCCCACACTGGTTCCCTTCTGTAGCAAGGTTAAGCCTCTCTCCTCTCTGGGACTCGGTATTCCTTTATTTTCAAGTTGAGATGATTAGACCAAGGTTCCTTCCAGTTTGCACATTATTGTGCATCTTTTCTGCAGCAATCAAATCTGATTTTTGAGTTAAAGGAAGCTGATCAGGCAGCGCCTCCTGGTGGCTAAATTTGGCACTGCACAACCATGGGCCAATATCCAAGAAAGTAAATACTAGAAAAAGCATCTAAGTGCCTACAGCCAACCAGCTATTTGATACTAACTTTTTCAAACAGGAAACCTAGTGTTTAAAGCAAAAATACACCCCTGCCACTCTGTCCTTCCGCCCTCCGTGATCGCGAAGGCAGAAGGTCTTTAGAAGGTAGAGCTTGAAAAGCAATCTGTCAGCCTCATCACCAGGGCATCCTGGTATCCGATTACAAAGTTTGTCGCCTCATTTCTCCTCCACAAAGTACCCGACAAGAGAAGAGAAGAACAAAGGCGCTAAAGAAAGAAAACGATCAGATGATGAAGCTAAAGGGAGCTCTGTTGGCAAGGACAGGGCTGAGAAGTATTATCCCTCCCACCACCACCTCAGTCCAACATGGTCTCTGGGGACCGCCAAGAAGAGATTCATTCTGGGTTTCCTTTTTCAAGGGAGGGGACAGCAATAGGAAGATTTGGAGTGTGGGGCAAGCCCACAGTTCAGGATCCCATTGGGATGGTAGACACCTCTATCCAAAGGGAACCCTAAAATCCTCAATGGAGTGACCTGCAGAGAGTGCAGTGTCCATCCACAGTATCCACACACCTGGCACTCCAGAGATAACACGATGTGGCCCTCACGCCCAGTGAAGGCCAGGCTGGTGGGGACTAGACTAGGAAGCTCAGTGTGCAGGACATCCCATAAGGAAAACACATGTGCTGGGTGAAGCTGACCTGGGTGTGAAGGCAGGCTCCACAGGATACTAGCTGTGTGACCTTGGGCAAGTTACTTACCCTCTCTGGGTGTGTCCAGCCTTCCTGCCCTTTCTGCCTTCCTCTGGGAGCTTTATATAGAAAGGGCTCAATAAATGACAGCCCACATAAAAGCTGGACCACTTGTGCAAATATAAAAGGACTTCAAAAAGTTTGTGGAAAGTGGAATTAAAGTATGAGTTTTAGTGCAAAAAAATTTAAATTCATGCATAGTTTTTCATAACATGTGTTTCCATAAATTTTTTTGAAGACCCCCCTCATTTAATTCACCTCTACCACTGAGTTCTCCATGAATGCCCCTCATCATTTTTTTTTTTTTTTTTTTTTTTTTTTTGCTTAAGGGTATGCACGCTCACCAGAGAGAGACAAAGCGAGTAAGAGATGGAGAAAACACTCCCAGTGGGGGGAGAGGTCATGCCATAATCCCTCCTCCTCCATCTCTCTGCCCTGTCAGGATTTGGGCAAGCACACACTGTTTTTCAAGCAGTCAGGCCCAGGACTTGAGCCAAGGTTGGTTCCCTTAATCACTCACTGGGCCATTTTATTTATTAGTTAATTCTTTCAATGATACTTTCGATATGGCACTAAGCGATTCCTAGGAGGCAAGGGAAGTCCTGAGTACACAGTCAGAGATCGGCCCCACCTCAGACTGGAATTTACCAGCCATGTGAGCTTGGGAAACAGGGCTCACCTCTGTGCTCAGTTCTCTTATCTGAAAACAACAATCCCTACCTCATGGCAGTATCTGAAAATCAGCTGAGAACAGTACCCGATACAAAGCATGCTGGCTGTTTGTTTTGTTTCGGGCCATAGGGCAGGTGTGCTCACCAGAGAGAGGGAAGGTGAGAAATCACTGCTGCAATCACTTCTCTTCCATTCTCCTCTCAGAATTTTGGGCATACACGTATATGACCCTGGCGTAATTTTCAAGCTGCCCAGTCCAGGACTCGATCTGCAGCAGTCATGTGGGAATCCAGCACCTTAACTACCACGTTACCTGCCTGTCCCCACAGGATGGTTTTCTTTTTTTAAGAGGTTTTTGCCATAGGGTGTGTGAGCTCACCAGACAGAGACAGACAGAGAGACAGAAAGCGAGAAATCAACCCCCAGGGGGGATGGCCACGCCGCAATCCCTTCTCCTCCATTCTCCTCTTAGGATCTTGGGCACACACTCACACGCGCCCAGCGTGAGTTTAAGCCACTGGGTCCGGGATTCGAACCACGGTTGACTTCGTGGGAGTCCAGTGACATAGCCATTACGCTAACTGCTGGTCCCCTCACAGGATTCTTTTAATATTTTATTTTTCTTGTTATTAAAAGATGGGTCCTGCTATCTAAAAATGCACAATCCTATATGAAAGATTTATATATCAAAACAGCTACAAGATAACTTCCCAATGAGTAACACAGAATTAGAGCAGGTGCAGTCAAGGAAGGCTTCCCAGAAGGGGTCACATTTAAGTAGCCTCTTCAGGCATCATCGGGAGTTGTCTAAGGTGGGAAAGTTTATTTCAGAAAGATGATGCCAAGGATGCTTTCCCTTTGAACAGGTTCAAAGAGGGGGATTAAACAATGAGGAAACCATTGAAATCTGTGGCGTCAGAGTATCCAGTCCCACCAGGTTCAGCAGCAAGGAAGGAAGGTGTCTCACAAGGTACAGACCAAAGTGAACAACCCAGTTCTAGTAAGATTCTTCTTCAAACTTCTTCATTTATGTTACACAACTGACTTGTTTGTTGCTCAGGAAGACAAAAAATGCAAATGAGCGAGAGAGAAATAATAACTGCCCCTAATTCAAGAACAACTATGCTAAATAGCCAAGTGTATTTCCTTCTAGGCATTTTCCCCCCTGTGGATCCCTTCTTAAATTACTAAGGAACATGCAAATGTGGTTGCAAATTACGGGCAAAACAGTGCTTTTTAGTTTTTTTTCCTCCCCCAAACAATAGCTTGGGTACTTCTCATACAAGACTGTAAGTCAGCAATCAGGAAAACAATTAAGCAAAGCAAAAGGCCACCTGAGTGGAAATCGTGACTATCATGACCTGAAACCATCTTAGTCTGCCGCAAGACTACTATCACGCGACTGGAACATCTTAGGGGGAGGCAAAAATAATTCTGTTCCAAACAACATTTTTTCATCCCCCTTGCCCTTTATTGCCTTCCCCTTGCACCTGCACTTTTGATTCTAGCACCCCAGGAACCCTTGTACCCTCTATCAGAACCATGGTGGGGAAGGACAGAAACACTGACCGAGACAGCCTTTGACCCGCTGAGAGTTTTCCCACCTGTGAAATGGACACCCACCTGGCCCACCCACTACTCACACAGCTGACAGGGTGACGTGAGACTGCCTACACACACGTGCTTCCTAAAACTGAAGGTGCTCTGAAAACGGGCTATATTGTTCTTCCAGCTCTACCTGTAGTCTGCAAGTAATTTCTTTGTATCTCCATTTTGGTGTACGCTATTACATTCCTGTGAACCCCCAAAGGACTGTCCCCACAGGTCAAGAGAATGGGAACATAAGGACCCTCAGAGTGAGGTGGAACCTCTTTTGAGGGACCCATAGCTTCACAGGAGTCAGTGAACTGGGTTTATTTTATTTTATTTTTTTGAGAGGTTTTTGCTATAGGGTGAGTGTGCTCGCCAGAGAGACAGAAAGAGAGAAATCACCCCCCAGGGGGAATGGCCACACTGCAATCCCTTCTCCTCCATTCTCCTCTCTTGGGATCTTGGGCACACACGAACACGCGCCCGGTGTGAGTTTAAGCTACTGGGTCTGAGACTTGAACAGCAGTAGACTACATGGGAGTTCAGCGACATAGCCATTACGCCAACTGCTGGTCCTGTGAACTGGGTTTAAAAACCTGGCTTTGACACCCAGTTGCTGTGTAGCCCTAGGCAAGGACTCTGTCCATCTGAACCTCAATTCATTCACTTGTCCTTTTTTTTTTCTTTCCTTCTTTCTTTCCTTTTCTTCTTTCTTTCTCTTTTGTTTTTAATTGCCAGAAAGTCTTTGTGCTCACCAGAGGGAGACAGAGAAAGGGAGAGAGAAAGTATTCTCTCAGTGGAACATGGTCATGCCCCAATTCTTTCTCCTCCATTTCTCCACCCTGTCAGGATTTGGGGCACACACACACACACACATGTATCTTAGAGTGTTTTTCAACATGTCGGGACTGGGATTCAAACTGTAGTCAGCCATGTGGGATCTGGTTCCCTTAACCACTAGGCAATGGGGCCAGTGCATGCCTAGTTTCTCACCAGAAAATAGAAACAATGAAATCACGTGGACCTCATGGGGTTGTTGAGAGGATTAAGTGAGCCGATGCTGTGTGTCAACTGTCCAGCACGGGACTTGGTCCGGTAAGAATGCCCTCACCCTCTGCTGCTCCTATCGTCAACCACCGTCCCCATTCAGCCACTCGATGGCTATGCTTACACTCCAGCTCTGAGCCAGGCTCTGGGCCGGCTGGCCCTCATGGAGGGGGTCAGGGTAGCTGGGTGCAATGAGCTGGTAAAAACGCTAGGAGACAAGGGGCTGTTCAGGGCGCAGGGGAAGGATTGGGGTCTTATTCTAAGATATAACCATCTGTTTGGGTTCAGCTTAGCCCTCTGGTTTCGTGTAGCCTCAATGGAAACCACAATCCTCGAAGATCTCGGCCTCTGCTGGCTGCACAGTACCAGCTGAGTATCTCCCGATGCCAGAAGGGAGAGGAAGTGGCTCTGGTAGCCATCAGAGACGTTCTCTTTGTTCTCACTGGGGGTTCTGCTGAACAGCTGCTGTCTGCATGCAGCAGCAGTGAGCAGGAGAGAGGGGCCAAAAGGTGGGCTGCCAGAAAGTTAGTGAGCCACGTGGGGAGGGCAGAGGAAGCCCTGGAAGAGGCTACGCTGCACAGATCTGCTTTCGGGCTGTCATGACAAAGGCTGGGGAGGGGATGGTCTGCTCCCCACCCCAGAGAGCAGTCACCAACTCTTAGTTCAGTTCAGCCTGGGAAGAGGAGAAGAGGGTACAGAAAAGCTGATTTTTTAAAATCAGTAAACACAATCACACCCCAGTGTGTACTGAGCACTTGATTTTTCAGACATCAGGCTAAGTGTTCATATTAACTCATTTTTTTCCTTGCAACAATTTCAGGAGGAAGATAGTATTAGCAAGATAGGGAACACAGAGGCCAATCCTAGGGACTCAGAGCTAAGGAATGAAGGAGAGACACTGGGCGGATTTAATTTTGTCTAAAACAAGCTCCACATACCCTTGAGGCATACATTAAATGAGATCCGATCAAGCCCCTTCCCTTGTTAAAAACCCTCCAATGGCTTCTCAAAGTCTGCTCAGAAGATGCCTGAGCCCCCTCCCATAGCATCAAGGAACTGACCCCTGCTTCCCCTCCTCCCCACCTCTGAGCCCTCTCCAACGTCTGCTGCCAGTCCTGGCCCTGACTTCCCACATTCCCAGAATCCTCTCTTCTGTGTGGGTCCAAGTTAGAGTTACCCAGAAGTGAAGGTTTGGGAGGCAAAAGTAAAGCAGTGACTGTCATTCTCAGAAGGGCAACATAGGTTAACCATAATGGGGGATGGATGCTGAGTTGCTCAGCCAATTTACCCTCCATCTTTCCTGCTTCATGGCTAGCTCTCCTTCCTGACCAAAACGTGACCTCAGGTCTACAAGCAGATGCTTTGTGGCAAACTCGCAAAGGCAAGAGCTACACAGAGCCAACAGCCTTCCATAGGTATCCACACCAGCCCCCTCTGGGGTCCTAATCTGGCATGCTGATTTCCATGTGTTCCTGACAATACTGGCAAGCTTTGCCATATCAAGACAGGTTAGAGACCTTTCTCTGTATCTTCAGCTTCCCCTCTGGAACCCATAAAAGAGGACTTCAAAAAGTTAATGGGAAAGTGAAATTAAATTACGAGTTTATTTTGGCACAACAGAATTGAATCCATCCATAGTGTTTTTTGTTTTTGTTTTTTTTTTTTTTTTTGATAAGTTTTTTTTTTTTTTGCTATAGGGCGCGTGCGCTCGCCAGACAGACAGAGAGAGACATAGAGACAGAAAGCGAGAAATCACCCCCCAGGGGAGATGGTCACGCCGCAATCCCTTCTCCTCCATTCTCCTCTCAGGATCTTGGGCACGCACGCACACGCGCCCGGCGTGAGTTGTAAGCCACCGGGTCCGAGACGCGAACCGCGGTCGACTACGTGGGAGTCCAGCGACATAGCCATTACGCTAACTGCTGGTTCCCTCCATAGTGTTTTTTTATAATATGCATTTTCCATGTACTTTTTGAGGACCCCTTGCATTTCCTCAGCTCCTCCTACAACTGAATACCATTTAACTGCTGTAATAAGATTTTTATTCCATGACACTCACAGTTGTTCTGCTTCCCTAGTTGACTCCTCACCGATACAGTTTCCAGCAGAAGTGAGAGACAGGACTAGTTTTTAGGACAACTGGCAACTTCCATTTCCTCCCTCTTGGAACACTCACTCATATTGTGAAATCCCCATATGACATAGAAAGTTGGGGCTAACAGGTGATGTACTGGTTACGGTGCTGGATTCCCACATGGCTGACCATGGTACAGTCCCAGACCTGACAGCGTAAAACTCATGCTGGGTGTGTATGTGCCCATGCCCAAAATTCCAGGGAGAGAATGGAGGAGAAAAGGCTGTGGTGTGCTCATCCCCTTTTGGGGTGATTTCTTACTTTCCCTCTCATTGTCTCTCTATCTCTTTCCTCTTTGGCAAGTGCACATACCCTGTGGCAAAAACCTTAAAGGGAAAAAAAAAAAAGTCAATGTGTGGGTGTCCCAGTAGAAGCCCTGGTTTAAATCCTACTCAATAACAGTGCTAAGTGTCATCTATGTGCATGCACTATCTTGGACGCTCCAGTCTGGCTGAGCCCCAGATAAGTCCAGTCCAAGCCAATAACACATAGAACAGAACAACCACCCAGCTGAGCCCAGCCAACCCAGGAAATCATGAGGGATAACAGAGCAGTTATTTAAAGATATTAAGTCTTAGAGTGATTTGTTACATAGTAATGGGTCGCCACTGAACAGTCACCATGGCATCAGCCATATGGGCCTTCTTTCTGCTTCTTTAAAGTACTTTAGGGCGGGACCAGCAGTTAGTGTAATTGCTATGTCGCTGGACTCCCATGTAGTCAACTGTGGTTCGTGTCCCAGACCCGGTGGCTTAAAAACTCATGCCAGGTGTGTGTGCATGCGTGCCCAGGATCCCGAGAGTAGAACAGAGGAGAAGGGATTGTGGCGTGGCCATCCCCCTGGGGGGGGTGATTTCTCGTTTCCTGTCTCTCTTTCTCTGTCTGGTGAGTACACGTGCCCTATAGCAAAAAACCTCTCCAAAAATAAAGAAATAAAGTACTTTAGGGATTTGATGACCTATTTTCTCTGCTCAACTCTGATCTTCTCATGTCTAGTACCTTCCTGTCATTCAAGTCTCAGTTTAAACATCACCTGCCTCACCTGTTGGTTTTATATATCAGCTTGGCTGAGTTTTAATCTCCAGTTATTCAATCAAACACTAATGTAGGCATTGCTATGAAGGTCCTTCGAAGGTGTGACTGAAGTCTACAATCAGTTGTCTCTAAGTAAGTTTAATTATCCTCAACAATCTGAGTAGGCTGATTCAACCCATTTGAAATGTCTTAAGAGCAGAACTGAGAATTCCTTGAAGAAAAAGAAATTCCACTTGTGGACAACTACTGCAAAGGTACATGCTGCCCTGCCCTTCCTAACAGTCTGCCCTACAGATTTGGACTTGCCCAACCAGTCCCTGTCCCAATTCTATAACTCAATTCCTTACAATAAATCTCCTAATATATTTGTGCTACTGGTTCTACCTCCTGACTGAACTCTAACTGACCCACTCTGATCACTCCATCAAAGCTAGTCACCTCATCCAACCTGTATTTATTTCCTTCTTTAGTTTTGCTATTGGACATGCACACTCACCAGAGAGACACAGAGAGAAAGAGAGAAAGTAAGAAATCACCACACCACAATCCCTTCTCCTACATTTTTATGGGATTTGGAGCATGCACACACCCAGCATGATTTCCAAGTTTCCAGGACTGGACCACACAGTCGGCCACGTGGAATCCAGCTGCCTTAACCTCCATGCTACCTGCTGAGCCACATCTCATTCTATTTTCATTACCTGTATAAATCTCATCCCCGTTTGCTACTTTTGTTATTTGTTTCTTCGAAGATATCATAGAGCAGCCCTATCCAGGAGACCCTCCCTTCCTGTGATGATGAAAATGTTCTAGAACTATGCTGTTTATATAAGGTAGTCACCAGTCACACAGGCTATGAGTTGCTTTTCTTTTTTCTTTTTGGTAGAAACTACCTGTACTCACCAGAGAGAAGGAGAAGAGAAAGCATGCCCATGGTGAATAGTCACGCCACAATCTCTTTTCCTTCATCTCTCCCTCCCTTGTGGATTTTAGACATGCATGCATATGCATGTGGCATGTTTTTCAAACTGCCAAGTCTGAGACTCAAACCATGGGGTCAGCCACGTGGGACCTGACTGCCTTAACCACAAGGCCATGGAGATAGCCCATGGCTATAGATTACTTAAAGAGTGGCTAATGTGGGTGAAGAAGTAGTCTCTAATTTAACTAGCTTTGATGAATATATATATATTTTAAAAAAAGAATAATTTTATTTAACTGTATTTATTTATTTTAATTTGACCAGAGAAGGACAGAGTGAGAAAGTGAAAAAGCAAGCCACCAGGTCCGGGACTCGAACCACGGTCGGTTATGTGGGAGTCCAGCACCCTTAACCACCATGCGATCAGCCGGCCCCTATTATTTTTTTAAGTTTATTACTTAACTTTCATGAGAGAGGCAGAAAGACAAGCACTCAAAACAGGGTCTCTTGGGACCAGCAGGTGGCATGGTGGCTAGGGTGCTGGACACTCCCACATGGCTGACTGTGGTTCGAGTCCTGGACCTGGTGGCTTCCTTTCTCTCTTTCTCTTCCTCTCTCTCTCTCTATCTCTTTCTGGTCAAATTAAGATAAATGAACAAATAAATAAAATTAAATAAATATTAAAAAAAAGAAACAGAGTCTCATGCTATGATCTTCTTCCCTTTCTTCTCTCCTAGCCTTCTCAGTCAACTGGGATCATAGACACATGTGCCTGGTGTAGGTAGGTCAGCCAGGGGGCCAAACCCTGGACCAACCACACGGATCCAGCATGGCTTCAATGGCGCGTCACTGCTGAACCACTGAGCTGGCCCACTGAATGCAAGTTAAATTGGCCGCATGGTCTAGTGGCTGCCCTACTAGGACAGCTCAGGTCCAAAATGCAGGTGGAGAACAGCAGGCCTCTCCCACCACTCACTCCTCAGTCCCCCACAGTGACCGAAGCAGAGGAAATTCCGTCAGTATTTACGGAGTGAATAAACGAGCCATGTGTGTCTGTCTGTTTACATCGGTTTCCGTCCTTTACAAGGGAGAGACCTAATGCCATGCTACACACATGCAAGGGATCCCTGAGAAGCCACGGAGCAGGAGGGTGGAGCAGGTACAGGGGAAAGGAAGAACATTAACCCAGAATTCAGGAGCCCTGTGGGCTCTGGGAGGGGCACTCTCCCTCGCCTGGCCAGCCTTCCCCAAGTCAGAAGAAGTGGAACAATAGGGCAATCAAGACCCACTCTTAGTCTTTGTTCTCCTCAAAGGAAGAGTACACAGTAGAAGGCGGGGTTCGGGTGGGCTTCATTCAAAGCCCAAACTGGGAAGAAGCCAGAGAGCATGTGAGGCTGTCCTATTTTGGGGCCACTTTGCATCCTGTTATTTTCCTGGCTGCCTGCTCTCCCCCTTGATGTTCAGGAGGAATTGCCAGAGAAGGCTCAACCAAGCAAGAAGCTCCAGAGGCTGCCTGGTGCAGGGACCCCTGTCTGCCAGAGACACCATGACCTTTGCTCTCGGCCCTGCAAGGTGCCCTAACCCTCTAGAGGACATCCTGGCATGTCTCGCCCTGCCCTTAGCCACCCTCCTGCTCTGCAGCCAGAATGTCTGGAAACTGGACAAAGGATTTGGGCACCTGAGTCAGCAGGTGGCACGGAGGTTAAGGCACTGGATCCCACATGACTGGCTACGTGGTATGCATCCTGGACCCTGGTGGCTGGAAAATCACACTGGGTGCGTGTGTGTGTGTGTGTGTGTGTGTGCCCAAACTCCCAGGAGGAGACTGGAGAAGGGACTGCAGCATGGCCAGCCCACCCCACCCTCCAGGCAGTGTTTCTTTCCTTTTCTCTCTCTCTCTCCCCCTCCTCTCTGTCTCTGGTGAGCACAAGAGCACTACAGCAAAAATAAATAAATAAAATCTGAGTACCTTCTGCTCAAAACCCTTCTGTGTAAGCACCTCGTCCAGGCCTACTGTGGAGGCTGGTCCCACCCAGCGATTGGCTTCAGCCCCACTGCTCTCCCCAGATCCCTGTGGGCAGCCACACTGGTCTCCCCATGCCTGACAGCGTGCCCTCCCTGCAGCCACAGGGCATCACCTCGTGTGCTCCATCAGTTCCTGCCATTAGAAGTCCTTTTCCTCCTTCTTCTCCTCCTCATTCTCCTCCTCCCCCTCCTCCTCCTCCTCCTCTTTTAGGTCTCAGCTCAACCCAGAAGCCCTGAAAAAGTCTTGGAGCCCTAGTGTCAGGTGCGTTGTGAGTGAAAAATATGTACGGCTGGGAGGGAATCAGGAAGGGGAAGAGGGAAGGAAGCAGGAAGGGGAAGAGGGAAGGAAGCAGGAAGGGGAAGAGGGAAGGTAGCAACATCTTCCATTGCTCACACTTGGGTTTTATTCTTGGGAAAATGAAGGCACAAGGACCACAAATAATTAGGCTGAAAAACCACCAAAAGGCTCAAAATAAGAGTGGGGAGAAACAGAAAGGAGGACAGGAATACAGGCAAAGAGCAGCTATCCTCTGATCAGGCAGCTGTGATGCGAGCTCGAGGTTGTGCTGATCCCGAGGTCTCCAGCCTTGCACTGAGGGGGCCGGGGGAGGTGGGGGACAAACATCAAGAACACGCTCTTCCAGACACCCTATCTACTTTGCCCTAGGACCTTGGCTCCGCAGTGCTCATGAGTGCAAGTGGGGCTGTGTGCCATGGATAAATTCTTGGGGGAGGGACCGGGGAAAGGCCGGCTCCCTCCTAAGATCAAGCAAGACAGGAAGAAACAAGCTCTGAAGCAGCAGCCATGTTGAGGGAGACCGTGGCTCCACGAGAAGGGAGACAAAGACGAAGAATTCGCTGAATTAGAAAGGCTGCAGCTCAGGGTCCCCTTGGAAAGGCTGGAGGTGATGGAGGTACTAGTGGGCTTTTTTTTTTTTTTTTAGGTTTTGGCCATAGGGCTTGTGTGTTCTCTGGAGAGAGGCAGAGAGAGGAAAAGTGAGAAATCACACCTCCCCCCACACACCCCCCAGGAAGAATGGCCACACTGCAATCCCTTCTCCATTTTCCTCTCAGGATTTTGGGCACACACGCACACACATGCAGCGTGACTTTCTCGAGCTATCAGATCTGGGGCTCAGACTACGGTCGGTCGGCCATGTGGGACTCCAGTGCCTTAACCACTAGGCAACCTGCTGGCCCTGGGGTGTAGTTTTTTAAAGGAGAGAAAATCACCAGCTGCTTCTCACTGCAGGGAGAAAGCCGTCACCTGGAGCAGATTCTGTGCGTGCTGAGTGACTGAGAGGCCGCCCTTTGCCATGGTAATGCCCGGGTGAGCTGATAGCATTTGACCCAAGGTAAGGAATAACATGCCCTTCATAATATTCAGCTGGGGTGGGGTGATTCTGCCTTCCAGGGGACACCTGGGAATATCTGGAGACATTTCTATGAGCCATGAGTGGGAGTGGGGGGTGTCACTGGTATCTCACGGGTAGATGTCATCCTTCAGTGGATAGGACAGCCCCAGTGCATGGTCCCTTTCACTGTTAATGTAGCCCAGGTCAGGATCTGCTAGCAAGAAAGAATATGCACATGGGGACTGGACAATGGCGCCGCAGTGAAACCCTATGTTCTGTAAGACTCAGCGACATCAAGGTGGACATCTGTGAGTAGGCATCTGCCTGACTCTGCCAGACTCGTTCAACCCGGACACCCTGGGTGAAAATGGAAACAACTGTGCGGGTGAGCCAGGACCACCTCCCTGGCTGGAGCTTGCAAAGCTGATCCGTTGGGACTGAATGGCCCCAGAATTTGTAGGAAAATCATGAGGCCTAGAGAGAATCAAGAGGATGATATGGAATGACTGAACACAGGTGTTCAAATAATTAATAAAGGCAAACAAATAGTTGAGCAATTAATGGGAAAGGTCCAGGAGAGATGACGATATATTTCAATTCCAAACTTATAAACCAAGTTACAGAGGTTATTTTGTTAGATGAAAAAGAGAGAGAGAGAGAGATAAGTTTCAAAAGAATATGTATATCCTAATTGTATCATTTTGTTTTCTTTTTTTTTTTTTTTAATTTGCTAGAGTACACATGCACTCACCGGAGAGACAGACAGAGAGGGAGAGAGAGAGAGAGAGAGAGAGAGAGAGATGGAAAGTGAGAAAGCAATCCCAGAGGGGATGGCCACACTATAATCCCTTCTCCTCCATTCTCCTCTCAGGATTTTGGGCATCCACCCACATGGGTCTTGATCATTTTTCAAGCCTCCAGGTCCAGGATACTGGACCACATACTCAGCCATGTGGGATCTAGCTGCTTTAACTACCATGCTACTTGGCTAGCCCCTAATTGTATTATTTTTTAAAAGTACGGGAACCAGCAGTTAGCATAATGGCTATGTTGCTGGACTCCCACGTAGTCGACCATGGTTCGCGTCCCGGACCCGGTGGCTTAAAACTCATGCCAGGCGCGTGTGCGTGTGTGCCCAAGATCCCAAGAGGAGAATGGAGGAGAAGGGATTGTGGCATGGCCGTCCCCCCTGTGGGGTGATTTCTCGCTTTCTATTTCTCTGTCTTTCTCTGTCTTTCTGGTGAGTGCATGCGCCCTATAGCAAAAACCTCTTAAAAAAAAAATGGCAATAGCAAGTCCCTAGGAGATAGGGCATTTTATTTATTAAAATCTATTTTCTGAGTTATGTTTAAAAAAACATACAATTTATGTTTAAAAAAAAAAAAAGGAGCTAGACACTGATCAGAAATATAAAAAAGCTTTAGAATGTCTAAAGTAAAAAGACCCTTCTTGTCCACTCCACACGGTATCTCCACATCCAGACCACAAAGCCCTGTGACCTCAGCAGGCCTTCCTTGGACAAAAGTTCCAGCCTGCCCTCTGCTTCCAGCCTCCACACCCCACCCCAGGCCCGTCTCTGCTCATGGGCAGGGTGACCTACCCTGTCACCCACCCTGAGCCCGCTCACCTGACATGTGCACGTTCCTGAGGCAGGTCAGGGAGGCATTGAGGCGGGCGCACTCCTCGCGGTTGGCTCCGTACTTCTCCACGGTCTCGCACACCTGCTCGTCAGTCATCTCTAGCAGCTCCTCCAGGCTCAGCTGGCCAGGGGAGATTTCCTGGGGATGGAGAGAGAGAGGATGGTCAGCCCAGGGCCCAGAGAGCCGTCGGGCCTCCATGCTGCCCTCTTGGGGCCCCTAGAAGAATATGTGCTGTTGGGTAAATGCTTCACATCATGATGGGGTTTGGGAATCTCAGGTCAGAAATGCCTGGGTTTGAATCTTAAATTTGGCACTCATTGGCTGGATAACTTGGGACCAAGTGCTGAGCCTCACTGAGCCCCCACCTTACGCACTATAAAGGGAAAGCAAAGCGGCACAAATGCGTATGCAGCGCCCTATGATGGCAGTAGAGAACCACCTGTCTGTCTGCCCACCCAGCTCCAAACCCCTAATGAGCCAGGGCCTCTCCTTCTCTAAGGCAGCCCTCAGTACCTCCTGCTCGGCTTGGACCACAGTGCCTTGTCTGGAATCCCAGAGAGGACTCAGAACAAGCAAACTAACCACTATGTCCCCCATGGCTGTTAGCTCTCTGCTTCCTGTCTTCTCTGGCCACAGGGTCCAGGGTTTATACTGAGTCTTCAGTAACCCCAGGGGGACAGGGCGAATGACCCCTGGTGGCTCAGTGCTGTAAATGAACCTGGGTTTGTGTCTGAGCCACATGGCGCATGGCTTTGCACCCTGAGGCACAGTGACAAGGCTGGGCATAGCATAGAGCGGGGAGGGGACACCTCTGAAGAGACAGGCTGGGAACATAAAAGGCAGCATTGCAGCTGCAGATGTGTCAAACAGATGTCCCTTCAGAGCCACCAGCAATCACCCCCATTCCCCAGAACAGTGTCTCCCTAGACACCACAGCACAGGTACACCTCAAAATCTGTCAAACCTCTGGATTTATGGGGCAGCCCCATAGCCTAGTGATTAAAAGAAGTGGATCCCACATGGCCAACAGCAGCTCAAATCCCAGCCCTGGGCCAGCTGGTGGCATGGTGGTTACAGTGGCTGGGCCCCACATGGCTGACTGCACAGTTCAGGTCTTAGACCCAGCAGTTTGGAAAACATGCCAGGTGCATGTGTGTGTGTGTGTGTGTGCCCAAAATCCTTAAATGAAAAATAGAGAAGGGATTGCAGCATGGCCATCCCCCATAGGGGAGATACTTTCTTACTTTTTCTCTCTCTCTTTCTGGGAAGTGAACATACCCTTTAGCAAATTTAAAAGACAAAAACCAAAATCCCAGCCCTGGCATTTTGAAAAATGCCAGGCACGTGCATATGCATGCCCAAGATCCTAACAGGATGACGAAATGAAGGAGAGGGGATTGTGACTTGATCACACCCCATTGGGGGGAGTGTTTTCTCCCTTTCTCCCTTCCTATCTCTGGTGATTAAAAAAATTCTATATTTATGTATTTGTAAGTATATCTAAATATATAAGTGCCTTCATTTACAGCACTTAATAAATGGTATGCAACTTTTTTTTTACATATATTATTACTTAAATGAGAGTTGTAAATACCTATGGAAGGTGATTTTAGAGCAATATTATGGTGTACTTCTGCCCTCGTGTGGCCATATTTGTGTATTACAACAAAATACAAATTCCACATTAAACTGCCAGCCAGAGAAAAACTGCATCAGCATAAAAAAATTCTATCCATAAAAAGAGATAGTCGAAGCCCAACTCACAAAGGCAGAGAGGAGGGCAAGGACAACAACTGAGTCACTTAAAGGTTTTCTCAAATAAGGGCATGATGCAGATCAGTCTCACATAAAGATGATGAACCAAGATCTAAACGCACAGAATGAATTACAGCCCAAAAGACTCTCCTCTTTGCTGCAGGATTCACATCTACATTTTAATCCTATAATTTACAAATATATATTTAGAGCTGGTAGGTGAAGTGGTAGTTAGCGTGCTGGACTCCCATATGGCTGACCACGGTTCAAGTCCCTGACCTAGCAGCTAGTTTTCTCATTTTCCTTCTCTTTCTCTCTCTGATCAAATTTTAAAAATAATGATTCTTTTAAAAAATTATATATATATATATATATATCCAGCAGATGGCGTAATGGCTATGTCACTGGACTCCCATGTAGTCAACAGTGGTTTGAGTCCCAGACCGGTGGCTTAAACTCATGCCAGGCACATGTGCATGTGTGCCCAAGATCCCAAGAGGAGAATGGAGGAGAAGGGATTGCAGCGTGGCCATCCCCCCTGGGGGGTGATTTCTCGCTTTGTCTCTCTCTGTCTTTCTGGTGAGCATGCGCACCCTATAGCAAAAATCTTTTTCTTTTTTAAGAGGTTTGTGCTTTAGGGAACATGTGCTTTCCATTAAGAGAGAGAGCCAGAAACAGTGAGAGGTGATATTCAAACCACTGGGTCCAAGACTTGAATCTCTGTAAGCTGTGTGGGAGTCCAGCGACATAAGCACTATGCCAAATGCCGGCCCTGCCAAAATAATACATATACATATATATACATGTATGTATATATATGTATATATCTATGTATGTATATATATGTATATGTGTAATATATATGTGTGTGTGTGTGTATATATATATATATATAAAATTTCAGAGCAATATTATGGGGTGTATATATGCATATAAAAATAAAATTTACCCTGAACTTTAGAATCAGAAGAATCATCAAGGTAGCATTTTTTATGACATCAAAAGTAGCCTCAACAAACTTAGTGAAGAGAGCAGATGCACATCTATTTGACAAAAATCATAATAACTATTACGGAGGGAGTACTGTTTAAGTACTTTCCATGCATTTTCTTTTAATGTCACAAAGACTATGTACTTTTATCCTCACCGTGTACAGACTAAGATATGATAACACAGAGAGGTTAGACCTTGCCTACTGGTTACACAGTAAGTGGGAAGCCCAGGGTTTGAACCCAGGCAGTTTCATGTTGGGTTTTTGTTGTTATTGTTTCTGTCAGAGGGCATATCACTTACAGAGCGTGAAAGAAAGCACCCCATATGAGGCATGGTCATGCCACAATCGCTTCTCCTTCAATCTCTCACGCCTTTGGGGATTTGAGGCACAATGCACAAGTTCCCAGCATGTTTCTCAGGTTACTGGATCCAGAACTTGAACTGTGCAGTAGACCGTGTGGGATCCAGTTCCTTTAACCACCAGGCCACAGGCTGCCAGGCATTTTCTCCACACTTCCTGTTCCCTCAAAAAGAGGACCTCTGGTGGACACATGTATGAACTGCAGCCAGAGAGCCCACACCCCAGCTAGGGAAGGGAAGGGAAGGGGAGTGGAAGGGAAAGGAAGGGAAGAGAGCCAGCCCTGTAGTCTAGTAGTTCAAGGAGCCAAATCTCACATAACTGATCACGGTTCAAGTCCCAGCCCTACTGGCTTAAAATCATGTCAGGTACATGTACATACATGACCCCGAATCTTGACAGAATTGAGAAATGGAAAAGAAGGGATGTGGTATGACCCAGTCCCATAGGGACAGGGTCTTTATCCCCTTCTTTTTTTCCCTCTGTCTCTCCATCTCTCTCTGGTGAGTGTTTGCACTTCTGGCAAATTTTCTTTAAAAGGAGAAGGAGGAGGAGAAGAAAGAAAATGCATATCATTAAAAAAGTTATACATGGATTTCAAAAAAAGTTTGCACCAAAATGAACTCGTACTCTAATTCCATTTTTCCACAAACTTTTTGAAGCCCCCTCATACTCTCTGTATTTACACGGGACCTTTCACTCCAAGGATATTCACAAGAAACCCTACCTATCCTAGAGGGTAAGAAAATCTCACCATCCTGGACACCTGAGGAACCTTCGGAATGGACACAAGACCTCAGAGACTCTGGCTTCATTTTGCCATTGGAAAGCCTGTTACTTCCAAAGTTCTCAACATTATCAATAACCAGAGCAACAAGCTGATGTTTACGGGGTGCTGTTCTGTGCCGGAGTCTGAGCTGAACACTTTGTAACAGTCATCTCATTTCTGCATGCTAGCTACTTAAAAACAGGGGATGATCACTGTCTCTATTCAACAGGTGAAAAGACACACACATCAAGTCTGATAGGTGGCCACTGGCCACGTTAAGTTAACTGCGTCACAGCAGAGTAAAAACAACGGACAATTTAATACATATATTTAGAAAAACCAATCTCGAAGAACCGTTAACAAATGTGCACAACATAATGTCATGTTCAACGCTGAAGAAGGCAAATTTGTGAATATCCTTGACTTAATTACTATGCACTGTTTGCATGCCTGAGAAACCATATGGTAGCCCACAAATATGTGCTTTGATTAACGTAAACCAGAAATCATAATTTTTTAGAGCTAAAAAAATAAATGGAAAAGAATGATAATAATTTTTTTTTAATTAAATACAACTTAAAATTCAACTCCTCAGTCACAAGCACTAACCATGAATCAAGGTCTCGGCAGCCCCAGGTGGCTAATGGCTAGCAGCTAGCACGTGGAATGGCACAGATGGGATATACTGCCATTGGAACAAAAAGCTCCATTGGCCTGCACGGGCCTAATGGGTGATGTGACTTGGCCAAAGTGACTCCATTAATAAGTGGCAGATCTGGAAGAGGCTCTAACTGGTCTGGAACAACATTGTTAATGACCCCGTCAAAGGCATCAGAGATCCCAAGTGCTTTCCCAGCACTCAATTACTGAGGGCCTCCTATGTGCCAGGGACTATGCAGGGCTCAGCCAAACACCTGCTACCCAAGGAGTGGCAAGCGGGTGGCTGCTGGCAGATATGGGGCAGGGAGTGCAGAGTTGCCTCCGATCACCTCCAGGACTTCCTTGCGCACATCGACGATCCGGAACCAGTGTCGGAGCTGGGGGAAGCCATCCAGCTCGGCGTTGCGCTCCTGCAGGGCCACCTTCTTTTTGCAGGACAGCTGCCGGCTGAAGTACTTCACCAGCTTGCTCTGGGGAGACATGAAGACAGAGGACACGTCTCAGAGGCTCTGTCACACGGAGGAGAGGCAAGAGTCCCCCATCACTCCCACCTGAACCCTATAGGGAATGCATCCCTCCAGAAATTCACGCACTGAAGCTTGGTGAGCCATGGTAACAGTAGAGGCTTAATCTCGTGATGGTGTTGAAAGGTGGGTCCTGTGGGAGGTGAATGGGATTGATAAGGGCATCAGGAAAGGGCCCCCATGATTGACTGCTGGTAGCTTTACAAGAGTAGACAAAGGACACACATGCTCTGTTCTTGCTCTGTCTTGCCAAGTGATGCCCTGAGCCACCTCAGGACTCTACAGAGTTCCCACCAGCAAGAAACCCCTTACCACATGCAGTCCCTCTTCCACCCAGGGCCTCCAAAACCATGAGTTGAATAACTTCTATTCTTTACCAATCAGTGTGGTATTCAGTTGTTAGCAACAGAAAAACAGACTAACACAAGCAGCTTGCTCTGTGGAGACACAGTCACCCACGTACGTCAGAGGCAGTGTCACCCACTTGAATCCCAGCCAACCCTGAATTTATTTTAAAGGTTTTTGCCAAAGGGCACGTGTGCTTGCTGGAAAGAGACAGGAAGAGGGAAAATAAGAAATTACTCCCAGGGGAGATGGCCATGCCACGATCCCTTCTCCTCCATTTTCCTCCCAGGATTCTGGGTACGCTCGCACATGCACCCAGCATGATTTTCAAGCCTCCAGATCTGGGACTTGAACCACAGTCAGCCATGCAGAAATCCAGCATCTTAACCACCATGCCACCCACTGGCCCACAACCCTGTATTTTAAAGACTTTGGTTCAACTACAATGAGATCCAGTTTTTCAACTCACCTCCCCACATCTGTGAAAATGGCAGGCAGATGCCAACATCTGGGGTGCATGGGGACCCCTTCAGTGGAAAGCCCTGGAGCTGCATCATCTACATTTCAATTGCACATGTTCTTTGACCCCCCAATTCCACTGCTAGGAAGCTGTCCTGCAGCTATCCATCCCCGGGAACATGACTGGATATAGGCTATTCTTGCAGTTCTGTTTGCATTACAGAAGACTGCAAACATTCTGAGGGACCACCACCTGGACACTCATCACATAAATGACTCTACAGCCACACAAAGGAACTCAATTCAACTCTGAAATAAAAGGACTAAGTACTGATGCAGAACAGTTTCCAAAATACATGGATAAATACAGTGTATCTAAGATACACAGATACAATGATAGATAAAAATATGAACTCTCTCATTCTTAGGGGAAATGTTCCTATGCACCAATCTTTGTAAATGCAGAGATTCTCTCTGGAACAATTCCCAATCCTCTAGGGAAGGAAGGGAAAGGGTGGGGAAGATAGGCGGGAGAAATACTTCACTTAAGCCCTTTGTACTGTTGGAATTGTAAGACATGCACAAGGACTCACAAATTAACAAAACACTTTTAAAATGCTAGAAATCTGAACCTATATATGCATTTGGAGGGATGTCATGACAAGAGAAAAGGAAGTTTTTTACTGGTAGTTTTATTTAAAAAAATCAAAAACAAAAACTGGGCTGGCCCCATAACACAGCAGTTAAGCACTGTGCAAAGAAGGCCAGATCCCACATGGCCAATAGGGGTTCGAGTCACAGCTCTGTCAGTTTGAAAAACACACTGGGTGCATGTGTGCATTGGAACACTGGAGGAAAAAGGATTGTGGCACAATCAGGCTTCCTTCAGAGGGTTCTCTCTCTCTCTCTCTCTCTCTCTCTCTCTCTCTCTCTCTCTCAAGCACGTATATGCAACCTCTGGCATAAAAAATGAATAATATAGGCAAACAACAAAGATGCAACACATATGTGTATGAGCAGGGAAAAAGAGGTAGAAGAATAAACTCCAGGCATCTAATTTGGGATAGGGAGGCCTATAGAAGGGGTAGGGGGAAATGGTAACAGGGTTCTTTTCTTTTAAAGAACTATTTATTTAATTATATTTATTATTTTTTAATTTGCTATGGAGCACGTGTGCTCACCAGAGAGATGGGGGGGGGGGGGAGAGATGGTGGTAAGCAAGCCACCAGGTCCAGGACTTGAACCATCATCGGCCATGTAGAAGTCCAATGCCCTAACCATTATGCCACCTGCTGGCCCCATGAGATTTCTTAATATACCGTTTTTTGTTTTGTTTTTTTTTTTTTTTTTGCTTTGCTTCAATAGATGCCCAAAGTATACTACCATCTTTTTCATTTAAAATATATTTAATATGTTTTATATAGAGATTTTATATCTATAAATATACACAGAATATATTTAATAAAAATAATTAAATGAAACAAAATTGTAATCCTTAGGTATATAGATGCCTGCAAGATTTCAAAGCACAGTCATCCAACATTTATCAAGAACATAGTTGTGGAATTCCAGGACCCCAGAATTCAGAGGTGTGGTAAGCATCTGTTGCTTCTGCCTAACTGGCTCCAATTTCCCTTTTCTGAAAACAGCATTTCAGCTTTCATCCATCCACCCCACCCTACCCCAGCTGCAGAGTAGAGTGGGCAGTAACAGCCACAGCATTCGGGTCAAGGACAGCAAGTGACCCAGCTGTGCTACTGAAATGTTCCAGAAGCCCTTGCAAGCTCTCAGGCCACAGCCCTCACTTCCCACCGGCACTGCAAGGTGGGTGTCAAGGGAGCAAGGAGCCCGGGTCACCTCTGCTGCCCTCAGAGCCTGCCTGAAAGTCAAACCAATATGGAATAAAAACAGCTGAGAGGTGGAGATGCATGCCTAACCACGTCCGGGTCTGAGCCCTTGGACTGAGCATGGCAACCAACTGGCTGGGAGGGCTGAGCAGAGGACCATGGCATGAGACCCTGTTGTAGGCACTTGTCTTTTCTCTTTCTCATTTTTTCTTGCATAAAACAAAGAAATTTTTTTGGGACCAGCAGTTAGCTAATGGCTATGTCGCTGGACTCCCATGTAGTCAACCACGGTTCACATCCTGGACCCGGTGGCTTAAAACTCACGCCGGGTGCATGTGCGTGCATGCCCAAGATCCCAAGAGGAGAATGGAGGAGAAGGGATTGTGGCGTGGCCATCCCCCCGGGGGGTGATTTCTCGCTTTCTGTCTCTCTGTCTCTGTCTGGTGAGTGCACGTGCCCTATAGCAAAAAAAACACTCTCTCAAAAAAAAAAAAAAGAGAAACTTTTTAAAAAAGGATGACAACCTTTGAGGTTACATCACTAGACTCCCACAAGCTGACCACAGTTCAAGTTCCAGATCCAGTAGCTTCAAAATCATGCCGGGCATGTGTGTGTGCATGCCCAAGATCCCAGGAGGAGAACAGAGGAGAAAGGTTTGCAGCATGGCCATCCCCTCTGGTGGTGGGGGGGGGTGATTTCTCACTTTCCATTTCACTGTCTCTGTTTCTCCCTCTCATTCTGGCAAGTACACGCACCCTAAGGCAAATAATTCTTTTTAAAAATTGGGGGGGGAAAAAAGGATGGCAACTTTTACTTTATCAGTAAGATGCATAAAGTTAATTTCAGGCCCAGCCACTGAGGTGCAGCAGCAACACAAATGCCCTGCCAGGGTGGAAGCCACATGGTTGACTGTGGGTTTGGATCCGAGGGTTGGCATGAAAACATAACCACCACACATATGGGCACTTAGGAGCCTGAAGAATTAGAGGAATAAAGGAAATTCTGGGATGACAGGACTCTGTCAAACATGCTTCTCTCACAGGCATGCACACATGTGTGTACCTGTGCACATTATCACTAAGAAGTAAAAGTTAACTTAAAAACATTTATAAATTTTAATTATGTTGTGAGATGTCCTCAAAAGTCTTGCTAAGTGTTTTTGAAGGCTTAATGAGTTCATATTAAAGCTCAAAGATTTGGACCAGTCAGTGGTATGGAGATTGTAGTGACTGGATCCTTCACGGCCAACTGTGCAGTTTCAGTACCTGACCCAGCAGCTTGAAAATCATGCCAGGCACATGTGTGTGCATGCCCAAAATTCTGAAAGGTAGAAGAGATGGGGAAGAAGGGATTACACCATGGTCGTCCTCCATGATGGCTGCTTTTTCACTCCTCTGCCCTCTCTTTCTCTGGAGAGTGCACATAATCTATGGAAAATTAGGGGGAAGAAAAAAAGCTCAAAAATTGCACTATGAAAAAGATGACTGATCCTATCAATAGGGTTTTTTGTTTTTGTTTTTGTTTGTTTGTTTTTTTTTTTTTTGCTATAGGGTGAGTGCGCTTGTCAGAGAGAGACAGAAAGTGAGAAATCACCCCCCACACACAAGAAAGCTGGCCACACCACACCTCCATTCTGCTCTCGGAATTTGGGGCACGCACGCATGCACGCCCAGCATGAGTTTCAAGCTGCCATGTCTGGGACTCAGACCAAAGTCAGCATGTGATAATCCAGCGACATAAGCACTACGCCATCTGCTGGTCCTCCCATCAATATGTTTTAAAGACCACTTATTTCTGTAATTTCCTTGAAACTTTTATAAATATATCATCATGAAGTTTACATTATTTATCAGATGCAGAACTCAGAAACTCACACCTTTATGGGGAACTGAGGTTCACCCACAGGGGTGAGTTCTGGACTCTATCAGTTTGCAAAGAAACACGAACTGGGCAGTCTGAACAGTAGAGATTCGTTGTCTCGTTCTGGAAGCTGGAGTCTGAGTTCAAACGCTAACAGAGCTCTTTTTGAATAAGGTCTGGCTTTGTTGCCCAAGCCAGCTCATGATCCTCCTGCCTCAGCCTCCCAAATCCCTGGGATTTCGGGTCTGTACCTCCATTCCCAGGCTTTAAGTTGGACCAGGAATTGAACTCGGGCCTCCCACGTGGTCCCAGCCTGCAGAGCACAGCATCTTAGCAGTGTGACACTGTGGCTGGGCCACGAAGTGCGTGTTCTTGTGCAGCTACTTTCATTCACTCAGTAGTAAGCCTTGAGGATCTGTCCACGCTGGTGCCTACAGAGCTGTCTCATTCTTTTTCATCTTCTGCATGAGGGAATCCTTTGAGACCAGGGTCAAAAGCCCATGATGGGAGCAGTTGTGTGAGCCTGCTGGGGGCGGGGGGGGGGGGGCATTTTTGTCAACCGGGACAAGGTATTTTCCAGAATAATAACCACACCAGCAGCCACCATTGACTACATATTAAGAGTGTGCCTGGTGCTGTGGGCCTGGTGCTTTGAATGTGTGCACACTTGTTTTGTTGTTGTTGTTGTAGGGCTTGCGTGCTTGCCCGAGACAGACAGAGAACGAGAGAGAGAGAGAAAAAGTGAGAAGGCACCCCCAGGGGGAACAGTCACACTACAATCCCTCTCTTCCATTCTCCTTTTGGGATTTTGGGTACGTGTGCACACATGCCCAGCATGTCTTTCAAGCTGCCTGGTCCGGGACTCAAACTGCACAGTTAGCCATCTGGGATCCAGCGCTTTAACCTCCACGCCACTTGCTGACCCTGTGTGCGTTCATCACTGATCCATGCAATCGTGCTGGCGAGCTGTGAGGCTGGTACTCTGAGTCACTCTGATCAAAACGGAGGCGTCAACAACATAAAGCACTGGTCCAGGTCCACAGAGCTATTTCAGTGGGAGGAGCCAGGGCTTAATACAAAAGCTCCCTCCCTCTTTTTTTTTTTTATAAAGAATTATTTTAATTTTATTCATTGCCACTATTTTATTTTTTGGAAGTTGATCAGAGAGAGAAGGAAAGTGAGAAAGCAAGCTGCCAGGTCCAGGACTCGATCCTCAGTCAGCCCTGTGGGAGTCCAGCCATCACAACCACCTCGCCACCTGCCAGCCCCCAAAAGCTCCCTCTCTTTATCGGCTTGCTCATGGCTCCTCCCTACTGAACTGGAAATCCAAACGTTGGGCCAAGGGGCAGAGAGAGGAGGGCCTTATTCATTTTAGGAAGACTTCTAAGTATCGCGGTAGAAATGAGTTTCCGAACTGTGGTTACAGGGTTTGACCACGTTGCTTCGGCAGTCTGGGCCTCCACGCGCTCATCTGTAAAGTGAGCACCTGTCACCTTTCCTCGTGAGCCTACTGACAGCTCACGGGAGATAGTGTCTGTGCAGAAGACAGGCACAGCCCAGCGCCTGGGGCCTGTCTGTTGAAGGAGTGCTAGGATTCGGGTGAGGTGTTTTCAGGGTCACCCGGGGACTGGAATCCTGCACCTGTCCTAGAGTCAAAATCAAGGGGTGTCCCTCTAATGGTGCATTAGGAATGGAGAGCAGTTAGGGAGTAGATGAAGAAGACAGGTGGGGAAGGTGGCCTCAGATTCCAGTTTCCTCTGAGGCAAGGAGGAACCAGAACCTCCTTTAGGACAAGAATGTGGCCAATCTGAGCGGGTGAAACACAGAAACCGTCCTGAGTGGGAGGCTGGACTGGGCAGAGATCAAGTCGCACTTCCCAATCGGGGACTCAGGAAGGAGTGGCTCTTTCTACAGGTTCCCCAAGCCCGAGGTCACAGAATAACTGTGGCTTTCCGTTAAGAGTGGTTTGCTCTGAGCCAAGTGCTGAGGTGAGCAGTTCTTACGAATGACTGTATTTTATTTAATCCTCACAACACTGATAGGGCTGCTAATGTCCCCATTCACATAGGAGAAAACGAAAGCCCAAAAAGGATAAAACTTGCCTGAAGTCCTCAAGCTACTAAGTAAATTTGACCCCAAGTCTAACAAACTCATACTTACCAACACACAAAGAACATCACGACCTGTTGCCAAGCGAAACAACACGGCAGCCATATCAACAGTACAGCAAAGTCCCTTCTCCTGAATATAAAATGCATGTGTGCACATGTGTGTGCATGTGTGGAGAGCCAAAGATATAAATCTAGATATATTCAAGCACACACGCATACACAGAGCAGAAGGAAGTGCCCGCAAAATGTGAGCAACTGCATCTCAGGTCGTTTAGGTAAGGTTTCTTCGATTTGTATGTATCTGTATCTTAGTATTTTTCTGTAAGCTTGAATGACATATGAAAATGAGGGACAGGCTGTCTGAAGAGTCTCGCTGATCCCGAGGCGGAGACGCAATGGAGGGTCTGGAAGAAAATGGAAGTGTTCAAGTTGGAGAATTGTTACCTTGCAAGATTTGTGGAAGGACATTCTTTCCAGTAGCATTAAAAAAACATGGGCCCATTTGTCAGAAAACTGCCACTAAAAAACGGAAGACTTTTGATTCAAGCAGACAAAGAGCTGAAGGAACTGATATTCCTACAGTAAAACCTCTTAAACCAAGGCCGGAACCACCAAAGAAACCATCTAATTGGAGAAGAAAACACGAAGAATTCATAGCCACCATAAGAGCAGCTAAAGGCCTTGATCAGGCACTTAAAGAGGGTGGAAAACTTCCTCCTCCTCCTCCACCTTCTTATGATCCTGATTATATTCAGTGTCCATATTGCCAGAGGAGATTTAATGAAAATGCGGCTGATAGACATATAAATTTCTGTAAAGAACAGGCAGCACGAATTAGTAATAAAGGCAAATTTCCTACTGATACCAAAGGAAAACCAGCTTCTCGAACACAGTATAAGCCACCTGCACTTAAGAAGACAAATTCTCCTGGAACCACATCATCAGGCTCTTCACGGTTACCACAACCAAGTAGCACTAGCAAAACTGTTGTAGGTGTGCCTTCAAGTAAAGTGTCTTCAGTTAACAGCTCTTTGGGAAACAAACTTCAGACTTTATCTCCTTCTCATAAAGGCATAGCAGCCCCTCATGCAGGAACTAACATCAAATCTCGAAATTCCACGCCACCTAGTTTGGCAAGGAATCCTGCTTCAAGTGTGCTTACAAGCAAAAGAAAAACATATACCGAGAGCTATATATCCAGGTTTCATCTGCAGTTGGTGGAATACACAGATGCAAAACCCAAGGATTCAGAGGACCAACTGCAATAATTGAAGTAATTAATTGTTAGTATAGAGCATGCAGGTAGAAAGTAGGTGAATTTTAGTTCCTCAAAGTGTAATTACATATAGTTATGAGGAGGTTAAGAGAATATCTAATTTTTTCTACTCATATTTTCCTCTTTAATGTTTAAGATTGAAACAGCAAACACATCACAATAAAAAGCCACTGAAAATGTATTGTTTTAATGCATAACTGACTTATGTAATTAAACACACAAAAAATTATTTTTTCTTTTTATCTTGCCTAAAATACACATTTTAATCATTGTCTCTTTCAGTGTAACATAGTACTTAGTAATAGATCTCTTCAGTGGCTTGTGTGGCCATATTCAGTAATACTGTAGTATTTTCTGATCAATGAAGCTTATGAGAGCATCGATTTTATTAAACAGTATAAGCAAATCTTTTATATCTTATGCAATTTTAACCTTCTGTTTTATGATTCTAATCAATCCTAAAAATCAGTGTAGAAATTTATGGCTTAGAATTTCTCTAAAAATTATTTTTGTTTGTTTTCAGTTTGGGAATGGGTTAAAACCCAGTGGTAATTGGAATTGTCATTTTATGATTTTATATTTTTTCCTGTTTTTTGTTAGTTTTTTTTCCTTTAATCATATTGGTCAAAAAAGAGTAGTCCATTAACTAGAGTAAGCTTGAATTTATGTGACTAATGTACATATTAGATTTCCATTTCAGTACCTTCTATTCAGTCCTAATTGTTACAAATCATATGAAGAACATTAAATTCTTGTTTTATATAGGATTGAGCACCATTTTTTTGTTTGTTTGTTCAGTGAAAGGGTAGCTAAATTAGTTTCACTTAAATAAATTGGCACATGTGTTTCTCACTGAATTTTACAGTAGCAAGTAAATGTTACAGCGTACTATATGGAAGTAAGAAATCACCCAATTTTAGATCTCAAGAGATTATTATAAAGTAAGTAGGTGAAATATATTTATGATTTATGAACATGTGATAATGTATTTAAATGCATTTTTATATTACTTTAATATTTTATTTTCACAATGATTTGTTGTGCAATACATACTTCACTTTTTAAGAAATCTTCCTATGCATCTTTATTTTATTTTTATTTATTTTCACAAGTATTTGCCAATGTGGTAGAATAAAAATTAATTGTAAGCTTAAATTTAAAATGTAAAAATTGCTTATGTATTATTCTGCAAATTATTAGCTTGTAAAAGTAAGATCATTATGGCTACTGTTGATTCTTGTCCACTATGTTTTTTTAATCACAAATAATGTCTTCATTTTTGAATCTGTTCAATAAAGACATGAAGCATAAAAAAAAAAAAAAAAAAAATGAGTGACAAATCTTATGAAAATCAGACATTTACCAGAGATAAGAGGGACCGGGCAGTGGCACAGCAGTAATGTAACTGGACCCCCATGGGAAGATTCCATGCCGTCCCAGAGTCTCCCTCTGCCTGCTGAGTACACAGGTGTGCCCATGACCCACACTAGCTGAGGTGGACTAGGGCTGAGGGGTCAGCTGCTGGGGTGGTGGACTGCAGCGCAAAGACCCTCTTGGAGGAACCTGTCTCTGTCTCTCTCTCTCTAGGAAATAAATAAATAGATTTTTCTTTTTAGAAGTTTTTACATGAAGGCACATGTGCTCACGAGAGAGAGAGACAGACAGTGAGAGGGAAATCAGCCCCCACGGGGGATGGTCACACAACAATCCTTCTCCTCCATTCTCCTGCCAGGATCTTAGGCACATACCCACACATGCCCAACATGATTTTTAAGCCACTGGGATCTGAGACTCGAACTGTGGCTCCATGTGGGAGTACAGCGACGTAACCACTATGTCATCCGCTGGCCCAATAAATGAATTACTTAAAAAGACGTGATTATCCTTAGTATCAGCCATCTCATAAATTAGTTCTGAACACATAAACATGTATATGTGCTCGCATGCATGCTAACATCCCAGACATCCTGTTAAGCACTTAATACACATTATTTCATTGAATCTCACACTGGCCCCAGTACAACCCCCATTTTACAGATAAGGAAATCGAGGGACATACTAGATAACTTCACATTATTTCCCTCTTTCCCCAGTTACAAATCACCTTTGAATATCTGTTAAAAATTAAGCTTTTGGGACCAGCAGATGATACCATGGTTACATTGCTGGACTCCCACACATTCGACTGCGGCTTGAGTCCTGGACCTGGTGACTTAAAACTCATGCCGGGCGCATGTGCGTGCGTGCCCAAAATCCCTGGAGGAGAAGGGATTACAGCATGGCTATTCCCCTGGGGAGCAATTTCTCACTTTCTGTCTCTGTCTCTCTAGCGAGCGCACACACCCTATAGTAAAAAATCTCTTTAAAAAAAAAATCCAGTTTTCAGGCCATCCCCTAGAAATTCTGATTCAGTGAATCTGGGGGAGGCCCAGGAGTCTGTAAAAACAAAAAGCACCCCAATGATTCGAAGGCTCAGGCAAGCGTGAGAAATATCCACCTACTGTCTGAATTATTACGTAATGAAAACAGTCTGTTCTCAAGCTTAAGGATCTGAGTCCTTGAGCAATAAAACCAGGCCAGAAACCCCATTCAAGAGGCCAGGGTTCAGTATCCCTGGCAAGCCGTCCCTGCCAAGAGTGGGGGGCTCAACTGTGTGACAGAAATTGAGCAGTTTCTAGGGCAGATGGCACCAGTCCAGGGAGGCAGGAAAGACAGATGTGCAAATGCACATCGCAAGGCCCCATGGGACAAGCTGGAGAGGAGGACAGCCCAGGCTCAGGGTGGGCCCCAAAGATGCAGTTAGGAGGATGGCCACTCATAAAGTGATACTCTGGGGTCACAGAAGGATATGGATGGGAATTCTACCTTTAGTCTAAGAGAAACAAGGGCTCTCAAACATTCATTTGCAGTTTCTCTACCCATGTTCTGATAACCAAGAGCCAGGGATAAAATAAATCAATGACAGCCACCCCTGCCTTATGGCAAGGTGATTGAAGACAAGCCCCATCCCCCTTCAGATAAGAGGAGGTTGAGAAAGCACGTGGACCCTTGGACAGCGATTATAGTTATACTGATCTCTGTCCCCATTTTACATTTGGACCCTTTGATAGCTATTTATGTCTATTGAATCTAATTGTTTCAAAGTGAGCCTTGTATCTTGTTTAGGTGGGGTTTTTTGTTTTTTTTTTAAGAGAGAGATTTTTACCATAGGGCATGTGCATTCACCAGAGAGACAGAAAATGAGAAATCACCTCCCAGGGGATGGCCACACTGCAATCCCTTCTCCATTCTCCTTACAAGATCTTAGGCATGCATGTACATGCTCCTGACATGAGTTTCAAGTCACCAGGTCCAGGACTTGAACCACAGCTGACTATGTGAGAGTCCAGTGATGTAACCATTATGTGATCTGCTGGTCCCCAGGTGGTTTTTTTTTTTTTAATCTATTATCCTACTTAATAATTTTTATTATATTTTTAAAGTATTGGCTACAAAGTATCAGGAAAGAAAAATCTGATTATTTACCACAGATGGTGTGAGAGGTTCTGATCTCCCCATTCTGTAGATCTGATATTGATCTTAACCCTCCACATCACTAAGTAATTTCCAAAAGGATTCTAAAGATACCTTCTTATTTGAGTATTGTGCCAACACTGAAGTGGGTGTTAGATTGTGATTAATGGGGCTGGCCTAATAGCCTAGTGGTTAAGGAAGTAGGATCCCACATGGCCAACCATGCAATCAAGTCCCAGCCCTAGTGGCTTGAAAATCACTCAAGGGGAGGCCAGCATGGTGGTTAAAGGTGCTGGACTGCCACAGGGCTGACTGCGGTTTGAATCCTGGACCTGGAGGCTTTTTCTTTCCCACTTTCCCTCTCTCTCACTCTGTCCCTCTCTGGTCAAATGAAAAAAAAAAAAAAAAAAGAAAGAAAGAAAGAAAGAGAGAGAGAGAGAGACTCTTAAAAAAAAAGAAAAGAAAATCACTCAAGGTATGTATATGTGTGTGCTCCAAATAACAACAGAATATAGAAATGGGGGTGAAGGGACTGCAATGTGATCACACCACAGAGCAGAGTGCTTTCTCTCTCTCTCTTTCTCTCTCAAGTGCACGCACCCTCTGGCAATAATGATAACAATAAATTTGTTATGGTAAGTCTAAAGAAAGAAGGACCACCGGTTAGCATAATGGCTATGTTGCTGGACTCCCATGTAGTCGACTGCAGTTAGAGTCTTGGATCTGGTGGCTTAAACTCATGCCGGGCCCGTGTGCATGCATGCCCAAGATCCTAAGAGTGGAAGAGAAGGGATTGCAGGGTGGCCATCCCCCCTGAGGGGTGATTTCTTGCTTTCTGTCTCTCTGACTCTCTCTTTCTGGCGAGCAAACGCACCCTATAGCAAAAACCTCTCCAAAAAAAGAAAGAAAAACTGAGGATCAGAGGTCTTGGAATTATGCCTGAGGTCATATAGCTAAAGAGACATCTAGTGGGGCCAGCAGGTGGTGTAGTGGTTATGGTGTTGTACTCCCACATGGCTGACCGTGGTTTGAGTCCCGGACCTGGTGTCTTGAAATTCATACTGGGCTCATGTGTGTGCATGCTCAAAATCCTGAGGGGGGAAATGGAAGATAAGGGATTGCAGCATAGCCATCCCCTCTGGGGGGCGGTATGTGATTTCTCACTTCCTCTCTTTCTCTGTGTCTCTGGCGAGCATACGTGCCCTGTTGCAAAAATCTCTTTCTAAAAAATTTAAAAAAAAAAAAAAGAGCCACCTAGTCTTCATAGGACTTAAAATTCAAGACCTTGAATTCCCAGTCACATGCCCTCTGCGGAGACCATGCTCTGCTGAAATGGACCATTAAAGGCTGAGAACACAGTAGAAAGGAGACCTATATGGCCTTACCCTTCCAAGCGGCCTAATGATTTTCAGGTCACCCTCAATTCAAATCCATGCAGAGCCGAGAAGCAAATTGACCGAAGGTCCCATATTCAGATAAAGAAACGCAGGACTTTTGGAAACAACACATGCACGCAGAGCCCACTTTCTGACCCTGAAAGGATCATAGATTGCGGAATTCTGACCGTGAGAACCCAGAGCTGTAATTCTCCGTTTCCTCGCCAGGGGGCAGCCTAGCACCTTCCACAGCAGATGGAAATTTTTTTCAGGCCCTCCTCCATCTGAGCATCCTCAATGCCTTATTACTGTACATCGTATTAGCATGATGGTAAATTTAGCAGCATAAACAAAAAAAAAAAAAAGAAAGAAATTAAGCAGTCAAGACATGTGACACGAGTTAAAAACACTCATGTCTGAAATCCCTAATGTGAGACAGGGAACTTATCACATACAATTGAAACCAAGATAAATCCAAAGACCTCTGGACAAGTCTCCAGGATTTGGTTTGCAAGAGCCCCAGACCATCACCCCGGAGGTGCTACTTTTTAAAACTAAAACAGAGTCTGTGAAAACCGAAGGGAAAGTAGCCCACGTGCGATTATTTGAAAAAAAAAAATTCAGGGACCAGCAGTTAGCGTAATGGCTATGTTGCTGGACTCCCACGTAGTCGACCGCGGTTCGAGTCCCGGACCTGGTGGCTTAAACTCACGCCGGGCGCGTGTGCGTGCGTGCCCAGGATCCCGAGAGGAGAATGGAGGAGAAGGGATTGCGGCGTGGCCATCCCCTCTGGGGGGTGATTTCTCGCTTTCTATCTCTCTGTCTCTCTCTGTCTGGCGAGCGCACGCGCCCTATAGCAAAAACCTCTCAAAAAAAAAAAAATTCATGGAAACGTGAACTTAATTAAATAGCAGCTTATTTTGATGCAATAGAATCTGATATCCATGCATAGTTTTTTCATAATACACATTATTTCCCACAAACTTTTTGAAAACCCATCCTATTGAGGATAGTCTATGTATTGAGCCCCTGAACAAACACCATCTCTGGTGTAGACCTTTCGGCCACACCAGGGAAAGGCCTAATCTTCCAGCCCACTTTACACACAAGGACACTGAGGCTCAGGAACAGGACATGGCTGGTCTTATGATCACACAGAAGAGGCAGGCTCCAGGGCCCTCTGTACCCCTCCGGACCACCTGTCAGCACCCCACTACTGCTGCCTTCTCTGCAGCAGGCATAGGCTAGCAGCTAAGGGCTCCTTGTTCTGAATCTGCAGGGTTCAGCCTTTATGCTTGCTCTTCCAACTGCCCAGAACGCTCCTCTGCCATCTTTAGGCACAAATGGCACGTTGCCATCCTTGAGGTGTCACCGCTTCCAGGCCACCCCTTAATTCCACCATCGTACCACCCAGCTTTCTTCCTTGGTAGCACTTTGCTATTGCACAAATTAGCCTGTTTATTGGTTTCTATGGTTACGCCCCCACCACCACCACCACCACCACACCCCCATTAGAATGTCAGCTCAAGAAAGCGCAGGCTCTGCCTGTCTTTTCCGCAGTGTTCTGATCCGTGCCGGGTAAACAGTCGGTGCTCCCCACATTTCTGTCTGAATTTCAATAAACCAGCACCCTCGAGGGTGGGTGCCAGGCCTCAGGAATGAATCCCAACTTTTTCCCGGTGACTGCAGCACCTTGGGCACTGGCACTGGTCCTGGCTCTGCTGCCAAGGCTCTAGGGTTATCGGACCCCGCGAGGGTAATGAAATCGCAGCAGCCGCAGCCAGCGGGGCCCGACGCCTTCCCGCGGTTGCCAAGGCGACCATTGTCATAACATCCCAGGCGCTGGCTTGGTGGGGTCAGCTGACAGGGGAGAGAATTATTTGACTCAGGGAATGGTCTCAAGTAACCTGCCTATTTGCATCCACAGGCAAATTCACTCCTGAGGGAAGGGCTGGAGGCCTGGGAGAAGCTCCCTTCTTCCTCTCCCAGCCCCCTCCCGCTGGGAAGATCGCTCAGGCCAAGGCAGAGGACTCACCAGCCTCAGGCAGCCCCCCCCAGGGAGCTGGGTCGAGGTCCCCTGCTTTGCAGAAACAGCGCGCTGCCCATTGCTTTGGGTTAAAGCCTCAGTGTTGCTGGCGGCCTCTCTTTTTCTTTACATTACTATCGCTAATGAATATTATAAACCATAATAAAAAGAATTTGTATATTTAATAAGCATTTACAAGATGCTGGGTCCAGTAGTAGCTTTCTTTTTTAAATATAATTATTATTTTTATTAATTTTATTTATTCATTCATTTATTTTAATTTGACCAGAGAGTGAGACAGAGAGAGATGGACAGAGAGAGAGAGAGAGAGAGAGAGAGAGAGAGAGAGATGGAGAGTGAGAAAGCAAGCCACCAGGTCCAGGACTGGAACCATGGTCAGCCATGTGGAAGTGTCCAGCGCCTTAGCCACCACGCCACCTGCTGGCCCCAGTAGTAATTTTTTTACATAACCATTATGATTTTTTTTAAAGTTTGTTATATGGCACGTGTGCTCCCCAGAAAGAGACAGAGAGAGAGAAAGTGAGAAAGCAAGCCACCGGGTCCAGGACTTGAACCGTGGTCAGCCATCTGGAAGTTCAGTGCCATAACACCACACCACCTGCTGGCCCTAGATAACCATTATGAAAATGTTAACATTTATGCTATAACGATATATTACACAATAATGCATCTATGCTACAGGTATATCTATACTGTATGGGACAGCCATAGATATAGATGATAATTCATATATAATAAATAGTAAAATTTAAAATATAACAATAATTCTATTATATAGCATATCTCATATATTTATGTTAATAAGGTTGATTTGTTGATACTTTTTTTAAAGTTTATCCATTTCTTCCATGAAAGGACAGAGAGAAAGCACCCCACACAGGTTGATGGCATGATCTACCCGCAGCCCCTGCCAGTCCTGGATCACGGACGCATGCGTTCCCCGTGTACTCAAAGAGATCTCCGGATGAGAACCGGGAACCTTCCCATGTGGGTCAGCTTTACAGAACATCATGTTTTACCACTGCTCCACTAACCAGCCCCTGTTGATACCTCTTATACGTCAGCCTGTGCCTGCTTTATGTTAAGAATACTGTTATTATTAATAAGCTATTATACAATAATATATAATCATAGCCAAATTTCACTGAGCACTGACTCTGTCTCTGGCACTGTGCCAAATGCTTTATTAATATAGCATGATTTTATTTTCATATGCATCCTCAGGACTAAAGACCATATTAAACTCATTTTGGTGATGAGAAACCAAGGCCCCGAGTGCCAGTGTCACCCTCATAAAGTCACATGCTAACAGACAGGACTTTAACAGGCCACTCCCAGACTCATCCGCTCCTTATTTCCCAACCACATTTCAGGGCTGTCAAGCTTCAGCTTGCAGTGGCATCAATTGGGAGCTCGTTAAAAACATGCATGCAGGGGTCAGCGGGCGGCACAGTAGTTAAGGCCCTGAACTCCCACATGATCAACTCCGTGGTTTGAGTCTTGAACCCCGTAGCTTGAAAAACACACTGGATGCATGTGCC